>OX381625.1:4979785-5579785 GCA_947459985.1 Diloba caeruleocephala | reverse complement strand
ACGCACACTTAGGGCAGACGAAAAGATCGTTAAGCTGAAAGAAGAAATAGATTAGTTGCACTAGGATGTCATAGGTTTATCAGAAGTCCAAATAGAGGCCACGATAAACCTCAAATCCGGCAACCTATTCTACCACCGGGAAAGCGACCATCTGTCTCAAGGTGGTGTCGGGTTCTTCGTCCGCACGTCCCTTATTAACTACTTAAATACCATTGAAAGTGTGTCGAGCAGGGTAGCGTGCCTTATAAATAGATATGCAAGAGGTATTCGTTGAAGATCATACAGGTCTCTGCAGCGAAATCGACACACCCAGATGATGTAATAGAGAGTACGTATGAGTTCGTAGAGAGTACTTAGGGCCATACATAAGACACACTTCATTATTGTTATGGGGGACTTAACGCAAAGCTGAACACACAATACGATGGTGAGTTGAGAGTGGGGCAATTTGGGTATGGGCAACGGAAACCCAGGCGACTGACCGGCAGATTTTTTGGAAAAGAAGGGACTCTTCGTGATGGACTCCTTTTTCCATAAGCCGCCTCACAAGAAATGGACCTGGATCAGTCCCGATGGCTCCACAAAGAATGATATTGACTTCCTCATGACCAATAGGTGACAAATACTTAATGATGTTTCTGTGATCCATAGGGTGAAAACCAGTAGTGATTACCGAATGCTAAGAGGACATATTTAAATCTTGAGTTGAGAGGTCTTATCTGATAGTCTACGCTCCGGCTATCTAGCCGTCTCTAGCTCTCTCTAGCTCTTACCCCTAGACCTTTCAACTCTAACTCCAAAATCGCTTCGAGTACCAGGAGGAGACTTGGTCGTGATCTACCGTCATGTACCGTACCTACCGTATGTGCGTCATGCTCGTGAACGAGTGCTGTCTGTTGGGATTGTTCAGCTTAATACTGCCATAACAATTTAATCATAAGTTTTTCTAAATATCAGGCTTGTTTAGTGTGGACTTTTTAAGAAGTTTCCTTTTTTCTGCTACATTGTCCTCACTTTATTTATTTTGAGAACAATGTAATAAAAAGTACTGTAACAATTATTATGATTTATAAAGAGTAACCATGGAGTTTCTTGCCCGTTCTTCTCCATAGGAAATCAACATCTTGGAACGCGGCAACTAAAGTCTTGACTATTCATAAGTGCCTGCATATGGTTTTACATGAATAAAAATGTTTTTATTTTATCTTATCTTATCTTACCCATATTTTCTCCGATGTTTCTTCTAATTCTGTCTGCCGACTAGACCAGCAAATCATTCGTTCTGCACCAGTCCTGAGTTTTAGTCATCAGTTATTTAGTCTCTTATGCCCAATAATTTCACTAGTACAGTATTCTGTGTGGACTGTCCCTTCCCTATTTGCAATATACATTTCTGGCGCGAAAATTTCAGCCGTATTAAAAACAATTTCCCTTTCACAAGCTAACGATATACTAACCATGCGACCGTAGAAAATTCGACATTTGTATAGTTCCAAACAGACTTAATTACAAATTTGCATTTGAAGTTCTGTAGCTTTAATCACAAAATTTCTTGTATTAAATACAGCAAAACAATATTGTAGTCTGAAGCTTTGGTGAAAATTCCTATGCAAACAACAAAGAGCTGTATTACACAAAATGGGTTTCTAAATGCAATTGTAGCGAGAGATAAGGGCAAGATGTTTGTGCTGAAAGGAGCGGAAGATAGACACGATTTTTACAAGCTTTTATTGAATTTGCCTTGTTAGTAGATATGGGTCGAAACTTGCAAGTGAATTTTAAATCCCCAACCGATTGAACTTAAATTTTGCATAAACCTTTAGTTTCGATAACAATGCATGGTTAGCTAAGTGACGTCATTCTAAATCCAATATGGCGGACTCCTAAAAAAGGCGCGCAGTTATTTTTTTATGCATCCCAATAATATGGGTATCAAAAGAAAGGGTTTGTAAAGAAGAATTCGAAAATAATGAATAAAAGCTTGATTTTTAAAAGGTTTTTTTTAATTTATAACTGTTTTTCATATTCTTAACATCTAATCTTAAGAGTGCGTATGCCACTTAAGACGAACTCACCGATGGCTGCTATCAAAATGCTTACTATTTCACCAAGCGCCGTTTGAGAACGGGATAGACTGTTTTTTTTTTTAAAAACATGATGTCCAGTGGAAATTCTACATGGAACTTCCTTCACCCCGGGGAAGGGCGAAGGGGTATGCCGGACTCCTACCGGCTAAAACCACTGGAGCGGTCATCTTCGGCACCGAAGGGGGGGCTCCAGGTCCTCGTAAGATCACACGAGAGCCGCCCATTGGTGCCACGCCTTTAGGCACATCTCGGAAGGGATGACTGTAAAGCGGTCACCACGTCTAGCGGAGGGAAGGCGACTGTAAAAAGGTCGCCCCCCCAGGCACTTCTCGGGGAGGATTGTAAAGGATCCCCCCAGGCCTCGCATTGCGCTGTGCTGCGTTGTGCTGCGCACACGGTGGCACGTAACCACGTGCGCGCCACCGTCTTCCCGGAGGTCGCTCGGTGTGAGCACGCAGATTCCCCAATCTGCGCGCCCACGACTCCCGAAACCGTTGCCCCACCCTAGGATGTCGCATGTGTCGTGGGTGCGTTTACAGACATGAATTCCACATACAATATCAATAATGAGCAGTGAGAAGATGGGCAAGTACACACAGTCTCGCACCTATGACAAGACGACCATGTCATACCTGGTGGTAAGTGCCATGCTGTTTCAGTTAGCGTGTGGTGTGCGGATAAATAATAGGATACCACTCCATCTCACCTAGTGGATGTCGTAAAAGGCGACTAAGGGACTTTTAAACTAGAGGAACACTAGCCATACTGCGCTTACCAACCCGCCTATCAAGTGTGGTGAGTAGTCTGCACCAGTTAAAAGTCTCCCCTTCTACTACTTTACTACTCCACTTTTACAATCAGTTGACGCTGTGGCTACGAACTCTACATTTATTGTCCCTATTCGCTACTCTATTTCGTCAGTGCCGGCTCAGAATGCCACCACCCCGTCTCCTCCCATGGGTGTCGTAAAAGTCGACTAAGGGATTAGCCGGAGGATGGGCAGCAGCATCCTTCGAGTACTTTAACAACTCAACTGCGATCGCCAACCCGTCTGCCAAGCGTGGCGATTACGGCAAAACCCCCCAATGAGCCCACAACACATCCATATCGGTCGTTGTGGTGATCTTTGGGGGAGGCCTGTGTCCAGCAGTGGACTTCATTCGGCCGAAATGATTTCGTCAGTTCCTCTGCGCTAATCCTTACTCGCCAGTCCTATGCTAATATGACCTCTAGTTAACTTCTTTGTGTACTATGTCCACCGAGTTACAGTTAACAGGGACGCTAAACTACGCTTTTATTAAGTTTTAAACTGACTTGCTCCACTCTGTTGTTGTAATGTTTTTATACACAGAAATGTTTTAAGTGCTCCAATGAGTGGCGTTTTGTGTAAAGCCACATTTTTATAGTTCAAGTAATTGAGTGGATTGGTCTCCGTGTGGTGTCCAGATTAAGAATGTAGTACCACTCCATCTCCTCCCGTGGATGACCTAAAAGGTGACTAAGGGAGACTAAACCAGCGCGATGGGCAGCAGCTGCGTCGGCTCAGTACTTATTCTCAGAGATAGGGCCCCGGGAGGAATGGTTGTTTTTTGTATATTTTCTTAAATAACTTTAAAACGATGTACTAAAAAATAAATTACAGAAAACGAAACTCTCACAACAAGCCCTTCCATTTGATAAGTTACACAGTAGAGAATGCAAAAGTTTTTTCTTCAATATTTTAATTTTCCCCCAAATATGACCTCCGTAATCAAAATTCATTGATTTACGTTACGCGTCCGTGTTTGGGTCACAGAAATTCATATGTGTACCAAATTTGAGCGTACAGACACACGAGTGATTCTATAAGGGTACCGCCGTTTTTTCATTCGTACGTAAGGAAACCTAATATTATTTACTTTGACTTTATGGGACAGAACAAAGCTCCATGCTGCTGCAGAGTATAGGGAATCGAACCCAAATCCACACGCTCAGCAGATGTGCAGAACACTAAATCAATGAAGTCATCATTATTACGTTTTTCTAGTTTGTTTTATTCAGTTTTGGAATAAGTCGACAAGGGTTGAGAAAGGTATGCTCCAGAAGTCCAGTCATGCGGAAAAGACGGGTGAAAGACGCGCATGTGTGAAAAGATGCAGCAATGTGGAAGAAGCAAAATTATGTAGGGATGGAAGCACGTATCTTTTGTAGATACTTTTATTCCTACTTTTAAAAATAGTAAAGTGATGTAAATTTATTCTCTCTGGTCAACAGTGAGTGCGCCTAACCTTTAATTTGCTTTTTTTTAAACGTTGCCCCACACTAGGATTTCTTCTGTGTCGTGGGTGCTTTTACAGACATGAATTCCACATACAATACATCCAGACCCGGAACAACTACCTGCAGGTCATACAAATATTTGTTCCGTGTGGGAATCGAACCCACGACCCGGAGCGCAGCAGCCGAGTGTATCAACCACTGCACCAACCGTGCCGTCTTGCGGAGATGGTCCATTTTCTTAAAAAAGTATATCTTTTTGAATATTAATATATATATTTGAGCCCTCCCATTTCAAATGTTACACGGGATACGGTACGGTGCAGTTTGCGAAACTTTATTCTTGAACTAGCTGGGACCCGTGGTTTTACCCGCGTTTAATTTAAAACAAATTTAGAGTACACACTTGACATAGAATATATATTGGATTTTAAGGGTTTCTTTTTTGCGCGGAAATCTAATAGTTTTTCTAAAATATAAGTAGCCTAAGTTATTCCTTATAACATCAGCTATCTGCCAGTGCAAGTCCTGTCAAAATCGGCCCGGCCGTTTCGGGGATTACCCGGAACAAACAGATAGACAGACAGACAGACAAAAAAATGGTTTTTGTGTTATAGGTACCGTATATACTTTCATATGCATTAAGTAAAAAGTTGTTATTTTGACATTACAAACAGACATTTCAATTTTATTGATTTGTATAGATATTCTATAAAGTGAACCCTATATTCAAAATTAATTTATTTACGTTACATCGGTTTTTTTCGCAGAAATCCATATCTAGTAGGTAGATTCGAAGTAAATTGGCTATTATAGACAGACACACACGAGTGATCCTATACGGGCTCTGCCGTTTTTTTTCCTTCTGACGTTCGGAACCCTAAAAAGAGCCGATCACGAGGCTTAAATATCCCGCTGTAATTAACCTTCACAAGTTCTGCAAAAGAATCACCACACTTGGCAAAGTTATTGGGTATCGCAAAATATTATTAAAAAATGCATCCTCTTAACCAATCTGTTAGTTGCCTTTTACGATACAAACATAGGTGGCCGTACGTACGTAATTCATCTCTTTCACCCACTCCTACCGGCCCCGTAACGAAACACCCACCCATGTGTCAGCCGATGTTTCCAATAAGTTGGTACTAGCATAAATAATGCATCAGGCGTGCGGACGTGTTAGCCAAGATATTGGATTAACTCCTTTTATAAACTGCCGAACAATTTATAGAGTTATGTGACAAACAATTTTTGTAACATCATATATGAAAGAAAGAATTTTTTGAAACAACGAAGAAAGAATTTTTTTATTTGACAGCAAAGTGAGACATCGCAAACGGTAATAAAACTTAATATAAAACTAAAAAAAAACACGATAAAAATTTGGATAGGGTTATAAACAAGATATAATCTCTTTTAACGTAGATGTCGTTTATATAAGGTCTTAATTTAATAGTCCACGATGATTAATAACCGATCTAATCCAAAACCTTTGGATTTCGGATTCCGGATATGAATGTTTTTTGTGTTAAATGTGATCGTAACACAACAACGGATGAATTTCAAAATCTTATATCTGAAGATTTTGGATAAGATTGATTATAAATTTCCCCCAAAAATCGCGAGAAAATTGTAGAAAAAATCTATGGGGAGGACTTTGTTTAGAAGTGGACGTATAAATGGCTGATATAATGATGATGATGACAAGCAGATGGATTGTACGTGGAGGCAGTTTGAGTGTATCCTCCAGTGAGGACATCTCATCAGAAAATATTTATTTATAGCTATAATATCTTTTCTCTTTCGACGTTTATTGGCCGAAGCTTCGGGTTATCAGCTTAGCAGCCCATTCATTTGGATGTCTTTCCAGCCACGCTTGGTTGTGTGGTCATGTATCCGATAGCTGTCGGTACATTCGTAAGAAAATGTGAGAATTATTTATATATAAACCCAATTTATCTAGTAAATATCGACATCTCTGCTTACCGTCCGAAAGACTTAGAATAAGTACACATTGATATCTATGTGGGTGCGACGTCAAATCACAACCAAAGTATTCATAATTACATTGTATTTGTTGTTTGAGCGTGGACTGTATATTTGTGGTTCGTAATAAAAGTGGTTGTGGTTTGTACGGACAGTTTATTGACGCCTATCTCAAACTAAAGTAATTTAAATACAATAGGAACAAATGGCACTTCTACAATACTTTAGAGAGAACACGGAAGGACCGCCTTATTTCTATAATATATACTTGGACAGTGTTGCCAGTAAAAACTATTACTATGAACAATATGTAATGTAGGTTTCCTAAATTTGTATTGCAAATGAATAGTGTGGTCGATTGTCAGCTCGGACCCTAAGTTCGGGTTGTATATCTATCT
The DNA here is from genome assembly GCA_947459985.1 of Diloba caeruleocephala. Taxonomy (NCBI): domain Eukaryota; kingdom Metazoa; phylum Arthropoda; class Insecta; order Lepidoptera; family Noctuidae; genus Diloba; species Diloba caeruleocephala. Next base: position 5,573,058 of record OX381625.1, on the reverse strand, counting down.
CTACTTATTTACTTTCTTATCGTTAAGCCCTAGCTATTTTCAAGCTAGAACTGTAATTGTCTGGAATTCTACTTAAGCATTCTTAAGACAAACGAGCTTAACAATAACCTAGTATGCAATATTAATAAAACCCTTCCAAGAAAAACAATATGTATATACGTTCCAGTTTAAGTCAAATTTGTAAAGTAAACAATTCGGAATTTAAAAACGGATTCTCTTTCCGTATCGCATACCTGAGGAAGTCTTTGATGCCGACTTTTACACCGTCGACGTGCTCGGAACGTCATTAAGAATACATTTGGTGCACACTTGGGGTTCGCTTCGGACGTGTACCTAACGTTAGAAATATTACTTCACTATGTGGACATATGAATTGTGAAAGAAATGAGAACTCGATGTATACCGAGTGCTGGGTAAGTTTATCGATACATTTCTCGATGTTATACTTTCGAGATGCCTTATGAAATGTGATAGTATGAATTTGAAATAATATAGAACGTTTTTTTGTAAGTTGCTTTCGGGGAAGTCGTTGCTCAGGACTACCTATTTACTTATGTCTATGAATATATATTATCTAATTCGCAGATTTAATATCTTGCTTCGTTTTCGATACAGTATATAGTGTATGGTTTACAAGAAATTAAAATTATTTTCTTCTAAAAAAAGTTGTTCTTTACTTTATTGACGCTTACTATCCTCGTTCAGAGCGATGCCAGGGGAATTCTGGTTCACTTTTATACACACACACATTAGCCTGTCGACTTCCACTGCTGAACATTGCTACTGTCAATACTCATGTTATTTTTTTGAAAACCATACACTTCACGCCGTGTGGAGCCGGCTCAAAATGCCACCGCCCCTTCTCCTCTTGTGGGTGTCGTAAAAGTCGACTAAGGCATTAGTTGGAGGATGGGCAGCAGCGTCCTTTGAGTACATTAACAACTCAACTGCGCAGAAAGCGTGGCGATTATGGCAAACCCCCCAATGAGCCCACAACACACCCATATCGGTCGTTGTGGTGATCTTTGGGGGAGGCCTGTGTCCAGCAGTGGACTTCATTCGGCCGAAATGATGATGACACTTCACTCGACTGTCCTGTATTCTGGGAGACGAGCGATTGATCAAAGCCATTTTTGTTTGAAAACGACCCCTAGAAAATGGATGGTCACTGTTTGTTAGTCTAGTACTGGTGTGATTCATCAGAGCTTCATACCAAACGGGATGAGTATTACTGCAGATGTATACTGCGAAGAAATTGAAACTATGATGGAGAAGTACATCTTCAACCTGCTTTGATCAATCGCTCGTCTGCGCTGCTCCGGCAAGACAACGCGCGACTATATATATATATAACGTCCATACTGCACAATAGACGGTCTCGAAGCTACAAGAGCTAAGGTCTCCGTCATCCGCCGTACTCACCAGACCTTGCCGCCTACAGACTTCTACTTTTTCCAGAATTTGAATAACTTTTTTGCGGGAACAAAATTCATTACCAGTAGGCAGTATTCATTTGGCTGTACAAAATGCCTTTGAAGAGTTTGTCGCCTCCCTTTCATATTGTTTCTTCAAGAGGACATTTATAAACTGCCAATACATTGGGGCAATAAGGTACTCGAATGGAGACCGCGCACCGGAAAACGCAGCGTGGGACGACCTCCAATGAGGTGGACAGACGACCTGGTGATGGTAGCTGGGAGACGTTGGACGAGAGCGGCATGTAACCGCTCGTTGTGGAAATCTAAGGGGGAGGCCTTTGTTCAGCAATGGACGTCCTTTGGCTGATATATGATGATGATGATGATGATGATGATGATGAATTGTATTAGTATATAATCATACAAATGATATAATTGTACTATTTATTTAGAATTTAATTTAACTACTTAGCATACCAATTGTGTTACTTAAACATTCCAATATAGAGATTTCAGATATTACGTTTACAAGAGCCATTGGAGCAAATAGAAAAGGCTCAAATGAATTATAAAATAGTTCTAAACATAAAATATAATCGAATTTGGTTATAAGATACTCGTCTCGAGAATCTAGATAAAGATTGGATAAATTTCAAATCGACTCTAGTTTCATAGTTTGGTTTGCTGCACGGGTAGCTTAGGAAAAATAGATAATTTAGCTTATTTTTCCTAATATTTAACTCATATTTGATTTCACTCTGCATTCAGTTACCGTTCAACCTCGATCACATAGCTACTGCTGAGATGCGGTAACTTGACTACTAATATATATGTAATCGATATAAAATGCATTATGAATATTAAAATATATTATGTTCTACACGAGCGTAACATCGACAAATGTACTGCCGTGCTGCGGTAGTGATGGGACATTATAATTATTTGAATTAGATATAGAATGTGTCGAGTAATTGTTCTATATCTATTGAAGATCAACCAAACATTAAAGTACGTGTGGTATATCTCCAGGTATGTAATTAAAATCACAGTGAGGTACATTGGGGCGTCCTGTTAAAACACTTTTTTTCTTATTATAACAACCTTACAGTTTGTACGCATAGTAACAAGAGCGCAACTATCTTTTTCATTCATTATAGGGTAAGTCTCGGTTCTTTCTCGTTGATTGTGGCACTCGCCTAACCACGTGACCCTCAAAGCAATGAGCTATTATAACAGTTTAACTGCACGGTTGGTGTAGTGGCTGAAACAGTCGGCTGCTGCGCTCCGGGTCGTGGCTTCGATTCCCACATGGAACAAGTATTTGTATGATCTGCAGGTAGTTGTTCCGGTTCTGAGTGTATTGTATGAGGAATTCATGTCTGTAAACGCAACCACGACACAGGAGAAACCCTAGTGTGGGGGGCTACGTTTTAAAAAAAACTAGTTAATTGATTCAATGGTTATATACTTTGATATATTCACAGAGTGGTCACATCATAAAAATCAATGATCAAAGGATTTTACATGTCAATTGCATTAAAAAATAGAGAACCATAAATTGCCCGACGGAGCTGCAGCGGCAGCGCACTGGGTTCTGTGCCCGCCGGGATGTGCAGCTGGCTAGGTCGCACGAAGACTGGGCGCGTCAAACCAAGCGATGGGCTGATACTTGCCAGGGGTTCGGCCCAATACTTAGCAAACTCCGTACCCTCAGCCATAGGTAAGTAGAAGGAACACCGTGGACTTTTAACGAGTAAGGCTGGCCAACTTTAGCAGGGTAGAGGATAGGATTGACTCACGACAAAAAAGACATTTCCACCACATGGCCCGCATAAACTGTATGAAGTGAGACTTACATAGTCTATCAGTGAATAAACCAATGAATGAAGAATGAATGAATGAAGTGTATGATCTGCAGTATTGTATGTGGAATTCATGTCTGTAAACGCACCCACTACACAGGAGAAATCCTAGTGTGTGTGTGGGGGGGGGGGGGGGGTAACGTTTTTCTAAAACAAAAAACAAATAAACTTAGTAATACTATACCACACCGAATGATTAAGCCCAATTCCGCCGCAAGCACCGCATGGATTCTCTGCAAAACGACGTACTACGTATTTTATAATGTACTAGCTGGCACCCGCGGTTTCACCCGCTGTTTAGTTTAAAAGAAAGTGGATTATTTATATATAATTTAGAGCACTTCGGCACAAACACCTGACGTAGAGTATGTATATATATATTGGATTTTATTTTTTTGCATGGAACCCTAATTATTTTTCTAAAACATAAGTAGCCTAAGTTATTCCTTATCAGCTATCTTCCAGTGAAAGTCCCGTACAAATCGGTCCCGCCGTTTCGGAGATTAGTGGGAACAAACAGACAGACAAAAAAATTACAAATAGCTTTTTTGTTGTAGGCACCGTATATACTTTCATATGCATTTAGTAAAAAGCTGTTATTTTGACATTACGAACAGACACTTCAATTTTATTTATTTGTATAGAATAGATGTAGTATACTCCTTCTGTAAAGTCGGCTCTTACTACACATGGGACGTGGTTAGTGATTCCCGTGGATATTGATAGTCATGAATACATGGAAACATGACATAACATTTTGTGACATTCATCAGTTCGGCCGAATGAAGTCCACTGCTGGACACAGGCGTCCCGCAAAGATCACCACAACGACCGATATGGGTGTGTTGTGGGCTCATTGGGGGGTTTTGCCATAATCGCCACGCTTGGCAGACGGGTTCGCGATCGCAGTTGAGTTGTTAATGTACTTGAAGGACGCTGCTGCCCATCCTCCGGCTAATCCCTTAGTCGACTTTTACGACACCCACGGGAGGAGATGGGGTGGTGGTATTCTGAGCCGGCACCAATTATTCAAGCCTTTTTACGCAAAAATTCTCCTAACTATACATCTAATATATGAACATAGGTCTACATATCCTGGTCTGGTATTGGGTCAATCACCCACTTAGCTTGATTATTATTTATCGAAAGTCAACATGACATTATTATTAAGATAAGATTGTCTATAAATTGAATAAATTTGTTGTTCGGGCAATGACTCCGTGACATGAACGATGACATCTGTGTAACACGTGGCTTCGTTTACATAATCTTAATTGAAAGAAGCCTGTTACATTTTTATCAGCTACTAACATGTGGCTCTAAAATAGGTCATTCAATCTCTTTACTTAAGTGTCGTTTCAACGGCCGAAATTAATAATCAATCTAATCCAAAAAAATTGATTTTAGATTTTGAACTTCATCTGTTTTTGTTTGAGGATCACATTTAGCATAAAAAACAGACAAATCCTTAATCCTAAATTCAAAGATTTTGGATTAGATTGGATATTAATTTTGGCCGCTAGTGCTTCAACTAATTCTGTAGTCAGTGGATTGATATATGAAAATTAGCCTGATAGTAGAAAGTAGTTCTTCTATTTAGTCACGTTTTCCCAGGGAAGCACAGATATTATTTGTTAGCAGATTATTAGTGATCCTCTACTTTACTATTTAATTTTTTGCCTTTGAATTTGTCATGTTATCTATACTACAAATAAATAAAATTGAAGTGTCATGTTTGTAATGTCAAAATAACAGCTTTTTACTAAATTCATATGAAAGTATATACGGTACATATTTTTTTTTGTCTGTTCTTTTGTTCCGGGTAATCTTGGAAACGACTGGACCGATTTTGGTGGGACTTTCAATGGCAGATAGCTGATATTATAAGGAATATCTTAGGCAACTTTTATTTTAGAAAAATAATTAGGGTACCGCACAAAAATAAACCAATAAATATATTCTATGTCAAGTGTCTATGTCGAAGTACTCTAAATTTCTTTTAAATTCAACGCGGGTGAAACCGCGGATCCATGATAGTTGTCAAATAAATTTAAAGTATAATACAATACTGTAAATTACAAGTTAAATAACTTAATTCTTAGGTATTCTTTACACATTCATTCTCTTATAGACATGCTATCACAAATTGTAGTTTTATCTTTATACGAGTTGACTTTTGATTTGTGACTGTTTTACGAGTAAGTAATTAATCTTGAACTTGAAAGATAACCGACTTTTAATGTAGACGAGCATATAAATCATGTAGATATGCATATGTTTGATATTAATTTCAAGGCTTGTGAATAAATGATGAACTTGGACGGGTAACAGATCTAGTTAGTCAATGAACTTTCTCTCTATTCCTAAGTGAATAGCCTCTGTAAAAAAGCACCCGGTCTTGTCACAGGCTTACGCAGGGCCATATGTCCAACAAACAGGGGCAATATTGAGAATTTTAATAGGTTATGGAACACTAACCGGGGACTTTACTTGGCTACACTATAAAATGAACTCACAGATTATCCCCGCAGTGTGGGACTATTTTTATTACTGATATTAGATAGATACCGTAACGATAAGGTCTATTGTAATGGGTGTTACATGGAGTGAAAACTTAAAGAAAAATAGGAATAATATAGTTTCCCTTTATACTTTTATGTCTAATTCTTCGGCAGACGGTGACTCGCCTCTCGTTCTTGAAGTCATTGGGTCCAGCCAACCAAGGTAAGGTTAAGCAGAGTCGAGGCCCTGACTGACTCTCTGGAACATTAGGGTACGCAGTGTCCGCCACTCATATACAGCTCGCTAAAAGCTGTTTGTATGCTTCTTTGATAGATCTTCTTATCCATTTTCTTTATAAAATGGTAGTGGACGCTGGTCTAAACAGACCTCCGGGATTGCGTTTGACCCATGGTGGGATACTGATGAAGGGGTTATCAATGAACTGAACGTCCATATCATTATTTAAATATTTTAGTGAGGTTATCATCATCATCATATCGGCCATTTATACGACCACTGCTGAACAAAGGCCTCCCACATAGATTTCCACAACTGTATCATAATTTTGAGGGGAATTTGCCAATACTCACCACGCTTGGCAGGCAGGTTGGTGAGTTTTACGAGGACCTGGAGCCCCCCTTCGGTGCCGAAGATGACCGCTCCAGTGGTTTTAGCCGGTAGGAGTCCGGCACACCCCTTCGCCCTTCCCCGGGGTGAAGGAAGTTCCATGTAGAATTTCCACTGGACATCAATAAAAAAAAAAAAAAAAAAAAAGGGCAGGTTGGTAAGCGCAGTATGGCTACCGTTTTACAGAAGGGACGCTGCTACCCATCCCTCTGGTTTAGATTCCCTTAGTCGCTTTTTACGATATCCACGGAATGAGATGGAGTGGCTTTTTTGTTTTTTTAAACTTTGCCCTACATTAGGATTTCTCCTGTGTCGTGGGTGCGTTTACAAACATAAATTCCACACACAATACACCCAGACCCGGAACAACTACCTGCAGATCGTTCAAATATTTATTCCGTGCAGGAATCGAACCCAAGACCCGGTGCGCATCAGTCGACTGTATCAGCCACTGCACCAACCGTGCCGTCAGTGTCAGGAGTGGTGCTATATTCTTAATCCGGATACCACACGGACTAGTGAGGTTATGCTTTCTGAAAATTAATTTCAATAAATTGAGAATATTAAAGTACAAATTCACATATTATGCATTAATGTTGTGTAATTTAGTATGTAATAAATTATATTTTTATATCATAGCATTATATTATTATAGCATTTAAAGCCGGATGAAAAAAAAATATTACTGAAATTTTCATGTATGTTTGATTTCGATATCTCAATTCAGAAGATATAAATAAAAATAAAATTTACGCCTGGCGAAGCGGGCCGGTATGGCTAGTTAAGTAATATAATGAAAAGCCCGTATTTAAATATTTACAAGTATTGAATTGCTTAAAATTATATAATCGATATCGATAAAGCAGATATAACAAAATTAACATTCGAGAGCAAGACTAACGATTTTAAACTTACTGCCCTCTTACACACATAAGCTTTTGAGCAGTAAACTGACTCAAAATCAGGTAGAAACGCAGATTCTCGTGATGTCAATAGACTTACAGTATATATACTGCGTCATGGTTTGGTCAAAAGTAATGCTTATCAACAAGGACGAGCAAACCTCTTCTTCATATTGCAGCATTTTTAATTTGCGAGGTTTTCACATCAATGACGTCTTATGACTGAATATTATGTTGCTACCATTCGAAATTCCATATCATCAAAAACGAGCATACCACAAAAACACTTAAAATTATACTCCATGCAATTCCAACTACATCATAAAATTACATCATCGACATCGATAAGCGAGCAATCGCGTCACTGAGCCTGCAATCGGTTATCGCGAACTCAGTACGTACGAACCGCGAGCACGAGCTGTTTCGCCCCACGCCATACGTGATACGTCCGTTTGAATTTCGAAAAATCGAACGTGGTTTCATTGTATTAAAGTGCCATAGAAATATTAACATACACCTATATTTCAAGTATTCTGTATGTTGTGTTCTGTTTTTTTTTTTTTTGTTAGATTTGTGAATTAGTGTTGTTGTTAAGTTCTAATTTTTTTTTTTCTCTGGCTGACACTCGAGGTATTGCCAACAATAAAACTTGAGGCAAGTTTTATTATATTACTTTCTTTAGAAAATGGGCTTTTATTTCTACTTAACTAACCACTTACTGACCACTTAAACTTTTTCTATGATTTCTAGCTTAAAACCCTAAAGCCAATTTATAAGTAAAATATTAACGAAATATTATTGTGAAACGGACTCCAAGAGAAACTTCAAACGAAAATGATCGTGCAAATATCGTAAATAAGGATCTATCTTAATTTTCTGGTAAATATCATAGCCAAGTGCTGTAGATCCCTTCCGAGGGCTCGCCAGTGCTTACCGAACCCAAAAATTGGCTTGAACCCGTCACTTAAATAGGAGTACATAGTGGATAATAGAGGCAATTACATATAATGATATACAGGCTGTCCAGTAAATAGCACAACATACTGCAGGGGGTGAGAGCTTGGGTCAATACCTACCAAAAAAACACAATATATGTTCAGCAAAATCTTACGGATTTACAGTAGTACAAAATTTACCGATAAGAAAATTGTACTGTGAAAATTTAAATAAAAATTGTAGTTCTTGAAAACATTTTAGTTTTTAATAGAATAAAGACTTATCAATGAGTAAAGTAACTATTGACAAATAATTTGAGGTAAAAAAAAAACTAGAAAAGGAATTTTTCATTACGAGATGCTTAAAAATCTGTGTCAAGGTAGAGATTTTTCGGAAAATGTTGTACTACTGTAAATCCGTAAGATTTTGCTGAACATATATTGTGTTTTTTGGTAGGTATTGACCCAAGCTCTCACCCCCTTGCAATATGTCGTGCTATTTACTGGACAACCTGTATGTTATGGAAACTAACATAAGTGAATATAGCATAGGTAGCAAAGCGCATTTTATTGCCGACTATCCATTATCATTATCATCATTTCTTTTCACCATTTCGGCCAAATGAAGTCCACTACTGGACATAGGCCTCCCCCAAAGATCACCACAACGACCGATATGGGTGTGTTGTGGGCTCATTGGGGGGTTTAGCCATAATCGCCAGGCTTGGCAGACGGGTTGGCGATCGCAGTTGAGTTGTTAATGTACTCGAAGGACGCTGCTGTCCATCCTCCGGCCTTAGTCGACATCCCTTAGTAGACTTTTACGACATCCACGGGAGGAGATGGGGTGGTGATATTCTGAGCCGGCATCACACGGCATAATATCATTATAGAGTATGGTGATTATGGTATCTCATCACTGATTACTGACTGGCAAACGATCGGTGAGGTTAAGCAATGCTTGGCCTGGTCAGCCTATGGATGGGTAACTTCATAGTGCCACTACGACCTGGGGGTGTTGTGTACCTATTTAGGGGGATTGCTGTAATTGCCACGCTCGACTGGCAGGTTGGCGATCGCAATTGACTTGATAATGTACTCGATGGATGCTGCTGCCCATCCTCCGGCTAATCCTATAGTTGCATTTTATGCCACCCTTTTTATGAGATGGGTCAGCGCTATTCGTAGCCGGCACCGCCCGGCGACAGCCTTATTGCCGTTTGTCCTTCTCTAATTTATAAAAAATGCCTATCATAGTTTTTCTGGCATACTGATCCAACTGTCCCCAAAACAATAGCTTGTTATCCCAACAACGCCCTAAACCGAGATCTGTGTCACGCAGGGGGCGCCCCTAGCCAAGTTGCTTAGATTTTAATATTAATTTTAAGCCTGGCTGGAGGCCTCTTTTGGCTTTGCCAGAAACGACTGGTTAAGCAACCATATTCCTAGGAAACGTCTGCAAGAAGCTAAACAAAAGATTTTTTTTTGTCTGGTACTTACTGGTTACCGCCTCCTTTTCGTAGCAGCTATGAACCGGCTTCAATTTGTGACAGTATCAGGAATGAAATACAGATAAATAAAATATGTAAATAAGATGAATATATTCCGTGTGGTTCACGGCAAAGAATAGACGACTCCTCTCCAGCCATGGGTGTCTAAAGTAAGGGATGGGCAGCAACATCCGTCCGTGTATTATAAACAACACTGCGATGCTGCCAAGCATGATGATTATGGTATGACCGCTCATTGTAGTGATCATCAGGTGGCCTATGATCAGCAGTGGATATTGACAGACTGATGTGTGTATGTGTCATGTGTATACATTGGTGATTACGTCCTAGTAAATATGACGTGTGGTGCCGTGTGGTGCCGGCTACAAATAGCACCAACCCATCTCATACCGTGGGTGTCGTTAAACGCGACTAAGGGATTAGCCGGAGGATGGGCAGCCGCGTCCTTTGCATACATTAACAACTCAACTGCGATCGCCAACCCGCCTGCCAAGCGTGGCGATTATGGCAAAACCCCCCCCGTGAGCACACAACACATCGATATTGGTCGTTGTGGTGATCTTTGAGTGAGGCCTGTGTCCAGCAGTGGACTTCATTCGGCCGAAATGATGATGATGAAATATGCGTAAGCGCAAGTTTATTGAAATAGTTAACCACCTTATTGATCGAGACGTAGCAAGGCCAGCTGTAGAGCATGAAGTACCGAATTCGATTTTCAGATTGCGCAGTGTAGTTGGTTGGTGTTTCTGAAATGATTTAGCAATAAAAGAAAATAAAAATACAAGAATGGTGAAGCGGGTCAAATATAATTAAATATTAATGAATAAATATTTAGATTTGTTTTGTTTGGATGTATTGTTATGCATTTTTGTGTACACCATCGACTGACCCATTCTTGTCCAATTCAGATTTTCCATCCTAAGGTTGCCTGGAAGAAATCGCCGATCGCGATAAGGCCGCCCATTGTACTCTATATACTAGGCCTTACTGTTTTTATATTTTGTAAAGTAATTACAATAAAGAGTTTAATGAATAAATAAAATAAATAAATATAACGAGTAATATACTTAATAGTTTAAAAAGGATCATCCTGCGACCACGAACCCTGCAAAGTGTTCGAAATGTCAGGAAAAACAAAAATATACGCGATAGAATCCGTTTAAAAGTGTTTTATTATAATGTGTAATACCCGCGAAAATCTAAGACATTAGTAGTTTAAAAATGATTTTACACATTATGTGGCCTCCTTTATTAAATGCACTGCAGGCGAATTTTTCAGTTATGACAATTGCGGGAAATATGAACAACAACATTTTGGACCAAATAAACATAAAGTAGCTACTACCTATTGTCGGAAATTCGCGGCACTAAAATTGCAATGTGCTAATATGAGCGTGTAGTGTGTAGAAAATTGCACAATCTCGTGATTAACCTCAATTACCCATTTTCTTTTATTTTGCTAGAATAACGAAAACACACCATTTAGCCGGGTATTTCCTTTGCTTAATTTTGTATATTATAAATATGGACGTAGTGAAAGGGTTCCAATGGTGACGAAATGAACATGTCTGTTGCGTTGGTTTTTTTTTTTTTTTTTGTTGGGCTTCTCGCATACATTTCTGGGAAATGTGGTTGCTTAACCGGTCATTTGCTGGCGAAGCCAAAAGAGGCCTCCAGCCAGGCTTAAATTAAATATTAAAAACCAAGCACTTTCGCTAAGGGCGCCCCCTGCGGGACACGGACCTCGGCTTAGGGCGTTGCTGGGGATATCATGCTATTGTTTTGGGGACAGCTGGATCGGTATTATTTAAATTGTATTAGGGGACATTTAAAGCTACAGGCTCGGCACGGGCCGGCGCGAGCAAGAGACGGGAGGGAGAAGTGCTAACTTGAACGGGAAGGTGACGCGGCGATAGGCCTCCGCGACGTCGGTGAGGCGGGCATCCTCGGCGGCGAGGGCGGTACAACGGTCGGGTGTTTAGTGAACGAGACAACGCGAGTCTTTTCATGTGATCTAACGTGATTTTATCGTCTGGATCGACCAGAACGTGCCTCGGGCGGCGTACTCTACTGATACGGGAGGGTTCGTAGTCGGCGGCTGATACCACAAGGGGATTTGGGTGGGACAGGGCAGAATCGAGATAGCGTTTAGACGCTTGTTTCATAAATTGCCTGATGGTCGGCAAGTTAAGGTCGAAATGGAGTTGGTCGTTTCGCATGTACAGAGGCGCTCCGGTGGCCTTGCGCATGAAACGGGTTTGGAGGGTTTCGAATCTACGGAGTGGGTATGATTCAGCGTGTGCGAACACACTGGCATAGGTCATGATGGGTCGAATGCATGTGGTGTAAATTCTCACCTTATTTCTAAGGGATAATTTACTACGAGCGTTCAGAATATAGTGAAAGCGACCGAGCACAAAGGCAGCGCGGGCATGCACCATCTTTGTGTGGGGAATGAAGGTCAGTTTTTTGTCTAGGGTGACTCCAAGATACTTGGCGTGCGGTTCCCAAGGAACCGATTGGCCCAGCATCGAGATCTCCCTGAAGCGTGGGTGGTCGTCGCCTAATTTGCAAAATAGGACGGCTTTACTTTTGATAGGGTTAACTTCAATCCGCCATTTCCTAAACCATTTACCGTAGACGTTGGCTGTGGTTTGGAGGATCTTAGTTATACTATCGGGAACGTAACCAGAGTAGAAAATGGCCGTGTCATCGGCGAAGAGTGCTAATTGGGTCGTATTAGCAGGTCTTTTGGGGAGGTCACTGGTGTACAGTGTGAACAATAGTGGGGCTTGCACGGTTCCTTGTGGGACTCCGACTCTAATGGGGTGGGGGGAAGAGAGAGCGCCCGTGATTCGATATCGGAAACTGCGATTTGACAAGAAGTCTCGTATGATGAGAACGAGACGGTCAGGCACTCCGAGTTGATACAACTTATATAATAAGCCATTGTGCCAGACTTTGTCAAATGCTTTCGCAACATCGAAAAAGAGGACTCCCGTCATCATGCCGCGTGAGAATCCGAACATGATGTGTTCAACTAGTCGGTGGACTTGTTGTACACACGAGTGTTTGGTTCTAAAACCAAACTGTTCGTCGGGAATGAGTTTCTTGGAAGATGGTGCCTTGGTGGTTCGCCATTCATACTTATGGACATAAGACTATTATAATAAGTTCAATTTCTTAAAAACTATTCTTTTCTAATCTAGCAGTAGCGCGAACTGTGTGACCTTAGCGATTTTGTCAGTAATTTTGAACCCTTTGGCGATTTATTTCTGTCGTTTAGCGATTGTTTTTCAGCGACTTCTAGCGATATTTGAGTCTTCTTCATCTATCCTAAAATGTTTCTATAGAATATTAATTACTATTTATATTCTTGTTTCTACGATATAATATAATTATTCATCATTTCGGCCGAATGAAGTCCACTGTTGGACACAGGCCTCCCCCAAAATATCACCACAACCATCGATATGGATATGTTGTGGGCTCATTGGGGGGTTTTGCCATAATCGCCACGCTTAGCAGGCGGGTTGGCGAACGCAGTTGAGTTGTTAATGTACTCGATGGACGCTGCTGCCCATCCTCCGGCTAATCCCTTAGTCGACTTTTACGACACCCATGGGAGGAAATGGGGTGGTGGCATTCTGAGTGGCACCACACGGCTATATTACACATGGTTATATTACGGCGATATAGATAAAGATAAAAAGATAAAACATATTTTAATTCATGTAAACCATATACAGGCACTTATGAATCGTCGAGACTTTAATTGCCGCGTTCCAAGATGTGGATTTCCTATGGCAAAGAACGGGCAAGAAACTCCATGGTTACTCTTTTTAAATCATATTAAATGTTACAATATTTTATGAGCACATTGTTGTAAAAATCAAGGTTATGTGAAAACAATGTAGGAGAAACGAGTCTAAACTTCTTAAAAAGTCTACAAAACAAGCCTGAATGTATTTTTTTTAAGTTTTGATTCAGTTGTCATGGCAGCATTTGGCTGACCAGTCCCAACAGACGGTATAATTATTACAACCAAGCTATCTTATCTTAATACAATTACGGTTGTTTTTCGATACTTAGAATTTGTTGATGTAATAAAAAATGAATGAATATCGTTGTACTGCGCCGCCGCGCGCCGTCCAGTGCACACGTGTCCAAAGTTCCAAACTGATTGAACATAGGCCATTTTATTTGGAATAAGAACATGTCGCTACTTTTTCTAAATATTACATATTTGGATATTTTCAAATTTAATTATTATTATCATTTTAATGGCAATGGGCAGGGCACATAGCTCGTAGAACTCATGGCCGTTTGGGCAAAAAGGTTCTCGAGTAGAGACCGCGCACCGGAAACCGCAACGTAGGCGACCAACGAGATGGACGGATGATCTGGTGCAGGTCGCTTGGTCTGCGATGATCTGGTCCGTTGGATGCATGTAGCATGTAACTGACTTAATGGAAATCTGAGGGGGAGACCTTTGTTTAGCAGTGGACGTCATTTGGCTGATATGATGATGATCATTTTATCTACAGAAAATGATAATAATTTTTATTATGTAAAATATTATTATCGAAATAAGTATATTATCTAGCTCCGTTTGGATTGGACAGGAGTTAAGGACAGGATACATATCGTATAAGAGTGAGGCGATATGAAAGAAAGAAACAAACACAAACATTTATTTGTTGCAAAACATGAGACAATAGATTAGGTAGGTAATAAGTATTAGTGAAGTTATACAATATTATGTATCTCTCGGTTGCACCAATTAGGTGTCCAGTTCAGCATGTACCAGGCAGCTAGTGCCAAGCGCTGGTTTTGAAGTGGAACCCGCTTTGAAGATGATGTTTTTACGTTTTACTTATTTGTTATATTTACAATATGTCGTAATTCTTGTAATTTTCGAAATGTAATAGTCATCATCATCATCATTGCAGTCGAAAACCGTCCACTGCTGGACAGAACCCTCCCCCAAAGATTGCCACAACGACCGGTATGGGTTTATATTGTGCGCTCATTGGGGGTTTTTACCATAATCGCCACGCTTGACAGACGGGTTGGCGATCGCAGTTAGGTTAGCTGCTGCCCATCCTTCTGCTAATCCATAGTCATAGATACCCACGGGATGAGAGCGGGTGGTGGTATTCTTAGTTGGCACATCACGGGCTAATTTAATAGTGTAATAACATAATATTTCGTGTGGTGTCCGGATTAAGAATATAGCACCACTCCATCTCCTCGCGTGGGTGTCGTAAAAGGCAACTAAGGGGCTCTTAACTAGAGGGATGGGCAGCAGGCGTGGTGAGTAATGGAAAATTCCCCCCAACATGATGACATAGTTGTGGAAATCTATGGGGGAGGCCTTTGTTCAGTAGTGGACATTGTATGGCCGATATGATGAATATTACTCATCCAAGGTGTATCGAAGTAAAAAAAATGTTTTGTCCGTACAGAAACACTATTTATTTAAATATACGACTTTATGTTCGTAAACAGTACCTGGCTTTGACCATAATAATATTTTTTTTAGAATAGTTATTAGTTTCTTTGAAGATGTAAAATGCTAAGAAATTCTCAGAAAGTACTTTATGTAGATGAATTACAACCTTCTTTTGCTTTCATTCTTAAATCAACAGACTTACTTAGCTAAGATAAAAAGGTCTTATTTTCTTCTTTAAAATACATTTTTCAAACAACATCAAGCAAGCGGTACACATAACTAAATAAAAATTAAAAATACTAACAGTTTTTTTTGTCTTCTCGCATACATTTCTTGGAAATGTGGTTGCTTAACAGATCGTTTCTGGCGAATCCAAACGGCCTCCAGCCAGGCTTAAAATTAATATTAAAAACTAAGCAAGGACTCCCCCTGCGGTACACGGACCTCGGCTTAGGGCGTTGCTGGGGATAACAAGCTATTGTTTTGGAAAGAATTCTCTGGCTAATTTCATAGTCGCTCTTTACGACACCCACGGGATGAGATCGGGTGGTTCTATTCTTTGCCGGCAGTTAACGGCAGATTGTTACGGAAGCCTTTTGCGTGATCATGTGCTCTGTGGCCTCGTGGTCTACCAGCGCAATTGCGATGCCGGAAATTGATGACCTTTTATCACTTGGGATATCATAGGCACTTCTCATAGAACGAACAAGCATTGCTCACTGTATATTGGCGATTTCAGACCATAAGAGTCAGGTTTCCTCACGATGTTTTTCTCCACCGTTATTAAGTGGTCTTAGATTACCTAAGAAAGTACGTAGGACATTAAAAAGTTCACATTGCCAGGCTTACAACTAGCGCTGCAAAATTACGTAACTTTACCGAAAAGGCGCGTTAAATATGGGTTATTTACGGTAATTAACAGAGATTACGGTCAAATTACCGCTGTTTCAATTATTTTTTTTGTACTTTCAGTTGTGTCATGTACTAGTTTTAAAATTGTTAAATCTACCTACTATTTTACAATTTGACTACTATATTTATAACCTAACTAGTACCTACATTAATCTCGTTTGCGTGTTGCTTTTTACTTACCCATTGCACTTTCAGCAGTCAGGGAGATGCACATTATTTAGTAGGTATTGGTTTCTAGTTCAAACTTCTGTTTTCAAATTAAGTGAGTGAACCGCACGCGGCGCTGTGTCGATTCACTATCCTGCCCACACCGCCCGTACCCCGCACATTAAACGAGTAACTGCGCTGAGTTGAGCAATTACCCACAACCGGGCAAAACGAAATACCCTATTTTACTGAAACATACGTAAAATATATGAATTTTACCGAATATTACGTAGTGTACCGAGGTCATTTTACCGATTTGCATTCTTACTTACAACCCGCAACTCAGTGCTTAAAAACCGTAAACTTTCGGGCCACCGCGACAATTCATTATAATACTTACTATATATTACCTATACCTACCAAGTTATATATACATAGTTCACACCATTGTGGAGACCCTCATCACGATCGCCCGCAATAAACCAAACGTAATGTCTTTGCAATTAGAACCTGTGTTTATTACTCAATATAGGTAGGTATAGGTATTATCCCATACAATTTCTGATGTAAATTAATCACAGTTTGTTATATAAATTAGTGGTGGTTAATATAGTGTCTAGCGCGATTAAATAGCGCGCTATATGCACGCAACGTATAGCGCACGCTATGCTGGCTCCAACTTGACGCTGTAAAATTAGCGCCATTAAAAATTAACAAGTCGCGAGGATAATCGCGCGAGCAATGGCAAAGCGCGGGCGTGGCGAGCCGGGCGGCAATCATCACGTGAATTCGCGCGCTATCGATCGTTATCTAACGCGTTGATTATAATATTTATTTGTTTTAAATACGCTAACAATGTACGTACATTAAAATTTCGTCAAATCAAAATATTAACATACATGACATTTGCTGACGCCAACAATAGGCATACACAACATCAACAATTCCGTTCCATGAAAACTGCTGTAAAAAATTAATAATAAAAGAAATATAACCCTATCCTATATTAATTACTACACAAAAATCTATTATCCTAAGTTTGGAAAGTCTGAGGGAAAGTTCATAAACTTTTCTTTACTTCTCCATTTTATTTTGATAGATATTTTACGTATCGAATATACTATAACGTATTCAAGATCAATAATATAAAACAACGCACTGTACATACAAAGCGCGCGACATTTAGCGGGATTCAAGAATATTCACCGCGTTTTTATCGCGTCAGTCGCGTACGCCCAGTTCGTTATAACTATAGCGTGTAAATAGCGCGCTATTTTGCTATAGCAAATAGTCTGTAGCGCGCTATTGCCATATAACGTTTTTGAACACCACTAATATCAATGTCAAATAGATACAAACAACATTCAGTTAACTGGCGAAAGGAGTTTCTGTTAGCATACACAGTGTACATAATATATATCGTAAATAGTCCACAGTATTTATTGCTTTCATGTGTACTATGTAACATGGTGGTACATAATTTAAGTTTACAAACATTAAGAAATCGTATTAGAGCGCAGCAATTGCTTTATTAGATTAACTAGTGTTTGAAAAGGTATTGCTAACCATATCAGAATTATATACATGTTGAAAAAAAAAAACACGAGTTTTGAAAGTAGATACTGCGACCATAAAAAAGTGCAATAACATCATCGAAACTAAAGAAAAATAAAAATCTATAGTATACACAATGTAATCCGTTTTCTAAGTGTTTTATTATAGAGCTTCGAAATTAACGCAAAATACTCATAATTAAAATTATGTCATACAAGTTATAGACCATTCGAATGAAAAAAAAAAATATCTTTTAGTGCCCGAGTAGTACCTACCTTCAGTTTGATCTCTAAATCTTAATTTTTAAATTTGGCTGGTTTTTTAAATATATCTCTGTAACCTATAGGAAACAGATAAAGCACCGATTCATTCTTTTGAAAAAATCCCCACAGATAAAAACATGTTACATCGTGCGTACAGTTTTAAGACATAGATCTCATGAAGGCAAATATATGTATGTTTCGTGGGAAATTAAACCCGCCACCAGAAGCTGAAAAAAACAACTCTGTACCTACCAACAGTGATACGATATAGACCTACGTAGAATTATATATTATTTAATACGCCTGAAACACATTGAAACATATTCAAGATATGCAAGAAATTCAAGCGTAGAGTTCTAGATGTTAAATCAACAGACCGTGCAAGAAACACGAAACATTCGTACTAGCAACAACTCACGTACTAGCAAAAAATTAGGCTGACCATGTTTGCGTTGTGTCCGATCATTTGTTTATCAAACTAACAACGAAGCGGACTGTTGCATTTTATGTACAGGAAGACGAAATCGGGACTGTGTTTTGTATTCCTACCTTGTAACTTATTTCATCTTTGTTATCCTTTAATGACTTTTTATCACACCCTGATATAAATAAGGCTACCTATTCTAAAGAAGAGACCACACGCCCAGTAAAATTACTTTACCGTGTAATTTGAATTTAAGTCTCTTTGCGGAACAGAAAGTAAATAAACGTTTCTTAAGCGACAATTTTCCGCATTTTCCCCATTCCTTACTTTTCACGTACGATAAGCTGATGTTATTTATTTTTCATTACCATAACACATTAAATGAAATGTACCGGAATCAACCAAATAGGTTTTAAATGTCGTAAATGTATGAATATACAATTTGGTAATGAAAACGCATTTTCAAGGGTCACTTAATATAAATTAAAAGCTAACAAGCATTCGCTAGGGAGAACGCCGTTCCATTACGACGTGTAGCCCCAGAGGTCGGCAGGGCATAAATTAATTATAAATTGCGATTTAGAGCAGTGTGCCCGACCTAAATTTCTTCTAGTTTAGAAATATAGGGGAATTGAGTTTGGGCTGCGGACACGGTTATTAAAAGGTTTGCATGTACTGAATACGGGATCGGGTCATTAATACATTTTAAATGGAAATAACAGGATTTTTGCAATAATTGTCACAGAAAATACAATTTATTTCTTTTCATTTGGGAACAAAATTCAATTTGTTATTTCTGTCCACCTATCAATGTCATATGTAACGCCTTTCAGGGTTACGAAGCTATAATAAAACAAACACCGTACTAAAACAGTAACCAGTCCGCTTGCTAAACAAGTAATGACGAAAAGAGTAGGATAACAGATACTATGATAACTTCATTTGCTTCAATAATCAGAAACCGTTCGTGGAAGCGTCAACCACACTATTCCGTATGTTTCTAAATTTAGTTTAACATCTGTCTTAACTATACGGTTAAGTACACCGGCATTTATGAAGGTAAAGTTTACTTAGCTCTGATATATCCAATAAACAGTTAAGGTTCCTTAAGCAAAGCTGATCAGTACGAGTTGGAATACGTTGAACAAGGGATTAATCCATGAAAAGTTGACAAGAATTTTCGCTAACATATTTTACAGTGTTTTTAGTACTAGAAAGGATTAAAAGCCATAAATCGAATCACAAATGAAGCTATCAAAGCAAAATGGCACTATAGTGTTTAATAATACAAATTGCTAATTTTAATGCTATATAAATAAATTAAAAATATTTTTTTAAAAGCTAAACCAGATAACTAAACTTGAAACCACATAAACATGCAACAAATACAAAATGCCAACTTAAACGCTAACGCAAAGCAGCTAACGAACCATTTACTAGAGAATATTCAGGATTTAGTATAACTTACATTCCTGCTGCTCCAATAACGGGCGAGTAACTAGAATATGAAGTAATTCCGCACTAATACTGAGGAATAATTTCCATTTAGCTAGACCTAGAGGTAGAAATATTAATAAAATACAGATAACTCGCATTTCATATCCATAGCTCCATACCTATAAAATCATACTTATGGGTCGTGGTTATTAAAATTTGATACAAATACAAGATCTTCTGTTCGTCTAAGTCGCCAACAAAAAGCCTACAATTAAGTTTTACTTTAAAAGTTTTCATTTTCAATTACACGCAGCATAGTTTTGTTTTTAAAAATCAAAAACTTGTATTAGATATAGATTCTTATTTCTCTAACAGATAAAAAATATCCTATAAATACAAATACTTTAAAAATATTCCATTCAAGTTTACTCACATTAACATAGTATACATACAGCTCCAACGCATCTGAATAATTTCAATCCAGCGATAAAGTGTACATAGACCGTTCGTTACTCTAATGAACGCCCTGAATTACTTCTGTCCAACCAGCTCGAATCTTAACGAGGATCCACAACAATGGATGAAGATTAAATCGAGGTATACATTCAGAAATGTTCAAGTTTGATTTCTTTGTTCAAATTCTTTTCGTTTTATATCCGGAAGCTCCTTGGAAACATCAACACTTCTGTTTATGACATAATTCCGTGTCTTGGTTATTCAGATTTAAAGTAAATAAAATTGTAATTTTGCTCAGCTGTTAGTCAACTACAATAATTATGACAAAATCTTTCAAGTTGTGTTATATGAAGCCTATGATAGTTAAAAATATTTTTTATCATTTAGAACCGGAATGCCGTACTTCAGTACATCCATAATCTAAAATTAAAGAGATATTCCTCACAGCTTTGTCCCTAAAAACATTTGTCAGAAACAAGAGATTATTGAAACAGACGGTCCCCCATTTACGAATTGAAAAAGAATCGTATGTTACATTTTTTATGAATTTTAATTGCCTAATAAAATTCAAGTCGCAATCAAATTTCCTCTCTGGATTCGAACGTTTGTCACAATTCCCCTTGTTTCTTTGAATTTTGACATTGTGTAGATATTTCATTAAAATTGTCTTCTTTTAAATTCGTCTCTTCAGATGAACATAAATACAGGAATTACTTGGGCATCTCAAAACTTGAAAAGTACTTGTTATGGCAAAAGTGACTCTGTAGGTATTGATTTTAGTTATTTAAGGCGAGGGACTAAAACAGATAAATTAATTTACTCAAAAACCAAAAACCGTCATCTCATTAAGACTGAATACCAGATGATGTCATAATAAGACTCAAAACAAACAATACTTTTAGTATTATAACATCTTGGCATGTAAAAGTATGAAGGAACATAAATATGGAATGCATGGAAATCATATTTAGTCAAGAACGTTGCGTTTGCCAACAATAATAGAGATTACCATAATACATAGAGACTTGAAGAGGTGTCACATGCAATATGCATCTATATCGATGATGATATGTCAGTGTGATTTTGATTGTTTAGAATAATAATTTAGATATCCGAACGATGACGCCAAGAGAACAAGAATAAAAACAGACCAAATGGCGGGCTGAAACCTGTCAGGGGTAAGGTTTAATATGCCATATAATCCCGCATCCCCAACCGTAGGTATATCGAAAGGACACTGTGGTGGTTTAGCCGGTAGCAAAGTCCGGTATAACCTTGCCGAGGGTGGAGGAAGACCATGAGGATTTCATCAGGATAAAAAATATCCATGTGGAATTATAAGTTGAAAAGGAGACTTTGCTCAGTACCGATCTTAATTAGGGCTCCGCAGTACGCTAATAAATAGTATATGCTAGAAAAATATTTATGCAGGAGAAGCATGAATTGTACAACATACTATGGAAGAAAATTACTTCAAACGCTGTAGATTATAAAAGTTGGAAACGAGTCCTTGGTTCTGATTTACTGCTCAATAATTGGAAACAGCTTGGTAATATTTGTTTACTCTTCCGATTAGTGGCTCCATCATAGTTGCTGCGTTTTTACGTGTCGCTAATTGAAAGATCATCGCTTTATATTGGAATATTTATTCAGTTTAATTATACTGAAGGCAAACCCAACATGCTTTATGATGAAGATATTGGTGCGGATCATATAAAGATTAGTAGTCCTATAATTGAAATTTAAATCCAAATTTTTTTCATCTACTGGATAACCATGCCGTATTCTAAGCACATATAATAAATGAGCTTAAAGTCATTATGTATGCTTTGAGGAAGCTTTGGTACCAAATAGTTCTAAGAATGAGCTTAAAGTCGTTTAAAGAGCAGTTGCCGTTTTGCGTGCAGAGATTTTCCAAGTGGGTTTAAAACTTTTCTGTTTTAAAATGTGATTAGTAATATAGACAGCGAGATAAAATAAGCTCGGATAGCTGACCTAGAAGATAATTAAAAATAATTATTAGCAAATACCGAGCAATGAGAAAATTAAATTATACTGAAAGGGAAATTGTAAAAGAACTACTTGCCTTAAGTTTTATTCCACACGCCCACAATTAAGAAATAAAAAAAAAATGACTTCATCTGAATCTATTTCTTTCGTGCGGTTAGTGATTAGTCGCCTACCTTGTGCCGAAGTTGTTTGAGCCAACCAAAGGCTGCAAAAGAAAATAGTACATACACTGACTCCGCTATCATATAAGCCAGACAAAGTAAAAAAAAAAAAAAAAACAAGTACGTCAACTGCTAAACAAATGCCTGCCTTATAGATTTCCACTATCGTGCCATCATTTAGGGAGAATTTGCCAGTACTCACCATACATGGCAGGAGGGTTAGGAAGCGTAGTATGGTTACTGTTCCACTGAAGGGAAGCCGCTACCCATCCCTCTGGCTTAGAGTCCCTCAGTTGCCTTTTACGACATCCACGTGAGGAAATGGAATAGTGTTAAATTTTTTATCCGGTTAGCATACAGATATGACCGCACCAAGCGTTGTTTAACCTTACAAATCGTTTACCCATCAGTAAGAGCAACTGGCTAAAGGTTATAAGCGTCTCAAAATCACCATCAATCATGGAATCATCCGAATGAATTTTCAGCAGAATGAGCATGGAATAGCTTCATGCAGCATCTTCTTCATATGATTTTAAATAAAATCCAGGCACAAAATGTTCCCGTGTGTGTTATAAAATCTTTCCCCATTTCCAAATTCGATAGCCGAAATTCAACGCACTTTACACGTTAAACACGCGAACTCACGAAGCCTTTGACTCTTGGCGCAAGGACTTGAACAACACAAAAGAGAATAATTGGAGCTGAACTTCGATAAACCTGAGGATGCTTAGCCATCGTTTGATGCGATAATTCTTTGTGCGTTATGTTCAATGGATTGCCTCTTAGTTCACGAATAAATACGAGTATAGGATACTGAAAGGTTTTTTCCTTGTTTTTTTAGTCCTGGAAGATATGTGAATGACTTTTACTTTAAAAGGCATTTCAGTACCGATGACTTCTGCTTTCTTTCTTTGCCGATAAACTGTGCCAGTGTGTATGCTGACAGGAAAACATTTTTTTATTAACTGCTGAATAAGATTGGCTTAAAAAAAATTGGTAGATGTCATACCAAACCCACCAAGGCTTTCGCAATAAACCTGTTTTCTGACTGTTTTTTTTTTTTCTATTGGGCTTCTCGCATACATTTCAGTGAAATGTCGTTGCTTAACCGGTCATTTCTGGCGAAGCCAAAAGGGGCCTCCAGCCAGGCTTAGATTTAATATTAAAAACTAAGCAACTTTCGCTAAATCCTATCCTAAATATTTCCTGTATTTCCCTGCGGGACCCGGACCTCGGCTTAGGGCGTTTCTGGGGATAACAAGCTATTGTTTTGGAGACAGCTGGATCGGTATTATTTAAAATGTATTTAGGAACATTTAAAGCTACAGGCTCAGCACGGGCCGGCGCGAGCAAGAGACGGGAGGGAGAAGTGCTATCTTGAACGGGAAGGTGACGCGGCGATAGGCCTCCGCGACGTCGGTGAGGCGGGCATCCTCGGCGGCGAGGGCGGTAAAACGGTCGGGTGTTAAATGAATAAGACAACGTGAGTCTCTTTATGTGATCTAACGTGATTTTATCGTCTGATCGTCTGGATCGACCAGAACATGCCTCTGGCGGCTTTCTGACTGATCAATGTTCAATGTTTTTATTGCATATGAGATCAAATCGCGGATTTTATCGACAAGGGCAATGTTGATAAGCAAACGGCTAATAAAATACTTGTCGACGGAGAAAGCCGAAAATTTCTTTAAAAAACTCCCGCATACCCATATTATCATTCCATTAATATCTCCAATCGAAACGTAAGAAAAACGAATACTTCATTCCTATTACGGTTTCCACAAATGTAGCTTTAATCTAAAACAATCAGCGAATCATCACTGAGAGCGATTAAAAGGTCCATATTAATATTAACAGTACTCTGTTATTCCTTTGAACGGTAATGTTCGTTTTCAATTAATTCCCGGGTAGTGCTGTCTGTTGCGATCCCGGGATTAGGATGTCGAGATGACGTAAGCACTTCCATATCCATGCCTATATTCCCTTTGTTGGGTTCAGAAACGCTCAATAGCGGTCCAATTGATGATGTGAAAGTCAAAAAGTAAGGTTTTATTGTTGTTTGAACTACCAACATATTTTCAACATTATATAATTTTTTCTATGACCTTCTTTTGAATAAGGAGTTCTGTATGAGCAACATTTTCTATTTTCAAGAATGTCGTGATTCGTTTTTATTGCCAAGGTATGCACAATTTGCAATTATGCGCTACCATTCTTCGCTTGGCAAACGCAAATTCCTGTTTTTTATCAATATTAAATCGCATTTCTGAAGACATAAAAATCACATCTACCAAGGAGAATCCACAACAAGCATTACAAGTATGCTATACTAGGCAAATTTAAGATACAAAACGAAAATAAAAGATACATAGATACCCACTGGTTGCCGATTTTATCATCTGTAATCTTTTAGGTGGCAAATGTCAACGAATCTCTAAGCGAATCAGTGAAAAAAATTGGACCTTAGTTTATACAAAAATATCTAACTCTGTTTCTGTAGTTTAAGTACTCTAAATTATTAATAAACTGTCCAATTTCTTTTAAATGAAATGGCGGGTGAAACATTGGGTCCCAGCTGGTTATGTATAAAGGTTCTCTTTGCATTTAACTAAGCAGAATTTCCTCTGGATCGTAGGTGTATTTACAGACAAAGCACGCATGCAAAATCTACCCAGAATTCTAAATAAAACTAAGTCCTGAAACATACCAATCCCACGAATCAATCAATTCATCCTAAGGCAATCCCAATGTTCAACCTGAAAGACGAAAGTTATAAAATCCCGGGAAATCAGAATATTCTGGGAACTCAACGACATCTAGCAACACTATTACTGAAGTGTTTTGTCAAGCAAAGGGGTTCAGATTTATCACAAGATCAATTAACTTTGAGAGCTATCGTAAGTTCAATAGGAGTTTCAATTTCAGTGTAATCTGTTCGATGTTGATAATTTGACTCTTCGTAGATAATGAATATTTGAAATGGAAGAAAAATATTAGTGATCGGTATTGATTATTCTTTTATAACTGCTCTTTGACGAATGAAATGGTGTTCTCACTTTAAGCTTTAAATTCCAAGTTTGGTTATTCCATTTGATAAATGTGGAATAACATCGATGATAGAGAAAGCGTAACGTAGATATAACTAGCAAACAATAGAAAACTAAACCACGGACATCTAATATTCGCATAATTAAATAAATTTAAGTATATTGCCGTGTGGTGCCGGCTCAGAATACCACCACCCCATCTCCTCCCGTGGGTGTCGTAAAAGTCGACTAAGGGATTAGCCGGAGGATGGGCAGCAGCGTCCTTCGAGTACATTAACAGCTCAACTGCGATCGCCAACCCGTCTGCCAAGCGTGGCGATTATGGCAAAACCCCCCAATGAGCCCACAACACGCCCATATCGGTCGTTGTGGTGATCTTTGGGGAGGCCTGTGTCCAGCAGTGGATTTCATTCGGCCGAAATGAAGTATATTGTAGTTATAAAACTCATATAATAATATATACAGGTTGTAAGTGGCAACGTACCGAAAACTTTTGGAGTAGGTTACACTGGTCTATAATGAAAACAGGAATGCCATATATCACGGTTATAGTTTTTGACATTTTTGAGCTCGATACGATTACGATCACAGAAATAGGAAATAAGTTTCTTCCAATATCTTTGATTACGATAGTAAACAACGCTTTCAAACCGCTGCCTGATTATTGTATAATATTACTTCGAGTGATGACCTTATATCGTGAACTGTAACGAAACATTAGTCGTTTAGTTTTTATTTACATTGCAGTTTCATTTGAAAATTAATAGTGTACTAATCATCATCATACCGGCCGAATGAAGTCCACTGCTGGACACAGGTCTCCCCCAAAGATCACCACATATATATTTCACATATTTGCCATAATCGCCACGCTTGGCAGACGGGTTGGCGATCGCAGTTGAGTTGTTAATGTACACGAAGCACGCTGCTGCCCATCCTCCGGCTAATCCCTTAGTCGCATTTTACGACACCCACGGGAGGAGATTGGGTGGTGGTATTCTAAGAATATTAAAAAATAATTAATTGAATATTAATAGTGTATTGTGTTTTTATTTGAAATATATATATATTTCGTATGGTTAGTGGCCACCCTTGTGTCAGAGTTGTTCAAGCCGCCCAAAGGCCTCCGACTTGGCTTAACTTATTTCAAATAGCGTTAGGGTAGACTCAAATAATTATTTTATACTGAAATAAAGTTAAATATACATACACATACACAAATAAATAGAATTGAAGTGTCTGTTTGTAATATCAAAATAACAGCTTTTTACTTAATGCATATGAAAGTATATACGGTACCTACAACAAAAAGACTATTTTTTTTTTGTGTGTTATTCGGTCTGTCTGTCTGTTTGTTCCAGCTAATCTCCGAAATGGCTGGACCGATTTCTACGGCACTGGCAGATAGCTGATGTTATAAGCAATAACTTAGGCTCCTTTTATTTTAGAAAAATAATTTAGGGTTCCGCGAAAATAGCCCATGAAATCCAATATATATAGTATATACTCTATGTCAAACGTCTATGCCGAAGTACTCTAAATTAATTATAAATAATCCAATTTTTTTTAAATTAAACCCCGGGTTAAGCCGCGGGCCAGCTAGTACTGAAATAAAGTCAAATATAAAAATCTGAACAACTTATGAAAAGACCGACGAAAAATTCTAACTCTATGGGTTCCAGGAGCATATACTGAATCCTTGGTATAAGTTTCATCACTACGTCACTTACACATATTATTAACTAAAAGAATTCAGCATCAACACAGTCAATTCTTGGGTATCACACCTCTAAAGATTTACTGAACAAACATGCAATCTCGAAAAAAAAGCAGTCCCTAAACCGAGCACTCCTCGCCAACTCAAAATTAACTGTTTATCCCTTCACTGGCATAACCAATTGAAAATTCCTTTCAAATTCTACTGGCCGTAACCATAAGGCGGCACGTACATCCGTATAGATGTAAAATAAAACAGCGGTTAATAAAAGACCCACATTTGGACGAACACTGGGTAATGGCACTCGAAAAGCAATCTCGTGGGTCCGAGTGTTCAGCTCTTATTCATAAGAATGGCGAAAGAAATAGAAGGTAGCGGAATTGGGAAAGAAATAACCGTTTTAGGTTCTGCATTTGCCATGTGGCCACGTGCTGCTGTGTGTGCAGCATAGCGCATAGCAGGGCTTCGGGGGAATCCTTAACAATCCCCCCGAGAAGTGCCTGGGGAAGGTGGCCTCTTTACAGTCACCTTCCTTCCGCTAGAGGGGGTGACCGGTTTACAGTCATCCCCCCGAGATGTGCCTAAAGGCGTGGCACCAATGGGTGGCTCTAGATGGAGATCTTTCGTGTTCCTGGAGCCTCCCTTCGGTGCCGACGATGATCACTCCGGTGGTTTTAGCCGGTAGGAATCCGGCATGCCCCTTCGCCCTTTCCCGGGGCGAAGGAAGTACATGAGGTATTTCCACCGGATCAATAAACAAAAAAAAAAAGGTCGCAACACCTGGGAACTTATTCTATACCTGATGATTACGCGCGATTCTATGCTGGCATGATTTCAGGTTACCTATAAGAACTACTCGATGGGCCAAGTGTGTAGTTTGTGTCAAGGTGCTTTCCGGTGACAGCTGAGCCCATAATATAAATAATATAACACGTAAGAGTATTTCTAAATGCTATGGTTCACTGATGTTAACACTGAAAGACTTTTGACATTTTCAAATGAAGTTCATTCATTATTAGATGTAAATAGACCCCTTCATTCAAAAACAGGCTGAGAATCATGTCCCCCAAACTGCTGAATCACTGACGTTGACTGAGCTTCCTTTTATAATAAAAGAGCCACAGCCCAACTGACTTCGAGCATAGGAAACGCTGTTATATTAGGGTTCCGAATGTCCGAAGGAAAAAACGGCGGAACCCTTATAGGATCAGTCGTGTGTCTGTCTGTCTGTCCGTCTGTCACAGTCAATTCTCTCCAAATCTACTGGACCGATTAAGTTGAAATTTGGTACACATATGGATTTCTGCGACCCAAACACGTATGTGTAACGTAAATGAATGAATTTTGAATTATGGGATCACTTTTGGGGGGTAATATAGAAAATTAAAGAATAAGGTTTTACAAACTGTAGGAAGGGCTTGTTGTGGGGGTCCCAAATGTATTTATTTTATCATTTTAAAACATATTCTATTCTATTGTGTGGCTCTCACGGGCTCAGCATCAGCCGTACACACTTCGACCCTATTGAGTCCATTATGCTGCACTACTCCTCCGCTGGCAAATCAAGAAGTCCCTGTAAGTACTTCGTAATCATACCTGCCTGGAGTTGCGCAAAATCTTCAGGCAATGGATAAGCTATTCCTAGATGTTTTGCCCTACGTCTTCCCAGAGGGTCACAGCTGCACAAAATGTGCTGCATTGACTCTGATTGATTGTACTGTACGTGCTTGATTGTACTGTGCTTGATTGTCCATTCAGAATCTGCATATATCCGTTGTGCTAAGTTCAATTTGCACTTGTCCGGTTAAGTTACGTGCGTCTTTCCCTTTTGCGATCATATCTGATACGTAATTAACACGTCATATAGCTTATTATAATATTTATTTACCCAAATTTTTTTTTTACCGTTATCCAATCTTGGTCTCTTACAATTTGCACCATAAACTTTTTTCTAAGATTGGCCACTCCTGCCAATCGCTTTAGGGTTTTAGAGGGCGAGCGTCATGTGTTAAGGACTTTTCTACCTAATTGATTAAAATGAAACCTTTTATCTGTTGGAGCGTGCAATTCTCATTATATTTACTTAAGGCTCCAGTTGAAGAACTTTCCTTGAGTTTATTTACTGTAAACGTCAATTTGAACTTAAGTGTACCTACTACTAATTAAGAATACGGGGTCTATATCAACAGGAGCAAGGCAATGTTTATAAACCGAACCGGTACCCTGCAGCAGACCAATGAACTGCTTAACTTTAACACAGTGCACAAAAGGGAATGCCCATTTTAGGCCCATTCGTAGGCACATCAGTATTGATGTCTACGATTGGGCTTATATGAATTAAGGAATCCCATCCCTCTGGTTTAAGGTCCATTAGTCGCCATTTACAACATCCACTAGAGAAGATGTAGTAGTGCTATATTCTTAATCTGGACACTACACGAACTGGCTACCGGTACCAAAATCTATGCGCTTGTGCGCAAGAGACTATCCTTTTAGGTGCATTCTAATCTCTCATTTACACTTAGCTCACGTCCGCGGCAGTGAGCAGGGAAGTGGGCACTGTGAGCTGATGGCAGGTACATAGAAAGCGACCTGTTTACGTACACACTGACTCTTCTCACTTCCATGCTCACTGCCGCGGACATGAGCTATGTGTAAACGAGGTATAAACTGCCTATTCCACTCTTGACTCGGGGTGTGGAAGGTTCGTAAAATAAATAAATTCGTTTTAATATTATCTATAGCAATTAAAAGAATGTTATATAAATTTAAAATAGGTGACTCTTCCCTTGGTTGTCTTGAGAAGCAATTAAGAGATTACATCAGGTGGGCGGGCAACACTGGCATCTATTTTTAAACACCTAACATCTTTTCGCAAATTATTATTTTTAGAATGACTGTAGAATGATTTAGGTCCGATTATCTGTGATACACCGATTCGTAGATCTATTTTTAGTGCTCAGTCATAAATATGATAATTTCTTAAGCATAGGTACCATATCAATAGGTACGTTTTTTTTCATAATTAATATCTATTCGTGTGAGAGAGACAGAAGCATTTGGTTCATACATACATAATCAGCCCATTACTATCCCACTGCTGGGTACGAGCTTTTTCTCACGATGAGACTGACCTATTACGCCATTGAGAACATTTTTGGAGCCCTCGCAGGTGCACCAATAGGCTATCACAGCTTTTTAGAATATGCTAAATATTGATTTAGAAGAAGGTAGCTGGGGTAGACTTGGTGATTTCAGTCTCTGAAAACCATCTGGTTTTACATACAACATCTGTTGTAGCGCCAGTTTGGAAAGGCCTATGTCCAAGGTATTCCTGGTCAGTTTCGGCGGGTCATCTGAAGTTGGCTGGTTATCAGTGCTATGACCTTCACAGATTCAACGGCTAACTTCACATCCATTCAAAGTCATTATTAAGCTAGTTGACGGCAAGTGTGGCGCAGTGGATACGCGATTGGCTTTCTACGCTACGTGTGACGGGTTCGATCCTTGCATGGAACAAACATTGGTATGATCTACAGATGGTAGTTTCGAGTTTGGGTTATTGTGCTTAAGAGATTTATGCGTGCAAATCGTTCCCGCGACAAAGGAGAAAGGACAGAGGGACAATGTTTAAAAAAATGTTTTTACGAGCGGGATGTAAAAAAAACAAAAGCGAGCCGCTCATAGTTAGTTGCACTCACTGAACGGGAAAAGATCGGCGAGGTTAAGCAACACTTGGTGCGGCCAGCATCTGGATGGGTGACTGCCGATCATATTTCAACTGAGCGTCTCCATGATTTGGAGGGCACGTTAAATCATCGGTCGCGGTTATTGTCATTAGACAGCAGTCGTTAAGCCAAGTTTCCTTTGGGCGGCTTGAACAACTCTGACATAAGGTTGACCATTAACCACACAAAAAGGAACAATATAAAGCCTAGAAGCACATAAATCTTCTTCCTACAAGAGTATGATTCATTCCTCATTACATAAATTCACTCAGGAGTGAATGAACGTGCCTATTATCGTTCGCTAACAAGTCAACACAACATGTTTAGACAACGAGTTAGTACCTTAAATGCTGTTTTCTTGTGTGTTCTAGTGTTTGCATGCTTCGAGTGAAGTCGTTATGTTGGTATTATAAAAACAGTCAATGAGATGGACTGTGAAACTTCTGGGATCTGAACTTAGCTATTCTATAACGGCCCAAATCAATCAATCAATCTAATCCAAAATCTTTAGATTTAAGATTTTGAAATTCAACCGTTGTTACGATCACATTTAACACAAAAAACAGGCATATCCGTAATCCGAAATCCAAAGATTTTGGACTAGACCGATTATTAATTTCGGCTGTAAGTCGGTGCCAATTTCCCGTATAGTGTCCGGATTTAGAATATAGCACCGTAAAAGGCAACTAAGGTACTCTGAACCAGATAGCAGCAGCGTTCCTTTTGTGGAACAGTAGCCATACTACGCTCACCAACCCGCCTGTCAAGCGTGGTGAGTATTAGCAAATCCCCCCCAAAATGATGACACAATTGTGGAAATCTATGGGGGAGGTCTTTGTTTAGCAGTGGACGTCCTTTGGCCGATATGATGATGATATCCTATCCTATATTCGAGGTGTGGGTGCCAGCTAAGAATAACATCATCGTGACTTTGGGATAAGCCGGAGGATGCAGCAGCATTCTTCGGATTCAACTGCGATCGCCAACTCACCTGCCAGATGTGGCTTGCGGCTGTGGATTATAGCAAAATCCCGCCCATGGCCACAAAACTCAAGCTCAGAATTAATTGAATCGAAACTCGCGAAAACATCAGTAAATAGTACCCGGAATAGTCGTTGTGGCAATTTTTGTGGTTGGCCTGCGTCCAGCAGTGGACCATTTTCGGCTGGAATTATGACTGATGTCCTAAGGTTGGGCCAGATGTCAAATATTCAGGCTATTATAGAGACTGACTGTTTAACGATCTCATTTTTATTTGATATTTTCTGAAGTTTACGCGAACAGCATTCGTTGAATTGAAATAGCTTACGGAAATATATCGCGTTTAATTAATTAATTCCTTTTACTTACGTACAACATCTATACGTGCAACGTGCAGCCCTAGCACATACACTTATTATATTATTAATACACAAATATATGAAACACAAAATAAAACAATATTATATTGTTCTACCCTATATACTCACACTTGTTCATAATAATACCTGAAAAAATCATACGTGTAATACACAATTAAGCAACACCTTTGTGTAGTGGAACATAAATGCATGCACGATAAATATATAAAATAAAATAATACTCTTAATTCGCTCGACGTTTCGAACACTTTGCAGCGTCCGTGGTACGAGCAGACATTCATTTTTATTTTTATTTTATAACCCTGTTGACGTTCTGTTCTGTTCGTCTGCTGGTTAGCGTCATGCCCATAACAATTGTAATGCTTCCGAGAACTATTCCTGCGTGGCCCCACACTGCGCTCGTCGCCTCGAGACATTAGTTACTTAGTCTCTTATGCCCAGTAATTTCGCTAGCTACCGTTACCCTCGCGCAGATTGGGGCTCCGTGCTCATACCGAGCGACCCCCGAGTAGACAGCAGCGCGTACGTGGTCACGTGCCACCATGTGCACAGCACAGCGCAGCGCACGGTAAGGCTTGGGGGGATCCTTTACAATCCTCCCCAAGAAGTGCCTGGGAGGCGGAATTTGTAGTCGCCTACCCTCCACTAGAGATGAAATGATGATGAATGATGTAAAGCAGGTGTCCCCTCCGAGATGTGCCTAAAGGCGTGGCATCAACGGGTGGCTCTAGTGTGATCTTACGAGGACCTGGAGCCCCACTTTTATGCCAAAGCTAACCGCCCTAGTGGTTTTAGCTAGTAGGAGTCTGGCATGCCCTTTCACCCTTCTCCGGGTCAGAGGAAGTTCATGTAGACTTTCCATTGGAGACCAATAAAAAAAGGAATCCGGCATGCCCCCGCAACGATGCCCTACCCTTCAAATAAGAACACAGGTGTGGAGAAGTGTATGTAAAGAAAAGTCACACATTCAAGAGTTCACAGCAGCAATCTCGCTCGTTAGCAACTTAGCCACGAGCCCAACCGCATTGCATATACTTTTAGAAAGTTTTTTAAACAATTACCCAACACTAGTATTTCTCCTGTATCCTGGGGATGAATATCACATTCACAAACATCCAGACCTGGAACAACTATCTGTAGATCAGACAAATATTTTGTTCAGTCGAAGCCGCGACCTGAAGCACAGGAATCCAACCGCTTCGCCACTGCGCTAACCGCACCGTTTTTAATATCGTCGTGGCTCGAGGTTCTTCGCTTATCTTGAGTTAAGCCGGCCTTTGTACCTACATCAATTGTGTACAATAAACAATTAAACAAGTACAAGGTTGCTGGTTCAATACCTGGCACGTTCCGATGTGGCTTTTACAGTGTTATTGTATGTACTTTCTGA
This sequence comes from Diloba caeruleocephala, assembly GCA_947459985.1. Lineage (NCBI taxonomy): Eukaryota > Metazoa > Arthropoda > Insecta > Lepidoptera > Noctuidae > Diloba > Diloba caeruleocephala. Next base: position 5,539,239 of record OX381625.1, on the reverse strand, counting down.
GTTTATTAAATACACCACTTTTATCATCATCATTTCGGCCGAATGAAGTCCACTGCTGGACACAGGCCTCCCCCAAAGATCACCACAACGACCGATATGGCTGTGCTGTGGGCTCCATGGGGGTTTTGCCATAATCGCCACGCTTGGCAGGCGGATTGGCGATCGCAGTTGAGTTGTTAATGTATTCGAAGGACGCTGCTGCCCATCCTCCGGCTAATCCCTTAGTCGACTTTTACGACACCCACGGGAGGAGATGAGGTGGTGTTATTCCGAGCCGGCACCACATGACATACACCACTTTAGGTGAAGGAAACATCGTGAGGAAACGTAGAGCTCACGGTCTGAAATCGCCTCGCGTCTTCTTTCTTTTCGTGTGGCTAGTGGGACAACCTCGTGTCAGAATCGTTTAAGCCGCTTTAAGACCTCTGAGTCGGCTTACCGACTGCCGTCTAATGACAAGAACCGGGACCGACGATTTTACGTGCCCTCCGAAGCACGGAGACGCCCAGTTGAAATACCACTATGCGGCCACCCATCCATAGACTGACCGCGCGAAGCCTTGCTTATCCTCGCCGATCAGTGACTGCAACTGGCAATATTGCAGGCTGATATAATTATACTTTATTATTATTTATAAAAACCTTCTTTTCTTTTTTTAAACGTTGTTACGCACTAACATTTCTCCGCGTGGTGTCCGCTTCCGTGTTTCCACCTCGTCCAATGGCTGTCGTAAAAGGCGACCAAGGGACTCTAAACCAGAGGGATGGGCAGCAGCGTCCCATCTGTGAAACATTAGCCATACTGCGCTCACCAACTCGCCTGCCAAGCGTGGTGAGTACTGGCAAATTCACTACAAAATGACGACAAAATTGTGTAAGTGTACGGGGGTACACTTACACAATTTTGTTTCACAGACAGTGTTTACAGATTCATTCTGACATAGACAAACACCCAAAACGAAAACAACTATCTGATATCTCAGCTAGATCATACAAAAATTCGTTCCGTGCGAGAATCGAACCCGCGACACGTAGCGCAGCAAGCTAATCGCTTAGCCACTACGCCAACCATGCTGTCGACTACCTTCTACCACAAAAACTATTACTCATATAAGCTAAAACCACGAAATGAAGTTACAGAAAATAGCAATTCAACATTTCACAAACTTTTACCCCAATCTAGCTCCCCTCAATAAATTTCAGACTACCTCGAACTAAACCGGCTGGGTGGGTATAAATCCTGGGTTTTGGTTACTACAGTGCGACATCGCCGGTGTTAAATGTGCAATCGAATCGTCTAATTGCAAACGGTTGGATCCAACGAACATTCGGTTGTTCTCCCTTTAGTGACTGGGGTTTCAACCATTATTGATGAGATTTTTAGAACAAAGAAAATAAGATCTTACTTACAATAAAACAATTTTAAACGGATTAGATCGCGTATATTATAGATTTTTGTTTTTCCTGACGTTTCGAATACTTTGCAGCATTCGTGTTCGCAGGATGACTAAGGTGACAGGCGATTTCGATACACGCAGTAATCACTCACAGTGTCTTGATGTTTTTTAGTACGATATGTTATTTGGGACTTTATTATTTTAATAACTGGATTCCAAACAGGTGGTACCTGCCAACCATCTTCTCTATTAAATTTAGGATGTTTTTTAAATTTCAATAGCCTCACGAAACATTCTTGGTACATACCGGTTCTCTTTCGCGAGGACTTGAGGTTGATCAAAACGAAGATAGTGGTTGGGTTTGCCTTAGGCATGTTCACACACTGCAGACTATGTGGAGCGTAGTCCACAAAGTCTGCAGTGTAGAAAAGTCCGAAAATACGTCCACTGCTAAACACAAACCGGACCGTAGGTTCCACAACGGCCAGTTGTGCCATGTGTAGCCATTTGTGCCCATACTACATACGCTCGGCAGGCGGGTTGTTGAGCGCAGAATGTCTGCTGTTCCACAGAAGGAACGGTGATGCCCATCCCTCTGGCTTAGAGTCCCAAAGTCGCCTTTTACGACATTCCCGGCAGGAGTCGGAGTGGTGCTATATTCTTAAATAGTGTTAATTTAATTGAATCACAAGTTGATTTCCGTAATAATAATATCTAAGACCTAAGGTACCAAAAGCCAGGTAATTACCGCGCATCCCCCAAATGTCAGACAATAGAATAGAACGAGAGGCCACGCCAGATCTAAGATTGAGCCATTAATATGCAAACTGCATACACGTAGACGCATTGCATACTAACGGATTATTGATTGCGGGCACCGAGCTACGATTGCTGGAGAAAATGGAGGAGACGATCCGTTTTATCGAGTTGGGAATAACATTAATTTGATTTGAGTCCCCCCATGAGTCAAATGACTTTGGTAAGGTTTTTCAGGCACTAAAAATGGTAAAAAAATTACACCTAGCAAAGCGGCTAGTGCTTCAATAAATAAATTATTTGGGGTACGAGTTGTTGCTTAAAGTTGATTTTGTTTTCGGAAACTAGTAGTCAAAAACATCCACTGCTGGACATATGCCTCCCTATGCGTTATGTGCTCATTGGGGGATTTTGCCATAAACGGGGGAGTTGGCGATCGCAGTTGAGTTGTAAATTTACTCGAAGGACGCTGCTGCCAATCCGACACGCGTGGAGTGAGATGGGGTGGTGCTACTTTTTGCCGGCACCACATGACAAGGTTTTTTAATGGTAAATATTTTTTATATTATCTTTTTAAACACAAAGTAGACTCTTATTAAGAATATACGACCGCTTATCCTACTTGCTGTTTTAGAATAGCGTAGCCCCATCCAATTTCATTTTAATTTGCAGTTATGCATCGTGATAGCTCGCTATCTCTTAATATCATCACATTATACTGCATTTTACTTCACTCAGAATCATCATAAGGTTTTTACTGGCTATGTAACGTCGGCTATCTTTCTTTTTATAAAGAAATTATGGCTTGAAACATAAACCCAAAATAGAGCCTTCAAACGTGGTAATTTGTTCTTTAATAACTTTTATCGTTTAGGATAATGTTTATAAATGAAATAGCGACTGACAATATCTATTCGCAAAAAGTTTCCCAAGTGGTGACCGCGCACTAGAAAACGCAGCATGGGAAGACCTTCAACGACGTGCACACACGACTTCGTGAAGGTCGCTGGGAGTCATATGATGCGGGCGGCATGTAACCGGTCGTTGTGAAAATCTATGAGGGAAGCCTTTGTTCAGCAGTGTATATCTTTTGCCTTGTACTATGATAGATGTGTGACAGTGAGCTATATAAGAGCATTACAATACCCAGACAAAACTAGAAAGTAGAATAAGGTCTAATGATTATTCATTTAGCCTAATTTTAGTCCTAAAAACGGTCCTAACTAAAGCATACTTTTATATAATCATATATTACATTTTCTACAAAATCTTCCATTTGAACACAAAGAAATAAGCCAATATGCACCCAAAAACTAATCTTGAAGTTTTTCCAAATAAATCATCTAACAACATCAATTTTAAAGTCGCAGGCTCGTTTATAAAACATTAACGATATCCAACCTCATCTTGGGTGGGCACGTATAAAATTTGCGGAAAACTTGGCTGGGTTCCAGCCACAAGTGAAACTTCAATGAACCATCAGTGCCGTAACACCAACGCCAAAAGGATAAGGGAATTGTCGGACTTGGCGCTCGTTTACAGACATAATATTTGTTAGAATTCTTCGTGATTTTTGCGGTGTGTTGGTGCAGAATTTTACGTATGAGTTTCAGAGTGAATATTCATAGTTATGAACATTATCATTTTGGCCTAAAAATGTCCACTGCTGGACAGAAGCCTCCCCCAAAGATTGCCACAATGAACGGTATGGGTTTGTGTTGTGTGTGCCACGCTTGGCAGACGGGTTGGCGATCGCAGTTGAGTTATAAGTATACTCGAAGGACGCTGCCCATTCTCCGGCTAATCCCATAGTCACTTTTTACGACACCCACAGGATGAGATGGGAAGCCTGAAATAAATGATATTATTACTAACAGACTTTCCAACGTATGCTGTCATAGACGTCAACATTAAAAAAATAGTTACACATAGCATGTGACCTTCTAAGTGTTATTATTCTACGTTTGAATCACTATAAATTGTTTTATTTTTTGGGACAGTGTAATGGTGGTTTTTGGATGACGTATCCTGTTCACGCCACTGCCGCACAAAGGCCTCTCCTAAAATGAGCCATATACCTGGCATAAGGTACACCGCGATCATGAAGGCGGATCCCCTAAAACCCATTTTCCTTCTTCAGAATTCAATCTGCCTCAGCTAACGACTGTCCACCTCTTTCTTACCGTGTGGAAGTATAGTAAGTAAGTAAGTAAGTAGTAGAAATTCTACATGGAACTTTCTTCACCCCGGACTCCTACCGGCTAAAACCACTGGAGCGGTCATCTTCGGAACCGAAGGGGGGCTCCAGGTCCTCGTAAGATCACACTAGAGCCACACCCCCACTAGCGAAGGGCAGGCGGCTGTAAAACGGCCGCCCCCCAGGCACTTCTCGGGGAGGAATCTCTTTCTTACCTTAGGTTGTAATTAAACAAATTCGTTTTATAACCGAAGTCCAACTTAGTATTCTGCACGGGATTGAAGAAGTTTCTCGAAGTTTCCAACTCTTAAGGATACACCATATTGAATTTCATAGTTCACAAAGTAGCAGAAGTTAATACAAGTTAATGTTTGATCAGACAGCATTTACTTGTTTTACAGCTAAAGTTTGCAGCGATCTAAAATGCAAAGGTATTTAAGATCGTGTTTCGGTTTATATTACTTGAATTTCTGATTGTAGTTCGAGAAATTGCTTCAACTGCAGTGATTGAACGAGTGTTTAGTGCTTGAACAGGTTACATGAGGGTCTGAGTTTGATCCCGGCCCGTACCTCAGACTTTTGGGATTAATGTGCGGAATTAGGAAAACATCGTACGGAAACCAGCAAACCTGAGCGGGTATCAAAGATGTTCTCAATGGTGTGTGTCGTCGGCCAAACCGCACTGAACGTGGTGAAATAAGGCCTACGTTCCCGCATCATGAGAAAAGGCCCGAGCCCAGCAGTGGACAATCATAGGCTGATTATGTTGTTATACTTTCGACGGATGGGGTACTGATTTTGTTTATAACGTATCTTCAGTTGACAAATCTATACTCTATATATATTACATACGACAAATAAACAGAAACAGACAGTACCGTATATTCTTTTGTATATATACGGTACACCTAACACAATTTAATTTTTTTTGTCTGACTGCATTTAGTAAAAAGCTTTTATTTTGACATTACAAACGGACACTTAAATATTATTTACTTGTAGTATTCAGTCTGTATGTCTGTTTGTTCCCGCTAATCTCCGAAATGGCTTGACCGATTTCTACAAGATTTTCACTGGCAGATGGCTAATGTTATAAGGAATAACTTAGGCTATTTTTATTTCGTTCCATTCGTAACTGCCCCTCTGCAGGCCAAAGCCTCTTTTCAGACAGATAAGGTGCATTGATCACCACGCTTGCTCACTGCGTGTTGGCGATTTACGACCTCTAACTCCAGGTTCTACGAGATCAAATTAGAACTGAGGAGTTTTTTCGTCAACAATACCGCAATGCCTGAAGACAAAACTCTTTAACCAGTGTGTGTTACTAGTGATGACATATGGGACAGAGATGTGGTTACTTACCATGGGACTCATAAGAAAGCTCAAGGTCACTCAGCGAATTATGGAGAGAGCTATGCTTGGTATTTCTCAACAAGATCGAATCAGAAATGATAAGATCCGTAGAGAAACTAAAGTTACCAACATAGCAGAAAGGATTAGTAAGCTGAAGTGGCAATTGGAGGAGCACATTACTCGTAGATCTGATGGCCGTGGGGGCAAAAATGTTCGAGTGGAGGCCATTCACCGTGGGAAGCCTCCAACGAGATGGACAAACGACCTGGTGATGGTCGCTGGGAGTCGTTGGATGCGGGCAGCATGGAACCGCGCGTTGTAGAAAACTACGGGGAGGTCTTTTTTCAGTAGTGGACGTGCTTCGGTTGATATTATAATTTTGATGATGATGAAACTAACCGACTAAACTAAGACGTTCCTCCATCGCGTTAACGAAAAAATTTGATAGTACCTGCTATGTCGCGGGCGTGCAGGTTGAGAAGTTTCCGTGCTCATACCGAGTGTCCGACACGTGCCGCCGTGTGCACAGCACAGCGAGACTTGGGGGGATCCTTTACAATCCTCCCCCAGAAGTGCACGGTGGTTTTTTACAGTCGCTCTCCGCTTCCCTCCGCGAGATGCCTAAAGACGTGGCACCAATGGGCGGCTCTAGTGTGATCTTATGAAGACCATGAGCCCCCTTTCGGTGCCGAAGATGACCGCTCCTATGATTTTAGCCGGTAGGAGTCCGCCCTTCCCCGGGGCGAAGGAATTTCATGAAATTCCACTACCACCAATAAAAAAAGTTAGTACCTACTTTAAACTGTCACACCAATATAAAACACAAATATAAGACATTAAGGTACTATAGTATTGTCTTAGGTTTTCGCGATTATTACACATTATAATAAAACAATTTTAAACGGATTAAATCGCGTGTATTATTGATTTTTGTTTTTCCTGACGTTTCGAACACTTTGCAGGGTTTTACAACATCTAAATTCAATACACAGTAAAATTCAGTTTACTATGGAATTGGAGGAAAACAAATCCTTGGCCTTTCTTGACATACTTCTTATCCATAATCCTGATCATTCAGTTAGTCACACTGTGTATAGAAAGCCTACCCATACAGACAGGTACCTTAACGGTGAATCTCACCACCACCCTTGTCAGTTAGCTACCGTGGCTCAATCTTTGTTACAGAGAGCACACGGCATCTGCGACGCCGACCACCTGCCAGGGGAGCTTAACCATGTGAAGCAAGTTCTTCGAAATAACAATTTAAGAGTGCCACATGCCCGTCGCAGAAGCCGCCCGAAACCCACCACGGTTGATCGGAGACCTGCAGTCTTACCATTCATCAAGGGAGTCACGGACAGAATTGGTCATATCTTGAAGCGTGCTTCTATTAAAACCTATTTCAAGCCACATAAAAAGATAAGCCAACTTCTCAAACCCGTGAAGTGTCACATTCCTCTACAAGATGCAGGGGTCTACAAGATTGACTGTGATTGTGGGTTGTCATACATAGGGCAAACAAAGCGTAGTATAGCCACCAGAATTAAAGAACACATAGCTGACGTCAAGCATAGACGCATCACAAAGTCCGCAGTGTGTGAACATGCCTTAGGCAAACCCAACCATTTTCTTCGATTTGATCATCCTCAAGTCCTCGCGAAAGAAAACCGTTATGTACCAAGAATGTTTCGAGAGGCTATTGAAATTAAAAAACATCCTAATTTTAATAGAGAAGATGGTTGGCAGGTACCACCTGTTTGGAATCCGGTTATTAAATTAATAAAATCCCAAACAACACACCAAACTAAAAAACATCAAGACACTGTGAGTGATTACTGCGTGCATCGAAACAATTTTTGATTAGTTTTGTACGGTAGATAAAATAACTTTTTAAATCTGTAACGACGCTTGTCACCTTAGTCATCCTGCGACCACGAACCCTGCAAAGTGTTCGAAACGTCAGGAAAAACAAAAATCAATAATACACGCGATTTAATCCGTTTAAAATTGTTTTATTATATTAAGGTACTATCTCTGTTTACCCAATATCTGATACATTCACAAAATCACTTTCAACCTATTTCCATACACGCGCTGATTTGCGATGCGTCGCATGAGTAAGTACCTACTAGCTGTCTGTCCTTGTCTGGTCGTTGTCATCTCGGAGTCATTCGCATCGCCAGGAATGCAATGTCGTGACACTGTGACACCTCACCACCCCTCTTACGTGTTATTATCAACCTTAGACAGTATAGTTAGAGTTCGATTTTGAGACGAAGTTACAACGACGCTTGTGACCTTTTCAGTTTGATATATAACAGGAACAGTGGGGAAAAATGAGCGGTATTTCAAGAGCAAATAGGTCGATTATGAAAAACTGTAACAACCGACAAAGGGCATTATCCAGGTCCCAGTGAACTGGAGTAGAGTATCGTTAGCAAATTTAAACTCTAAAGTCATAGGACTAGCGTATAATTTGGTTAATTCTGATTGCTGGGTTACATCGTTTGATATATAGTGCGGACTTCAATGGCGATTGTTATTGGTTTCCTAATGAGCGTAACAAACGGTAACAGGTGCTCTTCTAATGTGATTTATGTCAAGGGTATAAGGTTGAATTTCGATTGTGTGTTTTTAAGGTCAGACAAGCTGACGAGTGCGTCGGCATTACAATTTTAGCCCGGATGGGTTTCATGCAGTTTTTATTGTGGTAGGGTCATAGGCCTCAGTTTTCCTTTTATTGCATGCTCGAAGGATTTCTGCGTAGGCAATCGTGTGTAGCTGGGTTCTAATTAGAGAAATTAGCATTTATTTCACTGTTATTGCTATTGGTAAGTCTCTAAGGCAATTGAAATATGAATTGGGAACAAATTTTCGGATTATTTAGCAGGAATGTTTTGCAATTTACTTCAAATTGTAAAGGCATAATAAAACAAGATTAGGACTTTAGAGTGAGCGACCTTTGAAAAGATCCCAGTACTAAGATAAAAAATTTATACGTTTATATAAAAGAACAGTTACTTAAACTTTTTCATTGCGCATTCGCGTTTTTTTCTAAAATATTTTTACAAAATGAATTATACATCTTACATACGAATAATAAACTTTAACAGAATGAACAACTGGATCGACTTATATAAATACATAATAACAACTCTAACTGTCAATATCAACTGACATAACTAATCTCTATCAATTGCCATCGCGTATTTAACTCGGCGCGTGCGTCTTGCGTTTATTTTGGTCGTTTAATCGTTCCATTTGCAATTTCTTCTAACCGTGAACTTGAACACACTCGTAAATCTTATTGTTAGAGAAATAGCCGCTTTGTTCTGAAATATGTTTACGATCTGAGAGCCCAGCACGAATATTTTTACGTATAGTTTCGTAATCATAACGTTAATGTGAGTGAATGTACAAAATATTTCAAATGTAAGCAGTTGTCCGTGTGGTGTCCGGACTATGAATAGGGCACCACTCCATCTCCTCCCGTGGATGTCGTAAAAGGCGACTAAGGGACTCTTAACCGGTGGAATGGTCAGCGGTATTTTTTGTGGAACAGTTGGAACAAGAAACAGTCCTTAGGTGCCGCAAATGACAGCCCCAATGGTTTTGGCCGGTAGGAGTCAGGGTTATTTTTTTGGGACAAGCCCGCCACACATTCCCAACCACTGCAACTCCTGTAAGCCAGGATCTACAATGGCGACCACCGAAAAGAACACCGACCAATGAAGGTCGGTGTGTCCCAGAGAAATTAAGAACTGTCTTGGAACCCGCAATTAAATTAATCAAAAAAGAAAATGGAGGAGAAGGAAAGAATCGTTATATATAATACGTTCCACTTCCCTCCGTAGCAAGTAGGAGACAGAGAAAATACTATAGGCCATAGGCACAATAATTGGGAGTGTACAACTAGGATAAGCCTAGTTGCCAAGCACCACGGGTACAAAAACGTTTATAAATATTTATTTACGGGTCCTATGTTGTGAGCTATTGTGACTGATTCCAATAGTAGGTATGGCAAAAACGCCTGAACGCACGGAAATTCGTCCTAGTTGCAAGTGGGTCAGTATAGTAAACAACTCGGGATGTAACTTGCAAGCTGTCAAACATGATATTGCGTTCATCTTGCCAAAGAACACACTCCCACAGAATATTCTGTGCAGGAGTTTGGCATGCCCCTTCTCCCTTCCCTAGGGTGAAAAATGTCCACTGGGCTGTCCCAGAGGTATATCCCTTTTTAATATGTATTAAAAAGGGATATACCTCTACCACCATAAAAATTGCCTCCCGATCAAGGCGAGGGATGACGTCAGAAGCTATTAACATTACTAATTATGATTGCCTGAAGTACCTGTCCTATATATTGTTGTAATTAATTGGATACTAATTACGTTATTAGTTGGTTACTTGAGCAGATGATGTATATCGTGTTTTTTAAGGTGTTTATCATACTTCTTGTTAAGTAAGGCAAGGCAGAAATTCAGTGGATGTATTTCTAACGGGCGTACCCAGTTATCCAGCAGTTGTAGTTGATAACCTAGCTATTCGATGTGGTGTCCGGTTTAAGAATATAGCACAGATGGAGTCTCGTCCGTGGATGTCGTAAAAGGCGACTAAGGGACCCTAAATCAGAGGGATGGGTAGCAGCGTCCCTATTGTGGAAAGGTAGCTGCTAATACTGCGCTTACCAATCCACCTGCCAAGCGCGAGTGCTGGAAAAATCCCTCCAAAATGGCGACACAATTGTGTCACATTGTGTGTGTTTGTTCAGCAGTGGACGGCCTTTGGCTGATATGATGATGAGAATAACCTAGGGCATTTTTCTCCAATTTTAACATAATGGCATACGCATAAAGAGTCTGTTCTAATGAACTATTGCGTTTGAGGTTTATTTTTGTATTGTATTAATGGCATGTGCCGGCTCAGAATGCCACAACCCCATTTCATCCCGTGGGTGTCGTAAAAGTCGACTAAGGGATAAACCTGAGGATGGACAGCAGCGTCCTTCGAGTACATTAACAACTCAACTGCGATCGCCAACCCGTCTGCCAAGCGTGGCGATTATGGCAAGACCCCCCAATCAGCACACAACACACCCATATCGGTCGTAGTGGTGATCTTTGGGGGAGGCCTGTGTCCAGCAGCGGACTTCATTCGGCCGAAATAAAAATACCAGGGTTTTCCTTCCTGATGGCAAGTCGCAACTGCACCCATTTAAGTCAGCAGTCTTTTTAAAAATACCTATTGAATAGGCTTGCATTTGAACACTATCTTACCTGAGGTGCACGCTTGCCCAGAAGAAACCTGTTCACTCGTGACTTGAAGATTCTCAGGATATAAAGGTCGGGAAATACAGACTCTAGCAATGAAAGAAAGAAAAAAAGAATAAAATGTTTTTGTTGGCACAGACAGTTTACACGCGGCACGGTTAGTGCAGTGGCTGATACAGTTGGCTGCTGCGCTCCGGGTCGTAGGTTCGATTCCCACACGGAACAAATATTTGTATGATCTGCAGGTAGTTGTTTCAGGTCTGTATTGTATGTGTAATCCATGTCTGTAAACGCACCCACGTCACAAGAGAAAACCTAGTGAGGGGCAAAGATAAAAAAAAAATGTTTTGCATAGTAATAAGCGATCTACAAGTATTTAAGCCTTATCACATCTCCCAAAAGAAGCAACACTCCTGAATTTCTTGGGTTTCACAGGTGATATTAAGGTACCCTAAACGCTATCTAACGTAATTTGCATAGACCAGACGCGGCACCGATGCGGGTTCCGCCCGCAATGTCACCGGGACACGACATTGTCATCTGAAGGTCTCTCTGATAGGTTTTTAATACTTTTCCTGTCTATACAACAAGGTTTGAGTCCGTTTGTCTGTTTGTAGGATTAATTTGGTAGGTATATGTTCTAGTATACTAGTACGACTGGTTTACTTACGTATGTATAATTTATTGGACTTTTGTTACGATTTTGTAAATGTCATTTCAACTCACACACATCACACACGCACGCACACATATACGTACGAGGACCAATTTAATAAACTTGAGCGACTTCAAAACTTTTGTATAAGATTTATATTTGGTTTACGCAAATATGATCATGTATCAGAATTTCGTACTAAACTCAAGTGGTTACCAATACGCCTTCGTCGGAATGCTCATATTCTTTCACTACTCTACAGTATTCTGTTCAATCCTGCTTCCCCCTCTTATTGTAAAGAACGTTTTGAATTCATGATGATGCCCGTGCACACAACAAGATTCTTTGACCATTCATTTACTGTTCAGGCCACACGCTTGTGGAATGCACTACCGGTGTCTATCAGACGGGCTGAAACGCTGGTTACTTTAAAAAAATGGTAAAGGAATATTACTTGGATTTTTAATTGTTACTGTTCTATATATTATATATTGTTTTTGTGTATGTATCTTTAATTTATATATTTTGTGAGTTATTCACATATTTGGGAATAAACTATGTAAATACATTTTGTTACATTGTTTAATATATGTATTTTTAAATAAAGTTTTACTGTTTATAAACATTAGATACATCAGTAGTATACCAACTACTTATTATTCTCTTCTTTTATGATTTTTGTCCATCCAATGGTTGTCTGGAAGAAATCGCTCTTAGCGATGAGACAATTGTACTATTATTATGTACGTAAAATTACTTTGTATTTTCTTTTGGTGTACAATAAAGTATACTCTACTCTACTTACACACGCACGGATGCACGCACATCACATAAGCTCTGGGTGAGCTTATATGCGTAGACGCGGTGACGATCGGTTACAATGTGTTATTAATGACCTATTCTATACGAATAGTATATCTAAAGGACATCGAATTGACTCGCACTTTGTTAACTCGTTTGATTTTGAATTATAATTATAGAAGTATTAAGTTAATCAATTTTAAAAAAGGTTGTGCCCTATGACTGATTGATTCCTAGGCCGTGCTAGAACTGAGTTCTCGTTAAATGTACAATAGATGGATATCGAACTCTCGAACAATTGCTCGATTGATCGACTTGATTGGCAGCCTCTCAAACTTCAGAACCTTACTTCATCATCCTATTGCTAAATAACAAACATTACAATGCGTGCCAAATATTTAATCACTTACTGGTCAAAAAAACACAGCCACATCCACGTGCAAGAATAGTTATTTTGTACGTAAAGTGTTTGTTATAAATCGATTTTTCAATTACCGTGACGGCTGACGTAATCAAGTGTTTTTAGGTATTCATCTGTAATTAACAGTAATTGTTCGCAATTTGAACACGGCTGTTAAGGCTACACTTGGTGACCAAATGCCTAAATGCTACAGTCATCCCCTCCGAGATGTGCCTAAAGGCATGGCACCAACGGGTGGCTCTAGACGGAGATTATTCGAGTTCCTGAAGCCTCCCTTCGGTGCCGACGATGATTACTCCGGTGGTTTTGGCCGGTAGGAGTCCGGCATGCCCCTTCGCCTTTTCCCGGAGTGAAGGAAGTACATGAGGGATTTCCACCGGATCAATAAAAAAATAAAGGCTGCGTCCATGGGTTGTGAGACTGCGGTCAGAGACGCGCCTCTCGAGAGGATTGTCCAGCTGGTCGGGTCGCACAGGAATATGGGGTCCGTCGGAAAGAGCCGCGAGCCAAACCTGTGGGGTGGAGTGTAGGCGCGACCGAACCTCGTACTCCCGGTGTAAAGTAACTCGAAGGAACATAGTGCTTTCTTCAGTTAAGAGCCCCATATCATTACTGCTCTATGTTTCGGGTCCTACCAACGTCCTGGATTCACGTTGTTACGCTAAGTAATACAGCACTTCGACGCGCTCCGTGCAATAATACTGAGACTCCAGAAGAGTCTGGTTTGATTAGACCGTATTAGATCATCATAATACTAAATGATGATTTAATATGCCTAGAAGCCTACCCAAAACTAGTTAAGATGTTGAAAATTCTCCGTTGATCCATACTTAAGGGTACGTTTGGTGACCTCAGTCACCAGGCAGTAAGCAGGGACACCTTTTTTTTATTTTTGGTACCCAGTGGTTTTTTTTTTTTTAAACTTTGCCCCACACTAGGATATCTCCTGTGTCGTGGGTGCGTTTACAGTCACAACTCTTCTTCATAAACTTCTTTCGCCCCAGGGAAGGGCGAAGGGGTATGCCGGTCTCCTACCGGCTAAAACCACTGGAGCGGTCATCTTCGGCACCTAAAGGAGGCTCCAGGTCCTCGTATGATCACACTAGAGAAGCAGGCACACCTATTGACTTTCTCTAGATTGGAGGTTGCATATATATCATATTTTATATCAGTGTTTGTTCAGTTCAGTGTTTATAGTTCAATACCTTAGTTCGATTGCGTAATGGTGTGTGCTAACGGACATGTAGCTATGTCAAAGTTACTACAAGTAACCTTCCTCTATGTTATTTTGTATAAAACATTCGTATTTAAAATACTGTCTATGACAGAATACCGTGTTGCTATGGAGTTTGTTCTTCTCCCCAATTTAACGCTAGGAAGCGGTGAAGGGTGGGCTGATGTGGGTGCTTTTTAATGTAGACGGTCAACAAAAACAATTTTATTTGTCTATTTTGATTATGATTAAATGATCATTTCATTTAATTTCAATACGATTAAAATCTCCTAACTACCCCTCGAGGAGTTAGAGGTGGACTTGGAAAGGTATATGAATGGAGAGGTCCTTATTTAATTACTTAAGGAGTCTGTTTTTTTTATTTTTAGGGTTCCGAACGTCCGAAGGAAAAAACGGCGGAACCCCTATAGGATCACTCGTGTGTCTGTCTGTTCCTCTGTCATAGTCAACTCGTTCCGAATCTACCGGACCGATTAAGTTGAATTTTGGTACACATATGGATTTCTGCGACCCAAACACGGACGAAAAAAGTAAATTAATTAATTTTGAACATGGGGGTCAATTTTGGGGGCAATATAGAAAACTAAAGAATAAAGTTTTGCAAACTGTACCGTGTAACATGTGAAATGTAAGGGCTTGTTGTGAGGGTCTCAAATATATTTATAGTTATATTATATTATACATTAAGTTATTTAAGAAAATTGACGAAAATTGACCATTCCATCCAGATATGGGGGGCCATATCTCCGAAACTACTGAGCCTAAAAATTTGAATAAATGTATATAATAGCTTTTTACCTATAGATTACAGGAAAACCTATATAAAAAGTCTATGGTCTTATCGTAACATAGTAAATCTTTCAATGTTGTGCGTACAAACTTAAGTTTGCGGTTGGAATGTATCGGAAAACACGTTTATCAGGTACGATGTTAAGTTTGTTCTTGTGATAAGTTATTGGTACAAGACCGAATTCAACAATAGACAATATGTTCAGCAATTTCGGAACCCTCTCCATGGGAGTTCAACTCGCACTTGTCCGGTAGTAATTTTGCTACCAAGCAGTAGCGCTTAACCTTGAAATATTCGTGTCCCAGTTTTAAGTGCATTATAGCTAGTTGACGTTTAGACGGCACGGTTGGTGCAGTGGCTGATACAGTCAGCTGCTGCGCTCCGGGTCGTGGGTTCGATTCCCGCACGGAACAAATATTTGTATGATCTGCAGGTAGTTGTTCCGGGTCTGGGTGTATTGTATGTGGAATTCATGTCTGTAAACGCACCCATGATACAGGAGAAATCCTAGTGTGCGGCAACGCTTTAAAAAAAAAAACTGGGCATTGTATATTGAATACCTAATGTCTCGCGGTGACAAGCGCAGTGTGGTGCTACGCAGGACAAGTCCGGGGTAGCATTACAAATGCTATGGGTAGGCGTGACCCTTACCATCAGACGAGTGACTTGCTCTTCTCGTCAACAGATTATCATAATCATGATCATCGTCGTCATGATTTCAGCCAAAATACGTTAACAGTTGGACATAGACATCTCCTAATGATCGCCACAATGACCGGTCTTATGCTACTCACATCCGGCGGATTCCCGCTACCTTCACCTGGTCTTTTGTTCACCTTGTGGGGAGTTTGTCCACCATGTAGGGATCCTGCTCATCTGTTCGGCAACGTGGGCCACCCACTTCCACTTATGTTTACCAGTTCTTCAATAAGTTGTATAAAAATAACAATCAATGTATTTTTTGTTACAGGTAACTTAATTTCTATAGCGCTCATCAGAGGTAACATAACATTTGTTTTTAAAGCAAGAACTATGGTGTGGTATGTATCTAAATATCTTTTTATTTTTTACAATGCATAGTAATCGGTAACCATAGTCTTTTTTTTTGTTATTCTATTTGGCTTGCGTTTGCCCATTATCTCACTTGATGTTAAGCTACGATGGGGTCGACGATGGTACACGCTTTTCTGGAAGGAGTATCGTATTCACATAGATTTAAATTAAAAAGATGTTTTAAAACCACTCGAAATCAAGCATTTTTTTTTTAAACGTTGCCACACACTAAGATTGCTCCTGTGTCGTGGGTGCGTTTACAGACATAAATTCCACACACGATACACCCAGACCCGGAACAACTACCTGCACAATCATAGAAATATTTCTTCAGTGTGGGAATCGAACCAACGACCCGGAGCATAGCAGCCGACTGTATCAGCCACTGCACAGCTACCTTATGGGGTAATAACTGATATGACAATTATGTTTGCGGTTATTACAACTAAAACAATCCTTACTATATGACTAAGCTTAAAGAGTTAATAATGAGGTTTAGGCGAAGTGGCGTCCATGAATGAAACATATCATAGGCATTAGGGTTGATATCATATAAAGAAATAACCGCATTTTTTTACATAGGACTCGGTCAGGGTCGATCGGTTTTTATATACAATAACAATCATGAAACACTACAATTATTTTTATTTCCATAAAAAACTGCACCGAATTAATCAGCTACTAACTTGAAGTGGTGCCATCCATTGCTGAATTATAAAAGCAAAGCAGTGGAGGATAAAACTTAAAACGCATGCGTACAAACAAATACAAACAATGTGATGAAATCATGAAATGAAATCTGAAAGTCAACGTCCATTATCTACTTAAGATCGATTTGTAGGACAATACACTACTACTGGACTACTACTAGTACTATTACTAGTACTGGATCAGTACAATAAATCGATTTTGGACGTCCATAAACCGCCAAACTTCATATATTTTGTTTACTTTCGCCTGATAAAGAACATGATTGTAACAGAAGCGACACAGGGTTAAAAAATAAGATTTTGTAGCAAATCGCTTTTTTCACCCATTTTTAGTCATCATTACGGCCGAATGAAGTCCACTGCTGGACACAGGCCTCCCCCAAAGATCACCACAACGACCGATATGGGTGTGTTGTGGGCTCATTGAGGGGGTTTTGCCATAATCGCCACGCTTGGCAGACGGGTTGGCGATCGCAGTTGAGTTGATAATGTACTCGAAGGACGCTGCTGCGGAGGATGGCTCCGGCTAATCCTTTAGTCGACTTTTACGACACCCACGGCAGGAGATGGGGTGGTGGTATTCTGAGCCGGCACCATACGGCACGATTTATTAGTGGCCCATTTTTTAGTGTATCGATTATAATATTCAGAGAGCAGATTTTGGCATCGCTACGACATCAAAATTGACATGACGGGAAAATATAATGAGTAATTTATTATCTTTGGAATAATGCGTAGTAACATAGGTATTATCTGATTGAGTGTCTTTTAAAACTCTGATTTTATCTCCCTAGTATTATACACAAATATGGTTTGGCAATATTTCAGTTATTAAGTTCTTTTTTGTATTTACCATATTGATGGACGAAACATTTCCAAGAATTTGCCTTTTAATACGTCTTAATCTAATACGTTTTTAACCCTTATGAAAGACGTTAGAATAGTTCTATTATTATGTGCGCATCCATTATACAATATGGACCTTGAGCAGCAGTATCTATGGAGCGCAGACTTCTGTAAAGCACTGATGACATCATAATACGAAAACCAGATTTCCTTCACACGGCAGACACTTCAGTAGTCAAACATTTTATTTAAAACTAGCTGGGACCCGCGGTTACACGCGCGATTAATATTCTACTAGTAGTCTAAGCGTGAACTTACGCTTCCATCTGTCAAAATTATGAGCGTAAGTAGTGCATTTTGACAGATGGAAGCGTAAGTTCACGCTTAGACTCGTTTCTAGATTCAGATCATTCATCATCATAATTTCAGCCGAAAGAGTTCCACTGCTGAACATAGGCCTCCCCCAAAGATCGCCACAATGACCGGCTCTGCGCTAATCGCATCCAGCGGATTCCCGCAACCTTCACCAGGTCGTCGGCCCATCTCGTGGGGAGTCTACCCACGTTGCGTCTTCCGGTACGCAGTCGCCACTCAAGAACTTTTCGGCCCCATCGGCCATCCGTTCTACGAGCAATGTGCCCCGCCCACTGCCACTTAAGGTTAGCAATTCTTCGGGATATGTCGGTTACCTTGGTCCTTTTGCGGATCTCCTCATTTTTTTTAAATCTGAATCTTACTGTAAGATTTTTTGTTAAAGTAAAGAGTTCGGTTACGATTGAAGGTCGCCAGTGAGTACCCGGCTTTAAATACCATAAAGCATTTCTGCGGCTTCGCCGTCATATAACTCGGGAGTCAAACCGATAAAATTTATTATACTACCACAGTTTCCTTCACGTGATCGGATTGTTTAAATTTCAAAACGTACTCCACGAAGTTTAAAGGCAAACAAAAACCCTTTTATCCAAATTGAAAGCCAAAAGTCGCTGACTTCGCAACTCCGATGTAGTTCAACTGAGATGAATAAAATTTTCAACTTTCGAAGTCGGTTCTCTCTACGGTTGAGTTCGAATATTGAAGTGAATAAATATAGGAAAGTAATAAAACGGTAGAATTGTGGTTTCAATGGTTGTCAGTGTGTCAGTATTTCGTGTAATAATATCTCATTTATTGAAACAAGAACAACAATTCGTTTCCAATAGTTATCGTCATTAAATACCCTATTGTATATGTTAAAATACAATACCATTAATATAAAAAAATTACAGAAATATTCAGCATTTGGGTAAACGGAACGTAATGTATCCGAATGCTATCTGATTGAATGAATGTTTCCAAGGAATTCCGTGTATAACCTGTGGAAATAATTTAAGCCAGAACTAAAGTCAGGTACTATCTAGTCCTGACTTATTTTGATATTTGTGATACGGCCGGGTTTAAACCACGGTACTAACGTTAGTTCCGTACTAAGTCTAGACTTCATAGTTCTGGTTTAAACCTGAGTCTAACAAGATTTTTGTAATAAGACTGAAAGACTTTGACATAACGAACATTTTTTTTTTTTTTTTAAACGTTGCCCCACCGTATGATTTCTCCTGTGTCGTGGGTGCGTTTACAGATATACATTTCACACACAATACACCCAGACCCGGAACAACTACCTGCAGATCATACAAATATTTGTTCCGTGCGGGAATCGAACCCGCGACCCAGAGCGCAGCAGTCGACTGTATCAACCACTGCACCAACCGTGTCGTCAAGTTAATTAAAAAATATGACGATCAACGATCATGCCTTTGAACAAAATCCTTTAATATTATTAGAAGCACTCGATCATAATCAATGTCTATCAGTGACAATATCTAGCTTTCAAATTATTCAAAAACATATTATCATCATTTATAGGTAATAAATTAATGACCAGTCAACATGTGATTAAGTTTGAATATTAAAATTTATCATTGAGTATTACATGTGGAATCCAATGAATAATTATGTAAATCAAATCGTGATCCAACTAAAATTTTATGATTAATTTATTCCAACCACATTGAAACCAGATTTTGTCAAATTATTATGTAGGTATTGAAAGTAAATTATCGACGGTATTTATTTGGATACTGATTTAAATGTAGAGTAGAAATGAGAAGAGTTCACACTGGGTAAGTTTTGTACTATCATGAAGTTCACTTTTTGATTCTAGCAAAAAACATTTTCGCTTTCACTTATACTGTGTGGTGCCTACGAATAACACTAGCCCATATCATCCTGTAGGTGTCGTAGAAGATGACTATGGGATTAACCGGCGTGGGATGAGCAGCAGCGTCTTTCGAGTACATTAACAATTCAACTGCGATCGCCAACCCGCCTGACTTTATTTTTATTTTATTTATCCCCGTGGAAATACATAATGTACTTTCTCTGCCCGGGGAATGGGTTGAGGGCCTGCCAAGCTCCTACCGGCTAAAACCACCGGAGCGGTCATCTTCGGCACTGAAGTAGGCAGGCAGGTCCTCGATACAATCTCACAAGAGCCGCCCACTGGTGCCTGGCCTTTAGGCACATCTCGGAGAGGATGACTGTAAAGCGGTCACCCCCTCTAGCAGAGGAGAGGTGGATGTAAAAAGGCCGCCACCCCACCCCAAGCACACTGAAGCCTCTCTGTGCGCTGTACTGTGCACACGGCGGCACATGACCACGTACGCGCCGCGTTCTTGGGGGTCTCTGGACTCTCTTGGTATGGGCACGCAGATTCCCCAATCTATGCGCCCACGGCTCTCGAGGCAGTAGTACCTAGTACCCCATCAAAGCCAATCCCCCATCAATGCTTACGAAGCATGATCTTATATACGTAAGTACTAATATCAACCAATATATTTATGTTACATAACGCTATATAACTTCCACTCATCACCGAACAAGCTCGCAAGGGTCGCTTATCACCAAATTACCACAGATAACTCGTATAAAGAAAATAATTTACGCCGCAAATCCTTTCTGTATGGTCCAATTTGCGGCAGGCAGCGATATAAGACAAGCTCACAAATTAATTTCTCTCCCAACATTTATTGCCTGACGCACACATACATACACAACACTCCTTTACGCAGGTTCAAAGGGTAAACTTATGCACCGCGTCCGGTCCGTCATTTCACGGATGAGGTAGTCCAATCTAATATCGCCTTTATAAATGTCTAGGATAAGGTTGAGTTTTACAAAATGACATCGTATCATGTGAGATTTCTAAGTCGAATTTTGTAAATTTCAACCTTAACATAAATAACAGAAATGCGAGTTTATATTTGGACTATTCAACCGTGTAACGACATATCAGAGACACGGTGCACAAATAGCCTAGGAAGGGACTCCCTCTCGAAGGTTCTTTGAAATAGACGCAAGAGCGTTGCGTACCTATGTGTGCATACGCCCGGCGACGAATCCATAGAGTTATAATCTGTGACAAGGTCAATGTTGGACATCGTTGTGTATTATTTAGGAGGCTTGCTTGCTTCTTATTTATTTTTGGACGTAATATCTAAATATCCGTTACTCGCCCGCTTCGCTATGAGTAAATTACATTTATATTCATGTATTCTGAACCCCGCACGACAACGAAGTGAAACATACACGAAAATGTCTATTGAGCCTTTTCAGACCCTAGACGAGACAAACTTACAGACAGACAAAACTTATCAAAACGGTATTTTATGATTAGGCGACGTTTAAATGGCAGTTTTCGCTTAAATAACGGTATTTATTTTGAAATCGTAGACAGACACGTAAATTTTATTACATTGATATAGATTTCGAGGTAGTGGGTGTGGTCTCTCTCAACTGATAGTCTACTCACATTTTGCGCGTGATTGTCATAGAAGATCTAAAGCATTCAAGAGGTTGAGTAAAATAATGCACTTTTATCTTCATCATCATCACATCAGCCAAAAGTCGTCCACTGCTGAACAAAGGCCTCCCCATAAACGACCAGTGACATGCCATGTGTCGTCATTTTGGGGGGAATTCGCCAGTACTCACCACGCTTGGTAGGCGGGCTGGTAAACACAGAAAGGCTGCTGGTTCACGGAAGAGACGCTGCTGCCCGTCCCTCTGGTTTAGCATTTGTCAACTTTTACGACATCGACGAGTGGTGCTATATTCTTAATCGGGACACCGCTTTCATTGTAGTTCTATTTATTTTGTTTTTTCTTTTCTTATTTTTAAAAAAGGTTGCCTTACATTAGGATTTCTCCTGTGTCGTGGGTGCATTTACAGACATGAATTCCACGCACAGTACACCCAGACCTGGAACAAATACCTGCAGATCATACAAATATGTGTTCCGTGCGGGAATCGAACCCGTGACGCGGAGCGCAGCAGCCGACTGTATCAGCCACTGCACCAAACGTACCGTCAGTTAAAACTTACTACAAAATACTGGTTTCCCTTTATGAGACTAAACGGCAGTAACTGCGCCTAAAATAAAAATAAATTGTGAGAATTATTGATGACGCTACCCATGCCAGAATATCCTAAGCAATCCGAAAAAGCGCTGAAAACTTGACAGGGTGATGAAGGAGCACCCTGGTAAAGAATAGAAAAAACGACTTCTCCAGTACCTTAATGTATGCAGTGTATTTACTCTCTTATTTACTTATACTCGTATATGAATTCTGTTTGCAATGTAAATATTTTCACGTTTGTCCAAATAAATGAATTATTTCGTTCTCTTAAATCCTTTACCGCCTATCGTTTGGAGCAGCACCCAAGCTAGTATATTCATAGACCTAATCTAGCCCCATCACGACACCGAGGCATTAAATCAGCAGCCCTCAGGGGCTCCATAACGAAAGGTACAGCAAAAATGTCTGAACATACTCGTTACGTAATATGATTGAGTAAAATAAAATGTAACCCTAGAGACTTGATTGAATGAATGTTGAGTGGAGAGACCTGGTTTTAGTCAACAACAACGGCCTCCTCCAAAGAATTCCACAATTGTGCCATTACTTTGGAGGTATTTGCCAATTCTCACCACGCTTGGCAGGCGGGTTGGTGAGCGCAGAATGCTGCTGTCCCACAGAAGGTACGCTGCTGTCCATCCCTTTGGTTAAGTCCTTCATCATTTCAGCCGAATGAAGTCCACTGCTGGATACAGGATTAGCCGGAGGATGGGCAGCAGCGTCCTTCGAGTACATTAACAACTCAACTGCGATCGCCAACCCACCTGCCAAGCGTGGCGATTATGGCAAAAGCCCCCCATGAGCCCACAACACATCCATATCGGTAGTTGTGGTGATCTTTGTGGGAGGCCTGTGTCCAGCAGTGGACTTCATTCGGCTGAAATAATGATGATGCTGAAATTCATTATAATTTTAATACAGTTTATGGTAAAGTATGAAAATCTTAAAGATTCTTCAATTTATTTACTTATTTATTTTTAATGTACAATAATACAAAGCCGGTCTATGCCACAGGCATTTTCTGCTAGATGACCTTTGGGTGGTGCAAGAGACTATAGAGTTATGAATATAGAATAGTATAGACGCGATGTATATTAATCAAGTCGTAGAGATGCCACAGAACCAGTAAATGGAATAAGCAAAAGAAAGCATGCGAAAGATGCATTTGGTGAAAATTGACCTATATTGATATCTATATTCGCCAAAGACCTTTTTTTATTGATTTCCAGTGGATATTCTACATGGAGCTTCCTTCACCCCGGGGAAGGGCGAAGGGGTATGCCGGACTCCTACCGGCTAAAACCACTGGAGCGGTCATCTTCGGCACCGAAGGCGGGCTCCAGGTCCTCGTAAGATCACACTAGAGCCGCCCATTGGTGCCACGCCTTTAGGCACATCATGGAGGGGATGACTGTAAAGCGGTCACCCCCACGCCGGCCGGTGGGAAGGCGACTGTAAAAAGGTCGCCCCTCCCCCAGGCACTTCTCGGGGAGGATTGTAAAGAATCCCCCCAAGCCTCGCTTTGCGCTGTGCTAAGCACACGGCGACACGTGACCACGTGCGCGCCACCGTCTTCCCGGGGGTCGCTCGGTGTTAGCACGTAGACTCCCCAATCTGCGCGCCCGCGACTCCCGAGGCTGCTCTCGCCAAGGACCTGCACTTATTGTATATATATATAATACTAAAGTAAATAATGTAGCTTATATTGTTGGTAATGTTAATTTCCTTTATGCATAAACAAATGCCTATATTCAGGTCAGTGTAACTGATCGCCCACTTTATTGTTATTGTCTATTGTTGTACATTAATGTAAACAATGCATATTCAGATTTAAATTTGTTGCTTTATTTGTTTGTGTTCCTTGGCTGAGTAATAGAGGTCTTGATATTGAACATTTACCTTTACATTGCCAGTATAAGCTGATCTCGCGTTGTATAGACTTTCTGTATGATACGAGATCAGCGTAAACTGGTTTTTATAGCTTGATGCGTAGCTGTGTGAACTTTGTTTTACTTACAAATTTATTGAAATTTATAAAAATGAAATGAACTTAAGGGTTTTATCGCGTTATTAATTAAGTCTGATCCTAATTCGAACATACGTGCAGCAAATACCTATTGTTATTTCTGGATTCCGACGTTTCAAACACTTCACTGTGATCGTTAGAGCCAGACTTCAGAAGGCCAATTCTCGTAATTTAAAAATGTTCAAAATATAGTTCCGATCTAGTCTCAGTGTCATAAATGTCACAAATGGTATTCTGCTAAACTAACAAACAACGTCAAACGTGAACTTACACTGTGATGAGATCGAAAATGGATCGAAAGTTGATCGAAGTCAAAACGGTATTCTACTAACATTTCGAACAGTCACATGTACTGAATTGTCATTAAATAAACGTCAAAATTGAGATTGAAATGAGACTAGATCGAGATTATACTGAAATCTGACTGAACTTAAGCGTAGCAGAATACCATTTTTTGGATCAACTCATAATTTAATCTCAGTTCGGTCAAGTTTCAGTCATAGTGTAAATTAATTACGAGAATTGGCCCTCAGATTACCATATGTTAACTGAATTTTTCTGCGTAAATAGGAGATTAACCAACGCTTGGAGCGGACAGACGAATGGGTGCCTGCTTATTGGTATTTGAACTAACCTTCTCCGTGCTTCGGAGGGCACGTAAAATCATGGGTTCCGGTTGTTGTCATTAGACGGCAGTCGTTGAGCCAGTTCAGAGGATGATGATCAGGATGGCATTATTTTTTCAAAATATATTGCTGAATTACGCTTATGATTCACGTCGAGCCACGACACTGGTTGATGCGTGACTAACGGCCGAAATTAATAATCGATCTAATCCAAAATCTTTGAATTACGGATATGTCCGT
This sequence comes from Diloba caeruleocephala, assembly GCA_947459985.1. Classification (NCBI taxonomy): domain Eukaryota; kingdom Metazoa; phylum Arthropoda; class Insecta; order Lepidoptera; family Noctuidae; genus Diloba; species Diloba caeruleocephala. The sequence continues at coordinate 5,514,408 of OX381625.1, read as the reverse complement.
TTTTTGTGTTAAATGTGATCGTAACACAACAACGGATAAATTTCAAAATCTTAAATCTGAAGATTTCGGATTGGCTCGGTTATTAATTTCGGCCGTAAGTGAACACCGGGCAGTTAATTACCTTGCTTTCATATGACCATCGTAGAGCGCGGTCATCGCATCCATACTTATAAAAACATCTTAGATGTAGGTACGCCATTAATAACGCGAAATAAATAGTTTGTTTCAGTTTTACATATTTGCGTATATGTCGACAAATCAAAGTAGTTGAGAAGTTATTTTATTTTAAAACCACTGGCTGCTGGCAGTGCAGAACCTTCTAGATAGTTGCAAGTATCCATAAATATGAATATCTAATTCAAAAGCATTCGATCAGACTAGAAAGTAATCCTAACACTGCACTAAGGACAAGACTAGAAAGATACGAAAAGCTCTGTATGTTCAAATTGAAACGTGGTAAAGGAACGAATCTATTTGACAATCTATTACGTTAGATTACTTGGCATGGATTCAAACCGTCAATTACCCACATCAATGAATGTATCATTGATGTGTGTAATTGACGCAAGCGAATGTGCCATTTTTTGTTGTAAATAATTATTGATTATTTATTTATACTTAATGTACACTAGTGTACAAAGGCGGTCTTACTGCCGTAGGCATTTTCTGCCAGACAACCTTTGGGTGATGCAGAGAACAATAAGGTAGATACACCAACAAAATATGAAAGAAAGGTAAAGATGCGAAGACATATTATACAAATACATAGACGTACATAAACATTACATGTATAAAAATATATTTATATATACGAAATAAACACATACATACATATCTATACAAATAAATAAAATTGAAATGTCTGTTTGCAATGTCAAAATAACAGCTTTTTACTAAATGCATATGAAAGTATGTACGTTACATATAACAAAAAACTATTTTAAACTTTTTTGTCTGTCTGTCTGTCTGTCTGTCTGTCCGTCTGTCTGTCTGTGTGTCTGTTTGTTCCGGGTAATCTCCGAAACGGCTGAACCGATTTTGACGGGACCTTCACTGGCATATAGCTGATAATATTAAGGAGTAACTTAGGATACTTTTATTTTAGAAAAATAATTAGGGTTCTGCGTAAAAAAAACCCTTGAAATCCAATATATTTATTCTATGTCAAGTGTCTATGTCGAAGTACTCTAAATTTCTTTTAAATTAAACGCGGGTGAAACCGCGGGTACCAGCTAGTTATATAATAAATATACACAGATGAGATAAATGAATAAAATCAGACTCTCGTACTATAAAAATGTACTTACATAAAGTTGTTCCTGATCCTGAATAAAGTATGTTTCATCGTCGTCTCAGCAGAAAGACGTCCACTGTTGAACACAACGACCGATCTCGTTTTGTGTGTTGTGTTTATTGGGGGATTTTTCCATAACCGCCACGCTTGGCAGGCGGGTTGACGATCGCAATTGAGTTGAAAATGTATTCGAAAGACTACAATGAGAAGTGTGTGTCAGCAGTGTCGTCGTCGTCACGTCGTCACGTTGGGTGTCGTACAAGTCGACTAAGGAATTAGCCGGAGGATGGGCAGCAGCTTCCTTCGAGTATTACAGCATTAATAGCTGAACTGCGATCGCCAACCCATCTGCCAAGCGTGGCGATTATGGCAAAACCCCCCAATGAGCCCACAACACACCCATATCGGTCGCTGTGGTTATCTTTGGGGGAGGCCAGTGTCCAGCAGTGGACTTCGTTCGGCCGAACCGAAAAGATGGCCGCTGGGGCAGAAGGTTCTCGAGTATAGACCGCGCACCGGAAAATGAAGCGTGGAGACGGGCTCCAACGAGATGTACAGACGACCTGAGGAGCTTTCTAAACGCGTGAAAACATTCCGTGTCAAAAACGTGCCCACAGAGATCTGGTATTAAAACCTAAAAATAACAATATCTAATAAAAGCGTAGAAAATATGATAAGATAAAAATTAATAGTTTTACAGTTGGTTATATTTTCTTAGGCTTCAATCATAATTGGTAGATTTTTAATACCAATCTCTGTAGACACAAAGTTTTCACGTGTTTAAAATAGTACCACTGGTAAAATTGACTTCTTAGTATAAATTCAGAAGTCATTCATTTTCCTCAGAAGGCACGGTTGGTGCAGTGGCTGATACAGTCGGCTGCTGCGCACCGGGTCGTAGGTTCGATTCCCGCACGGAACAAATATTTGTACGATTTGCAGGTAGTTGTTCCGGGTGTGTATTGAGTGTGGAATTTGTGTTTGTAAACGCACCCACGACACAGGAGAAATCCTAGAGTGGAGCAACGTTTTTTAAACAAAAAACAAAATCATCATTTCAGCCGAAAAAAATCAGTCCACTGCGGGACACAGGCCTCCCCCAAAGATCACCACAACGCCCAGTCTGGGTGTTTTGGTGTTAAATGGCGGGGTTTTGGTGGGATGTGGGATGGGATTGGTGAGCGCGGTTAAGTTGTTAACGTACTCCAAGGACGCTGCCCATCTTCCGGCTAATCCCATTGTCGGCTTTTACGATACCCACGGGATGAGTTGGGATGGTGCTAGTCTTAACAATTACAGTCAGGCAATATTTATTTCATATGAACATTTACAGGCACTTACATCAACCCATCAATATCCACCGCTGAGCATGATGATCACTACAATGAGCGCTCATTGAAGATATCACCATAATCGCCACGCTTGGCAGGTGGATTGGTGATCGCAGTATGTTCTTAGTAGTACACGGGAGAAAGCTGCTTCTCATCCTTTTGATAACAACACCTGTCGCCATTTGTGGTATCCATTAGAGGAGAGTGGTGGTCTATTCTCCGCAGAAAATCACACGGAATAGGCTACAGCTGGATGTGACTAATGTTGTATAGAATTCAATTGAACAACAGGCTCAATAGTTCAATAGGCTTTAAACTATTTCGATTTCAGGTGTCGATATAAATAATGAACGAAATGGAAATCGGTAACAGTAAATCGCTTGGCTCGGGCTCAAATCCACGCTCAATGAGATAAGCAATTGGCAAGAGGAATATAGTAGGGACTCAACGAAATATATTATCTGCACAGACTAGTAACGAAGAATAAATACTCTTCATGCTTGCTTCAAAGATTTTAAGTTGTTTGATTCAAAATGTTGCCTATTAGTTTGCGGTAACTATTCTGTACACTCCTCTACATATTGATAATTTTTGATATATACTTTGACTGATTCCAGCCACTCGTCTTTATTATGTGACGCATTTACCCTGAGGTAATTATGCGTTTTCTGTAACAATAGATATTGCAGTTTAAACTTCCGAACTCGCGTTCGAAATTGCTTTCAAACGCATTTACTATTTATTAGAAATGTCAAGAGACTAATGAGAAGTAGAAAAAAAAATGTAATGCTGTAGACAATCCGTGAGACAAATTACTTGGCAGCGGTTCAAACTCTTTCATTGAGATAGATGTCTCTGACCTGCCTCAATAGAATATTTTTATTACGTAGCAGAGATCAAAAAACGGCGGTTGTATGTACGGGCGTTAGAAATTATATTTCTTGGGAATAACATATAATAAATAATATTAGGCATACCAATAATTTATGTAAGTAGGAAAAAATATGAAATAATCGAAGAAATATATTAAATACCAATACCACCACCAATTGTGGTGGGGCACGTAGCTCCTAGAACTGATGGCCGTAAGGTAAGGTAAGGGGGCAGTAAGGTTTTCAAGTGGAGACCACGCACCGGAAAACGCAGCGTGGGACGACCTCCAACGACGTAGACTGACGACCTGGTGAAGGTCGCTGGGAGTCGTTGGATGAGGGCGGCATGTAGGTCGTTGTGGAAATCTTTGGGAGAGGCCTCTGTTCAACAGTGGACATGACTTGGCTGATGTGATAGTGATGATGATGACGAAGACAGGTCCATTTCAATCTAATCGAATGACTAATTTAATAATAAACCAAAGAAGCATTACTATGCTTTCTTTAGGACCCAGTAGAAATTCTTCATGAACTTTCTCCGCCCCGGGGAAGGACTAAGGGGTATGCCAGACTCCTACCGGCTAAAAACACTGGGGCGGTCATTTTCGGCACCTCCAGGCTCCGGGGCTCCAGGTCCTCGTATGATCATACTAGAGCCGCCCACCGGTGCCAAGCCCATAGACACATCTCGGAGAGGGCAACTGTAAAGCGGTCACCCTCTCGGGGGGATTGTAAAGGATCCCCCGAAACATGCCTGTTTATACCTACTGGTATTTAACTTATTAAAAAACAATACTAAGTATATTATTCTATTCTTACGAAACATTGGCTAAATATATTTGTCTTTTTAATTTATTTCTTTAACATTAGTTCCTGACACATACCCCTAAAAGATGTAGAGCGGTTTCCACTTTTCATTTCGCTCTTCAAAAACCTCGCAATTTTCTTTTCTCATCACATATGCAATAAAATCAGTGGTATGCGCCAACAAGTTCTAAAAACTTTATGCCCGTGTGTATTCCCAAAAAGAAACGAATCTAGTTGACAATCCGTACTTGGCTTGAGTTCAAAGCGGGTTCATTGAGACGGGTAATTGACCCGGTCTCAACGAAGTGTTTTGTTTATAAACAAACACTTTACTGAGATAACAGTAGTGATAGCCGCGGGGTAGACTAATCTTGGAACTTGTATAAAGTGTCATACTCGTCGGGGTTAAGGTCACTGCTATATCAAATCTATTACCAGCCAAGATATCGAGTCACCGGAAAAATTTCACGATTAGTACGTAAATACCAACTTCGTACAGTCCGTGTGGTGTCGGGATTACGAATATAGTACTACTCCATCTCCTCCCGTGGATGTCGTAAAAGGCGACTAACACCCGTAGGCACAAACATTGCTTCCCTAAGTATAGAAGCAACGCTATGCCAAGTAAAATGTTTCTCAGTGCGGTCGGTAGGGGAAGCCATTTCTTTCTTAAACAATACTCATAGGACTCTTTGTTGTGCGGACGTATAGTATTGAGTGAGGCGCTGTGATTGGCTTATGTTGTGATAAGACTTTACTCAAATCAGCTGACAGATAATAATCAGATTTTTTTTATGGATACTTGTTGCATGTTTTTATTGAGCGCAAAGTCACCCAAAAATAGATAAATTCTAAATTTAATGTTCTTGTTTGTTTCATGATTAGTTGTGAAAATAATAACACGAGGTGTTATCTTCCAGTTCAAAGAAATTAGCACTTACTTCTTCGGAAAGAGAATTAATTGTAGCTCGGGGTTTGTACGTTTACTTTCTCATGGATATAACTATCAAATTCTCCTTCAATACTGTAATCCAACGTAATTGAAAAGAAAAAGTCTGAAGAAATCAACAAATAACCTAATACCCGTTACTAGTTTGTCTTTTTGTGTTGATTTGTTTTTTTTTGTTGAGATATATTTATGCATAGCCTAAAGTAGCTGCCGAGCTACTTTATCTGTGCGTTCATTATAATGAGCGCATAGTATCGTTCGTCCCTCATGTGTTAAGATTAAGGCTTCTGTACCCTGCCTACCCTACATTCAAGCGCACTGTGAGACCTCATAGTATTGTTTGTGAATACGGTAAGGGATGTATACGTTTGCCAAGCCTTGTAAGTACTGGCAAATTTCCCCAAAATTACGATATAATTGGGCAAATCCATACGGGGAGGCCGTTGTTTAGCAGTGGACGTCTTTTGACGGATATGGTTAAGATGATGATGATGATTACTACCCTACTGAATTCTTACGGAGCACTGTATGCATGTCACCACCTCACCACTTAGGTACTTAAGCCGAATATGCGGCGAGTGCTAAGGCCCCCGTTTGTAAATAGTGATATTCTGCTGAGGGTAAATAAGGTTGGATAACGTGTATAAAAACATATATAGAAATAAAAACTCTGTCTAGAAATACAAATACATGCAGTGATAAGTAGAGTACGTACGAAATGTGGGCAATGTTTTAATTAGACCGAAGTCACACCGTGACATCATTCATAAATATTTTATTTTTAATATTTGATATCCTTTTTCATGGATGAACATACATACATGACTGTTACGTCTGTTTCAATCATACACAGATCAATTACAGAATTCAATCCTTTGTCGCAGGCAGATCATGGAGAACCACAGATATATATCAATGTAAGAAAATTTTACTTTTCTCCTCTCTGCAACACATTGTTCAATTATTGTTGCTGTCTACTCTGTGTTTGGGGATTATATCCAAGCAATCTTTGCTTAAAAATCCTAGCAGCAAAATCCAATACATAACAATTTGTTCGACCTGAAAATTGCACTCAGGGGAGCTCACGTTCGCGGCTTGGTAGTTGCGCTTGTAACTACGATCGGTTAGCCAATGCTGTAGTTTATTTCATTCTTGACATGCATTGAGGCATAGTGATTAGAACTTCAAGGTGTAATAAGGTAATTCGAATGTTACTATATAGCCTTCGTCTAGTATTTTTTGAGTAAAGGCCTTCCCTTTATGACATTGTAGTGACACTTTTGAGGTTGCATGATGATAATATTTCAACGTCATGCTGAGGATCTACCCGACCATCGCTACCCTTGCATTTGTTACCACTAGGTTACTATCTTGGATCTAGTTTTACGATTCTCTGCCAAATGTTCTGCTTACTTCCATTTCATTATTTGAATTCACCATCATCCTCATATCAGCCGAAGGACGTCCACTGCTGAATAAAGGCCTTCCCATAAATTTACTACTAGACTTACACAATTGTGTCACTATTTTGAGGGAATCATTCAGTACTAACCACGCTTGGCAGGTGAGTCGGTAAGCGCAGTATTTCTACTGACCGACAGAGGGGACGCTGCTGCCAATTCCTCGGGTTTAATAGTTCCCTTAGTTGCCTTTTACGAATCCCACAGTAGGAGATGGGGTGGTGCTATATTCTTGATCCGGACACCACAGATTTTTTTTCTACAGAAAAGGTATGAGTATTAACACCACGCTTGCTCATTACGTTTTGGAGATTTCAGACTTAGTTTTTCCTTTCCTTACTTTACTTTTTCTTTTACCGTTAAAGTCAGTGAAGTCTTAGTTTAACTGAGAAAGAACATATGACATTTAAAAAAAGTCACAGTGGAAGGCATTGAGCTCGCAACCTGGAGCTCCGTCTGGTATCCGGATTAAGAATGTAGCACCACTTCATCTCCTCCCTTTGCATGTGAACGTTGACTAAGGGACACTAAACCACAGGGATGGGCAGTAACATCCCGTCTGCAGAACAATATCCATACTGCGCTCACCAACCCGCTTGCCAAGCATAGTGAGTACTGGAAAATGCCCCCAATGATGACACATTTATGTAAATCTATGGGGAAGCCTTTGTTCAGCACTTAACGTAGTTTGGCTAATAATAATGATAAACCAAGAGCTTAAGAAGTCAGTCCATAATCCTGTGAGCTACCAAAACATATCCCTATTCTATTTATCCGTATTTTTAGGGTTCTGAACGTCCGAAGGACAAAACGGCAGAACTCTTATACGAGTAGGATCACTCGTGTGTCTGTATGTCTGTCCGTCTATCACAGCCAATTTGCTCCGAATCTACAGGACTGATTAGGTTGAAATTTGGTACACATATGAATTTCTGCAACCCAAACACGGACGTGTAATGTGAATACATTAAATTTAAATATAAGGCTCACTTTTGGGGGGGAATTTATAAAATTTAAGAATAAACTTTTGCTAACTGAACCGTGTAACATATTAAATGGAAGGGCTTGTTGTAAGGTAAGGGTCACAAATATATTTATGTTATAATTTTAAAATAAATAGTTTTAAAGTTATTTAAGAAAATAGGTGAAAATTGACCATTCTCCCCCTTATCTCCGAAACTACTTAGCCCATAATTTTGGAAAAAATATGTATAATAGTTCTTTACTTATAGATTACAGGAAATTACTGTATGAAGCCTATAGGCTTAAAGTAACATGGTAAATCTTTCAATATTGTGCGTACCAACTTAAATTTGCGGTTGGAATATATAGGAGAACATGTTTTTCAACGACAATGTTTAGTTTGTTCTTCAAATAAATGATTAGTACTACTCGTTCACCTTAACTAGGCCAAACATCTGCCACTTCTCGTACCTTAAGATAACATATTCATCATACGGAACCCTATCCACGCGAGTTCTCGCACTTGTCCGGTTGTTTAATTACAGCATAGTCTAACCCAAAAATCTATCAATCTACGCAATAGCTACGCTACGAGCAAACTAACATTCATAATCATATAAAATATTATTTATTTGCGACAACCGAAGACATACGATACGCATCGGTGTGACACGCGGCCGTACGTCCTTGAGGCAGCCCGAACAACGAACTTGGCGATTAATATACCTACCCTTACATAAGTACCTTTTTTCTAAAAGTTTTTTTTCTGAGTACGTTGCTAAATTATATATTGAGGTCATACAGGTCAGTTTTTAAGGTTAAGTTCTAGACAAACAGTCTAGGATTATATCTAATATTAAAAAACACATGTATGTAATGTAATGTAGTATCTTGTACAAAACATTTCTCATGTTTTATTGTTCTCGGCTGAGATCTCTGCCTCTATTATTCTTCTAAATCTGCTATAAAAGTAAATCTATGTGATCATAGTACTCAGAAAACAAAACAATGATTTAAGTGTTAATTCATTGTATATGTTGTAAATACCGAGACTGATTTTCTTTATGTATGTATATGGCGGTGGTAACATCACAGGTGCCCTCACTCCCAGCCATAAGTAACTGGAAGGACACCGTGGAGTTTAAGTCGGTAAGAGTCCGACATGTCCCTCCGCCCTTTCCAAGGCGGTGGAAGTCCATGAGGATTTCCCCACGACAAAAAAAGGAGGTAACATCACACAATGAGGAAGCTAGGTTACTGCTGTGTGCGCAGCACAGCGCATAGTGAGGCTTCGGGGGAATCCTTTACAATCCCCCTCGAGAGATGCCTGGGGGGTGGCCTCTTTACAGTTGCCTTCCCTCCCCTAGAGGGGATGACCGCCTTACAGTCATCCTCTCCGAGATTTGCTTAACGGCGTGGCACCAATGGGTGGCTCTAGATGGAGATCTTTCGAGTTCCTGGAGCCTCCCTTAGATGCCGAAGATGACAGCTCCAGTGGTTATAGCCGGTAGGAGTTCGGAATACCCCTTCGCTCTTCCCCGGGGCGAAGGAAGTTTATGAAAATTTCCACTGGGCACCAATAAAAAAAGGGCAGAGTGTTAATGATTTTTACGAAAATTACGAATGCACTTTAACCCTATTGGGTAGGTTGTGCTGTCCAAAGCCCTGCTCTACACCTCCTCTGGCTAATCAAGAAGTCCCTGTAGGTACTTCGCAATCACACCTGCCTGGAGCCGCACAAAATCATCAGGTAATGGATAAGCCATTCCTAGATGTCTTCCCAGCTGCACGCAAAGTACAGCACTGACTCTTGATTGTCAACACAGAAACTTTTTTTTTATCTGCATCTATCCGTCGTACTCAGCTTCATCCTATCCAAAGTGCCCTGCCTTTTCACCTATATGGTGCCTTGATTGTGTTTGAGTTAGATTTATAAGTCTCTTAATACCGTCCCTTGTGCTGCAGGAAGTCTTGGAATGGTTTAGAACGCTTCCATCCATTCTCTGACATGTTCTTTGACAGCAAACGCATGTAATGCCTGTTGGTAGGTATCATGGGGTATTCCTACAAATGGGTCTGGGCCAACGAGCTGCATATTCGAGCCTGCCTTTGCTACTTGGGTAGTATTAACCCTCTGACAAGAAAAACAAAGGGTTTGTACAACCAACTAAATATGTCACAAAGTATATCTAATTGGTCGTGTGGTGCCGGCTACAAATACCACCAATCCGTCTCATCCCGTGAGTGTCGTAAAAGGTGACTATGGAATTAGCCGGAGGATAGCCAGCAGCGACCGAGTATTTTAACAACACAACTGCGATAGCTAACCCGCCTGCCAAGTGTGGCGTGGCAAAACCCGCCAATGAGCACACAACACATCCAGACCAGTCGTTATGACGATCTTTCGGAGAGCCCTGTGTCCAGCAGTTGGACTTTATTCAGCTGAAATTATGATATCTAATTAGCAATAGATAAATAAAATAAGTCAGTGGAGTTGGGGTAACCCAGGGGACACTCCAGCCGCACCTTAAACTACTGTGACGGTGTTAGATCGAACTTAATTTGATATGCAATCAGTATTTTTAATTTGCAATCTGTATTTTTGGTATATAACCATAATTACGTACATTTATTAAAATTTGATGTACACTGGGAAAATAATACAATCCAGTTTTGGTCATCAACGTTCATTCAAATTACATCCACTGCTGGACCAAGGCCTCCACTGTAGATTGCTACGATTGTGTCACCATTTAAAATAAATTTGCCAGTACTCACCACGCTTGGCAGGCGGCTTAGAGGGCGCAGTATGGCTACTGTTCCTCGAAAAGGACGCTGCTGCCCATCGCTGTGGTTTAGAATCGGTTAGTTGCCTTTTACTACACCCGCGGGAGGAGCCTGAGTGGTGTTATGTCCGGATACCAGTTAGCATATAATTTCAATTATTTTTTGTACCAGCATTATTACTTGGTAAGTTCGGGGATATGCAAATAAATCAATCTACATTACATTATGTATTTACCGTTTAAATATAATTTTATGTAATGAGATGCCTGTTATTGAAATAAGAAGAGGACTTCGTTATTACATATAATAAAAAGTTTTCAAAGTCCCAAACAACATACCGCACTAAAAAACATCAAGACACTGTGAGTGATTACTGCATGCATCGAAACTAATTTTTTGATTAAAATTGTACGGTAGATAAAATAAAATAACTTTTTAAAGTCTGTAACGACGCCTGTGACCTTGTTCCTGCGACCAAGAATCCTGCAAAGTATTCGAAACGTCAGGAAAAACAAAAATCTATAATATACGCGATCTAATCCATTTAAAATTGTTTTATTATAATGTGTAATAATCGCGAAAACCTAAGACATTACTATATTAATGGTTGTCACTGACTGACTCTGTAACGTTGCAAGGAAAAAGGTATATATGTGCATCTATTATTGAATTAAACTGTTAGGTAAAACGGGCATCTCACAGCTTACTAGTAATCCAACATTTTTGCACAATTCTAACTTTGATTTTAAAAGTTGTAAACTGCAAATTGAATATAAATAACTTTAGTACCAGAAATTGGGTTTGTAGGTTACCTCGAAACCGCTATCGTCCTATTACAAAATTGATTTATTAATTTTAAATAGAATTACATCGAGATCACGTTCGGATAAAAATGTTTGGTCGAACTTGGATAAAACTATACTATTCAGTTATAACATCTGTCTATTATTATAATAAGTTTGGTGTCCGGATTAAAAATATAGCACCACTCCATCCCTTTTTGTGGATGTAGAAACACAATTATTCAAATCTATGGGGGAGGCCTTTGTTCAGCAGTGGACATCCTTCGGCTGATATGGTGATGATGGTTGTCTTTTTAACTTAATTTATCTGTAGGTTATTCCTAATTAGTATAAATTTAAATAGTTGCTCGGTTCAAGTCGTTGATCTTATGGAGAAGAGCCGACAAGAAGCTCCATGGATATTCTTTCAAAATATGTGATAGTAATACAGTCTTATTTATATGATATAGGATTGTAAATAGAGTTATGTAAGGATTATGCAGGCGAAGGTGTGAGATAAACACACATATGTACAGTAATAATTAATTTGTCTTACAATAAGATTGCAAAAGCAGTTAAAAGCTGACCAGACTTGACAGATGGCAGTTGCAGCATGGCTCGGCTCAACATACACATAATACATCTGATAGTATGCTACCCAAAATGAGTACTTTCATACATCTCTCATAAAAGTGCAGGTTATTTGAATTTCTAGAAAAAACTCAACATAAACAACCGAGGGAAACAATTTCATTAAACAACGTTCCGCTCGCCACATGACTTACAGAAAAACACACATACATATGTATTGCGTTTAAAATATTCTTTTCTCCTTTATCCCCGGACAAAAAGTCGCGAATCCTCATCGAACTGTAAACATCTTACTTTATCTCACCTTTGTACAGTTTAGGGAGGATGAGGGACGGGAGCCACCCTAACACATCAAAGATTGAAGACTCTAAGGTGCTGGTAGGAGGAGGTTCGATTGGTAGCTAAGCGAGGAATGAGATGACTTTAAATTCAGCGTTGCCTATGGGAGAAGACTGATTGCTATTCATATTTGGTACCAGTACATCCATTGTCATGATATGAAATCTATTGCCAACAATGAGGGCTCAACGGCCCACAGATACTGGGTATGACAATTTAAAATACCCCGAATATCAAAACTTACGGAGGTATTATTTTTTGTGTAAGTTTGTGTATGCCGATGAATTTGTAATTTTTTCCAGGTATCACAGATGAAACAATCGCTAATCCTGAGGATCCTGGCAAGGCTAATAGGACAAACTATTAAAGTGATTGCATTGTCATCGGTCCTTGATAAGTGTGTGAAGTTTCAAATCAATCCGACGTTTTGAAAGAGATGAAAATCGAGTTCATAAATTCTGTTACATAGATACATACCAAGCTAATAAAAGCGTGTTAAAAATATACCAATTATGACTGATGCTTACAAAAACGTTTTTTATCTATTCATATTTTGTACAAAACAATTTTAAATCACGAAAACCTAAGATGTTACTTAAATAATTTCTACTCTTTTTTACCTTTGATCAGTAGTGGATGTCCTTCGGCTATAATGAACATTTATCTTACTTATAATTATGCCATCTTCGTATAGTGGTCGCAAGCGTGTTACCGAGTGTAATCTAGTTCGGGCAAGTCGTTGCTGTAGAGGAATTCCGATCATTGTAATGCACCAAGAGTTCAAGGCTACACCTTCGCCTATTCTTCAGCATTACGTTATATTTTAAAAGATTTTTGCAAGTAGTTCATTTTTTATTTACACCATCTGTTACTATCATTTGCCTAACGGTGCGATAAAGAAGAAGCTTGTTAAGTGTCTGAGTACACAACCATAAAAGGCACTAATTTTATCGCTACTGCTAAAACTATCATTGTTGTCATCGGTTCCAATTATATCCAAATCGGGTTTCAAGATGGTGATAACATCAATTTATAGACCAATTTTAAAACAGTAGTTGGTGCTTATACCAAAGAGAGACGTGATTTTTGCCCACGTCAAACATTTTGCACACAAAGTTGTGGTTGTGTTGTGTATGCAAATAACTGTTTTATACTATTTTATTGGTTGCTCGAAGTAAATAGCCTTCTGGGAAAGAGGATTTTCCAACTGTGGACTGTTAAAAGTCCAGTACAAGATGAAGTGAAGTAGGTAAAGTACATATCTGCGTACTGTCAACATTACTCGATGTGTCAGAGTGTTGATATTGTTACGAATGTATCCGAGCGATTGATTTAAAGGAAGTGTAATCTGTAGTTTTCTCCTTCCGGAACAAACTCTTCATCTATCTGTGTGCTATGAAAAATGTAACTCTTCCCCATCTGCTAATCCTATACATTATCAGATATTTTATGTTCTACCAGTGTCCTAATCTGAAAAAGTTATTATGTAACATTTCCCTTAACGGCAGACTAATGTGTGACTACTAAGAGAATTTTCTAAAACCTGTCTAAATTTGTTTTATTTTATTATTCCTTGTCTATCTACCGATACCGTCTACTTGTTCTACTCTCTTGCTTAATGTGAAAACTTGTGATTGGCCTTATTTTTCTAATGCCTTTTCTACGTGTATCTTAGCTGTAAGTTTTCAGAAATGTGTGGTGGTGTCCCGGTTAAGAATATAGCACCACTCCATCTCCTGCCGTGGAGGTTGTAAGAGGCAAGTAAGGGACTCTAAACCAGAGGAATGGGCAGCAGCGTCCATTCTGTGTAACAGTAGCCATTCTGGGCTCACCAACCCGCCTGCCGCGCGTGGTGAGTACTGGCTAATACCCGCCAATATACACACACAGTTGGAAATCAATGGGGGAGCCCTACCGAAGTAATGAACGTTGTATGGACGATATGATAAAGTTGAAATGAAAAAAGAAGAAGTAGCTTTATACTCACATTTTATCATATAGTGCAGCAAATGAAAAGAAAAAGCCTTTCCCTAGGACGATTGAACCACTCGCATCGTACTGATCAAAATACTCTAAAGTAACTACGCTGATCTGTACTCAAATGGTCTCTAATTCTCCAAGTTAGCCCATCTCACGATCAGCCGCTGATAGTAAGCTATCTCAGATACGCCAAGTACGGTTTACCCCCGAATACTCGCTCATTCCATCTTCCGGTGCCACCTAACCTTCCCACAGAATATTTACATGAAAATAGAAGCGTCGTTTGACCCTTTTTCGCTCTCCGTATTTGTTTTATTTATCTCCTTCTGTCTTGTCAATTTACTCGTGAATGTTTCAAGCCTGACTCTAGTTTGCACAGTGAATATTTATGCGTAAAACGGATGGGAATTCAGAGCTCTGAAAACTCTCTTTTTTCCCTTTCGGATTAAACAGGTTTTACGGACGGTATTATTTTCGTAATGCTTGAATGAGAACTATTTTGTGGATGAATGGGGTATTTTCGAACTGACTATTTCAATGCCGAGTTTTAATGGCCTTTTCATTTTTATTGCTGCATTTTATCGGGTAGTAAATATGTTAAACTTGAATTAATTGGCCATGAATTGAGACAGAAGTACGTTCAACAGTCTTACGAATAAGTAAAAAGAATTTGAGAAGTAAGGCCTTTGAGAACCTTGATAAAACACGTCGGAGATAGTACAATAGCGCGTAAATATTGGTAAATACCGCATAAGTATAAACCCCTATTTATTTATTTTGCCTGGTATGTATAATCGAATACACCGTGGCATTCGCCGTGTGAAGCCGACTAAAAATACCACCTCCCCATCGCATCTCGTGGGGGTCGTAAAAGGCGACTATTGGATTAGCCGAAGGATGGGCAGCAGTATAATTCGAGTACATTTATAACTCAACAGTGATCGCCAACCCGTCTGCCAAGCGTGGCGATTATGGCAAAACTCCGTAATGGGCCCACAACACAGAATCATACTGATTATTGTAGTAATCTTCGGCAAAGGTTTCTGTCCAACAGTGGACGTTTTTCGGCTGAATAGTCAAAATCTAATATTTCAGCATGGCAGCGCACTGTTGCGAAACCTGAATTTGGCTACTTTTGGTAACTGAAAAGGTGACTAATAATAGTTACGCAGTATTTCTACTATTCCTATCTAAACGACTTCACTTTTAATCAAGGTTACCCGAAATCGTTCATCATAGCGGCCATACAACGTCCACTACTGAACAAAGGCCTCCCGTTTCCACAACTGTGTCATCATATTGGGGGGAATTTGCCAGTACTCACCACGCTTGGCAGGCGGGTAGGTGAGCGCAGAATGGCTACTGTTCCACAGAAAGAACGCTGCTGCCCATCCCTCTGGTTTAGAGTCCCTTAGTCGCCTTTTACGACCTCCACGGGAGGAGATGGAGTGGTGCTATATTGTTAACAGCACATAATATAGCACCACTCCATCTCCTCCCGTCCTCCACATCCGGACACTACACGGATAATCGTTAATTCAATGTCATCGTCACGAAGTAATACAACAATAGTTTTGTCATGTCCGTTGCGCGATTTACACAGAAAAGCGGTCCACGTCTCTTTCCGTCCCCGCATCCCGTGGTGCGGATAAGGAAGTGACGCATTCTTTTGACCAGCAAGTCGTTCGCGTAGTGGTATTGTCACGCCTGCATATCAACGTTGTAATGCTGTCCAGGACTACTCCTGCGTGGCAGCACACTACGCTAAACCAGAACACGATAATGTTTAAACACAATACTGTTGGTGGCACTATGTCCGGCACTTCGGTGGTATCCAGGGTTTTTTATTTGATGGAATGCCTGTACAAGTTAGCGAGAAATCAGTGCAACCAGATGGTAAGAGTTTCTAAACGCCGATACATTAGTGAAAATGTTCTTAACTCTTCACCGGCTGATATATGGAAGTTTTTAAAATCTCTTGGCATATCTAAATCACAGTCCTGTATCCTACCTTCAAATTTGTCTCTTAATAACCTTAACCAGCATTTTTCATCATCAGCAATTCTCGCAGACTATGTAAAAACCAAAACTATATTTGATATTAGTTCCATGCCGATATTGCCTCCCGACTCATTCTCATTTTCCCCTGTGACTGACCTCGAGATCCGCAAGACTTTTACCTCCTTAAAGTCTAAAGCTATCGGCTGTGACAGAGTTAGCAGGACTATGATATCGGCCGTTCTTGACAGTGTTATTCCCGTTTTTACACACATAATCAATTTTTCTCTGCAGACTGGGGTATATCCTTCAATCTGGCGCAAGGCTTTCATCATCCCTCTTCCAAAAAATTCTAACCCCAGTTTAGCTAATCATTTCAGGCCGATATCCATTCTCCCATTCCAATCTAAGGTTTTGGAAGCAGCTGTTCATAAACAAATATCCTCCTACATCTTCAAGAATAAGTTGCTATCCCAATACCAATCCGGATTTCGAACTGGCCACAGTACATCCACTGCTCTACTTAAAGTCACAGAAGATATTAGGTGCGGTATGGAGAATTCGAAGCTAACGGTCTTAATTTTAATAGACTTTTCCAACGCCTTTAATACCGTTGACCACGATATTCTCCTCGCCATTCTGTCACAAATCGGGTTCTCGTCGTCATCTCAGGGTTGGTTCTCGTCATATCTTCGTGGTCGCCAGCAAGCAGTGCGTGCTGATCAGGAATTATGTTCCGTAATCTCGTCCTCATTTAGTACTATGTAGTTTGCACCTTGCACAACTCACTGCATCACAATTTTAAAGATGAACACTTTCATCAAAAATTTTAATATAGTCTGTGGTTCCTACGCGCTCTTTCGCTATCTGTAATGTACATGTCATTGTACTTTTTTGTGCTGCTCGCTGTATACGCAACTCAAGAAAATCTTCCAATTATCCTCCTTTTTCTTCAAAAATGGGGAAACACTGGCAAAGGAGTAAGGATGAGGCAATAGAAAAGCTAAATAATCGATTGTGGGAGCCCAAAAAAAGTGGGAGTCTACACGACCGTATCGGTAAGTTACTAACTACATGTTTCACAGGAGATGGATCCGCAGTGTCGCAGCAATATACACTATATGCACGTAAATCTAAACGACACCACCAATAGAGCTTTCACGAGAGGTCAGCCGGTGGGGGTTATTCGTTTACAAAAAAGAAGACAGGTCAACGGTGACAAGTTTATAGTGCCTTATTTTAAAAATAAATGACACCACCAATAGAGCTTTCACGAGAGGTCAGCCGGTGGGGGTTATTCGTTTACAAGGAAGAGCACAGGTCAACAGTGCCTTAATTTAAAAATAAACGACACCACCAATAGAGCTTTCACGAGAGGTCAGCCGGTGGGGGTTATTCGTTTACAAGGAAGAGCACAGGTCAACAGTGCCTTAATTTAAAAATAAACGACACCACCAATAGAGCTTTCACGAGAGGTCAGCCGGTGGGGGTTATTCGTTTACAAGGAAGAGCACAGGTCAATAGTGCCTTAATTTAAAAATAAACGACACCACCAATAGAGCTTTCACGAGAGGTAAGCCGGTGCAGTATTCGTTTACAAGCGAAGAACGAGAGAGCTTCCACGAGAGGCTAGCCAGTTAAGTATCTTTTATTAGCAAGATAAAACGCTGTTTGATGCATCCTTAGAGCTTTCACGAGGGGTTAGCCTTGGATTTGCAGTCAGGAGCTTAGATGATTACGAAGACCTCTTCAGTCGAAGCCGAGGTAGTCTACCACACGGCCAAGGACAATGTTTTTCATTACTATTACATCATTCAGCGGAGCTGATGCAGTCAAGCTCTAATGAACCAGGTGCAAACACGTTTCCGTCACCTATCATAAGTGGCTACAAATATAGTGTCTCACCTAGTGATGAAATCAGATTAAAGAAAGGAGGGGGGCAGGCTTGCAAAAATAGTGCTCACCTCTGAGATAATTCAGTAGGAATAACACGCAATATAAAAAAAAAAAAAAAAACGACTAATCATGCAGAATGGCCTTAAGAAACTAGATTCACTATAATCAAGAAACATGGCCCTATAAATAAAGCATACAAGCATTTATGCAAAAGTCAAATCAATGCTATTATGAGACACTTAGTACTATCTCAACCCTTGAAAAGATTTTCAACAACATGATTGTAAACAATGAGATGAAAATCACATTTCGGAATCAGTGATTCAACTGGATTGCTATGCAACTTATTGTATGAAGTTATAGCCTGCACATCATTGATAAATTGATATCAGAGAAGCCTGCAATCTCATAATACCTGTTTGGGGACAAACTATAGGATAAAGTAAATACCATTAAAGCTGTTCAAAATCTGGGTGAGAATGAAAGAATACTCCCAGTGAAGGTAAGTACCTATCAGAATCCCCTAAAACTTGAAACTAAAAGGGGGAGCACAACAACTATAAATGTCTTTCCAAGCGGGCAAAACCATGTCGAGTCCAACAACATACTATGTGAATAAATTGTTGGTGTTTTTCGTGATATTCTGGCGGAGACACCACTATCCCTGTTGCTGAGGCCCTAACCTGGATCCTGATCAATGATGAATAAGGTACATACCAATCAACTGAAATACTTTTCCTACTACTGCGATACTAGGTATCACTAAAAGTCATACCATACACAAATGGTTAAAAGGTTATACTATACCTTTCACTAATGTTCCTGTACAAACTACTGCTCCATTAAATAACCAGGTTACTCAGAAACTGAGTAAATTTTTATCAAAATGAGAAAAGATTTTAAAAGTTGTTGCAACAAATTTTTTGTATGATTTAAAAAAATGCATATTGTACTGTCAATAAGGGAATCTGATAGGAAACACTCATGTTCCCTATTTCCAGATTATTTGTATGAATTTACATGCCATCCCTTCAGGCTTAGTACAGCACCATATGATTTTACCTAGATCATGAAACCGCTAATTTTTACATGAGATCATTGCATCGGTTATTAATAATAATTCTTGTCTTACTGACTCCTATGAAAAGTGTAAACTAAATGTGTTTACCAACTAAAATTTCTTAGAAAATCTTGGTGTTTTCATATCAAAGAAAATATGCCTAAATGCTAAACAAAAATAGCAGAATTTGGGACCCATATTAGATTCCATGAATTTTTTCTATCTTGCTCTCCCAGAAGAAGATAATATTTTATTTCTAAATTCTAGAGAAACCATAAACGGGTGCAAAATAATAATTATCTCAACCATAAAATGTCCTTGTTTCAACATAGCTTAACATTGTGCATGGCCCAGCTATAGAATACATTTGACTTTATACCTACCAATGTCATGGAAAAATCTTACAACAGTAGCCCTGAAAAAGTAATAGTGCAATCTTATGTATATAGGATACATTTGCACATACTTAAATGTTGGCCTCCTATATTGAAAGGAATTAAAACTAAATGAATTAACCTACACTTATATGCACAGAAACCAGTTGCTTCTGAAATAAAACAAGGTAATAAATATTTCACTTGGAATAGATAAGAACCATAACCTATATTAATAAGATATGGGCACACACTTCAATGGCAAAGAAGCTGTGGTGGTTTTGTAGTGGTTTGGAACAGGCATGTTCGACAGCACACCTGCGCACTTAATAATGTATATTGTAGCTTTCATTTCATTTTATGCACTGTCTAATATGTTCTTTGCCGAATAAATGTTTTCTATTTCTATTCTATATTATATGTGTAGAATGCCATTGCTAATAAAAAATGAAGGTGTTTCAGTCGGAAATTGAAATGGAACTATGTGGCCGTAGCCTTTGAACCACTTATAGCTAATCTTGGTGAACGATAGAATCATGTTTGCAAATGGATGTATTGCTAATTGCATCAACTATGTATCATGGGTTCCTGACCTAGATACACCATAGATGCCTCTACTCTTGAATGGCATGGGACATTCTTCTGTGTTCCCTCCATTTGCACTCATAAGTAGATTTTTATTTTTTCGGAAAATAAAAACAGAGCATTGTAATTATATATATATATGGGTGTATAGTAAGATATATGTATATATATGTATATATATATATATATATATAATAAAAATTAAAAGATGTGTATATACATATATTATTCTGCGACCTAGTATATATAAAAAAAAAAAAAAAAAAAAAAAGATGTCTATATACATACAATATACTGCGACCTAGTCGTGACTTACTGTCGTATCCTTCCAGGGAATCACAATCCTTTACACAGGATTCTAACACTGATTGCCACCACATTTTCAGGAGAGCGCGTTTCTAAGAAGTATACCATCCTCTTCAATGGACAAAATGTTAGCTTCGTTATAGAACAAAACAGGATGGCAATATTAATCTGCAATAATCAGTGAATCCCCAACTGTAAAAGTTATGATGTGCATCCCCTGGTTATATTATTCTTAGCATCTAAGTTTAATTAATAATTAAAGTTTTTCCTATAGCTCACTCAACACTGAGGTTAACAATTTTTATTTTCATTTTTCTCTTCCTACTCTTAGGATCGCACTTGAGTAGAGATGAGAGAAGAACAAAGTTCTTTAAGCAAATATTTAAAGGTAGGGCAACAAACCCTAAGTATTATGTTGTATGTGACTTTAACATTAAGAATAATTATTGTTGAATATGTTTCCCAATGAAAGCCTGTGTGGAATTACCCAAACACAGGATCAAACCTTGTTGCTGATTTGTATAGATAAAATTACCGTTAAAGTAGATAATATCAACATAAAAATTACAAAATGGTTAAAACATCTAGCTTTTGTTGATCTTAACCTTTTTAATACTAGCATTTCTTACCAAGTATTTTAAAGATAATTGCCATTAATATTTGTCCTGCAACAACCTTACTTTGTTATTTAGATGTTAATAAAATAAAGGACGAACTGTAATACATAATTATTACATTAAGGAAGCCTTATTACGGCGCCTCCACCGCATCTATTAAGCAGATGGTTGAAGTAAGTTTTTAACTAATAATGGATTGGATACTAGTAAATCTACAGCATACTACACAAAAACAAGAAACGCCTCAAATTGGCTTGGTTTTGCAAGAGGCCAAATGTTTATTTATGATCCCAATGGCTCAAGCTATGTGTTCTATATGGATATTTCTTAAATAAATAATAAACACAAACTAAAATAAGAACCAACTTATGTGATGAATAGGTATTATAAGTACACCATATAATCATATACATTAGAAATGCAAAGAATTGCACTTTTGGGAGTACGGCAGTGCTTCCGCCAAGTTTATTTTTATATGAATAATGCGAAACGTATTTTTTTATACCTGTTCATCTACTATAAGTCTTAGAGGACACAAGACTGAGGTTCATATATAATTATAATAAATTGTAATAATGTTTATTAACGAATAAACAAGGTTGATTATTAACACAACTTTCTTCTTTGAACATCTACATAGTACTAAATGAGGACGAGATTACGGAACATAATTACAAAGATCGGACTAACTTACCTAGTGACGTCCGATCCTCAATTATGTGAAGTAATCTCGTCCTCATCGAGTCCCAACCCATCCCAAATAAATCTAGAATTCTATAAAATTGCAATCTAGATCCCTGCTGAAAGTTGTGTTCTTATGCTTTGAATTAATGACATGTACATTACAGATAGCGAAAGAGCGCGTAGGAACCACAGACTATATTAAAATTTTTGATGAAAGTGTTCATCTTTAAAATTGTGATGCAGTGAGTTGTGCAAGGTGCAAACTACATAGTACTAAATGAGGACGAGATTACTTCACATAATTGAGGATCGGACGTCACTAGGTAAGTTAGTCCGATCTTTGTAATTATCCGATTGGTGCAACCTGGCAACTGGGGTACCACAAGGCGGTATACTCTCTCCAATTTTGTTTTCGTTGTTTATTAATTCCATTACTAACATCCTCAAATGCTCTTACCATCTCTATGCCGATGACTTGCAACTATACGCTCAAGCAGACATAGTGAATCTGAATAATTGTATCTCTAGCCTTAACGCTGACCTAAATACCATCGAAGACTGGTCTCGTAAGTTCGGAATTACGGTTAATGTCGATAAATGTCAAGCTGTCCTCACGGGCAGCTCGTTCCACGTAAAAAATGTAAATTACGATCACCTGACTCCGATTATGTTCAACAATACCGTTATTCCTTTTTCACCCGACGTAAAGGATTTGGGTTTACATATTGACTATAGGCTAAGTTGGGATAAACAAGTCTGTCAGGTTAGCCGAAATGTCACAGCCATACTGCGATCTCTCTACAGATTTAAACATTTCCTCCCGTCTAGCACTAAAACCCTTCTGGTCCAGTCCCTTGTGCTTCCTGTGATTGATTATGCAGATGTTTGTTACTCGGATTTATCTCAAAACCTTCTCAACAAATTGGATCGCCTTCTAAACAACTGCATTCGCTTCATTTTTGGACTCCGTAAATACGACCACATCTCTATTTACCGTGCTCAGCTCAAATGGCTGCCTATCCGTCAGAGAAGATCCCTCAGATCTCTTTGTCTCCTCTTCTCTATTATTAATGATCCTTGTACTCCTGAGTATCTAAAAAAATATTTCCTAGTTTTGGGTAGCTCTCATAGCCGTAACTTGCGTGCGGCTGATAATTTGATTCTTCAGATTCCTTCTCACCGTACAGGTTATATTTCCAATTCCTTCTCGGTCTCAACAATCAAACTATGGAATGTGCTTCCCCTTGATTTCAAAAAAGCTTCTAGTAAATTTGCATTCAAGCGAAAAGTTCAGGAATACTATTTGAAATCGCTGCACTCCTGCAATTGACAATTTCGTGCATCGTTATTATGATTAATAAGATATAATACGTACTGTATGTAGTATCTTTTATTTGATGTATTTAGCTTTTGTATATATTTTACCGTATTTATAGTATGTACATTTGTATGTATGTATTGTTATTGAAATGTTAGTTTTTTGTACCTCTTTCAATGTATTTCTTTTTTAACCCAAAGGTTGACTGGTAGAGAATGCCACATGGCATTAAGTCCGCCTTGTGTACCACCATTGTACATGAAAGTGTAAATAAATAAATAAATAAATAAATAATGTACTTCCTCAGCCCCGAGGAGAACGGTGTGGCATATTATACGTTTCGTTTGAATTCGTGTTAGACTAAACGTCCATAATTCAAAAGCGTGTAGTGTCCGGATTACGTATATTGCACCACTCCATATCATCCGGTGGATAATATAAACGGCGACTAAGTGACTCTTTACTAGAGGGATGGGCAGCATCGTCTCATCTGTGGAACAGCGGCTATTCTGCGCTCACCAACTCGCCTGCCAAGCGTAGTGAGTATTGGCAAATTCCCCAAAATGACGACACACAGCATGTAACCGGTCGTTGTGCAAATCTATGGGGGAGGTCTTTGTTCAGCAGTGGACGTCCTGATACGATGAATGTGTGTGGGTGTCCTACTAAGTTGCAATATGCACCGTTTACTGAAAGAAATAAGAAATAAATTAAGAAGAAAGAAAGATGAAAGAAAGAGGAAAGAAAGAAGAAAGAATGAAAGATAATTAATTTGAATTAAGTTATTTTAACTGTTCTTGGATAAAAAAGATTTCAAGCCTTTGAATCTTTTGAATAAACACGTAATTACGTATCCAATATAATCTCCTCATTATGAAAATAAATAAACCAATACACGCAAGGCCACTAAAATATCCAATTTCATTACGTATTCATAACTTTAATACCTTAAGTAGATTATGTCTGTTCATTTTGACGGCAGCTAATACGTACACTTATGTAAGTACCTAAGACTTGACGTAATTACCGTGATTTGATTGACAAGCGATATTGATTAGCGTAATAAGAATATAATGGGAGAATATAATATCGGAATATCATATCAATAGGTATTACATACCGTGAGGTGCTCGGCAAAAAAGCTACCCGTTTTCCCCTATATTGTCGTAAACAAGAGATTTTGTAAAGTTGACACACCGCTGCTAGTAGTTGTAGCCTAGTGGTTAAACGCTTTCCTTCCATACATGAGGGTCTGAGTTCGATCCCCACCCGCACCTCTAACTTTTCGGATTCATGTTGCGAGTCAGAGTTTGACATTATCACACCGTTAAGGTGAAGGAACACATCGTGAGGGAACCTGCACCTTGAGAGGGCTCCATAAATGTTCTCAATTGTGTGTGTAGTCCGCCAACCCGCTCTAGACCACTTGGTCTAGGCTGGCCTCAGCCTTACCTTTCTCATACGGGGCTAACTATGTATGTATGATTGTACAGCTGCCTTAGAATAAAAACACCTCGAAGGATAGTTGCGGACCGCTATCCCAAACTGGTAACATAAAGGCTATGTGTGTGTGCCCAAGCAGCGTATATTTACTTTCGCAGACACACACACAACCGCATAATGCTAATCTCATTCCGTAGGTGCCCTAAAAGGCGACTATGGGATTAGCCGGAGGATGGGCAGCACCGTCCTTCGAGTACATTAAGAACTCAACTGCGATCGCTAACCCGCCTGCCAAACGTGGCCATTTTGGCAAAAGCGTACGACGTACCCACTACCCAGACCGGTAGTGGCGGTCTTTGGAGGAGGCCTGTGTCCAGCAGTGGACTTTATTTGTTGAAATGACGAATTAGCCATTTTCGCTGATGTTTTTTCGGGAACGGCGTTCGCGAGGAAATCGTCATCGCATCAGTCAAAAATCGCCCACTACTGAACTTAAAGCCTCCCCGATACGACGACCATAAGATGTCATTCTGGGAGGAATTCTCCAGTACTCACCACACTTGGGGGGCCTGTGAGCGGGCTGCTGTTCCACAGTAGGGACGCTGGTGCCCGCTCTGGATTGGAGTCCCTTAGTAAAATAGTCAAAATATGACATCCACGAGAGCAGATGGAGTGGTGCTATATTCTTGATCCGTACAACAGACGGAAAGACCTGACATGACTGTTATGACCTTATTACTAAAGAAATAATTCTATTCCATATTAATCACCACAACACAAAATTTCAAGCAATAATAGTTGAAAATTTTACAAAACAATATGTTACTTGTTTTTCTTTTCAGATCAGTACAGCATTGTACATTAAACAGTCGAAGTTCTAGCCGTCTGTACGCTAAGTTAGTAGAATGATTAATGTGTGTTGCCAACTTCCATGTAAAATATGTACCATACAAAACACGTGCGATGCTTGCTACAGCCTGAACGAGTCTGTAGTGAGGTGCCAGTGTGAGCGGGCGGGTAACTTAGGTTTACTGCTGAGCGTCTGTAATTATTCAACATAATGGAGATAGTTGGGAGTCGTTGGATGCGGGCGGCCGCTAACCGGTTGATGTGGAAATCTGTGGTGCAGGTCTTTCTTCAGCGGTGGACATCCTTCGACTGATATGATGATCATGATGGAGGTTCCCTTGTCAATTGGAGCGATTATAAATTGGACAATGAAGAACGATGGACTGAGTGCTGTGAACTCAGAGGAACATAGGAAATTCTGCACTGGGCAAATTTAGCTTTTTTCTATTCACAGACACATTGTTTTTTAAAAGCTTAGTCGCCAGGCTTTTAAGTTTGATGGCGAAATGCGCTTTTATATAGGTGCTAACTTGACCTACCTTTTTTTTCTTTTTTTTTCTTTTTTTATTGGTGCCCAGTGGAAATTCTTCGTGAACTTCCTTCGCCCCGGGGAAGGACGAAGGGGTATGCCGGACTCCTACCGGCTAAAACCACTGGAGCGGTCATCTTCGGCACGTAAGGGAGGCTCCAGGTCCTCGTATGATCACACTAGAGCCGCCCACTGGTGCCACGCCTATTGGCACATCTCGGAGAGGGTGACTGTAAAGCGGTCACCCCCCCGGGGGATTGTAAAGGATCCCCCAAAGCGTCCCACGGCAGCGCGTGACCACATGCATGCTACCGTCTTCTCTTGGGTCGCTTGGTGTGGGCACGCAGATTCCCCAATCTACGCACCCGCGAGCCCAGAGGTCCCCACCTTATAGCAACGGCAGGGTTTTTCAGGCGTATCGGAGTTAGGCGCCAGGGCGGTTGTTACCCCGGCGCCGTCGCGTTCTTCTTCGAGCGGGATTGGCCCTCTCCCGATCCCGCTCTGCAGTCTCCTTCTGAAGCACGACGCTCTCACAGAAGGAGACCACTGCATTCCAGTTTTCATGCTCTGCCAACATAGCCGACACTATTGCTGGCAGAGAGAGATCTTGCCTGATCCGATCGACCAGGGTCCGCCGCTCGGCGGCCCACGCAGGGCACGCCTCGAGCGTGTGCTGTGCGGTGTCCTAGTCGCTAACACAATGGTGGCATTGTGCCGTGGCCTCGCGTCCTATCCTGTGCAGGTACGCACCGAAACAACCGTGCCCGGTGAGCACCTGCGTCAGGCGATAGGTGACGCGCTCGCTCCTTCTGAGCCAGGCTCCGAAGACCGGCAGGACGGCCTCGACGACGCGCTTGGTCGCAAATTGCATCCGCAGGCGGTGACGCCACTTTACAAGTGCGCGTCGCCGAGCCAGGAACTGCCTGCTGGGAACTTGACCTACCTAACATAATCATGCTGTATACTTTAAAAATCAAAATGAAGGTTTATGTGGCTGAAATCCTAACAACCAAAGATGTATAATACATATTTTAGTTATTTAGAGTTATAATTTAAGAGCTAATAACAACACGGTTTATATTAAATTTGAACTAACAAGTACAAAGTAATTTTTAAATGTAAAATAGAAGCGTGGGGTTCTCGGCAGCAAAGGTACAGTAGTTGTGAGAAGAAAAGTAGAGAGGACCCCAAGCTTTTATTTACACTTAACCAAGAGAAAAAATAAATTCGTTCTGGGAACAATGGCGATTTACAAAAGTTCTCATTCTACCATACATTAGCTTACCGTATAGCAGTAAGAAATTGACAGCTTACTCGCAGGGGAGCTTTTACCTAAGTTCAGCTTAAGCACTTGATAGCGCACCGCGCTGGTTTTTGACAGTTATGATTTCACCGCGTCATCTATTTGGGTCTTATAGATTTTCGACATGACGTGACGGCTTTGCCTGATACAATATATTTCTTGCTGTCGCGTATTTTCAAACAATCATGATTTTTGAGACAAATAGTCACGGGAGATAGCTCTTAGAATTGAAATGGAGGCCCTTTCTTTCCTATTTGTGTCTGATAAGTATTTATGACTAACGACCATTTTAACAGACATCTTTTAGTAGTAAAGCCATTTTGGGTTATCAGCGTTCGAAGGACCAAATGTATGGGACAGAGGCAGCAGAAGCAGGCAGGGAATTATTAGATGAGCACAATATGTAGCGTTATTCAATTACAACGGAGACACTTTCCTCATTTAAATTACATTTACTTTTATTGAAGACAATGAAAAAGCAAGAAGTATCAAAAATAACAAATAAATAAACAAATACACGGTTGGTACGGTTGGCGCAGTAGCTAAGCAATTGGCGTCTTGCGCAACGGGTCGCGGGTTTGATCCCCGCACGGAACAAATATTATCTACAGATAGTACTATTCTTATTCTTATAGTTGTTTCGGGTCTGGGTGTTTGTACATGTGAAATGTATGTCTGTAAACTGTACCCATGACATAGAAGAATTCCTATTGTGGCGCAATGTTTAAAAAACACATCAACTTTATATTACAGCAATTATTCAAAAGATATTCTTGGTCATCTGATCGTTATGTCTTATGTTATGACAAATGGTATCATTCATTAATCTCACCCTTGATTTCTTTATTCCTTTTGTTGTTTTTGGCGTTTTTCAACCCGCTTGCAGTAGCACCCTACTTCGTTACTTAATAAAATATGGAACAACACTTGCTACATCCTTACATCAAAATAATGTGACTTGTTTATTGTGAAGTAATATCGTGATAGCGCCACAACTTTACTTAATATTTACTTACATTTACAGTACTTATTGTCTTATTAATCATGTCGCCTTAAAATTCAAGTAACATAAAAGCTGAGTTTGTGCATTTCATTACACCACCGTGTGCCGTGTGGTGCCGGCTCAGAATACCACCCCCCCATTTCATCCTGTGGGTATCGTAAAAGTCGAAAGGGATTAGCCGGAGGATGGGCAGCAGCGTCCTTCGAGTACATTAACAACTCAACTGCGATCTCCAACCCGTCTACCAAGCGTGGCGATTATGGCAAAATGCCTCAATGAGCACACAACAGTCCCATATCGGCCGTTGTGGTGATCTTTGGGGGAAGCCTTGTCCAGCAGTGGACTTCATTCGGCCGAAATGATGATAACACCACTGCTAGGAACCTTTTTTTCTTTTTTCTTCTTTGGACCTCTATTTCATCTGATGTTAAGCGACGATGCGGTTGACGATGGTGCACGCTTGTCTAGAAGAAATTTCTAATTTCTTCACTCGCGACTTGAAGACTCTCGAGTGTTAACGGTCCGGAAACACAGACTCGGGCAAAGAGTTTCAGTCCTCAGCGATACGCAAGAAAAATGTGGAAGCGTTTTGCTTTGGGCTTACGGGTGCATCATCTATGTACGTAACGGTGGCGCATTGCCGTTCGTCTTGTTGCCGGTAATGGAATGGACTGGGGGAATTAAATCGTGCAATTCCAATGCATACTCGCCGAAATGTATCCGATAAAAACCAATAAGGTGCTGCAAACATAGAAGCAGGTCTGCATTCGAGGCTTGAGCCTTTGCTTCGACCAGTGCATCAGTGTTAATGAGACTCTTAGTGTCCGTAATTTGGCTTTGATTCATACGTGCTTCGTCCGTGATTAACGATCTAATATCTATCACATAATATCAGCCCGAAGATCACTACAATGACCCACAGCTTTCGCCAGGTCGTACATCCACCTTGTGGGGGGCGCGATAGTTAATGGCGTCTCTGTATTCATCATCGTCATTATCGTATCAGCCACAGGATGTCCACTGCTGAACAAAGGCTTTCTCATAGATTTCTATAATTGTGCCGTAATTCTGGGGGGAATTTACCAGTACTCATTACCATGAATGGAAAATGAATTGATGATCGCGGTTCTGAGAGCGCTATTGGATGCTGAAAAAAAGTATGTCAGTAAGTGTGTGCGTGAGCCTGTGTCTGTAATTTAAGTGGCAGTTTGTAAGAGAGCTTCAGTCTCATCGTAATTCTTAGTCTTCAACCAGCATATCATGTCTTTTTACACATTACTTGGTAAGATTGTTAAATTTGACATAAAAACAATAATACTAGCTGTCAAAAATAACAGTGTGGTATGATTTGAATGAATGATTTAGGGGACCATACCAAAACTGCTCAGAAAATGACATTATTTCAAATTTATAATAAGCTTATTTTAAGGACGTCGTGGTACTAAAAGAGAAAGAAGATTAAAATAATACTGCTTTAAGAGACGGTGGTAGGGGCTCCCAGGAAATAATAGAGCACTAATAGGCCGTCCAGTAAAATAATACTGCTTTAAGACATGGTAGTAGGCCCCCAGGAAATAACAAAGCAGTAACAGGCCGCCCAGTAAAATAATACTGCTTTAAGAGACGGTGGTAGTTCCCCAGGAAATAACAGAGCACTAACAGGCCGCCCAGCAAATGGTGTCATACCCTTTACCGGTCGAATAGTTACGCATTGCGTGTATCTATAAATTATTCTAAGTATGCAATAGTTTATAAATTGTATGGTGATATTTTTTTAACTCCTTTGTCACTTCAAACTACCTTCCTGGGCTACTAGTCATAGCTATGGTGCTTTCTTTGACAAGCCCATGAATACTGTCTTCATGTCTAATGGTGCCTCTATACTACCGCAACATGAAATGTAATACACTTAATGCAAAAATTCAGAAAATTATTCTCTAGTCTGAGCGTAGAGTGTATCATGCATTCGCGGCGTGTATCCGCTTGAACTTTTCATTAATATTCCGTACCGTGTTCGGATGTCGTTACATTGCACGTTGCACGTATGTTGAAGCACCATAATATGACAAGTTGGTGAAGATATTACACGGAGCGGGTACTATTTGGTGCCCAGTGGAAATTCTTCATGAACTTCCTTCGCCCCGGGGAAGGACGAAGGGGTATGCCGGACTCCTACCGGCTAAAACCACTGGAGCGGTCATCTTCGGCACGTAAGGGAGGCTCCAGGTCCTCGTATGATCACACTGGAGCCGCCCACTGGTGCCACGCCTATTGGCACATCTCGGAGAGGGTGACTGTAAAGCGGTCACCCCCCCGGGGGGATTGTAAAGGATCCCCTAAAGCGTCCCACGGCAGCGCGTGACCACATGCGTGCTACCGTCTTCTCTTGGGTCGCTTGGTGTGGGCACGCAGATTCCCCAATCTACGCACCCGCGAGCCCAGAGGTCCCCACCTTATAGCAATGGCAAGGTTTTTCAGGCGTATCGGAGTTAGGCGCCAGGGCGGTTGTTACCCCGGCGCCGTCTCCTTCTTCTTCGAGCGGGATTGGCCCTCTCCCGATCCCGCTCTGCAGTCTCCTTCTAGAGCATGACACTCTCACAGAAGGAGACCACTGCATTTCAGTTTTCATGCTCTGCCAACATAGCCGACACTATTGCTGGCAGAGAGAGATCTTGCCCGATCCGATCGACCAGGATCCGCCGCTCGGCGGCCCACGCAGGGCACGCCTCGAGCGTGTGCTGTGCGGTGTCCTGGTCGCTATCACAATGGTGGCATTGTGCCGTGGCTTCGCGTCCTATCCTGTGCAGGTACGCACCGAAACAACCGTGTCCGGTGAGCACCTGCGTCAGGCGATAGGTGACGCGCTCGCTCCTGCTGAGCCAGGCTCCGAAGACCGGCAGGACTGCTTCGACGACGCGCTTGGTCGCAAATTGCATCCGCAGGCGGTGACGCCACTTTACAAGTGCGCGTCGCCGAGCCAGCCGCCGCAGCCTGTCCAACGCCCCTAGAGCCCCAACGGCTGTCCAGGGTGAGCCCCAGGTATTTCATGTACCGGCCCACCCCGATTGGCGCGTCACCAACGCGTATCCACGAACTGGGTGGTTCTCTGCTCCTCGGCAGTTTGTGGAACCATAGCGCCTCGGTTTTTTGAGGCGCTATCCGCAGACCCAGGGCGTGGATTTTGGCCACGACAATTGCCACCGCTTGCTCCGCAAGCTGGATGGTTCCTTCGAAGGACTCCCCACTGGCCAACACCAGAGTGTCGTCAGCGTAACAGACTAAGCTGACGCCCGCGGGGAGAACAACACGCAGGACCGCGTCGTAGGCGAGGTTCCATAAAAGGGGGCCGAGAACTGACCCCTGCAGAACCCCGCACGTAATCTCCCTCCGCTTTATGCTACCGTCCCTACCCACGTAGCGAATGTGTCTATCGCGCAGATAGCCCCCTATGATGCCCTGCAGGTAGGGCGGACACCGATGATGGACTAGTGCCGCCCTAATAGCGCCCCACGGGATGGAGTTGAAGGCGTTGACGATGTCTAGACTGACCGCCAACGCCACCCCACCCCGCCGAGACACTGCCTGTTCCGACAGCGAGCGGACGCGAAGAATCGCGTCAATGGTGGACCGCCGCTGCCGGAAGCCATACTGCCTTTCGGCCAGGTCGGGGCCAACTCGCGACAGGTGCTCGACGAGTCTTCGGGTAATTATTCTTTCGAATAGCTTCGAAGCCTCGTCAAGCAGGCAAATGGGACGGTATGCAGAGGGAGACTCCGCAGCCCTTCCTTCCTTCTTCAAGAGAACCAATCCGGCTTCCTTCCATCCGGACGGGAACACACTACTACGGAGGCAACTGGTGAACAGCCGCCTCAAGCGGTCCCCAAGAGACTGCAGTGCATACACCCACGCACGGCCCGGAATGCCGTCCGGACCCGTTGCGGTGTTGCGACTCTTTAGGCGGCCAATGGCTCGGCCCAGCTCCCCTTCCGAAACCCCCAACTCCTCGGCCCAGTCCGAGGCAATCGGGGGTGGAGAGGGACCAGGATGGTCCCGGACCGCTGGAAAGAGCGTTGAAAGTACTCCCTCCAGCAAATCCGGGGTCATGGTTTCGGTCACGGGGGGGACATAGGGGCGTAACTTGCCCACTACCATTCGGTAGGGTCTCCCCCATGGACACCTGTCCAGTCCCTCCAGGAGCTCGCTCCAGGACCGAGCCTTCGCCTCGCTGATGGCGGTCTGAAACGCCAGCGTGGCCGCCCGGTAGGCCGCATAAGCCTCGTCAGTCTCTCCGGCTGTAGCGCTGTGTCGGCGTCGGCATCGTTGGTACCGGCGGCGGGAGGCCAGGCAGACCCCAGGACGAGCACTGGACGGGGCGAGCACTTGCAGCGAATGCTGTGCGCCACCCCGTCCAGGTATCCCTCGAAGTCGGCGAGAGACACGTTGGGGGAGACATAGCAGCCCACTACTGCCAGAGGTCCCCACTCTACTACGACAAAGCCCTGACCCCTGTCCAATAGGGAGCAGGGCGGCTCACCTTCGGCTCCAGACCAATAGATAGCGACGGAGTCCCCGGCGCCCCCGAACCAGCGAGGGTGTTCCTGGACGCCGTAGGGCTCCGCCACAACCGCCAAGGCAACCGACCACTCCGCAACAGTCTGCAGCAACAGATTCTGCGCGTTGCGGCAGTGGTTTAGGTTGCCCTGGAGGACCCTTAGTTGGCCTCCATCGCCTCCGGTGAGCCGAAGCGTGCGACCGGTGCAGCCGGCGCAGACGTCGTCAGCCCCTCGGCCGAGGCAGGGGGAGCTGGTTTTCTCCTCTTGCTCTTCTGGGCTGCACAAGATTTGCAGCCCAATCTGTGCTCGGCCGGAAGGCCGAAGTCGGCACACAGAGGGCAGTTTTTTGTCTGCACCTGGCATTCACGAATTTTGTGGCCCTGGCCGCCACATCCGAAGCACCGATCGCTACGGTCAACCCCCCCGTGTATGGTGCACCGGAGGCGCACATGTCCGAGTTCGAGGCATCGGAAGCACTGTAATGGCCGTGACGCCAACACCTCGACCCTAGCCGACGTCCAACCGACGCAAATGCGGCAAGTAGACGCCAGCTTCTTGGCTGCCTCCAGTGGGATCCGGACCCAGACTGTGCCCAAGGACATCGGTGAGCGGCGAATATCGCCCACCCTTATATCCTCGGGCGAACACGCCGTCGCAGCTTTGATGGCCTCTTCGATCTCTGCTTTTGTGACGGCGTCATCCAGGTCCATTACCCTCAACTCCGCCATCTTGATCGGACGCGCAATACGCACGTCATAGATGGGGGTGAGCACCTCCCGCATTCGGCGCGCCAGGCTGTCAGCTTTGGCGCCACCATCCTCGCCAGCGACGGAAAGCACCATTCCGCCGCTGACTGACCTCTTAATGGTCACGGTGTCCGGACCTATGCCATGGTCGGCGAGCTTTATATTTAGCCGAGCCGCGGCCATGACTTCACCCAACGTTGTGTTGGCTGAGCCTTCGGGCACCGTGACCGTTATGGCGGCCGATACGGGAACCTTGGGGAGGTTGACCTTCCCCTTCCTTCTTCTCTTTCCGCTCCGTTTTTGTCGCCTCTCCTCGTCCTGCAGAGAGGACTGCGCAGGCTGCGTAGCGGTGGGCTCTTGAGTCTTAGGAGACCGTGGCTGCCGCTTCTTTTTGCCTGCAATGGACCACCCCTCAGTGGTCTCCATTGCAGACTGCAAGGACTCTGGCTCTGTTGATGCCGGCTGGGCCGCCGTGGATGCGGTGGACTCTGCAACCCTGGCCGTTGTCGCCTGCCGGTCAGCCTTCCCGGTCCCCTTCACATCACCGCGACCTCCGCTCTTCCCCTTAGATCGGGGCTGAGCCGCTGTCGCGAGAGTTTGCGCCTTGGCGGAGGCTGCAGCCGTTGCCGCGTTCTGCGTCGCCTTGGCAGCGGCTGCATATGTAGTCGTAGACTGCAGCCGTCTCGCATCCGCTGCTAGTGGCGGGCGCAGGCGCTGCTCCGGTGGAAGCCGCTCCGCCAAGGCCGCCAGCTTGGCGTCCATCATCCTCCCGACTTCGAGGACAATGGATCGCCGAAACTCAGCCTCTGCATCTGACGGCAAGAACGCCGGAGCGACAGCTCTACTGGGGCCTGTAGTTGCGTCCCTCTGACGACGAAGGAGACCCACCTCCGTCGTCAGTTTCTCCATCTGCACCAAGAGGCTGGCAAGCTGGGAGCGCAGCTCCGCATTCTCCCTCTCCAGCCTCTCAACGTCCGACTCTTTTCGGGCCGTTCTCTTCGCGTCAGGGGATGACCCTACAGACGCCTTCGGGAGGGTGCGCTTGCGACCCTCACCACCCAACACCGTATTAAGCGATGCTTGCGAACTCCGAGGGTCCAAGGAATCCTCGGAGTCGCTTACCCCACCCAACGGCAGAGGCGTGCCCGGACGCGACAACGACGCGACCGCACGCTGCGCACGCGCATTGGCGCGCAAGCCACGCGCACTACGCGTCCTGGCACCCGAACTGGACACGGAGCCGACATCCGACCCCACGTCCATCTGGATGCTGTCAGATTCCGACTGCGAACCATTCTTCTCTCCTTCCACTTTCTTAATTTTTGTTGACTTTTTTAACATTTCTGATCCCACGAGTATGGGGGAAATAAGTGGTCGACCCGGGCAGTGCCCCCTGTGCCCGGGCAAGCGTATCCCATATTCAGGTGCCGCCGGTCCTGGGGTTGGCGTGCTCGCGACTGAACTTCCCATCAGCCATGCACCCCTCGCCGCACGCTAGCTTGGGTTCGGGGAATTTTTATAGAGGCCTTCTTCCTCGCGATCCGGGCGGTTAAGCCAAGATCCTCGGTCCCGGTCGGAGCCGCGAGACGTGACCACGACACTCCAACCGAGGTTACGATATCGACGGTGGCAGGGAAGGGGAGTCCTCCCACTACCTGCTCGGGCAGGGTGAGTGCACACCGAGCCCGCCGCTAGCCCGCCCATGCTCCTCCGAAAACGGAGGAACACCCTACGGCCTACCTACAGCCCAAAAATTGGGCCCGTCCCTGTCAGAATATTAGCCACCGGACAATAAGTTCCTCCAAAAAGTGGAGAAGTTATTGTCCGGTGCCCAGGGTGCACCGGCCCGACAACTGCTCTTCCCCCCGGACGTATGCTTGGTGGTACCTAAGAGTCATGCCTCGTCAAGTCAGCCAAAAAAATGTTCACTGCTAAACATCTCCATAAACGACCGGTTATATTACTCACTACGCTTGGCAGGCGATTTGATCACTGCAAAATGACTGCTGTTGCACAGACAAAACTCTGCCGTGTACTGTACTGTAAAGGGATAGCCATGCTGCGGGGTTGACAGTTGTTGGGTACACTGTCTTGTACTTGACACCCATGAGAGTTTGTCATACAAATATGACGGCGAACTTAATTACGCCAAACAGAAGACATGCTAAATGTAACTTGCGTCGTGATTTCATTTTAAGAATAAGATGTTGATTAAAATACGGTGTTACATGACTTCGTGGTGGTATAGAGAAGCAGAACCGGGCACAGGCGTTTTGTATTATTTGTATAAGTCGGTTAGTACGGGCAAGCAAACGTGGGCCAAAGACGGTGTCGGCATAATTAAGTTTTGATAAAATGAGGGATTCCACAAGTCGAATTCGAAGTTCTTCAGAAAGGTAGGGTCTCATTTTGTACAGGACTTTTAACCTGTAAAAACAGTTGCGAACTGAAGTCGCCACGTGTTCTTCAAACCTCAAATCATCATCTACATTTAAACCGAGGTTTCTGGCTGCATAAACTCTTTCGATAGGTTGGTCCATCAGTGTAACATTAGGTGTAGCCGGCAGCGACTTTACTTGATTCCTTGTGCCGAATATCATATACTTGGTTTTGGATGGATTTAGAGCCAGACAGTTTTCTCTCGACCAAACAGCTATCCTAACAACAAGCCTCTAGCATTAAGAATAACAATATTAACCACATAACTGAGTAGCACAGACAATTGAACTGCACAACACGTCACTGTGGTTCATCGAACCTCCACAAGCGACACAATGCCGGCATCGAGAACGCATCGCTCTATTATTATAATGATTTCGTGATCCGAAGCCAATAACGCGCATAATCACGATATAATTAGCGGTTCGGGGTGCTCGTGTGTCACGAATCAGATTTATTGTTGTAAAAAATTATAGTCATGAATCATTGCTTTATTTTAAAGGTAAAATATGATAATGAAGTTCGTCAGGTGTTTCAGTTAGTAGTGAATCAAACACAATAGTTACTTTATTTTTTTACTTTGCCCCACACTATGATTTCTCCTGTGTCGTGGGTGCGTTTACAGACATGAATTCCACATACAATACACCCAGACTCGGAAAAACTACCTGCAGATCATACAAATATTTGTTCCGTGCGGGAATCGAACCCACGACCCGGAGCGCAGCAGCCGACAGTATCAGCCACTGCACCAACCGTGCCGTCGATTTAATATTGTTGTGACAGTATGTCATCATCATAATTTCAGCCGAAAAAGGTCTACTACTGGACAGAGGCCTCCCTTCAAGATCACCACGACTAGTCTGAGTGTGTTCTGTGCTAATTGGGGAGCTTTGCCATAATTGCCACGCTTGACAAGCGGGTTGGCGATCGCAGTGAATTGTTATTGTACTCGAAGGACGGTAATAAGTGTAAATATATGTTTTAATTCTAACTCACCATACGTATTCATATATATCAGGCGTTCTATTTCAAGTCTGTTCAAAACGGTAGAATAAAATAGAATATTCTTTATTGTACACCGTTTTAAAAACAACTACTACGAATCATTTTATGAACAGTCATTGTACAATGGGCGGTCTTATCGCTATTAGCGACTTCTTACAGACAACCTTTGGATGGTCAAGAAAAAGATGGAAAAAGACAAAGGGGGTATTCCGCGGTGTAGGTACTTATTATAATAATATAATCAAATAGTATGTCTAGACAATTAAATATAATACAATTCCATAAATTATAGAAATAATATATACAATCATATATAATACTTTATGCAATACATTATAAATAATCCATATACACATATATACAACCATATACAATACAATTTAAATAATCCATAAGAATATTGGATATCGTACATAAGTGTACTAAATATATGGAAAATACACAATAAGAAGAAAGTACTATATTGGTAAATATAGCAGGATCGATGATATCCATTATCGGACAGCCTGAACAGTGAAGGATTTATCACAAAATTTGGTAGAATGTATTGGCGTCTCAAGTCTCAGAATCTGCGACGATCTTAATTATAAACTCAACGGTAATAACTCCTGAAATGATAACTGCAAGACTTATTCATACTAATTTCACTTATCCAACATAAACAGAACATTCCGCTTCGTGATATTAGTATGCTAATATTTGTATGAAGTATCGCATACCAAGATCTTACAGTAAGACATCTAAAGACTTATTTATTGAGAGTTTCACACTTCTCATCTCGAGTGGTTACCGACCGTGTTACTAAGGCTCCTTGCACACCGTATAATAAGCTCGAGCGAAAACAGCGCTGCAAAAGATATAGGTATGGAATTGAAAATATTATTTGATGCGTATATCATGCAAATTAGGTTCTGCAATCTGTCGCCCAAATTGAACCTTAGGCGTGTTATTGAGTTTTTCTTCGCTTGACAGTATTTTCCTGTCTTGTCTTTAGTAAATGGAATTACCGTTTCTTTAATATTTTTCGAAAAAGAACTGGTAGTATCGTGTGTCAGTCTGATTAGGAAAAAAAATTGCTTGGCGTTCAATATTAAATGTGCCCTTTATAATCATCATTTCGGCCGAATGAAGTCCACTGCTGGACACAGGCCTCCCCCAAAGATCACCACAACGACCGATATGGATGTGTTGTGGGCCCGTCGAGGGTTTTGCCATAATCGCCACGCTTGGCAGACGGGTTGGCGATCGCAGTTGAGTTGTTAATGTACTCGAAGGACGCTGCTGCCCATCCTCCGTCTAATCCCTTAGTCGCCTTTTACGACACCCACGGGAGGAAATGGGGTGGTGGTATTCTGAGCCGGCACCACACGGCCCTTTATAATTCGCATGCTTATTTCTAAATCATTATGTATTACTATGGACGCCTCGCACTCATCATCGTGTAGAGGTAAATATTGTTATGAAAATTTATTGTGAAATTATGTGGTGTAATAATATTTAATTTTATTTATAAAGTATTAATATATATTTTGCAACATTTGTTTGAAGTATATGAACTTTGATAGTCATGATCGCAGCCGAAAGACGTCCACTGATGAACGAACATAGGCATCCCCCAAAGACCACCGGTCCTACGCTACTCGCATCCATCCGCAACCTTCACCAGGTCGTCGGTCCATCTACTGGGGGTCCTGCCCACGCTGTGTCTTCCGATAGGCGGTCGCCACTCGAGAACTTGTCGGCTCCATTGGTTATCCGTTCAACGAGCAGTGTACCCCGCCCACTGCCACTTAAGTTTAGCAATTCTTCTGGATATGTCGGTTACCTTGGGTCTTTTGCGGATCTCCTCATTTTTGAGTAGATCGCGTAGGGAAACTCCGAGCATAGCCCGGATTCTTCATTGTCCTTTGGGTGACTTTGAGCCTTCATATGAGGCCCATGGTGAGCGACCACGTCTCAGTACCATAGGTCATCACCGACAACACACACTGGTCAAAGACCATCGTCTTGAAACACTGTGGTATTTTGGATAAGAACTTTGATAATAAGAGTAATTAATTCAAAAATACTAACAACATTTTTCATCATCATCATATCAGCCATTATGGCATCGGCTGCTGAACAAAGGCCTCCCCAAAGGATTTTAACATAGTTTTGTCGTCATTATGGGGGGCTTTGCCAGTACTCACCACGTTTGGCAGGCGGGTTGGTAAGCGCAGTATGGCGGCTGTTCCAAAGAAGGGATGCTGCTGCCCACCCCTCTGGTTTAGAATCCCTTAGTCACCTTTTACGACATCCACGGGAGGAGATGGAGTGGTGCTATATCCTTAGTCCGGACAGTTTTTACAGAATTGTATTAGATTCACCTGCATGAATGCAATAAAATTTTCACCAACTTCTAGATGTAAGTTAATTGACTCAAAATTATGCAAACTTATCAAGAATCGATAAAACTACAATTATTAGACAAGAGTACCTGTACTTGTATCATGTACCTGGTAATTACATAAAAAATATGTCGTCCTCTTTAGTTAATATTTCATTAATAGTGTGTTTTTATTAGTTTATAACTCATTTTTTTAATTTTTTAAGCCTTGAAAACCACTTTCATGTTTTTTAATTATGTTATCTCAACCTCATATAAATAAATATGTAATCGTGCTTGATCAATTGAAATGATAATGAACGAAATACTCATGGCGGCCTTCGTTTGATTCGCACTGTTCAAAGTATTCACGTCAATATCATAATCAGAAATAGTTTTAGAATATTCTTAATAAAAAAACATTTTTAAATTAAATTTATATCATGGAGTTTTGTTTTTCCTGACGTTTCGAACGCTTCCAGCATTCGTGGTCGCATGTCATCCTGCATCCTGATGTAATGCGTTTAAAATTATTTTATTATAATGAGTAATAATCGCAAAAACCTAAGACATTACTATAAAAAAAAGTTATTCTGCGTCTAGCGTTAGTCTTCTTGCGGGTGACACGCATCTATTTTGTTTTATGTTTTTAATCATTCTGCGCAATGGCTAACCAGATGTGGCTGGCTGAATATTAGTATAAACCTCCACAAAATAATAATTCCGGTTTCTGACTATCAGGAACAGCCGTCACAGATTCATAGATATTCATTCGTACAAAATGCGGCCAATTTTCACAGAGATTCGTACCAAATTGAGGATATTATCTAAGTAGATTCTCGCATCCAAACCACACCAGTATACAAGCGTCCTAAA
This sequence comes from Diloba caeruleocephala, assembly GCA_947459985.1. Classification (NCBI taxonomy): domain Eukaryota; kingdom Metazoa; phylum Arthropoda; class Insecta; order Lepidoptera; family Noctuidae; genus Diloba; species Diloba caeruleocephala. The sequence continues at coordinate 5,474,301 of OX381625.1, read as the reverse complement.
GCACATGTTTAGTAAATCAAACATGTACTATTCATAGCAATTGGGAGTGGAAAAACAAGCGACCGGCGCGTGCGCACAGAAATAGAATCATTCAGAAATACGCACACTATAGCTGAAAATAGAGTGTACTCCATCATAATTATGGTGGAAGCTGAAGTTTGAAGAACTTAAAATGACTTCATATTAGGTACTTAGAGGACTTAATTATTTATATTGATATCTACCTATTTATCTTATTTGATGTATCAGACCGAAGAGCTCGCGCCGGGAGGGAGTCTGACCAATCTGGAAGTGTCTGAACAGGCTTCGGACTCAGGTCGGCCGTAGCAAAAATAACATGGGTGGGGTTTCTCCGGCGGATCCATCTTATGCTGTGGGTGTGGTGCCAAGGAGGCTATGGAACATATGTTATCATGTCTCGCATGGCCCGACACCAACAAGACCTCATGGCCACTACAGTGAATGCAGTGTAGCAGAGTACTTGGCCAATATAGTGTGACATTGACAAAAGTTATTATCTCCCCTATTTCTTACATTTTTCCTTTCCGTTTGCTGTCGAGACGCTAAGAAGAAGAGATTTGGTGGTTTACAGTTTAACTTGCCTAGTCTTTTACTCGACCATGTTGGTGTTGGATTCCAGTCTACATGTAAGAATAATCTAATAAGAATAATCAGAATTATACAAGGACCGACTATTACCATAGTACCCTTTTTTATGCATCGTGATGTAAACCCTGATGTACCTACTTTCTGAGCACTGGGGATGGGTGTGGCGGACTCTTATCGGATAAAATCTGTACCCAAACCATCTCTTTTTTTATATAAACCGAGATAGTTCATAATCATAATATAAGATCATGAGTCAAATAGTAGAAATATTGTAATATTTTGCATATGGCAACGCATTTTCTGTGTGGTCTCTGGATTAAGAATATAGCACCACTCGATCTCCTCCCGTGAAGGTCGTAAAAGGCGACTAAGGGACTCTATTATCTAGCCATTCTGCGTTCAACCCGCCTGCCAAGCGTGGTGAGTCCTGGCGAATTCCCCCCATATGATGACACAGTTGTGGAAATCTATGGGGGAAGTCTTGTTCAATAGTGGACGTTGTATGGCCGATTTGATGATGAACTCATTTAACTGACAACATAGTTTAAATCAATTTTCTTCGTCGAGTTCTTGTTTTTTGACCCTTCGTTTTGAGCTATTTACAAATTACGGTTAATAGAGAAAAATCTATTTTTTCATACACATTTCATTTTTGTTCGCTACTGGGCCTATTTTCGCCGATGCGCTTTTGTATAGAGTAGATTACGTAGTGTGTCGTTCGATTTGTGGTGTCTGGAATCAGAATATACCAACACTCCATCTCCTCCCGTCGTCGAAGCGGGCAGATAGTGGCTAAAACATAATATAATATATAAATATCCCGTGTCACGGTTTTTGGGGTCACGGAACGGCTCGACCGATTTTAATGATTTAAATAGGTCGTGAAGTATTTTTCACCCTCACCCCGCATTTTTTTATCGCGATTTTAGTATTATTTGTAAGAACAATATCCATGATGTAGATTTCCAAATTCCATGCATGCGAAGCCGCGGGCTAAAGCTAGTATACTATAACCTTTACATAAGTTTGACCTGACACTATATTACTTTAACGGCTGAAACATTAGGAACTTTCATACATTTAATTTAATTAATCCCACAGACATTACATATTAAAAAAATAATGTTACAATGACAGTGATATACATCGCATTTGTTATATAGTTACAAAAAGAGAGTTCATTGAACATCACTAAATGGATGACAATATAAAATATACTCTAACAAATTTTGAACTCTATTTTTTGTGTTACATGGTATAAATTTGAGTGTGCCAAGTAATTTGTCTAATGTCTTGCTAATTCGCATAACAATGACGTATGGGACTTCCATAGTGTGTGAATTTTTAATGAATATTAACAGTTTGTATGTTTGTGTATTGTTATGTATTGACTTAATGTATTAGAGTCATTACTCGAGCATATAGGAACATTGATGTTTGTAACTGTTATTTTGATAAAACAGAGATTATTATCATAATTCATTTTGTTGAATTTATGTAGGTAGATGATATTAGCAGTACTTAGATCTAGAGCAGGGCCCGCGGGCTGATTACGTATGTCGCAGACGGCTTGCGACAGGCGTAAATCGCGCAGACGCCGTGTCAAACGTCATTTGGGTATTACGTTTTTGCCGATAACAACTTATTTCTTATTCTTATTTTAAAAAACGTTGCCCCACACTAGGATTTCTCCTGTGTCGTGGGTGCGTTTACAGACATTAATTCCACATTCAATACACCCAGACCCGGAACAACAACCTGCAGATCATACAAATCAGCAGTCGACTGTATCAGCCACTGTACCAACCGTGCCGTAACTGAACAGGCCAAGATCTCTGACGCACACTCTGTCGGACGGTTAATGAACGAAAAATTGCATCCTCGCCTTTCAGGCGATTTACTACCGGTGGATCCTTGGCTGCGCGATAGCTGCTGTCGGAGTTTATAGCTAATCAGGGTGCGGGCAAAATAGGAAAAAGAGAGATATGACTGTAAAGCGGTCACCCAGGCGGCTGTAAAAATCCGCGATTTACGCCTGTCGCAAACCGTCTGCGACATACGTAGTCAGCCCACCGGTGCGCAGCATCGCTTTATCCACAGATTAATATCAAGAGTTGCATTTATATTATTATTTATTTTATTTATTTAAAAAAAAAAAAAAAAAAACGTTGCCCCACACTAGGATTTCTCCTGTGTCGTGGGTGCGTTTACAGACATACATGTCACACACAATACACCCAGACCCGGAACAACTACCTGCAGATCATACAAATATTTTTTCCGTGCGGGAATCGAACCCGCGACCCGGAGCGCAGCAGTCGACTGTATCAGCCACATATCGCTTCATATTATGAATACATTTCAATTTTGTAATAATGAGTATTAATTTATTTGTCCCCAGGTATTGGCGATAACACAGCGGTGTTAATTAATTTAAATATATGCAGGTAAATAAACCATTAGCATAAATTGTAGTTTGTTTTGGGAAGTTTCAATTTAGGCGGTAAATAAAACAAATCTTTGTTTGACATTTATGTTAATCGTTCTTAATTGAGCTTGTAAGCGTTGGGTCAGCTATTAATAACTTTGCACATTAATATTAGGTCCCTATATGTATTTATTTGAATGTCGCAGTAATACAGCTGAAACTGGAATTGAGCTGACCATATATTGCATATGGGCCAAAGAACGTCCACTGCTGATCAAAGGCCTCCCACATCCAGATCATCATCATCATCATATCAGCCACAGGTCGTCCACTGCTGAATAAAGGCCTCCCCCTTAGATCTCCACAACGAACGGTCATATGCCGCTTTCATCCCTCGACTCCCAGCGACCTTCAGCAGGTCCCACGCTGCGTTTTCCTGTGCGTGGTCTTCATTCGAGAACCTTTTTGCCCCAACGGCCATCAGTTCTGCGAGCAATGTGCCCTGCCCATTGCCACTTCAGTTTACTAATCCTTGCAGCTATGTCGATAACTTTAGTTCTTCTACGGATCTCCTTCCACATCCAGATCCTCCCACTTATAGATTGTGTCTTAATTTTGGGGGTATTTGCTAGTATGCACTACGCTTGGTAGGCGGGTTGGTGAGAGATTTATGGCTTTTGTTCCCCAAAAGAGAGGCAGTTACCCATTCCTCTGGATTAGAATTCCTTAGTCGTATTTATGAAATTCACGAGAAGAGATGGAGCGGGGTTTATTTTAATCCGGACACCAAATAGACAATCTTTTTTTTTTTTGAATAGCAGACCTAACCTGAACAAATAGACTTGGAACTTGGCCATCTTACGGCGACAGAGACATAACGTGATCTCTGCGGGTTAAAAAGACGAGTACAACTGTAAACTTTTCTTTTCTATTAAGCTTGAGGGCATGCCACCCGTGGCAGATAATCCCAGCGAACGAATATACGAGAAGAAATAGCGCTGTCCACAACGACCGCGCCTTGCTAGTCACCAGATGGCTATCTATGCGAACAGGCGTATCTTTTTCCCTTGATCATCATCAACGCTTTAACCGAAAAACGTCCTCTGCTGGCCACGGGTTTCCCTCGAAAATCACTACAACGAATGGTCTAGATTTATGTTGTGAAAGGTGCCGTAATCCCTCGCTTTGCGTACGCAGTTGAGTAGAATTAATGTACTCAAAACAAGCTGTTGCCTATCCTCCGGTTAATTCCATAATCGACCTCCTTCGGTGCCAAAGCTGACAGCCCAGGTGGTTTTAGCCGGTCAGCATTTCCATCAGGGATATCCGAGGTAGCTAACTGGTGAACGAGGGCACGGCTTAGCAACGAAACTACGTGTCTATTTCCACCAAAGCTAAGTAGTGTAGGGAAGCATGTCAGATATGCTAGAAATACGCGCTTTGCTGGAGCTAGCTGTGTGAGGAAGATGTGTGATGTGAGCTAACCATGCAGCGAGGTTAGTAAAGCGCGGCGAGGGGAAAGGAGTGCCGTTCAACGAAAACGAGCGCTGCGACCTCATCCTGCCTTTTGAACTTTGGGACTCAATGAATTCCAATTTCTCTGCTCCGTAGCATCAGCATAACTAGCCCTAGCCCGCATCCCCTGTTTCAACGAGTATGAAAAATACTGTGCTTTATTGAACCCTTTTCCACCAGAGCTAACTTGAGCTAAGCTGTGAAAATCAAACAATCCTATTGGTGGGTATCGCACACACCCCTTGCTACGCATCCTTGCACATTCCTGGTGGAAAGGCAGCCTAAGATATTTCCATTTCCACCACGGTGACCGATAAAAAACGTTATACGTTATTATTGACATAACATTTCTGTAATATTCGACATTTTAAGTGAGAATTAGATATAATTATGTAAGTACTATCCGAGGTCAAGGTCTAACAGCGCATTCCCAAGAGTGATATGTTAATTGAGAGATGGCTTTCACGGCAAGGACGCATTCTGTTACATAAATTATCATGTTAATTAATAGTTGGTTCTAATAAGGTATTTACAACTCTGCACATAGTTTGCTTAATTACTTTGATGAAATGTCATGTCCGTGGTACCAGAATCTATGTAACTACGAACTGACACATTCCAGCTCCTTATCAGCCACACTAAACGGCACGGTTGGTGCAGTGGTTAAGCGTTTGGCTTTGTGGATTATATAAAGAACTTATATTGCTGACATAGCGCAATCGCTTAGTAAGCTGAAGTGCCAATGGGTAGGGTACATAGCTCGTAGAACAAATGGCCGTTGGCGCGTGGGAAGAGAGACCGAGATGGATAGACGAACTGGTAAAGATAGATTGGATGCGAGTGGTATGTAACCGGCCGATGTAAAAATCTATGGGGACGCCTTTATAATAATAATACCCATTTAATTCAAGTTTCATAGACTCATTAAAAATTCATATAACACACACAGTCACATTAAAATAAAACAACAATATCAGACACAAACATTAAAAGCATGATTTGTTCCTTCATTCTCGGCGTGCAAAGTGTAGCCTATAGCAGTGGGTAATGTAAGAACAATCAAGCCTTTCCACAAGCGCGGCTGTTGCAGCATACTGTTGGTGCTCCCTCACACTCACCACACCAGCGAATTGTCCCTCTTTCGCATTGTTGTGTAGAAGCAATCTACGCCCGCTTATGCAAACATTGTCGATGCGCTGCTATAGCTAGGGAGCCCCAACATCATCCAGAACGTGTTGTTAATCTGGGCACGTTTAGGAAGATGTTTTTTTGTTCAGCAGTGGACGTCTTTTGGCTAATAGTGATGATGATGACCACGCTTAATACATAAATTGGTTATTGTATGGTGTTTTTAGTGAACAGGAGAATGTTGCTCAACCCGATTATACAGTCATCCTGAAGAGGCCTCGTACTAAACCTCAAGGAAGAGTGATTCCCTGGTCTCTGGTAGCAAGAGTCCGGCAAAAGTAGGTACCACCGCAGTGCCAGAAATTTGCTACCAACCAGTGCTGTTTATCGTAGACATTACGATGTACCGGTTTATAGGGCACTGTAGCTAGCGAAATAACTGGGCATAAGAGACTAAATAACTAATGTCTCGAGGTGACGAGCGCAGTGTGGTGTCGCGCAGGACTAGTCCTGGGTAGCATTACTATTGTTACAGGCATGCTTGACGCTTTCACACAGGCACTGGTTTATCGCCGAGAACGATAGTTCATGATTTGAAAATCACATCTGACCAGAGTCCAGCCAGACTCTGAGGTAAAATTAGTCATTCGGTTAGACAGTACGACAAAAAACAGACCATCAATATCGTCGTTTGAGATCCCAACCCGATACCTTTAGTGACGGCTATGGTCTTCAGATCAATAAATGGATAAACACACCTTCTTGCAGTCTAATCCTAGACTTTAATCTCAGCAAAGTTGCACAATGCACTACACCTGAATTAACTTCATTAAAATTATCAAAGGAAATATGTATGAAGACATTGCAGTTCTAAATTACGCAACATTAACAAAGAGTTACTAAAGACAATAACGAAAGGTTACGAACCAGAACCGAATTCAACCGAAAACCTTGGATTTCCCCTCACACGTAACGTCCAAACTCTTGAGGTTAACGCTCTGAGGAAATCTTTGAAGCATTTCCGAAACGATTACCGAAAATCACAAGTTTATGCACAGTTCCCACATCATCTTTGTTCCGCGGAGATAAGGACCAAATTTGCGTGGTGTAAATGAGGATATAACGTTGTTGTAATAATGAGAATTCCGTTGATCCTTGAACCAAAATCGCTCGAGAATTTCGGTTGGTGTCAATGGTCGTAGCAGAGCAAACGAGCCTTGGAGGTCGAATATTATTCGATGCAATGCAGCTGCCGTCAATTTCATATAAAAAAATTGGTGCAAAGGGAAGTACCATGTTTCAAACCTTTATCTCCCACTAAAGTAGAAACATGTCTTCTCAGTGAGGCCTTTATACCGGTGAGTATTCATCACTCCAAAACTTTACGGTCCAGATAAAAATATAAAATAAAATAATTGATTAGGTAAACACTAAACTTATGCCGGTCGATCGTAACTTTTATTTAGCTTCCATCATAACGTTTCAATTTGTTCACAATGCCCCATTTTTATTTCGGATACGGCCCGTAGCTCCGATAAACATTAAATTAACAGAACAAAACGTACCTACATAACTTTCTGTCTCAATAAAACAACGATAGGTAATAACAATTCGCTAACGACTTATAAATTTTCCGCGGATGCGAGAAACAATACAAAAATGGAATACGGAACCCCATTAGGGGACAATACCGGTCGCCATTTTGAAAACATGAGCTGTGTCAATAACTCTTTGGTTGTTTTTTTTACACAATGTATTTTTTCGTAATGCCTTGTTTTTGCGCGCCGGCAATTATTTACGAGTTTATGTCGGTGCTTAGATTTTATTTAGTGATAACCTATTTGGTAATACCTGTATCAAAAATAGTATTATTCTTCTTCTGTTAAACGGTTCAATAATGTATCATAAGAACAACAGTATGTATCTATGTATAACGTCACATCTGTATTTTCCGAGATGTTGTCTGGACGGTCTTAGCCTCATGTACCGTTTTTTCACTTCGATATAATGCTTACATATCTTCCAATGCTCCTGAGGAGAGGGGTGAAGAGTTGACTCCACGATCTCGATATGAAACGCTTCGGACTTATAATACAATACTCTTTATTGTATACCAGCAATATCAAAAATGAGATCCAATACAGTAAAAGACAATTGTACAAAGGGCGGTCTTGTCGCACACGGCAATTTCTGCCAGACAACCTTGAAATTGACAGATTTGTAAGCGAAATATAAAAGGGTAGTTTTGCCACGCTTATGGGCACATCTCGGAGAGGATGATTCAATAGGTTACCTCTATAGCAGTGGGGAGGCGACTGTAAAGAGGCTACACCCCACGCCAGCTATTGGATATTGTAATGGATCCTCCCGAAGACTCGCTTTGTGCTATGCTCCACACAGACCGGCCCGATGCGGGCTACTATCTTCCTGGGGGTCACTTGGAATGATCGCTCAGACTCTCACTCTATGCGCCCCTACATCCACAGTACTGTAGGAAGCGAGCTCATTGAACTACTGCCGTGGGTGAAGGCCATTATTTTAATACCCGATTGGAGCAGTCTTATTAGTTATTAAAAGGAAATCCTTTAGACAGACTGATCTTCAAAATGACGGCACGGTTGGTGCAGTGGCTGATGCAGTGGACTGCTGCGCTCCGGCGAACCCACGACGGGTCCGATTCCCGCACGGAACAAATATTTGTATGATCTGCAGGTAATTGTTCCGGATCTGGGTGTATTGTGTGTGGAATTTATTTCTGTAAACGCACCCACTACACAGGAGAAATCCTAGTGTGGGGAAACGTTTTTATAAAAATAGAATAGAAATAGAAAATTCGTATTCAGAAACACAGTCCCTCTCAAACTTTCGTCGGTCTTGGCTAAGTTTGAACTCTATTCTCTATGGCCATTTTTAATACGAGAATGTTTATCGGTGAAATACAGTTTTTACAAAACTATGTAGTCAGGCATATATTAAAATAAAAAAGGATAGCAACATATACAAAATGCCATTGGAGTTGGCTAAATAAAATATCTGACGCATAAACCTATGTAACATGTTTCTAAACCACAGGAATACATAAACATTTTACGAGTGAAAATAACTACTCAAATGCCTCTTTTTCAGCGTTTGCAAACGAATTCCTAAAATTATTAATTACTTCACATCCACCATACTAGAAATAAAAAGACTGACGCAAAGTTGAATAAAAAAAATTTGGGGCGGTGGACTGAAATAACAAGGTCATATAGTAATCATATAAGTTTATTATTCTATACATAATTATTCTTACTGCGAGTAAATAAGGACGATATTTTGTTAAATAGTTGAACATATTGGACTAATGTAGCCTCCATAGTACAAGGCTAATTAGAATTATGACAATCAAAGTAAACAACTTTCGCATATATTCATAATTCTTGTTGCAGGCAACTATGCAACAACTTTGATAGCTTTGGTTGATAATAACTTGTCAACCTTTACTGGCTTAGTGGCGCTAGATTTGCTCAAAGTAGTCGATTTTCACTGCTTGGCTTCACGATCGGAACACGACTTAAATTTAGCGTAAACTAAGCTTAGTTTACGCTAAACTTAAGTCGTGTTCCGATCGTCTGTGAATACAATTATGAGCGTTAGTAGTGGATTTTGACAGATGGAAGGGTAAGTTCACGCTTAGACTTGTTTCTGAATCTCACTCTTAGATTAACCAAGAAAGTAAAGATCTGTCTAATGTCAATAACCGGGGCCGAACGAAGCACGGAGACACTCAGTTCAATACCACCGGTGCGGTCACCCATCCACAGACTCACCACGCCGAGTGTTGCTTTACTTCACTGATTTACTGGTCGGTGAGTGCACCTGACTATGAGCGCCTTGTACTTATGAATCGATGCCGTAAGCATTCGGGCTGCCACGACGATATGTCACGGATCATAGGCTAGTTTAATCCGTTTTTTTTTATTGGTGTCCAGTGGAAATTCTACATGGAACTTCCTTCGCCCCGGGGAAGGGCGAAGGGGTATGCCGGACTCCTACCGGCTAAAACCACTGGAGCGGTCATCTTCGGCACCGAAGGGGGGCTCCAGGTCCTCGTAAGATCACACTGGAGCGGGCTAGTTTAATCCTACAAAGTCTGCAAACATAAATTGCGCGCCACTTCTCACATTGTTACCTCCATCGTGAAGAAATGTATGAACATTAACCAATCCTTGGCTCACCATTGCAAAACTAGTTTCATCAGTAATCGAAGCTACCGGCTTATCGCGTATTGCACGATTTAACATCGTGGCTAAACTAACGTGACTTTATCATAGCTGGGGTACGGAATGTTTTGAGTCATGTGCGTCGCATAATTTTAGAGGAATTTATATGGTCCACTAATTAGCAAGGAAAATTAAACGAACGTGAAAATTCCTTGAGGAATTCAAAGTGTTTTTTGTTTGTTTATATAAACCATGTTACACAGCAATTGTCGTCGGTTAGTCATTCCATACACGTTTTTTAGGGTGCCGTACCTCTGAATGAAAAACGGCACCGGCGGCGGGATCCTTGTAGGATCACTCGTGTATCTGTCTGTCTGTCCGTCTGTCACAGCCAATTTGCTTCGAATCTACTGGACCGATAAAGTTGAAATTTGGTACACATATTTTATTGTTTTTTTTAAAAACCTTGCCCCTGACTAGGGTTTCTCCTGTGTCTTGGGTGCGTTTACAGACATAAATTCCACACACAATACACCCATAATTATGAATTCCTTCGACCCAAATACGGACGTGTAACGAAAATAAACGAATTTTGAATACAGGAGTCACTTTTAGTTAGCAAATTAGAAGAATTAGCATAGAAGAAAAAACTTGCAAACTGTAACGTGTAATATCAAATGGAAGCACTTGTTTTGGGGGTCTCAATTTGTTTTTATATAATGTACCTAAATAAATGGTTTCAAACTTATTTAAGAAAATATATGAAAAATGAGCGGGAATGGTCCCCTTCATCGTTTCGGCGAATGAAGTCCACTGCTGGACACAGGCCTCCCCCAAAGATAACCACAACGACAGATATGTGTGTGTTGTGGGCTCATTGGGGGGTTTTGCCATGATCGCCACGCTTGGCAGACGGGTTGGCGATCGCAGTTGAGTTGTTAATGTACTCGAAGGACGCTGCTGACCATCCTCCGGCTAATCCCTTAGTCGACTTTTACGACACCCACGGGAGGAGATGGGGTGGAGGCATTCTGAGCCGGCACCACACGGTCCCCTTAAATCTCCGAATATACTCAGGCAAAATTAAAAATAAAATACAGTATAACGTTAATTACTTATAGATTACAGGAAATCCCATAAAATATAAAAAAAAATAACATGGCAAATCTTTCAATATTTTACGTACATACTTACATTTGCAGTTTGAATGTATGTCACATGTTTTTCAACTACAATGTTAAGTTTGTTCTGGCGATAAATTATTTTAGTTACCACAAACTTTGAGTCGGATTTAAAATACATGGTAGATAACATATCGTACAGAACCCTCTTCACGCGAGTTCAACTCGCAGTTGTCGGGTTTTTTATAAGAAACACTCTTTCGTTTCATATTGTGGGCACAGTTAAAATACACTTTTTATACAACCTAGATATGAGACGAGTAAGTTATTTGCCTGATGGTAAACGTCACTGCTTCTTTTGTCGTTGGGAAATCTCAATCATAATGATTAGTAACTCAGTACCAATTTCTGTAGACATATGCTCGGCGCCGACAGTTTTCACGCGTTTAGAATAGCTCCACTGGTCACTTATGTGAGAACAACATAAGGCAATGTCCTAATTATTTAACGGACGTTCCAGTACCCGAGCTCTCCATCTGTCAGCGGTCTATCTCGACAGATAGATTCATTTAGTAATCGTGAAGCTGTACAACCTTTAAAAAAATGGACCACATTGTCTTTGATCAGCCTATAAATGTCCGATGCTAAACATCCTCTCAGTGACAGCTATAATGAACTGTCATAGGGCCACATGTCACATTGCCATAATTACCACGCTTGGCAGGCGGCTTAGTGCTCGCAGTATGTTGTTATTAGCATAGGGGAGGATGCTGCTGCCCTCATTGCGGAGACTGCCCAGAGGACACGGCCCAGCACACATTGGAGGAGTGCCCAGCTTAGGCAACGCAGCGCCGTGATCTCGTCGCAGTGATCGAAGGGGTAACCTCTCGCTTCCGGCCGTGGTTCAGTCCATCATATAGAGCTAGAGCGCGAGGGATGCCGTCGCCTCTTTTTTCGAGAACGTGATGCAAGCAAATGTGGCGGCGAAGCGGGGACCTGAGGAGACCACCTTTGATCCCCGCCGCAGAAAACGCACCGTGTACAGGAGGGCGCTGAACGATCTCCGGCCACCAAGAGAAGCGGCCTGCGGGGGACGAACCAAGGGCAGTCCGTCGCCCAAGCAGTATCAAGCCCGGGACGGTGGCGCGTATGTTCTGCGCGCGCCTCTCTGAAGATAGGTGCCAGGCCAGCTAAGCCAGACAAGGACGGGGCCCCTGAAATAGTGACGGGTTGACACCTGCCGGGGGTGCGGCCTGATGCAGACAAAGCGTACACCTCACCCCGGCTAGAGGTAAGAGGAAGGACACCGTGGGGTTCAGTTAATGAAAGACTACAGATATAGAAGAAGAAATGTATTTTAAATTCTATAATATCACCCATCCTAGACAGTTTAAACTATCATTATTTATTTATTGACAACAGAAATCTTTATTATCTGTGGCCGAACTTTATGTCGGCCAGTGTCAACCCACGACGTGACATAATTGACGATTTGAAAAAAGAACGAGTTGACCGCGATGGCTAGTGACATACAACACCACCAGTATAGGAATATTCACCTTATCTTATAGGAATAGTGTTGTTTTTTGTATGTTTAAATATGTAGGCGATACTTTCACTAAGTAGTACCAATGTCAGCGGTTATTTTCTTCGCATTATGCAACTGGTTGCGATTGCTTACGCAACCGTGGCGGATTTGCACGTGCCTACAATGCTAATTTAAAAAGATTGTTATCGAATTCTAATTTTTATGTTTTTAGTTAGTTGTATTCACGGCGGGTTTTGCGGTACGAGTAGAGTATTGATACATAATTTAGATGCATTGGAGGTACATTCAATGGCGTCTGTCAGCCCTCGACGCTCATCACGCCATCCAAAATATCATATGGTGACCAAGACGGCCGTTGGGGCAAAAAGTTTCTTAAATGGAGACCGCGCACCGGAAAACGCAGCGTGGGACGAACTCCAATTAGGTGAACAGACGACCTGGTCAAGGTTGCTGGGAGTCGTTGGATGCGGGCGGTATGTAACCGGTCGTTGTGGTAATCTATGGGGGAAGCCTTTGTTCAGCAGTGGTCCTTTGGCTGATATGATGATGGAGACCAAGACGACTACTTAAGAAAACTCAAACAACACGCACGACACATGAGAAATTGAAAGTGGGAGGTATATAAAAAAATGAGACGAGAGTGTCTTATGGACACCCGGTTGGAGCGGAGTACCTTTCACTATATCTTTATTTTGTTTGCATTAAGTAATGATTAAATGAAAAATAAAGAGTCAGTATAAAATAATTAAATGGGAATAAAGTTTATTACGCAAAATGTATTATTTATATTAATAAAAAAAGGTAGTTAAACGATAAAATTATAAATATTTTGCATATTATATTTAAATATTGCATATTCTCAAAATTGATGGCATACAGATTCGATTGAAAAAAAAATTTGTTTCCTAGGTGATCGGGAAGTGCCTCAAAAATCACTGCAAAAAGTTGTCGGCTTTTTGGTGTCGTTTTTTATTGTTACACTTTTTTTGGTCTAGCCCTTCAGCCCGCAAACAAATCAGAACGATACCGGACTCCGTTCCAAACGGTTGGTGCAGTGGCTGATACAGTCGGCTGCTGCGCTCCGGGTCGTGGGTTCGATTCCCGCACGGAACAAATATTTGTATGATCTGCAGGTAGTTGTTCCGGGTCTGGGTGTATTGTATGTGGAATTCATGTCTGTAAACGCACCCATGACACAGGAGAAATACTAGAGTGGGGCAACGATTTAAAAAAAAACCCTCACCAATGCCTAAGAAATGTAGGTTCTAACATCAATAACATGTGAAGTAGAATGTAATCAAGAACGTAATAAACTGTACGTGTTAGCAATCACTAGGATTATGTTGCATTCATAAACTACTTTATAACATGAAACATATCTATTAAATGGTGTGGCGTAATAATAAACACTCGTTGGGCCAAAGGGCTGTGTAAACATACGATGCACGATCCAGTTGCGCAAAGAATCTGTGTATTTTGTTTGGATGACCAGGAATTTTTGATTGAATCTGAAATGAAGTACTAACGACACAACTCGACTGTAGATTAGGCATACAATTGAGTTGTTTAATTATTAATGTCTTTGTCTCTGGTTTTCGCGAGTATAACACATTATAATAAAACACTTAAACGGATTCTATCGCGTATATTTTAGATTTTAGTTTTTTCTGACGTTTCGAACACCTGCGACCACGAACCCTGCAAAGTGTATATACGCGATAGAATCCGTTTAAAAGTGTTTTATTATAACGTTTAATTATTGTAATTTTCATGCAGTTGGGAGATTTTTTGGTTTTTTATTAAGCTAGCATAAGCCGTGTGGCGCGTGCCAGCTTAGAAAAACACCACCCCAACTCGTCGCGTGGGTGTAGTAAAAAGTGACTTTGGGATTAGCCGGAGGATTGGCAGCAGCATCCTTCGAGTACATTTATTACTCAGCTGCGATCGCCAACCCGTCTGCCTAGCATGGCGATTATGGCAAGACCCCCCAATGAGCACACAACACACCCATATCTGTCGTTGTGGTGATCTTTGGGGGAGACCTGTGTCCACCAGTGGACCTCACTCGGCCGAAATTATATAATCATCACTTCAGCCGAAAAACGCCTCTTCCAAAGATTGCCACAACGACCGGTATGGTTATGTATTGTGGGCGCATTGGTTGATCAATGGTTTTGCCATAATCGCCACGCTTGGCAGACGGGTTGGCGATTGCAGTTGAATTATAAATTTAATCGAAGGACGCTGCTGCCCATCCTCCAACTATGCCCAAAGTCGTCTTACGAAACCCACGGGAGGAGATGGGGTGGTGGTGATCTTAGCCGGCACTTACACGGCATCGATATAAAGATAATAGAAAAATCTTAATATGTCCGATCCTGGCATCAAAACCTACGTTTCGTAGTGTTTGTAACTATTACACAAATGAGGTTGTTACTACAATCACTGCCTCTATATTCACAACACTGTTCGTGCCAGTATGCCACTTATAAATTAACTGCTGATTTCTTAAACTAACTACTTACTTAACCTCAAAATACCCAGAGACCAACGTGATAAGCCATTATTAAAACTCTCAGTTAAAATTTCTCAACAAATAAATTGTGCGGAAAGGAATATTAAAGTAAGATAAGCTCAAAATTCTCCGTGATTTGAAATATAATTTCAGCACGCGATAGCTTGCCTTAGTTTTGAAATAGCACATTCTTTAGGTTCAGGAATGGAAGAATACGGTTACACCTACATTTTTTGTTCTCGACGTTTGTAAGCCATCATATTGGTTTTGCAATCACATATTCTTTTGGCTGCTACTAATGATGATAAGTTCGTTCTCTATATTTATGTGTCAGCATGATCATAGTTATCATTTTCGCGTTCATTACACGTGGGTGGCTTCTTTAGAAGCTGAACAGCTTTAAAGACCATTTAAGAGTAAGAAGGGTAGGCGGCGTACTTTTTTTTTGATCCGGTGGAAATGCATCATGTATTTCCTCCGCCCGAGGAAAGGACAGAGGGGCAGGCCGGACTCCTACTGGCTAAAATCACCGGAGCGGTCATCTTCGGCACCGAAGGGAGGCAATCGCAGTAGAGCCGCGCATTGGTGCCACGCCTTTAAGCACACCTCGGAGAGGATGTATGTAAAGCGGTCAACCCCTTATAGCGATGTCAAGGCGACTGTAAAAAGGCAACACCCCAAGGTACATCTCGGGGGAGATTGTAGAGAATCCAGCAATTCCTCTGATATTGCAGATGTCCACAGAAGGCGGTGAACACTTACCATTAGGGAGGACGTTATTTTTACATAACTTAAATCTATTGTAACTATCAATAATGTAACACTTTTTGCCGATTTAAGATTTAATTTAAAAGAAATGTTGTGCCAGCGAAGCAAGCCGCAAAATAAACTGTTACTAGGTTGATCCTATTATTTCACCTCTCGTGATGCCCACGATTAAGAGAGTTGGTGTATTCTTAATCGAAGACCAGTCGGCCAATTCGTTAGTTGGTAGGTTATCATATCATCATCATCATATCAGCCATTTATAAAACCAATACTGAACAAAGGCCTCCCCATAGATTTCTACAATTATGTCGTCATTTTAGGGGGTAATTGCCCTGCTATTTAGTTACCGGGAAACATTGATCAAACATTGTTATAGACGCCTTCAGACACTTCGGAAAGTCAGTATATTTTAATAGGTTACCAGGCTGCATAAAGTTACTTTTACATCGGAGCAATGTCTGTCTGTCTTTGGAAAATACTGGCGTGATTTTCTGATGTTCGGTACCGCTGCAGTATGGTCTCCTTCTGTGAGGGGAAGGAGGTAACAACCGCCCTGGCGCCTAATTCCCACGCCTGAAACCTCCTGCCGTTGCTATAAGGCGGGGGACCTCTGGGTTCGCGGGTGCATAGATTGGGGAATCTGCGTACCCCACACCAAGCGAACCAAGAGAAGACGGTAGCACGCATGTGGTCACGCGCTGCCGTGGGACGCTTTGGGGGATCCTTTACAATCCCCCCGGGGTGGTGACCGCTTTACAGTCACCCTCTCCAAGATGTGCCTATAGGCGTGGCATCAGTGGGCGGCTCTAGTGTGATCATACGAGGACCTGGAGCCTCCCTTAGGTGCCGAAGATGACCGTCCCAGTGGTTTTAGCTGGTAGGACTCCGTAATACCCCTTCGCCCTTCCCCGGGGCGAAGGAAGTTCATGATGAATTTCCACTGGGCACTGATAAAAAAAAGGGGTTCGGCATACCCCTTCGCTCTTTCCCGAGGCGAAGGAAGTTCATGGTGAATTTCCACTGGAGACCAATAAAAAAAGGTAATCGCAGTATTGTCTTCATGATGCGAAAGGAAGTGTGTGTAGCCTCTACGATGACTAACTCGCAACTTCACGGCTAACAACCTTCCAATTAATTATCTATTACGTCACTAGGTTCAGCCACAATCACCCCCGTGGGTCGGGATGGGGTTAAAGTTGTAAAGGCTTATTTACAGCGTTACGTGGAGGCCCCACTGCTCAAAATTTTACGGCCCGATGCCTTCAGAGGCATAGAGAAACTAGATATGGCATAGTTGCAGTAGTACTGTAATTGTGAGCGTGAAGTAAACATCTATACATCTATACAAATAAATAAAATTGAAGTGTCTGTTTGTAATGTCAAAATAACAGCTTTTTACTAAATACATAAGAAAGTATATACGGTACATATAACAAAAAAACTATTTTTAATTTTTTTGTCTGTCTGTCTGTTTGTTCCGGGTAATCTCCGAAATGGCTGGACCGATTTTGACGGGACTTTCACTGGCAGATAGCTGATGTTATTAGGAATAACTTAGGCTGCATTTATTTTAGAAAAATAATTAGGGTTCCGCGCAAAAAAATAAAACCCTTGAAATCCAACATTTATATTCTATGTCAAGTGTCTATGTCGAAGTACTCTAAATTTCTTTTAAATTACACGCGGGTGAAACCGCGGGTCCCAGCTAGTTTTTAAATATAATGAAAAATATCTATGATCGGCGCTCCTTGTTGACATATATGTATCTTCAATTAAAGGCACGGTAATTTATGAAAAAGTCGATTAGATTTAGATATATTGTTATGCATTTTTGTGTGCACTATTGACTGACCTATTTTTGTCCAATTCAGTTTTTCCATCCTAAGGTTGTCTGGAAGAAATCGCCCAGTGCGATAAGGCACCCCGTTGTACTCTATGTACTAGGCCTCACTGTTTTTAATTTTTTGTGTAGTAATTGGTGTACAATAAAGAGCTTAATAAATCAAAATAGATTCATTCAGAAAGCATTCATTTTAAATTAACTTTTGGCGCTTGGATTGTGTTCATCGTTTTCCACAATGTAATGTCAATCTGAATGTTAGGATTGACATGCATTTGTCCCATTTGTACCGATAGATTTCGAAATCTTGTTAATTAATTTGCTCGTATACATCTACATTATGAACAATATCTTGGTATAATGCGATTTAGATCGGCACGTATCTCTGACACAGATTGATGCTGTATTATTATTATGGCTGGCTTAATTTTCTATGACAAATTATACACTTCATAAGTCTCATCTAGCTGCGCAACATCAGTGGTCTCTCACTTGCTGCCCGCTTTTATTTATTTCCCTCGTCGGGTTGTATTTGCGTCGAATATTTGCGCAAGTACCTATTTGTGTTGGCGTAATGTTCTGGTTTTCTTGTTTGCCAAATATTTGCCAAATAAGGCGCGGATAAGTCGTGCAAACGACATATTTCACTCCCGGATAACTAGAGGAACAGGAGAATCCGGACGGGTTTCATTATTTATAATAATAAACATGGATCTGAGTATAAAGTCGAACGTGTGTTGCGTGCGCAATGGATAACGTAGCGTCCGTAAATGTATGACATACTTCTTTCTTTTTATATTTTACTAAGTTTACTAGCTATGTAATTTACATATTACTAGTATTCTTGGCTTTACATAAAAAAAAAAAATTGTGCTCATTTTTGATGAGACGATCTTTTTTTCTACATGGAACTTCCTTCACCCCGGGGAAGGGCGAAAGGGTATGCCGGACTCCTACCGGCTTAAACCACTGGAGCGGTCATCTTCGGCACCGAAGAGGGGCTCCAGGTCCTCGTAAGATCACACTAGAGCCGCCCATTGGTGCCACGCCTTTAGGCACATCTTGGAAGGGATGACTGTAAAGCGTCACCCCCTCTAGCGGAGAGAAGGCGACTGTAAAAAGGTCGCCCCCCGGGCACTTCTCGGGGAGGATTGTAAAGGATCCCCCCAAGCCTCGCATTGCGCTGTGCTGCGCACACGGCGGCACGTGACCACGTGCGCGCCACCGTCTTCCCGGGGGTCGCTCGGTGTGAGCACGTAGATTCCCCAACCTGCGCGCCCGCGACCCCCGAGGCCCCCCACCATGAAGTGACGGCAGGGGGCTCAGGCGTGTTGGACTTGGGAGCCGGGACGGTTGTTGCCCCGGCGCCGTCTAGTCCTTCTCCGTGCGGGATCAGCCCTCTCCCGATCCCGCTCTGCAGTCTCCTTCTGGAGCATGACGCTCTCGCAGAAGGAGACCACTGCACTCCAATTTTCATGCCCTGCCAACATAGCCGACACTACTGCCGGCAGAGAGAGATCTTGCCCGATCCGATCGACCAGGATCCGCCGCTCGGCCGCAAACGCAGGGCACTCCTCGAGCGTGTGCTGTGCGGTATCCTGGTCGCTTCCACAATGGTGGCACTGTGCCGTAACCTCGCGTCCTATTCTGTGCAGGTACGCACCGAAACAACCGTGACCGGTGAATACCTGCGTCAGACGGTAGGTGACGCGCTCGCTCCTTTTGAGCCAGGCTCCGAAGAGTGGCAGGATGGCCTCGACGACGCGCTTGGTCGCGAACTGCAACCGTAGGCGTTGTCGCCATATCTCGAGTGCGCGCCGTCGAGCCAGCCGCCTCATTCTGTCAAACGCCCCTGATGGCACGCTTTCCCCACTTTGGCGGAGGGAACGTGTCCGGTCATAGACCCACGCATCCATCTCCGCCTGGATGTCGAAAGGCGGAAAGCGTGCCAGGAGAGTTGCCGCCTCATAGGACACTGTCCTGTATCCCCGTGCGATCCGTATAGCCACTCTGCGCTGCAGACTATGAAGTTTGGTTCTGCAGCGCTGAACGCCAGACAGTCGGGATGACCATACAGGCGCCCCGTAGAGGGCCTCAGACCGCACGACGCCCCCGTAGAGACGGCGAACTTCCTCGCTCGGTCCCCCGAGATTGGGCAGCACCCGGTGCAATGCACCCACTACCCTCTCGACTCGGGGGATGAGGCGCATGAAGTGCTCTTCGAAGCCCCAACGACTGTCCAGGGTGAGCCCCAGGTACTTCATGTACTGGCCCACCCTGATTTGCGCGTCACCAACGCGTATCCACGAACTGGGTGGTTCTCTGCTCCGCGGCAGTTTGTGGAACCATAGCGCCTCGGCTTTGTGGGGCGCTACCTGCAGACCCAGAGCGTGGATTTTGGCCACGACAATTGCCACCGCTTGCTCGGCAGACCGGATGGTTCCCTCGAAGGACTCCCCGCTGGCCAACACAAGAGTGTCGTCAGCGTAACAGACCACGTAATCTCCCTATGCGCTCGTCACCTAGAGACACTAGTTATCCACATCAACTTCCTTCGCCCCGGGGAGGACGAAGGGACGTGTGTGTGTTCCGCGTGCGCCTCTTAGTAGGATAGGTGCGGCCAACAAAGCCGCACAGAGAAGGGGCCCATCAAACAGTAACTGGCCGATACCTGCCGGGGGCGTGGTGTAATGCAGACAAAGCGTACACCTCACCTTCGGCTAGAGGTAAGAGGAAGGACACCGTGGGATTTTCGCCAGTTTGTGGCATGTCCCTCCGCCCTTTCCAAGGCGGCGGAAGTCCATGAGGATTTCCCCACGATAAAAAAAGGGTTTTAAAGACGCCCCACTCGGTAGCGGTATCCAGTCCACTCCAAAATCATAAATAAATAAGCAATTAATTCTAATAAAACACTTTTAAACGGATTATATCGCGTATATTATGGACTTTTGTTTTTCCTGACGTTTCGTACACTTTGCAGGGTTCGTGGTCGCAGGATGACCATGATGGTCCGTTTTAAAGTGTGTGAGTAATAATCGCGAAAACTTAAGACATTACAATCAATTCTATTTCCCTTTTATTCTAAATTATATTACTCGTATAACGATTTACTGCTCCGTCCTTCAGTTCCGGGGTTAACTATATAACAATAAAATGTGTTAATGTAATTTAACACGCTATTTTAACTAACCGAAGTGTAGGCTAATGTGTTTTCTAAATAACTTTTATCGGTCCCGTTAAAAGGTGTGTCGTTAAACATAATTGTAGTTTCAAATAAAATGTATAAATAAGTAAACTTATGAATTCAGTTGGGTAGGAAATTGTGTTTATAATAAATCAATATTTATTCTGTCAACGTCATGCCTAGCTGAATGCCATGCTAGCCCGTCGGCTGCTGCGCTCCGGGTCGCAGGTTCGATTCACGCACGGATTAAATATTGGTATTATCTGCAAGTTGTTGTTCCGGGTCTGGGTGTTTTGTGTGTGCAATTTATGTCTGTAAACGCACCAATGACACAGGCAAAACACATGAGAGGGAAACGATTTAAAAAATATATTTATTTAAACCGTCCCACGGTACAGGAGAAACATACAGTTATACCGTATTGTTTTTACAAAACCTTGCCCTTCATTTGGATTTTTTCTGTGTCATGAGTTACAGACACAAATTCCACCACACACACAATACACACAGAAACAACTACTCATACAATATTTGCTCCGTGCGGGAATAGAACCTGCGACCCGTAGCGCAGCAGCCGACCGTATCAGCCACTGCACCAACCGTGACGTCAATTAAGTATACAAGTCATTATGCGAGATGGCCAGCTACGAAACGCCATGGCCAATTGAAAAGAAATGCCGAATCTAACTCAGGATGCAGATGGTAGTATTTGGATGCGTTTTTTTATTTATTTTTATTGATCCGGTGGAAATACCTCATGTACTTCCTCCGCCCCGGGAAAGGGCAGAGGGGTATGCCGGAGTCCTACCGGCTAAAACCACCGGAGTGGTCATCTTCGGCACCGAAGGGAGGCTCCAGAAACTTGAATAATTTCCATCTAGAGCCACCCATTGGTGCCACGCCTTTAGGCACATCTCGGAGGGGATGACTGTAAAGCGGTCACCCCCTCTAGCGGAGAGAAGGTGACTGTAAAAAGGCTACCTCCCCAAGCAATTCTCGGGGAGATTGTAAAGGAGTCCCCCGAAGCCCAGCTATGCGCTATGCTGCGCACAGCGGTACGTGACCACATGCGTATCGCTGTCTTCCCGGGGGTCGCTCGGTATGCATATTTCCCAATAAGCGCGCTCGCGACCCCCAAGGCTGGATGCGGTACCTAGGCATATAAGTAAACGGTCGCTTTGGAAATCTATAGGGACCTCTCCTAAAGATTTCTATAGCGAAGACTATAGCTACAAATTATAATAACGGAAATAATAATATGGTAAGTGAAAATACTACGGCGAGTAAGTCACTCGCTTAAAAACAACGTTCATAATAATGACATTTGATTATTCATCTTAAAGAATAAATACTATCACAGTAGGTTATGGTGCGACTGGGGTGGCCCTTGGGCCGCCTCAATGCAGCAAGCATAAGATGTACACAAGAAATTATTTTTAGTCGCGCACATTCAGTCGCTGATTTAGTACCTTTGTTACCCGGTTTCAGTATTTTTAACACCTTGCAATTTGACTTTACAGTCGCTCGTTTAAATACTACCCTTATATTAATGCAAAATTGTACTAATAGTTAAAAAAAAACCATTTCTAATTTTAAACAAACACCTTATTAAACGAAATACACTGGTAATGATTCGGCGCGGCGCACATTAACGATTGTTACTAAAACGTCATTAAGTCGCTCAGACTAGTCGCGTCATTAAAACGACTTCCCGTTGGTTATTGCTGACGCCGTCGTAAACTAAGACAGACTGTCGCAGATCGTAAACTCACAAGTCGTAAAGTATGCACTTGCGTTTTCGTAGTGCACGCTTGCGTTTTGACTTGGATTTGGATATGTGTACCTATATTGTGAATAATCAATCTAAATTGATTCCAAATATGTGCGAAGGTCACGCCGAATGATTTAAGAATTGGCCAGTAAAAAAAATTGCCGATGTTTTGTTTTTTAATTTCAAATAAAGAACTCTTTGGGAAGCTGTAGATGTACATTGAATTCCTATGTCATTTGTTTTTACTAATTGGCGGCAATTTAAAGAGTGCGTGTCGTGTCGTGAAATTAATGTTTGGCGACAGCGCGGGTGACATCTGTTCCTCTGACCTATGCATTGCTAAACAGGTAAGAGCAGGTCAGATAATTTCGTAGCATTACATATATGGTGGGTCAGATAAGTAGCTTTCATAGATAATCAGGTAATAGCGGGTCAAATAAGTTGTATGAGGGACTCTAAACCAGATGGATGGGCAGCATCGGCTGTCTATGGAACAACAGCCATACTGCGCTCACCAACCCGCTTGCCAAGCGTGGTGGGCAAATTCCCCCCAAAATGATGACACAGTTGTAGAAATATATGGGGGAGGCCTTTGTTCAGTTGTGGACGTTGTATGGCCGATATGGTGATTTATTACCAAGAGATCTCGGGTGCTAGAGGTTACCTGAAATATAGTCTAGGTCTCAGAATACTCTGTCAACGATTGAGGCTTTAAATCTTCAGGGGGGGTGATCAAAAAAACAGTTTTCAGTCTGACTTTTTATTCGATTAGGTGTAAATTATTGAATTTTTATACTCTAAATACATGTAAGTCTTGGGTGTCAATGATCCATCGTTAGGTTAGAAATTAAATCTCATAGCTTATTAATCCAAGATTAAGATCATAAAGTTAAGTAATATATAAATGCAGGCTTCATCCAACCCTGGAGAGTAATGAAAATATGTTGTATACAGGGTGTCCAGTAAATAGCACGACATACTGCATGGGATGAGAGCTTGGATCAATACCTACTAACAAAACACAATATATGTTCAGCAAATATACAATATATGGTCTCCGGCTTCGGTCTCATCCCTACTCCGTGCTGTTTACTGGGCGAGAAGTGACACCGGTAGACGCCTGGGGGGGATAACTTACCAAGTGATAATTGATCAGTTATCGAGCGGGATGAAAAATTACTAAAACAACTATTAAAAAATAGGGGTTGGTGATAGAAGGGTTAAAGTTTAGGGTTGTATGTATTTCTTAATGCCACATTATAAAAAAATAAAAACAAAAAATTTTGCCCAAAAAATTAAAAAAAAATTGTAGGGATGGACAACCCTTATCACCTAGGGGTATGAAAAATAGATAGTAGCCGATTTTCAGACCTACTGAATATGCATATAAAATTTTATAAAAATCGCTCAAGCCGTTTCGGAGGAGTATGGTAACTAACACTGTGACACGAGAATTTTATATATTAAGGTAATATCATCTATATGCGCGATACACTTTCAAAAGTAACTAATCCAACACCAACCCATCCCCGACAAGTTTGGAAAGTTTCGTGGGAAATACCAACTGATACATAAAATGACACTATCACTGGAGTAATATGAATCTGAAATAAAGATAATTTAGAAAATTATTGAAACGCCTGTTTTCTTATGACACTGTAGATTTCTAACAGTCGAGTTTGATTTTATGACAGAATCAGGTATATTCATAAACAGATTAATATCAATATAATGTTTGACTAACCTCGACGTTTCGATCAAGTAACATTTACCGTGGTCACGCGTAGACTGTCTATTATTTCTATATTAATCTGTGCGCGAACAGACCCGATACTTCCTTAAAACCGGGTATTCAACTCGCGAAAGTTTAATAATTAAAGTCAACGTTGGGTCCTTTACTCCGCACAAAACCGTTATACGACCGTTCTAGATAGATGGCGACTGCAGGACATAGACATAGGCCCCATAGAGTGCCGTATTTTACCGACTAACCTTTACCAAAAAAAACGGTTCATAAATACCTGGCCTGCCTGTAGAAGTAAGTAGATGCGTTTTGTTTTTAAAGTTGGGATAGTAACTCACACTCACTGATAACATATCTACTCCAACACAATCACAAAAATATAACGAAAATAGCAGAAAAAGACAGAAGTGTCATCAATAATGTTGCCGTGTTTACGATTGTCATAAAATCTAATACCTCTATGAGGCTGTAGGTAAAGTCGTGCACTAAAACTTTATGTGTCCTATCTGATCGGGGAGTAAAGATTGGATTGAATCGTAATATAGGCTACAATGTGCAAAAATGACGTTAAGAGACATTGTATTGATGCTCTCCATATCGATAGAAAATCCTAAGCGATACTAAAATGTTAGAAAGGATCAGAGAAATCACATTAGGGAGGTTTTTCTATATCACCTGGTGAAGAGACGAGCAAGTCATGACGACCCATCATGACCAACACAGTGTTCGCACACGCTGAATCTGCCCCACTCCATAGATCCAAACCCTTCAAAAACGTTTCATGTGTAAGGCCACCGGAGTGCCTTTGTTCATGCGAAATGATCAACTCCACTTCGATCTGAACTTGCCGACCATCAGGCAAATCATGAAACAAGCATCAGAACGCAAACGCAAAACAAAATTATAAAAGTATTATTTCACTATCATTCCCTAACTGCCGTTTGGTTAAGAATACCACAACCCCACCTCATCCCGGGGGTATCGTAAAAGGCGACTATGGGATTAACCGGTGGGTGTGCAGCAGCGTGCTTCGAGTATATGTACATATATAAGTCAACTCAAGCGTGGGGATTATGGCAATATCCCCCAATAAGCACACAACTCAATCCCATACCGGTCGCTGTGGCAATCTTTTGGGGAGGCTTCTATCCAGCAGTGGATGTTTTTACGGCTGAAATGATGACCTAACTACAACAAAAACACTGTATAAAAAACTAATTTGTTGAACCTCACACAACTTTACACAAATTAACACATATTACACTTGCATTCTTATAAAAAATATATCCACTTATTCCATCCAGTCACATAAAAAAACCATAACACACAACTTGAGAAAGAAAAATAAACTCCAGCTAATTAACCCGAGAACTAATTACGGAAAATAACAATAATGTTTGAACAAGTATAGCTGTACAATCGATTACCAGAAGATCTAAAAAATGTGACAACGTGAATGTGTTCAAACGTAAGCTAAAGAATTATGTGTGTACACTGTAATGTTTCCAATGCTCTATTGACGAAAATAGTTCAATTTAGTTGTAAGCACTTTTGTATCTCATTATAAGCGAACTGTTTGTAAGTTCTTATAATAATAATAATTTATTTGTTGGTTGGAGTGGAACTCCATGAGTGCCCGCAGGATTTTCAACTCTGGCTTGCCCTAATTGGCCAATCAGAGGGGGGCCGCCAGAGCTATATGCTCGGGGGTGGAAGGGTCTAATGGCGTAACAACGGGGAAACCCGCTCCGAGACTTCAAGACGTGCGATGGTGAAACCGGTGCCGCACCAATCGACACCCCGAGTCGCTCACACCGTTGTTTCTCCCCGTCGCCTGTAGTGGTGGCCATTTAGGGGTCCCATCTTGTGAGTGGCGAGTCACCTTCTGCCACAGAATTTCATTATAAATATTGTAAGACAGACGCAGTTTTTTTCCGTTTTCTAGAAGTATTTAATCCATTTAGCACCCATTGCAATAGACCTTACAATTGTAGTTTCCATCACATACAATGTTTTTACACCTCCGAGGACAATCCAAGACTGCGTTTTTATAGTGCAGCCAGGGAGAGTCCCCGTTTAGTGACCCATTACATTTTAGTTTAAAATTATCTAAAGGGCCTCTGCGTGTTGGACTCATGTCCCCGAGTAAGTCTATCAAAAGACCGGGTTCCCCCTCACAGGGGATATAAACCCGTGAAGAGAGAGACTTGTTGATAATAATAAATATTTTATTTCAGGCTTGTGCCCGTAAAGTGTTCATTCAATTCAGTATATTTTTAAAACTAATAAACCAGAACAATGCACAATTTATTGTGTTGTGACTCGTTATTTAAGATGTAATTTTCTTTATTTCTATTTCAAAAGAAAATATACCGTCTAAATTCTTATGAGAAATCAAACCTAAGTCGTTCAACTGGTAATATACGTCACGTCAGCCCATAATAATTGTAATACTACCCAGGACTTGCCCTGTATGGCACCACCCACACTGCGCTCGTTACCTCGAGTTATTAGTTATTTAGTCTGTTATGCCCCGTAATTTTATTAGCTACTAGCCTTTCAAACCAAAACACAGTAAATAAATAAAAAATAATCTAGAGTTTAAACACGTACGTTTGGCAGATTAATAGGCATTGCGATGGTTCTTATCTAGCAGGAAAAACTTGCAATATGGAAGCTCACTGCAAGTAAAAAGTACTAATAAAACCTAGTAGTTAGGGTGTGTTATCTCGTGTTCCGCAACTTCGCACCCCCAGCTGTAGTACGTGGCCTAAATACGTGGGGTTTTAGCTGGTAGGAGTCCTGCACGCCCCTCCGCTTTTCCCATAGCGGTCTCCCCGAGAAGTGCCTGGGGGGCGACCTTTCTACAGTCGCCTTCCCTCTGCTAGAGGGGGTGACCGCTTTACAGAATTTTAGAATAAATAATAGAGAAATAGGTATCTTTCTATATAATTTCTAATAGAGCACCACTCCATCTCCTCCCGTGGATGTCGTAAAAGACGACTAAGGGAATCTACACCAGAGGACTGGGCAGCAGCGTCCCTTTTGTGAACCGGTAGCCATACTGCGCTCACCAACCCGCCTGCCAAGCGTGAGTATTGGCAAATACCCCCCGAAATGATGACACAGTTGTGGAATCTATGGGGGAGGCCTTTGTTCAGCAGTGGGCGTATAAATGGCCGATATGATGATGATGAGGTATCTTTCTTGACTTAGCACACATGTGAAATGTTGACTCCGCAGTATTTGTGCTGTTGTTACGGTTAACCTACAACTGAAGAGGTTGTGGTTAGGTGGCTACAAGGGCTTGATGTAGAAAGCAGTACTCCTCCAGGCAACACAAATTGCGAGGTTGCTGTCTTTAGGACCCTAACCACTGGTAGCTTAGATATTCCCGAAGCCAGTAGCCACTTTTTAACAGGCTTTTATTAGCTGGGTACAATGTAATATTATACCATAGATATGTTACGTCCATATGAAATGGCGCGCATAATTCAGTCTCGCTGTATGTAGGTATAAACGTATAAGAGTGCACACCTATGCTGTAAGAAAGAAGATACAAAAACTACGAGAGTAAAAGAGATAGCTATCTAAAATGACAACACGTGTACTTGATGTCCTTGTCGCACCTGTGATCGAATATATGTGTTGTCTTTTTTCTTTGCTTCACCTGGGATTTCTTCGAGAATATTATTCTATTAGTAATTTTAATAGTATTTTTATTCAAATATTTTTATTTTATTTGTTACTCCCGTGTGGGTGTATGAGATCCCTAGTTATTTATTCATGTTTGCTCGATAGTTTGTGCATTTGCTACATACGCACGACGGAATTGTTATCACTTATATGTTATAAAAAATAGTGATTACAGCGTGTGCTCGTTGTTCTGTTTTGGGCGAACTGATTGCATAGTGCTACAATTGGGGGAGTTTTGGTTCTTACTTTTGGCGCGTATGTAACATCTACCTCTTTTAATATATTATATCATTGTTAGTATGGATCTATGTATCTATGTAACGGATTGTTTTTATTCGATTTTCATCCTCTTCAAAACGTCGGATTGATTTGAATCGTCGCACACTTATACTCTCGATTCCACTAAAATTTTTAGTTAACCAGAGTTTCCAAGATGGCAAATTTCCCGATCTCTTGAAAGTATCACTAGTAAAACCGTTTCATAAAAATGCGATACCCACACTCCGAGTCATTATAGACCGATAGCGCTGTTACCAACATTTTCAAAAGTGTTTGAAAAGGCTATGTGCAACTATGTGTTTCTACTTTTTAATTCGGTTCCCTACAAAAGCGTCTTATTTAGTTTTTTTAACCATTATTTCTTTATTTTTTAGTACCTAATAATTATAGTCGTCGTCCCAATTTACAAGCACTCAACCAGCTAGAGATTGAAGCAATATATGACTTAAACATTTCGCTTTTCGTATTCCAAAATCGGTACTAATCGGATTGGATAACCAGACCAACTATTTTACTGACGTCCATCCACAATCAGGGCATTCAACATACGCTCACCGAAATAAGAGAAACCAATACATTTTTACATCTAACCCTCAAGCTAACGGGGGGAAGGGGGAGAGTTTACGAGTGTCATAAAAGTGGATAATATACTTAGTCTGAGGGTTGGGACTCGTGATCGAAATACTACGCCAGTATCGACAATTTATTTTGTACGAGCGCAAATGAAAAGGCCGGACTAAAGGCCTCGGTTTATATTGGGAATAAAACTGATGAAGTCAGTCTTTTATGATATATCTCGAAGGTTGTAAAATGGAACTAAAGGTAAGACCATCTAATATGTATATTTAGAATATAATTATTGGAAGAATTCCAGCTATTTTATCGTAAGCGACATATATCCATATCAATCAAATCGGCCATACAATGTCCACTGCTGAACAAAGGCCGCCCCCATAGATTTCCACAACTGTGTCATCATATTGGGGGGAATTTGCCAGTACTCACCACGCTTGGCAGGCGGGTTGGTGAGCGGAGAATGGCTACTGTTCCACAGAAGGGACGCTGCTGGCCATCCCTCTGGTTTAGAATCCCTTAGTCGCCTTTTACGACATCCACGGGAGGAGATGGAGTGGTGCTATATTCTTAATCCGGACACCACACGGACAGATGCAGATAAACTGGACGTAAATTAATGTTAGGTGTTAACATTGTTTTAAAAAATAAAAGGGGAAAACCTATGTCGGTAGACCGATAGAATATAAAATTAAAAGTTTCTGGTTTGTGGATAGACCAGATCATGCCTAACTAGGCGCATATACTTAGATGCCTAGAAAATTAACATTTCCGTTATGAGCGCGGCGAAGAACTAAAAGGGATCAGATAGGGGCACAGCAGTCACTCCCGGCTTAACCCACCGGGAGGTTATGGGTAGGTATGTGTTGTAATAGGTTTACTATATCCAGAGTTAGTCAACTACAAGGACAGTAGAAAATTAATGATAATCATGATGATATTTAGTGCAAAAAACAAAGTATTGATTTTTGCCCAAATCCAAGTCAAAGTTTTGCACCAAATGCCAACGACATGCTCTGAAATATAACTAATTTAAAAACAACATAAACAGGTACAACTTACCACCTCCTAATTATTCCACGCACGTTGTAAACCTCAACCCTGGGTAATCAATTATTGTGTGGGTGATTAGCTCACTTTGTATTACAATACAATTATGTAATAACCGTTCTAATCCTTAAACTTTACTGAACTCCACGGCCGCTGTACTACACGAAACTGTATGCGACCAATTACGTAAGCAGCGGCGCGGCCGACACCCTGATTAGCTAAAAACAGCGACAGCAGACACGACAGCTATCGCGCAGCCAAGGATCCACCGGTGGCAAATTGCCTGGGGTGCAATTCTCTAAGCTCAAACATCCATACATCCTTGAATACGGAATTCAAATAACGGTGATAACCCAATTTGGTATTCGCCAAGACTGGCCCTCATGGCTTACCTTCTGCCACGTGTCCTTGAATAGCTTCAATCATGTCTTAGCGAATACCGAGTTGGTTATATACCATTATTTCGAATCTGTATTCAAGGATGTATGGATGTTTGAGCTTAGAGAATTGCACCTCTGAAATCGAAAGGCGAGGTTGCAATTTTTGGTTAATGGATCGTCCGACAGAGTGTGCGTCAGAGATCTTCGCCTGTTTAACCGCTATCGGAAAATACGTAATACTTGAATGACGTTTGACAGCGGCGTCTGCGCAATTGACGCCTGTCGCATACCATCTGTGACATACGTAATCAACCCGCGGGCCGCATTTTAATATTATTCATGTTCTGTGACAATGACGCTTTAGAAATAGACGGGTAGCGGTCCATATGTATTGCAGAGTGCAGCGGCTTGGCCGCTTTATATAAACTGATGAGCGCAGCGATTGCAGCCTGTCGTGAATCCCGGACACTAGATATAAATGATT
Source organism: Diloba caeruleocephala (assembly GCA_947459985.1). NCBI lineage: Eukaryota > Metazoa > Arthropoda > Insecta > Lepidoptera > Noctuidae > Diloba > Diloba caeruleocephala. The sequence continues at coordinate 5,443,465 of OX381625.1, read as the reverse complement.
ACGATTAATAAATAATTAAAAAGAACAATAAAATATTACAGGAGTCTATTGTACGATTCTACATAAAGTGTTTCCGAGCATAATGGGAAGCGAGACCGAAATCGTGAGTAGTAATAAAGCAACAATAATCCTTAAAATAAAATCTTCGAATTAAGAAGAATATAGCACCACTCCATCTCTTCCCGTGGATGTCGTAAAAGGCGACTAAGGGAATCTAAACCAGAGGGATGGGCAGCAGCGTCACTTCTGTGAAATGGTAGTCAGACTGCGCTCACCAACCCGCCTGCCAAGCGTGGTGAGTATTGGCAAATACCCCCCAAAATTATGACACAGTTGTGAAAATCTATGGGGGAGGCCTTTGTTCAGCAGTGGACGTTTATGTGGCCGATATAATGATGAAGAACCATATAAAATATATCCTTTTGCCATAGACGATAGCATTAACACATAAAACCGCAATAAACAAAGTAATTGCATATAATTTTTAAACTTCAGACTTCCCTCTATACTAGAACTATTGGGACGTTCAACCCGTCAACGGAGGAGGGCATTACAGACCCCGCCCTCACTATCGCTGGGGTCAAACAGACCCGAAGTAAGATTGCCCAATTCATCTCATGAATGGCAAAATCAGGACTGTGCCATATCCTTTATTTATTTACGAAGGCGACGGAATTAAATTACTCGTGTACAGTACACACATGTGTCCCTGTATTTTCATTCGTCCTATTGGGAATAAATAATAAGAGGTGAATATAGGATACGACGCAGAGATTAGATTTGCTATGCAGCTCAGCGTATCTTATGATATGCTAAGATTAGATATTATTAAATGCTGGCTATAGATTAATTAATTAATTTATTTATATTGTACACCAATGGGTAAAAGATACAAAAACAGTAGCGCCTAAAAGTATATTTTAGAGTACTATGGGCGGCCTTATCGCACCGGCGATTTCTTCCAGGCAACCTTAGGATGGAGAAATACTAAACTAGATAATATATGCGTCAGTCGATGGTGTACATATACAGGCTGTCCAGTAAATAGCACGACATACTATAGGGGGTGAGATCTTGGGTCAATACCTACCAAAAAAAACACAATATATGTTCAGCAAAATCTTACGGATTTACTGTAGGTTAAAGTTAAGCGATAAGAAAATTGTACTGTGAAAATTTAAATAAAAATTGTATTTCTTGAAAACATTTTAGTTTTTAATAGAATAAAGACTTATCAATGAGTAAAGTAACTATTCACAAATAATTAGAGGTAAAAGAAAAAGCTAGAAAAGGAATTTTTCATTACGAGATGCTTAAAAATCTGTGTCAAGGTAGGGATTTTTCGATATTTCCGTAAGATTTTGCTGAACATATATTGTATGTCGTGCTATTTACTGGACACTATACATAATGATATTACGAAATTACATATACTATCCTGAATATATAAATAATGAAGATTATACACAAGTAATATAGATATATAATTACATAAGCATTTATATATTCACATCGGCCATTTAAACGTCCACTGCTGAACAAAAGCCTCCCCCACAGATTCCACAACTGCGTTGTCATTTTGGGGGGCACTTGCCAATACTCACCACGCTTGGCAGGCGGGTTGGTGAGCGCAGTTTGCATGCACAGAAAGGACGCTGCTGCCTATCCCTCTTTTTTTCATTCAAACATAATGAACCTTAACAACCACGAAGACGAGTACTGAACTTCTTTTGGCGGACGAAGTAACTCATTTATAAAATCATCCCCCGACAATTAACCTCTTACTTACTTACTTGCCAACATTACACACAAACATTCAGTCACGCACTGGGATACAGACGTGTACACTCCTGTTTATCAAGTGTAGTAAAGAAAAGAAAGAAAAGAAAGAAAGAAAGAGTTTTATTATTGGCACACAATATACATGGTTACACACATTCTTACAACAAAATTACACATTGTGCCAACAACGGGTCTCCCATTCAGCTATATGCTAAAATACTGCGTAGGCAGTATTCCAGCACTGGTTTTCGATAGGAGGCCCAGGTAGCATGAGGCGGCTGTTCACCAGCTGCCTCCGTCGAAGCGTGTTCCCGTCCAGCTGGAAGGAAGCCGGATTGGTTCTGTTGAGGAAAGAAGGAAGGCCTGCGGAGTCTCCTTCTGCATATCGTCCCATTTGCCTGCTCGACGAGGCTTCGAAGCTATTCGAGAGAATAATTACCCGAAGACTCGTTGAGCACCTGTCGCGAGTGGGTCCTGACCTGGCCGAAAGTCAGTATGGCTTCCGGCAGCGGCGGTCCACAATCGACGCGATTCTTCGCGTCCGCTCGCTGTCGGAACAGGCAGTGTCCCAGCGGGGTGGGGTGGCGTTGGCTGTCAGTCTAGACATCGTCAACGCCTTCAACTCCATCCCGTGGGGCGCGATTAGGGGGGCGCTAGTCCATCATCGATGCCCCCCCTACCTGCAGGGCATCATAGGGGCCTATCTGCGTGATAGGCACATTCGCTACGTGGGCAGGGACGGTAGCGTAAAGCGGAGGGAGATTACGTGCGGGGTTCCGCAGGGGTCGGTTCTCGGCCCCTTTTTATGGAACCTCGCCTACGACGCGGTCCTGCGTGTCGTTCTCCCCGCTGGCGTCAGCTTAGTCTGTTACGCTGACGACACTCTTGTGTTGGCCAGCGGGGAGTCCTTCGAGGGAACCATCCGGCTTGCCGAGCAAGCGGTGGCAATTGTCGTGGCCAAAATCCACGCTCTGGGTCTGCAGATAGCGCCTCACAAAACCGAGGCGCTATGGTTCCACAAACTGCCGCGGAGTAGAGAACCACCCAGTTCGTGGATACGCGTTGGGGATGCGCAAATCAGGGTGGGCCAGTACATGAAGTACCTGGGGCTCACCCTGGACAGTCGTTGGGGCTTCGAAGAGCACTTCGCGCGCCTCGTCCCCCGAGTCGAGAGGGTAGTGGGTGCATTACACCGGGTGCTGCCCAATCTCGGGGGACCGAGCGAGGAAGTTCGCCGTCTCTACGGGGGCGTCGTGCGGTCTGTGGCCCTCTACGGGGCGCCTGTATGGTCATCCCGGCTGTCAGGCGTCCAGCGCTGCAGAAACAAACTTCACAGTCTGCAGCGCAGAGTGGCTATACGGATCGCGCGGGGATACAGGACAGTATCCTACGAGGCGGCAACTCTCCTGGCACGCTTTCCGCCTTTCGACATCCAGGCGGAGATGGATGCGTGGGTCTACGACCAGACACGCTCTCTCCGCCAAAGTGGGGAAGGCGTGCCTTCAGGGGCGTTCGACAGACTGAGGCGGCTGGCTCGACAACGCGCACTCGAGATGTGGCGACATCGCCTATGGTCGCAGTTCGCGACCAAGCGCGTCGTCGAGGCCATCCTGCCGCTCTTCGGAGCCTGGCTCAAAAGGAGCGAGCGCGTTACCTACCGTCTGACGCAGGTGTTCACCGGTCACGGTTGTTTCGGTGCATACCTGCACAGAATAGGACGCGAGGTTACGGCACAGTGCCACCATTGTGGAAGCGACCAGGATACCGCACAGCACACGCTCGAGGAGTGCCCTGCGTGGGCGGCCGAGCGGCGGATCCTGGTCGACCAGATCGGGCAAGATCTCTCTCTGCCGGCAGTAGTGTCGGCTATGTTGGCAGAGCGTGAAAATTGGAGTGCAGTGGTCTCCTTCTGCGAGAGCGTCATGCTGCAGAAGGAGACTGCAGAGCGGGATCGGGAGAGGGCTGATCCCGCACGGAGAAGGACGAGACGGCGCCGGGGCAACAACCGTCCCGGCTCCCAAGTCCAACACGCCTGAGCCCCCTGCCGTCAATTGGTGGGGGGCCTCGGGGGTCGCGGGTGCGCAGATTGGGGAGTCTGCGTGCTCACACCGAGCGACCCCCGGGAAGACGGTGGCGCGCACGTGGTCACGTGCCGCCGTGTGCGCAGCACAGCGCAAAGTGAGGCTTGGGGGGATCCTTTACAATCCTCCCAGAGAAGTGCCTGAGGGGGCGACCTTTTTACAGTCGCCTTCTCTCCGCTAGAGGGGGTGACCGCTTTACACTCATCCCCTCCGTGATGTGCCTAAAGGCGTGGCACCAATGGGCGGCTCTAGTGTGATCTTACGAGGACCTGGAGCCTCCCTTCGGTGCCGAAGATGGCCGCTCCAGTGGTTTTAGCCGGTAGGAGTCCGGCATACCCCTTCGCCCTTCCCCGGGGTGAAGGAAGTTCCATGTAGAATTTCCACTGGACATCAATAAAAAAAAAAAAAAAAAAAAAAAAAAAGGAGGCCCAGGTAACGTACGGACATCAAGTCGAAGTAAATAAGAAAAAAAAAATTCGAAAAAAAAATATTCAAGCACAAGAACGCAATACCAATCAGGCACCCATCTAAAGGATGTCTCCAGGAACGCACCGGGAATATTCGTAATTATGCTGCCATAGTAAATTAGTTTTTGTTTAGTTTTTATTTCTTATTTCATTTTTGTTTGTTTTTTACTTGGGTATTACTTGATTTTATTAATTGCTATAAAATGGACCGTATCAATTATTTGGGAAGAAACTAACTCCCAAAACACAGGGATGACCTATGATATATTATTCTTCAGATAAAATAAAATATCGCATATCATCATGACTTACAGTAACAACGTCTTAGCTCAGCTAGCAAAGCCATTGCGCGATCGTAAAATTGAAATTTTACTCAAGCAATATATAAGCTGCAAACATACAAGTTTAATTTGATCATGTCCTCAAATTTATTAGGTAATTATTTTGTTGTTGTGTATGTGGTCCAGTTTTTGAGGGATTCATAGCCAGTTGCATCCACTGATCGGTAAACGATCGGCGAGGTTAAGCAACGCTTGGCGTGGTCAGACTATAGATGGGTGACAAAGTAGTATTTTAAATGAGCGTCTCCTTGCTTCGGAGGGCACGTAAAATCGTTGGTCCCGGTTGTTGTCATTAGACGGCAGTCGTTAAGCCAAGTCAGAGGCCTTTGGGAGGCTTGAACAACTCAGACACAAGATGAAGGCCACTAACCATACGAATGAAGTTAAAGATCACTTTTCCTCTAATCCCTAAATCACCTTATTAAATTATTACCTTTTATAAATATAGCTACAACAATATAAACATTGTAACATCTTTCTAATTTCGTCCTTGTTGCTCGTACTCCCGTCTCCAAATATATTAGATTACTCTTGAGTTACGTCAGTAATTAGTTTACGCTAACATTTTTATTGTATACGTAATTTCCTTTTGTTCCCGTAATTGTTCTTTTCATTTATTTTGGCTTTTATCGGATACGATTCCAGATCAAATATTAATATGATAAAATCATTGTGAATTTTAGAAGGAGTTTTATTACTGTGTTTTAATGAAAAATCCTTCCCTTATAACTACTGCTACATGATTACAACTAGCAAATATGAAAATCTATTTTGATCTCCATGTTATTTCCGCTCTGGAATAAAGTCTAACTTAAGAATTAAGTTTTCTCACTTTTGAATTTTGATTATGAAGCCATGCTGTCAACTCGCTCTCGTGAATCTGCTGGCGATTGTCACAAACAGCGCTAGACGCAAAATCCGTTTACACAAAGCTAGCAATTTAAAAGCACATATATACTACAATACAGCAATTATTTTTTGACCTAGCTGTTGTTTCTTCAATTTCTCATACTATACTGCTTATAAATAATATACTACAATCTATGCGCACGCTCAATATGATTATATATCTTAATCTAAAATCACGAATACAAAGAGATCACAAACAAAAGTTCTAACATCAACTTAACAAAATATTCCCAAGACAAATCCATGCATTCAACGTTCAATATCCCAATTTGAACCATAGAACGTGCCGATAAGCAAAACCAGCAGAATAACAAAGTTAAAAAGTTGATTTACCCGCCGTGGAGGCACTCTGATTTGATTATTGATATAGATTGATATTGAAAGTGGAAGGGTGCCGGTAGAAGAAACGGTTCGTAAAGTAACACGTAAGGAGAGGAAGCGGGAGCGAATTGTATTTAACGGAAATTTCAAAAATAACAGTGACAAATAACACTGATAACTAAAAATTAATACCTTTTAGTGAATTCTTACTTCAACTGAACTGGTTAGATTAAAGAGAAGCTAACGTTTAAAGTTAACTCAACATACTTGTCTATGATGATAATATTTATCGTACATAAGGGTCATCACTAAGAATGCCTATAGATTTATTCGAAATAATATAAACATAAGGATATCTTATATATACATTTAAATTTATAGATACAGTATAAATGAAAGAATGAAATTACTAGTACTAAACTTGGTTCAGTCAGGTTTGAATTATAAGAATATATCAGAAAACCTTACTAAAGCAAACTACATTTAGGGGCCACACTGATTTTGAAACGATGTGAATATTACAGATGTAGGTGGAAAGAATATTAATGTAACAGATAGTGTTCCAAAATTAAAATAAGCTCTGTGCTATGGTTAACATCGTTAGAGCTATAAATACTGGCATCATAGATCGAAAAATCGTCTAAAAGCCAAGATTGTCGATGCTAGGTAGACAAACGGTCTCGAGGGTCACGGGCGCACCGAGCGACCCCCGGGAGGACCAGGAGACCGGTGGTCACGGGCGCACCGAGTGACCCCCGGGAGGACCAGGAGACCGGTGGTCACGGGCGCACCGAGCGACCCCCGGGAGGACCAGGAGACCGGTGGTCACGTGCCACCGTGTGCGTAGCCCAGCGCACAGCAAGGCTTGGAGGGATCCTTTACAATCCCCGAGAAGTACCTGGGGGACGGTCTTTTTACAGCCGCCCTCCCTCCACCAGAGAGGGTGACCGATTTACAGTCATCCCCTTCGAGACATGCCTAAAGGCGTGGCACTAATGGGCGTCTTTGATGTGATCTTACGAGGACCTGGAGCCCCGCTTCGGTGCAGAAGATGACCGCTCCAGTGTTTTTAGCCTAACAGTTATAGACAAACAATAAATTTTCAACTTATATCTACATATTAACGTAGAAATAACAACTCTTACTGTTTATTCCATTTCACTGGTACAAAATTGAAATAAAATATCAGCTATAAAATTCATTTACTAGAATACTTGTAATAAGAAAATGTCTGAGGAGTCAGAAAATATACTTCTAAAACTTTAGTTCTTTAGACTAAGAAGATTAAGTTACAGAACTCTTATAAACTTACTTTTCGAACAACAAAACTCGCTTGAAAAACTGCATCGCGTATTATATAACAAAACTTCGCACGACTTGGGCTCAACCCTAAAAAGCACAGCTTTATTAAACGCGATAGGGCACGTCATAATCTATCGTACAACCTGTCTGCGATGGGGTATTTTCGTTGAAAGCCGTCGATATTGTCTTGTTAGTTATGTTCAAGCTTTTCTTTTATTCGTGTCGACGGAAAACGGATTGCGACGCTACGAAAAATGGCGGACAAGTTGCTTTTGAAATGATTAATGTTAGTAAAGTGAATTGTTGGAGTTTTAGTTTGTATGTGAATGCAAGTTTGTTGAAAGATGTGGTTGGTAGAGTGGATTAATATTGTTGAAATTGCTTGGAATGTACACAACAGTAGATAAAATTGCTTTGAACAGATTATTTGGAGTTTACAAAGTTGTAGTTGGGCTTAAGAGTAAGAGTTGTAGTTAAACGTTTACTGTAATAAATCATATAGCGACTTCAAAAGGTAACTGTCAAACTTACAAGCGAGGGGAATTTCAAGCCAAAATTCGGTGTCATGAGGCTCATTAACGTTGTTTATGTAACATGTATTTTATAACAAAACAGTCATAAGGCACAGGTGTAGCTTGTCTCCTAATATTTACAACATCAATATATCAATCACATTAGCAACACGGAGCATAAAGAATACAACGGAAAGTAATTTATGAGGCAAAAATATGACAAGAAATGAAATAAAAGTAATCAGATCATCATTAATTCTTATTTTTGCGCACGAATAACGTATTTTATATGAGAATGGACAATAAATGGGAAATTAGCGTGGCTTGTTAAAATATATGGGGCGAATATGCTGACAGCGGCATCTATCTGGTTAATGAGTGGTCGGAATGACCCCCGTCGCGTTCGAGGGTTGGGTAGCCGGAGAGGGAAAATATATTTTTGTTTCGAGATTTAGCGCTGCTGCAATTTCTTTCAGAAGTTTTGTTGGCTCTGTCGCTTTATTTACGCTGAGCATAACTAGGCGTTTAGTAGCATTATGTACTTCGTGTGGTGATCGGGTTAAGAATATAACACCACTCGTATCTTATCACGTGGATATTCTTCTAAGGCGATTAAGTGACTAAGCCAAAGGAATGGGCAGCAACATCCCTCCTGTGAAAAGTAGCCATAGTGCGTTCAACAATCCATCTGCTAAGCGTGGTCAGTGATAGAAAATTGCTCCCAAAATGATGACACAATTGTGGAAATGTATGGGAGAGGCCTTTGTTCAGCAGTCATTTAGGTGATTTGATGATGATGAAAGTAAAAGAAAACATAACTAATACTAACTAAAGAATAACCTTGTGGTGTCTGTATTCGTGTGGTATCCAGATTTAGTATAAAGCACCACTCCATCTCTTCCTGTGGATGTCGCTGAGGGACTCTAAACCAAACGGATGGGTAGCAGCGTGGATTCCTGTGGAACAGTAGCCATACTGCGCTCAACACCTCGCCTGCTAAGCCTCGTCAGTGTTCGCAAATTGCCTTAGGAGCAATTTGCATGTACTGACCACGCAAGAATTGAAATTAAGAACGAAAACAATACTAACTATAGAGTATTCATTCTCACATAATATTCGAGGCATTTTAATAGATAAATTAAAATCCCCCGAAAGGAGATCTAAACCCTACTCGAAACGGATTCCGTTGTGTCATATATCACATATGTCTCGGCAGCGCCGGGTTATCTAATAGAGGGTTTCCAGGTACAGGTGAGTTTAATTTATATTATTGTTTAGTGGCGTATTTATCATGAATCGGATTTGATTGTTATTGTATGAAGATGATAGTAATATTCTGATGAGTTCTGTGGTAGAAATGAAGTCAGTATTTTTTCAATATGTGTTTTTGTTGTAGAAAAGTTATTATTGAAAGAACAGAATGCGATGCTGGCTCGTCATCTCGAGACGTAAAGTTATTGAGTCTCATATGCCCAGTAATTTCAATATTACCCTGCCATTCTAAACGGAGCACAGTAATGTCTAAAGTTACACTACTGCTTAGCGACGAATATCGGGCACTATCATTATATCCTTATTAACTGGATAGCCAGGGCATAGAGGGTCAAAATTCGACCCTCAAGTGGCATTTCGTAGGTTGGTTATTCCACAAAATGACATGAGGCCACGACAGTGTAAGCCTCATAGTCAGTTGCACTCACTCATTGTTAAACGATCGGCGAGGTTGAGCAGCGCTTGGCGCGCACAGTGTATGGATGGGTGTGCCGCATAGAGGTATATGAACTGAGCGTCTGTAAGCTTCGAAAGACATGTAAAATCGTCGATCCCTTTTGTAGTCATTAGACAGTCGTTAAGCCAAGTCGGAAACCTTTGGGCTGCTTAAACAACTCTGACACAAGGTTGGCCGCTAACAACATGAAAACAAAAAGAAAAAGTGTAGGCCTGCAGATATTGGATTTACTTTAAGAAACTTTTTGGTCTGCGTTTTGGAAATGTGTTCAGTAAATGCAAAAGGCTCACTACCATAACACAGTACTGTCATCAGTGATGTAATGCGGGTGTAGAACAGTACCAATATTTTTGTCCATCCCTCCAGGGAATTCCAGCGTGATGTTATATAAGCCATACTACATTAGAGGAATCAGATTTTCTGAGTATTATATGAATATAGAAGTATGTTTATGTGTCTATCTGTATCTCTATGTCTATCTATAATAGGTGCTTAAACTATGTAAGTAATGCAGTAAGGTCAACCATAGTAATTCAAGGAATGCTTTGCATTATGCATATATTCATGTATATGTATGATTAAATACCGTTTAAGAATATGCTATTGTATTATTTAAATAATAGGTATCTAGATACCGTAGTCCGGTAGGAGCGTGTACCGGGACTATATTTAAATGATATTCTCGCTTTTACTGTTTTAATTGTATATTCTTTATAATAAATACAATATGTCTTTTATCTATGATTTACCATGCTATACCAAATATCTCTAGAACGGACGAACGGCCGAAATTTATATTCGATCTAATTCAAAATCATCGGATTTCGAATTACGGATATGTCTGTTTTTTCTGTTAAATGTGATCGTGACCAACAAAGGATGAATTTCAAAATCTTAAATCTGAAGATTTTGGATTAGACTGATTATTAATTTCGACCGCCAATAACTTCTCAATTCAAAACTATATACTTTTTTATAGTGGCCAGTAAATCGTAACAAGGAGGCGAGCAATATTACAGTACCTACTGTAAGGCATTCGGCATTCAGCAACTTTAACTGTGAAACGATACATTTTTAGGGATGTGTTCTTCTTCTTCTTCTCTTACATTATGGCTTCTGTAGAGTATCTTCCACAATTTCACCTATGTCATCTATAAGGCAACATAGTACGGAGTTTAATCGAGATTTTTATATTCATAAAATATTTCTCAATAACGAAAAATATCTGATAGGATAAGTAAGCTGAAGTTGCGTGGGCGGGGCACATTGCTCGTAGAACTGATTAATAAATTATTCTATATTGAATTGGAATTACTTACGGAAGTATATCGCGTTTAATTCATTCATTCTATATACTTACGTACAGCAGTGTTCGAAACGTCGAGCGAATTAAGAGTAGTATTTTAATATATTGTGCATGCATTTATGTTCCACTACACAAAGTTGTTGCTTAATTGTGTATTACACGTACGATATTTTCAGGTTTTATTATGAACGAATGTGAGTATGTAGGGTAGAACAATAAAATATTGTCCTATTTCATTTGGTATTTTATATATTTGTGTATTACCTAATAATATAATAATTGTATGTGCTAGGGCTGCACGTTCGACGTATAGATGCTTTATGTAATGGGCATTCATTTTGGTTGTTTCATTGTTTAGATTACTTCATTGGTAAGTGCAGTTGCTGATCTTAGGTAAAAGTCCCACAAAGTTGTAATTTATTTATTACCGACTTCAAAAAGGAGGAGGTTCTCAATTCAATGCGTATTTTTTTTATTTTATGTATATACACCGATTACTCTAAGATTTGCAGACCGATTTGAGGAATTCTTTTTTAACTGGTGCAGAATGCTTTCGAGTTGGTTCTATATAAATTTCATTACAGGTGATTGAGTAGTTTTTTGATCAGCTTCAATAAACAGGTTAATTTATTGCGCTTACCTAGATGATGTCTTGATAGTTTCGATTCCTCTTAGATCAGAGAACCGATTTGAGTCATTCTTATTTTTAGTGTTAAATACTGATACCAAATTGGAAAAAAGTTCTTACATTTAGTTAACTAAAAAGAAACAAATAAATCTTTATTTCTGAAGTCGGGCGGGGAGGATATGCCCCAACCATGGTTCATGCAGACCAACGAGAAGTTATATTTTATACCTGGCTCCGCCCGGCTTCATAAATAAATTTTATTAATAATATTTTTTTTCCCTTTCAGTGGTTTTTATAATTTTATATTGTGTAGGGTTTTTGAAGTCGGTATTTTTTTTTATTTAAAAGTTTTATCGTTGTTTCATTGTTTAGATTACTTCATTAGTACGTGTAGTTGCTAATCTTAGTTTTATGCACCATAATGGTACACAAGGTGGACTTAATGCCGTATGGCATTTTCTAACAGTCAACCTTTGGGTTAAAAAGAAACACATCGAAAAGAGGTATATATATTACAAAAAAAATATAATAAGATATACATACATAAAAATCCATAAACTTATAGATAGATACGGTCAAATACATAGGTTTAAAATATTATTTTTATATTATTATTTCGGCCTAATAAAGTCCACTGCTGGACACAGGCCTCCCTCAAAGATCACCACAACGACTGATATCGGTGTGTTGTGTGCTCATTGGGGGGTTTGCCATAATCGCCACGCTTGGCAGGCGGGTTGGCGATCGCAGTTGAGTTGTTAATATATTCGAAGGACGCTGCTGCCCATCCTCCGTCTAATCCCTTAGTCGGCTTTTACGACACCCACGGGATGAGATGGGTTGGTACTATTCGTAGCCGGCACCACACGGCAAAATATACTACATATAATACGTACTATTTATCATTTTAACTATGCCCGTAATTGTCAATTAGGATTCCAGCGAACTTAAAAAAGTATTCCCGAACTTTGCGTTTGAAAGAAAATTTACTTAGCGCTTTCTTTATATCAAGGGGAAGCTCGTTGCATATTTTGATTGTTGAGACAGCAAAGGATTTCGAAATAAAACCTGTACGATGGGAAGGAAACTGAAGAATCAAATTCCATTGTTATGCAGTTTTTGAGTTAGGAAAATATTTATGTCAGGTCGGTATTTGGATCCTTGTGTGGCAAACGGAAATAAGGTCGCCTCTATTACTTGTGACATCAGAACAATTCTAATTCTTGTGGTATATTCCACAATATGTGTGAAATTCTCAGTCATCATAATTTCGGCCGAATGAAGTCCACTGCTGGACACAGGCCTCCCCCAAAGATCACCACAACGACCGATATGGGTTTGTTGTGTGCTCATTGAGGGATTTAGCCATAATCGCCACGCTTGGCAGACGGGTTGGCGATCGCAGTTGAGTTGATAATGTACTCGAAGGACGCTGCTGCCCATCCTCCGGCTAATCCCTTTGTCGACACCCATGGGAGGAGATGGGGTGGTGGTATTCTAAGCCGGCACCACACGGTAATTCTCAGTAGCTGGTCGGTTTTTGAACGGAAAACGGGAATCGGCTCGCTATTATTACGTCTTGCAACTTAATACGGACATCTGCGAGATGTAGGTGAACATCCGTACTATTAATTATAACCTTTCGGGAATATGGGCGTGATGGTTGGTTGGTTAATTTTGGAAAAGGCTGGTCAACATTGAGTTATTGAAAAGGATTAAAATGCTAATATTACTTGGATATGTGCCCTGTTGGTCGTCCTCAAAGCGTGAGCTGAGCCGCACTTTGAAAGAGGTCTTTATCCAGCCGTAGACTGCAATGTGCTGTGTGGAAGATGATTGATATCGAGTCCTCAATGAAATAATACCCCATAATCTTTTTTGATTTTTATTAAAAACGTTGCCCCACACTAGGATTTCTCCTGTGTCGTGGGTGCGTTTACAGACATGAATTTCACACACAATACACCCAGACCCGGAACAACTACGTGCAGATCATACAAATATTTGTACCGTGCGGGGATCGAACCCACGACCCGGAGCGCAGCAGCCGACTGTATCAGTCACTGCACCAACCGTGCCGTCCCTCGCGTCAATCTCTCGCGTGTCAATGCCGGCAGCCGTGCAGACACAATAGATTTTTAATTGTGTCTCGTTTTACGACACGCAATGAGATAACGGGCACGGCTATTTTTAATGTCACCAACAATCACCTAATTTTACTATTCCATACTCAACCGTAATCAGAAATCAAAAATCGTCTTCGCCCTTTTCAGCTTAACTAGTATAGATCAAACTGATGCGCGGATCATCCCCCCCAATTTGGAACGCACGACTCATCTCGCATTAAGATCGATTCCTTCGCCATAAGGATTGCGATAAATCGCTGGTGATTGAATAACAATATGTTCACACTTTTTGTTGATATATTGGATGTTTGTAAAGACTTACTTATTCGTCAGCTTTTTCCCGAATTTGCTAGGGTTGTATTTTTCAGTCTAACTGGATACGGTTCAATAAATATCACAGTCCACAGAGTCCACGTTAATAGTGAATTTCATTTCAAAGGCACAATCAATAATTTACAAGGATAAGTGAGGTACCGGTTCAGAATACCACCACCCCATCTCCTCCCGTGGGTGTCGTAAAAGTCAACTAAGGGATTAGCCGGAGGATGGGCAGCAGCGTCCTTCGAGTACATTAACAACTCAACTGCGATCGCCAACTCGTCTGCCAAGCGTGGCGATTATGGCAAAACCCTCCAATGAGCCCACTACACACCCATATCGGTCATTGTTGTGATCTTTGGGGGACGCCTGTGTCCAGTAGTGGACTTCTTTCGGCCGAAATGAGTGAGTGATGTGAAAGTGGAATAGTAAAGTTGTTATTGTAGTTTACTCCTTAAGAATCGATTTATGTATAAGGCCCCCGGTATGAAAAATGTATGAGGAGTGGTTGTCTTAGTTAGCGGTGGTTATTTATGTAAGGGTAACCTTTTGAGCCCAAAACTATAATGTTTCATAAATTAAGAACATATGTCCATAAATATGTACACAGCTATGCATTAAATATACCTTTACCTTTAATACATTACTATCACCAATAGCAACAAACATACGACTAATATTTCAATTGAATTTTCAAAATCTTGTTACCCAACAATCACGCGAGGTAACGAGATCGCACGAAGTCGTTTGAGATAAAATCGGCTGAAGCGACTGAGTCCTTGCCGAATCGTGCAATAACAGTTAACTGAAAAAATCGCTTCATTCATTCGAGACTCTAAACTCACAGGCAAACGAAATTTCAGTACATTAGCAGAGAGGGCACGGAATGTAGGGTGTCCATGAAGCGAACACTAGAACGTGCATTTTAATAATATTGTAATTACTCTTTAGTCTACTTAAAACTTATGTAATGTGAATGGTTCACTAATGTTTCACCAAAACTCCGTTGACAAGTTTTTTTACAACAAACGTTTCATAGATTTCACAAGAAATTTTTCCGCTAATATTTTATTTTATTTTATAAAATATTACATTCACATTACAAACATACATTTGGCAGATGCTTCTCTTTACAAATGTTTCGCATGATATTTAATCATTTATCATTTAATATTTGGATTATTTTGGCATAATCACGTTTATACTAAATATCATAGTCGTTATGGTCGCCGTTCTAACCTAACATTTCGTAATAATGCAATATGTGAAATGTTGTTTTACCAGATAACATGAATACAAAAGAATTGTTTGTCAATATTAGGTAATTATTTCCATATGTGAATTATTTGGAAAATTTGTTGTTGTACAATTCCCTATAAAATTACAAAGCATGTTTTAGCAAATCGTTACTTGTCAAGTCAAAAATTAAAAATTGTCCGTGAAATGACAGGATCTTGAATTAAGTTCAAGTTCAGGGAGAATTGTTACCCAAGTTCAAGTTCAATGTTAATGGTAAAACAGCAGGTCTGCGATCAATAACAATCAAAACATCATAATTTTAATAGAGAAGATGGTTGCATGTACCACCTATTTGGAAGCTGGTTATTATAATAATAAAGTCCCAAACAACATATCACACAAAAAAATCAAGACACTGTGAGTGATTACTGCGTGCATTGAAACAATTTTTGATTAGTTTTTGTACGGTAGATAAATTTACTTTTTAATCTGTAACGACGCTTGTCACCTTAGTTATCCTGCGACCACGAACCCTGCAAAGTGTGCTAAATGTCTATATATCTATAATATACGCGAAGTAATCCGTTTAAAAGTGTTTTATTATAATGAGTAATAATCGCGAAAAGCTAAGAATATGTAAAATATTAAATAAATGGTTTGCGACGAAGTAATCCATTAGATAATCTACTTCGGAGACCAATATAATTTTATCCTAACCACAAACATAACATGGTTACTGCACTCGCGAGCCATCTCGCAGAATTGGAGGCTTCAAATGTGGCGTCATGATTAAAATCAGTCCCTCGCTGGCGTCGTTTGCGGGCACAAGAATTAATACCCGCCGTTGGTTTGTATATTGACTTGTTAATCGGATTGGGTACGGCTATGTTATTGCGGTGATTAATGTTGTTATTGTTTTGAGTGGAATTATATTCTGTAACACTTTTATTGTCTTTTAAAGATGATTTAAGGACGAAGTGGTGTACTGCAAAAGGCGCTTTAAAAATAAAAGAAAAAAAGCAGCTAATTTTTTTACAAGTATGGATCACTTATGGGCGATATTTTTTTTTAATGTTTACACAGTTCTGTCCTAAAAACTTACTGATATGATAAATGTTTAACAAAAAATGTAACCGCTTTCTTCTAAGCGGAGTAGAGCAGCGTAGGCCTGCCCATTCGGAACTGCCTTAGCTTTATTCTATAACTTTCTATAGAGCGTAGCTCAGTCTGATTTGTCAGTATTAGTGTATAGTCTATGGTCTGATTTAAGCTCACCTTTGTATTATGTACAAAGGTGAGCTTAAATCAGACATTTACATTGACTGCCTGATTTGTATTTTATTTTTGTACAATAAAGAATTTAGTATAATTATTTTGATATATTTTCGCTAAAAAGCTAGCTGGCCATTGCTAATGGTCACTGTATAGATCGATTGATCTGCGAGATTATGGTACACTTTCCGCAGTGGCTTGGATAGCTGACCATTCTTCACACATCCAGACAAGGGGCGGATTTAGGCTTTATTTATTTATTCAATCAATTGCACGGCCAATAACAATATTCAATTTCTAAGTATCTACAATAACAATATTGAAATGCAATAACTGTCGATTTCATTAAAGTTAAGTTAAGTAAACAAGAAACATAATCATCATATCCACTACAAGAAGTCCACTGCTGAACAAGGGGCTCCCCCATAGATTTTCCCAATTGGATCGTTTTTTGGAGGAAGATTTGCTAGTACTCCCCACGCTTGGTAAGCGCAGTATGGCTACTGTTCCACAGCAGAGACGCTGCTGCCCATCCCTCCGATTGAGAGTCACTTAGTCGCCTTCTACGATATCAACGGGAGGAGGTGGAGTGGCGCTCTATTCTAAATCCGGACACAACACGGATGCATAATGAACTATGACTATTTCTTCTGTTACAGGTAAACCAACCTTTATGTCGAAGACTCGAAACGTGAAAGGATAACTTGAGAAAAGGTATCTAATTAATACATGAATTAAGAAAAACTACGCTATTATTATTATTTATTCATTATATCATCATCATATCAGCCTTTTGATACGTCCACTGCTAAACAAAGGCCTCCCCCAAAGATTTCCACAATTGTGTCGTCATTTTGGGGGGTATTTGCCAATACTCACCACGCTTGGCAGGCGAGTTGGTATAATTGGTTATAATATATTGTTTAGATCGTAAACGTTACTAAACCATACTTTACGGCAGAAGCAGAAGTATTGTTTTGTAAGTTGTCCCGCAATTGAATCACATGACATCCACTTCCACAATGCGACCAACACAGAGAATTGTTAATTACAATTGAAATCAAATCGGAAGCGAACCAGTAATGATAATTGGGACGATCACTCTGGGTGTCTATAAACATCAGTAACATGTCCAATGCAAGTCTTGTTAACTGCATTTGGCATCGATTACTGTGACGCGGTGCGATGGACACTGGACAATTCGGGAGTTTTGTAAAAATTGGACATGCAGTCAGTTTCTTATTATTGTTGTTCCTTTTTTATTTGTAAAGGTAGGCTATCTTATGTGTATGTGGTCTATGGTTTCTGGTAAGGAATAGGTCATCCTCTTCCGCAGGTATTATAGAAGGCAACTAGCAGTCTATCCAGAAAACCAGCGGCTGTCTTCTGTGTGTTGAAGGCAACATACTGCGCTCACGAATGCGTCTGCCAAGCATGGTTATTATGGCAATCTCACCTATAAACAATCGGTAGAGTCATTATGAGCCTATGTTTAAATAAGAACGTTTAAAGGGGGGAATGATTATGGAGGATAATCGTGCAGAAAGATTAGGGTGATGAAAGTTATTATATAGGCCATAAAAATTATCGTTCCGACTGCAACGCCGGAATCGAAGCCGCGATTACAGTAGCTACATTACCAGTGTGCCATAGCGCACCTCCTCTTTTTGCAAATATTCCCAACATAAGATAGGATAGGAGGCTTCCAGTATCCAACAAATTCTTTAGGCTATATTTTTGTGCTCGCACGAAACAACATTATGTCAAAAGTAGTCCGTAGCCTTCTTAACAACAAACTGTGATCATCTATTCGTCTACCAACCCTAGTGATCAATTTTATTTGAACGACTCTTCCGGCATCTAAATTGTAGGATACCGAGAAAATGTATGCTTGCGTAAAAGCAATTTTTCTGAATATATCAGCACAGATTTATTTATTTTATCTGCCTACTTACATGCAGCATCAATACGTGCAATTACGTGCAACACGCATGCATGCACATTTACCGTAACATAAAAATAGAGACCCGCGATGTCCATTTGAAATTACAAGCTCCTTATTCGTGATAGTTTTTTTTTAATCGGTTCAATAGCACTTGAGATTATATCCTACATGATCAAACAAACACACGCTCTTTATATGTTAATATTAGTACCGATAAAATTTCTAAATCGAAATATTTATTTGTTATACTTAGTGTATATTGCACACCAATCAGTTGCTGCAAAAATATTAAACGGCGCTAGTATAATATAATAAATAAAATAGCATCTTAAAATAATTTGGTGTACTCCGGTAGACTATCAAACATTTTTTCGAGGTACATACAATATCAAGTGTTTCATGTCCTTACTTTATCTTTGTTATAGTTTCCTCTACCATTAAAAGTTACTACGTAAAGGTACCTGACATCTTTGTCTTCTTCGGATGTTTGTCTCTGAAATCGATTGCTTTGTGAGCATCGATGTAAAAATACCTTATTATATCTATTATTTTCTTTCCTTATTCGTTTGTCGTTAGTTGACTATACAACTTCTATATCTACATTGCCTTTCAATAAATTTACTTACTGTGTTATGTCCGAATTTAGAATATATCTCCACTCTATCTCTTCCCCTGGATGTTGTAAAAGCGACAAAGGGATTCGAAACCAGAGAGATAGGTAATAGCGTCTATTTTGTAGGAGAACCCATTCTGTGCTCACTAACTCGCCGGCCAAGCGTGGTAAGCATAGATTTCCACAACGCCCATATCAGTATGTTGACTATGAAATGGGCTTTATGGCTTATCTGCGATGTTAAGCTGCACTTGCTACGGTCTGGCTTTTGGTGATCTTTGTTTCGGCAGCAAGATCCACGGTGCCTCGGAGAGCACGACAAGCTGTCAATCCCAGCTGTCGCACATCCGTGAATAGTGGTTACTGGATGTCAGAAGACCGAACTTCTGTTAAGCGTTCTGTGCTTTTTTATTTTTTGATTGGGCCCAGTGGGAATTCTACATGAACTTCCTCCACCTCGGGGAAAGACGGAGGGGCATGCCGGACTCCTACCTGCTAAAACTACTGGAGCGATCATCTTCAGCATCGAAGGGGGGTTCTAGGTTCTCGTCAGATCACACTAGAACCCACCATTGATGCTCACTACATATAACTCTATTTAACCTGAGAATGTCTATGGGTAGATATTTCGATCACTTCCATATTCAAATTATTTCGACGAAAATTGAACAATATTCAGTGAAGCCCTCGATAGTAATTAATATAATCAAACAGTCATAAAACACTCCGCTTTACCAAATCTGTCATTAATTCTACGATACTGTTTCAATATTTAGCTTACATAATTCATTTGACTACTATTAAGGGGTATGTTTTATTCTTAAAGTACGTAATAGTATAATATAAATGGAGATAGACTTTATGGGTGGGAGTATACGACGAGCTGGGGACATGATTTCAACTATAAAATGTACCTACCTGAACCATACAAACCAAATAGCCGTCCCCGTCCCATAGTCCTGGCCTGCATGCTATCAATCAGCTCTGCCTATCGCTGTCCACTACTGGACATAGGCCTCTCCCAAGCTGCACCGTAATGACCGGTCCTCTACCATCTTTCGACGACACGGTTGGTGCGTGGTTGATACAGTCGACTGCTGCGCTCCGGGTCGCGGGTTCGATTCCCGCACGGAACAAATATTTGTATGATCTGCAGGTAGCTGTTCCGGGTCAGGGTGTATTGTGTGTGAAATGTATGTCTGTAAACGCACCCACGACACAGGAGAAATCCTAGCTAACGTTGCAAACGTTATAAAAAAATCTAATGTATTCAATGTCTTCTTTCTGCATCCAACCTCTCCCAGCAGCCTTATTGTGGTCCTCGGTCCATATGACTAGGGCATATTGAATTACATGTACCAATTCGTACTCTCCATTCAAGAACTCGTTTACATGCTAATCTTGTATTAATCAATTTCGACTTAATCGAATCGACTACTTGAATTCTTAACCAGAGGGTTGGACTGCACAATGACGATCATGTAACCGATCGTTTGTGGGGGAGGCCTTCATTCAGCAGTGGTATGTTTTGGCTGATGATGATAATGATGATGACTTGAACTTATTAAATTCATGATTAGCCTCCAAAAAGTATTTATAAAATCGTTCATCCAAGCAGTACACTTTTGAGACTAGCTTATGTTTCCCCCGCTCCTTTCAGCTCGTGTTTACAGTGTTTTTACTAATATTAGGTATCAACCGGTAAATATTCATTGCTAAAAACCGCTGAATATCGCATAAAGATTTTACTGGTAGTAAGAAAGAAAGATACATTTATTCCAGTCTCGCATAATTATGAAAATAGTAAAATACAAACAAAACATTAAATAAGGAAACATGATACGAAGCCAGAATAGGGTCCTATATCAGCATTGTAATCATCATCATCATCATATCGGCCATACAACGTCCACTACTGAACAAAGGCCTCCCCCATAGATTTCCACAACTGTGTCATCATATTAGGGGGAGCTTGCCAGTACTCACCACGCTTGGCAGGCGAGTTGGTGAGCGCAGAATGGCTACTGTTCCACAGAAAAGACACTGTTGCCCATCCCTCTGGGTTAGAGTCCGTTAGTCGGCTTTTACGACCTCCACGGGAGGAGATGGAGTGGTGCTATATTCTTGATCCGGACACTACACGGATAATAGTAGTATGGTACTGCAACATCTAAAGCTGCAGCGCTGGTTTTCTGATAGGGCCTGATTATAGTGAAGCCACGGACAGTAGTAGGTCTCTTATTGTAAGTCTTGCTAAGTAGGTACTACTGCAGTGCTAGATATTCTGCCGCCAAGCAGTAGTGTATAAACAAGTACTTTGTTGTGGCACTGTTTCTGTAGTTGAATTTTATTTATTTTATTTAATAAAAAACGTTGCCCCACACTAGGATTTCCCCTGTGTCGTGGGTGCGGTTTACAGACATGAATTCCATTTACAATACACCCAGACCAGAAACATTTACCTGCAGATCATACAAATATTTATTCCGTGTGGGAATCGAACCCACGAACCGGAGCACAGCAGCCGACTGTATCAGCCACTGCACCAACCGTACTGCACCAGCCATAAATAAAAGTCTATAAAGTAAAAAGTAAAAGTAAATAACTAATGTCTCGAGATGAAGAGCGCAGTGTGGTACCACGCAGGACAAATCCTGAGTAGCATTATAATTATTATGGGGAGGCGTGACGCTCACCACCAGGCGAATGACTTGGGCATGTCGTCGCAAGGATGAAAAAATATCAGTGGAAAGGTGCTACTTACTACCTATCATCATTTCGGCTGAATAAATTCCACTGCTGGACACAGGCCTCCCCCAAAGATCACCACAACGACCGATATGGGTGTGTCGTGTGCTCATTGGGGGATTTTGCCATAATCGCCACGCTTTGCAGGCGGGTTAGCGATCGCAGTTGAGTTGTTAATGTATTCGAAAGACGCTGCTGCCCATCCTCCGTCGAATCCTTTAGTCGGCTTTTACGCCACCCACGGGATGAGATGGGTTACCTAGCATTTTAACATAATCGATAAGTCGCCTTTCTTAACAGCAATGGGAATGAGTGATCTAATATTTTCCGAAAACTAAAATTGAATAAAATACTATGATAAAGTTTCAGCAAAATTCACTGCCTGAAACATTTTACTATCAATGTTAAATGAATTTATAGCGATAACAAACGCATCGTGTGTAAATTAAATGATTACGATAGATTGGGCCGGTCTATTATCTTATTATTAATGCAAATTGGTAACCAGGGACTAATGAGATTAATAGTTTTCCATTTTAATCGATAGTTTATACTGAATTTGATTTATCGGGGGTATGCAGGATGCGTTATTATCTGGATTATTACTGTGATTATATGTGGGTTGGCCACTGTGGTTTAATATTTGAGGTAATCTAGATTCATGTAATATTTTCGCATATTTACGCGTGTTGCACGTACGTATATTGCACGTATGTTCTTTAACGACGGACGGTGTTATATGCATCTGTAAAAATGCGAGTTACCGGGTGTTCTACTTTGAGTACCGATAGTTAGGTACCTTGGTTCCGGTCTAAACATACCTAGGTTGCGATGACCGAAGTATATATCTGCTGATCAGAGCTTCGTCGGCAAAAGAAACTCTAATTGGGAGGTTGTTTCGGAACGTAGGACGGTGCGTTATGTTGAGAAGCGGCCATCACACATTGCTTTCTGGAGAGGTGATATTTCCACCGGATCTATAAAAAAGGACTTACAATGGTAGGTACTCGAAAACGACAATATATAATTCTGATTAATAAAAAAAAATACACGTTGCACTCCGGGAGTGCCGACAGAAGTGAAAACTTATTTTGGCGCGTTAGACATTTTTTAGAATGTTCTAACGTGCCAAAATAAGTTTTCACTTTGTTATTATTCTACTTTTTTATTAAATTAATCAAGTAATTTTATTAAATTAAATATAAATATTTACCTACGAGATGAGGAACAGTGATAAGCAATGATGCTATATGTACATGCATATATGCACACACCATAGCTGCGTCTCGTAACGGTGTCGCGAATCCAGAGATTGTATCTCATCTAAAACTATGCGCACCGCTAAAATAAGTTTTCACTTTAAAAAATACTACCGTAATTAAATCGTTTACGTACCTATATTATTGTGAATGATGATCCAGTCATAAATCTCAAATCGGTTATTGAAACAAGCATAGCTGCAATCATGTATTAATTAGGAATTTTCCTTCAATTGATACTAACGAAGTACGTACATACTCGTGTACTGGATTCTGTACTCAAGTACTTACTTCATTTGAGTACTTGAGCGCGATTCGAGTATTCTGTCTCGGATTCTGACTCGATACGTTTTAATGAGTAATAAAATACTCTATTACCAAATATAGCCGACTTGGCGCTTCACTACCCGGTAACTCATCCAATATAATATAGACAATTTACATATGAGTTGAGAGAGGGATTCACTGATTAAAAACCCGTACCAAACCGCATACCCTTTTTGCCATCTCTGATATAGAGTCTGCTAAAATATTTTAAATTAGCCCAATATACAATTATTCCATTGGAGTTCTTTAATTAATGATTCCCTTTAATTTCTGTTCTTCAAACAATCCATCAAGCAAATCATACATATCTTCAATTAAATTATTTAATTTGCAATTGGGCGCAGCATCCTTTAATAAAAAATATGAATTATTACTTCGTCTCGAAATTAGTTATTATGGTGATTTCTTCTAGAAATTCGTTTTGTATTAAAATTATATTAATGCTCATGACTGTTCATCTTCAAGAAATGAATTAATGTAGCTTATAAGTCTGAGAAATAACTGTTTACAAGCTTTTATTTAACATGCTTTTTTTTGTTGGGCTTCTCTCATACATTTCTGGGAAATGTGGTTGCTTAACCGGTCATTTCTGGCGAAGCCATAAGGGGCCTCCAGCCAGGCTTAAATTTAATATTAAAAACTAAGCAACTTTCGCTAAGGGCGCCCCCTGCGGGACAAGGACCTCGGCTGCAGCGTTGCTGGGGATAACAAGCTATTGTTTTGGGGACAGCTGGATCGGTATTATTTATAATGTATTAGGGAACATTTAAAACTATAGGCTTGGCACGTGCCGGCACGAGCAAGAGACAGGAGGGAGAAGTGATAACTTGAACGGGAAGGTGACGCGGTGATAGGCCTCCGCGACGTCGGTGAGGCGGGCATCCTCGGCGGCGACGGCGGTTAAACGGTCGGGTGTTAAGTGAATGAGACAACGCGAGTCTCTTTATGTGATCTAACGTGATTTTGCCGTCTGGATCGACCGGAACGTGACTCGGGCGGCAGTATTTAACTTGCCTTGTTAGTAGGGCTTAAATCTTACAACTGAATTTGAAAACAGTTATCCTCGACCGACTGAGCTGAAATTTTGCATACAGTTTTAGTTTGTACGACAATGCATGGTTACCTGAGTGACGTCATTCTAAATCCAATATGGTGCAGTTACAAATATGGCGGCACAGTTGGTGTGCAAATAATGGATTATTTTAATTTTAATTAAGTAGCGTACAATTGCAAAAAAACCATAATCGTTCATAGTGAAAAAGAAAGTTCAGTTAAAATTGTCCCGTCAATTGTTTTTTTTTTTTGTGTTGCCTCACACTAAGATTTCTCCTGACGGCTCTAGTGTAATCTTACGAGGACCTGGAGCCCCCCTTCAGTGCCGAAGATGACCGCTCCAGTGGTTTTAGCCGGTAGGAGTCCGGCATACCCCTTCACCCTTCCCCGGGGTGAAGGAAGTTCCATGTAGAATTTCCACTGGACATCAATAAAAAAAAAAAAAGGATTTCTCCTGTGTCGTGGGTGCGTTTTATAGACATATATACCACACACAATACACCCAGACCCGGAACAACTACCTGCAGATCATACAAATATTTGTTCCGTGCGGGAATCGAACCCACGACCCAGAGCGCAGCAGCCTACTGAATCAGCCACTGCACTAACTGTAAAGGGATTAATGTTATATTTGTACGATTTTGGCTTAAAAGGGCTGAAAAGACACGAAAGAGCTCTGTATACGTAGCCGTACTGACTACGGAATCTTTATTTTTATTTTTGTATTAACCCGTTTGAAATGGCACACTGGCTAAAACCACCAAGACGATTATCTGCAGCACCGAAGTAGAGCTCTAGATCCTAGTACGATCACACTAGAGCCGCCCTTTGATGCCTATAGGCACATCTTGGAGGGTATGACTGAAAGGCTGAAAGCCACTACCTTAGAGAGGAGAAGACTGTAAAAAGGACGCTCCCTAACGGGGGGTGATTGTAAAGGATCCCCCGAAGACTCGCTGTGCGCTAGACTACGACACCCTATCCTATCGTACCTAATTTACCAATACCTGGCTGGAGGCCTGTTTTGGCTTCGCCAGAAATGACCGGTTAAGCAACCACATTTCCCAGAAATGTATGCAAGAAGCCCGACAAAAAAAGAAGAAGAAAATTTACCAATGCGATGACGGCGGCGCGGTTATGTACTGAACTTGAGACATTTTAAACTTATTTTCGGGACACAATAAAACAATGCATAAAGTCTATTGTCATCGATTCTGTTACTGGTGCTGAAAAACTATTCTCAAGCTTCGTATCATCATCATATCAGCCGGTGGACGTCCACTACCAAGCTAAATCCTCCTTAATAGATTTCCAAAGTAATTGTGTCGCCATCTTGGAGGGGAATTTGCCGGTACTTACCACGCTTGGCGGGCGGATTGGTGAGCGCAGAATGGCTGCCGTTTCACAGACAGGACACTGCAGCTCTGGTTTAGAGTCTCTTAGTTTCATTTTGCAACATCCTCGGAAGGAGATGGAGTGGTGCATTCTTAATCCAGACACCACGCGAATGGGTTTTCTTAAAAGCTACGAATAATGTTGTATAACTTTAACTTAATTATATTCCTAAAAAATACATTAAATATCCATGAGACAATCAATGTCCTTCATTATAAAAGGGCGAACAATGCGATTGAAAACCCAAAGTAACAAAGCCCGTTATCAATTCAGCCAAACTATCCTGTAACAACACTCTCGACGCTAAAACCTTATCAATTATTTCAGTTCCACTATCTCTATTTGCATTTACGTAATTTCAACTCCTGATCCAAACTAAATTGATATTGTGAGCCTACCAAATTTCGCAGTACCTTTATACATGGAATGCGGGTATACAATGTTTACATTTCAATTTGGCAGCGTTATCACATTAATCCTTCGGGGCGAACGGGTCGCTCAGCGAGTACCACAGATAAATTATTAATTAATACTGTGTATGTTAATTATTAATTGTTAACTAGTTGTGTTATGAAGTAATGCTGAGTATTATGTGTAATTAGGGAAATTTAGGGATTACATGGTAATATAAATAATAATACTAATAATAACAACTCAATGTACTCGAAGGACGCTGCTGCCCATCCTCCGGCTAATCACATAGTTGCCCTTTACACCACCTAAGGGATGAGATGGGTCGTATATGAATATGTATATAGTTTATAGATATCTATTTAGATTTTTTTAAAGAATTTCTGACTGCTGCTGTACCTGATATAATTACCTAAACAACATTGTGCTCACAACTGCCCAATAACAAAATTGACAGTGTATGTTCGTTTTTCATTGCATTGTGCGTTCCTATATCTATACATGCACAACACATTTGAACAATTATTTGAAGCTCGTGTATTATAAATTAATGCGGAAGCAATTAACCCCTTGATGACGAATTATGTAATATGTTGTAGTGTGTGTTGATGAGCATATAATCTGTTAAAGCCCTGTTGTAATATTCAAATGTAAGTAATTAATAATTAACTTTAAACGTCGGCAAAGTGTGAAAATATAATAAATAGTATAACCAGAAACGTGGGTGGCTTAAAAGCGGGACAAAGGAGAAGAGTATGCATTTTCCTTCTTGCAATCGCCAATCCGTCTGCCCAGCGTGGTGATTATGACAGTTCCCGATTATATACTAAGGAATGCATCGACAGCAGTGTCCTTCTGTGTGATCGTGGCAATTAGAGACTATCGAAAAACCAATTGCAAGGTCTGGTGGTTATATAAATCTTGGGTAAGACAAAGATAACCAGACTTCGAACAATCAGAGTAAACCCACAGAATTCAAACATGAGCAAGCACGTACATTTTGCTTAACCTTTTTTTTATTGGTCTCAGTGGCATCATGAACTTCCTCCGCCCTGGGGAAGGGCAAAGCGGCGTGCTGAACTCCTACCGGCGAAATCCTAAATTATAAAATTCGGCACCTAAGAATTCCAGGTCCTCGTATGATCACACTAGATTCACGAACTGTCGCGAGCGCGCCTTTCGAGTGACCCCCGGGAAGTTGGCGGCGTGCATGCGGTCACGAGTCTACGTGTGCGCAGCACAGCGCTTAACGAGATTTTGGGGGAATCCTTTGCAATCCCCCGGGTAGATGCCTGGGGGGGTGTGACCTCTTTACAGCCATCCCCTCCGAGATCTGCATAAAGGCGTTGCACCAATGAGTGGCTCTAGAAGGAGATTATTCGAGATCCTGGTGCCCTTCGGCGCCGAAGATGACCACCCCGGTGATTTTAATAGGAGAGGGAGAATGTAAGGCGGTCGACCCCCGGGAAGATTGTAAAGGAGCCCCCCGAAGCCTCACTGTGCGCTGTGCTATGATGCGCACCACGCGCGTACGTGACCACATGCGTGCCAACGTCTTCCGGTGGGTCGCTTGGTGAGGGCCTGCAGATTCCCCAATCGGCGTGCCCGCGGCCCCGAGGCCCCCCGCCAAATAGGGGCTTAGGCGTCTTGGACCTGGGCGCCGCGGAGGCTGTTACCCCGGCGCCGTCTCGTCCTTCCCAGACCATAAGCATGCTAGTAAAAATTCCTAGGATAGAGGAAGTGATTTTTTGGGTTAACATACTTGTAGTTTACTCTGTCGAAAGACTGGTGGTCGTTGGAGCATTCAAGTCCTTGAGTTGAGACCGTGAATCAACAGATATTGTGTGGAACGTCCCCGATCCAGATGAACTGACGACCTGAAGAAGACTTCTGGGACAGATTGGATGTGGAAGGCAGAGAGAGAACGGGATATTGTGACCGAATCGGCATAGCGTAGCGGCCACGCAGTTTAGTGAAAGCAAGGAAATTGAATCTTGTCGACTAGCAAATAAAATACACAGTAATATTTCAGCCAAATAAAGCCCACGCTAGATACAGGCATTCCCTAAAGATCGCCACAACGGCCGATCTGGGTATATTGTGTGATCATTGGGGGGTTTAGCCATAATCGTCACGAATGGCACCTGGCAGCCCACCAATCTGGTGAGCAATTCTATAGCAATTTTTGGTTCGTTTTATACGGTAGATGAAATTTCTTGTTTAAATGTGTAACGACGCCTGTCACCATAATCATCCTGCGACCACTAACCCTACAAAGTGGTTGACGTCAGGAAAAACAAATAGTATATGCAATGTAATCCGTTTAAAAGTGTTTTATTATAAAAACAACCATCATTTCGCAATCATCGTTAACATTATTATTTTGCGTAAACTTTATGGAGGACATTAAAAATAAATAAAAAGCGTTTCGAACTCCGTATTAATGTGCAGTTTTATCGCTAGCTACAGGACCCATGGTAATGGCGTGGCACCTATAGGCGGCTCTAATGTGAGGTATCGCGGACCTGGAGCACCCTTTGGTGCCGAAGATAACCACTTTTAGCCGGTAGAGGCCCGGCATTCCCTCCCGCTCTTCACAGGGGCGGAGGAAGTATATGATATATTTCCAACGGGTTACTAAGCGGACCTTTTTTTTATTTTTTATTTGTGTCCAATGGAAATTCTGCATGGAACTTCTTTCACCCCGGGGAAGGG
Organism: Diloba caeruleocephala; assembly: GCA_947459985.1. Classification (NCBI taxonomy): domain Eukaryota; kingdom Metazoa; phylum Arthropoda; class Insecta; order Lepidoptera; family Noctuidae; genus Diloba; species Diloba caeruleocephala. Next base: position 5,414,666 of record OX381625.1, on the reverse strand, counting down.
TGAAGGGGCATGCCGGACTCCTACTGGCTAAAACCACTGGAGCGGTCATCTTCGGCACCGAAGAGGGGCTCCAGGTCCTCGTAAGATCATGCTAGAGCCGCCCATTGGTGCCACGCCTTTAGGCACATCTCGGAGAGGATGACTGCGACGATTAAAGCGGTCACCCCATCTAGCGGAGGGCAGGCGGCTGTAAAACGGCCGCCCCCAGTTACTTCTCAGGGAGGATTGTAAAGGATCCCACCAAGTCACTGTGCTGTGCGCTCTGCTGTGCACATGGCAGCACGTGACCACGTGCGCGCTCGTGACCTCCCCATGAACTGACGGCAGGGGGCTCAGGCGTGTTGGACCTGGGCGCCAGGGCGGTTGTTACCTCGGCGCCCTTCTCCGTGCGGGCCGATCGGCCCTCTCCCGATCCCGCTCTGCAGTCTCCTTCTGGAGCATGCCGCTCTCACAGAAGGAGACCACTGCACTCCAATTTGCATACTCTGCCAACATAGCCGACACTACTGCCGGCAGAGAGAGATCTTGCCGGATCTGATCGACCAAGACCTAAAAAAGTGGCCTGTCGTAAAGATAAACATGAAAGAAGTAGACAACTGGTTAACAATGACTACCATATCAATCTGCAGTAACAGTCCTTTTATCCTCTAATACAATTATTGCGAACTGAACCGTCCTTCCAAAGAATGAAGCAATTATCTTTTTCTCTTGACTTCTGTCTTTCTTTCCTTGTGTTGGCAAATCTTCGAATGGAAACATCCATTGGGCAGATTGTCTTTTGGTTTCGGGCTCGTAACAACATATCCAGTTTTCATCACCTGTGACGATGTCAAACAAAGTTTTTTTTTTTTGTTTTGCTTCTCGCATACATTTCAGGGAAATGTGGTTGCTTAAACGGTCATTTCTGGCGAAGCCAAAACAGGCCTCCAGCCAGCTCAACCAAAGCATTCGAATCACCCCTGTTATGGTCTCAATGGTTTCCTCGCAATGTTTTCCTTCACCGTTAACGCCAGTGATAATCAATTATTGATCTACACATACATCCAAAAATCAGAGGTGCGGGCCGGGATCGAACTCAGACCCCTGACCCTGTATGGAAGGTAAGCGTTCAATCACAATGCTGTCTCTATGACTTAAAGTAAGACAAGTTTATAAAAAATAAAACCGGCCAAGTGAGAGTTGAGCTCGCGTGTGTGAGGGTTCCGAAATTGCTGAATCCATTGTCTATTGTTGAATTTGGTCTTGTACTTATTTGTTATTTTAGAAACAAAACTTCTTATAGATTTTTATCGTATCTCATAACCATTGAACCAGGGCTTCAAAAAAAGTTCTCAAGGTGTGTGTAGTCCACCAACCCGCACAAGGCCAGCGTGGTGGACCTTTCTCATTGTGAGAAAAGGCTCGTGCCCAGCAGTGGGACAGTAATGGGCTGATTATGTATGTTACAAACGTGTCTATATAATATATTGGCCCTCTCAGTAAATTTTCTGATGTGTTAATTAAATGTCGGGCAATTTCGGATGATAAGCAGATCGTAATAACGTCGGTTTTATCATGAATAATTGACATGACAAACATATCAGGACGGAGAGCAGTGATCAGATTAATTTAAATTTGTTTAATATGATTGCAGGATTAAAATGCATGAAAGTAATCTTAAAAGTATTTAGTGGGTACACAATTATGTACCTTATATTTTATGTACCCTGTGGAGCCGGGTAAGAATAATCTCTCTCTCTATCTCAACTTGTGGGTGTCGTACAAGGCGATTTTGGGGTTAGCCGGAGGTTGGTAGCAGCGATATTCGAGTACATTTACAACTCAACTGTGATCGCCAACCCGCCTGCCAAGCGTGACGATTATGGCAAAACCCCCCAATACAATATACACCCAGACCGGTCGTTCTGGCAATATTAATTTGGAGGCCTGCAGTGGACGTTTTCGGCTGAAATGATGAAAGAAAGAAAGAAGTTTTTTTTATTTGGCGCATATCGAGACTTAGCTTTATTTTCATATAAAATTGCTATTTAAATAAGAAACGGCTTTTGTTTCACCACAGTTCATCATCATCTCTCGCAATTGCATTACAAAATTATATCATAATTCAAAAATCACGTAGCATTTTGATCGCGTTGTTTACAATACATTGCGTGTTCAGAAATGACAAAAATTATAATCTATTATTTCTGAGATAAGTGGATTTCCAATTTTTATTAGAGGCCTAAGTTCACTTACACTCAGTATAAGTAAGATATCATGTACTTATATTGGTATATATAGTATCGAACAAATCGCCAGCGATAAGCCAGAGCAACACTACAATCGAATAGCGTACCATATAATTTAAATAAAGAAGCAAAAAAAGTTTACATAACAAAATTCAATTCGGAAGCCCTACTTGAACTAATAATTAAATAAGTAAACGACAAAAAATCTTACATAACCACTCAATTCCTATAAAACTTCACCAACAAACAATTAAAAGTTAACAAAGAGTATTAAACAATAGAGCTTAAAACATGCTTAACAAGCTCTCTAGCGATATAACGGGTAACTGACAGAACCGGGGTTAGGTAACAGGTCGTACATACCGTCTATGACCGGTTATGTAACCCTTGGTAAGAGATATTCGTATCGTTAGGAAGGATGGAGGATTCTAGGTAAATCATTTAGTGCGGTAAATATATGGTCACATGCCGCCGTCTGCGCAGTACTTCGTAGTGTACTTTACAATCCCATTCTCTTCGCAATCGCCAGTGCGCAATTGCTAGTAGGAGTGACCTCTTTACAGTCACCCCCTCCGACATTTGCCTATATGTATAACACCAGCTGGCCGCTCCTGTGCCTCTGTTCTCGAGATCCCGGAGTCCCCTTCGCTGCCAAAGATGCCCACCAAGGTGGTTGTAGCCAGTAAGAGTCCAGCATGCTTCCCCTCCCTCCCCGGAACGAAAGAAATACATGAAGGGTTCCATCGGGTTAAAAAAAAGTTGTATAATTAAATGAGCTGTGATTTTCATCTTTTCCTTGTGGTTCTGTGGAATTGCAGCATTTCTGCGCTCACCAATATGGGGGAGCTCTATGTTCATGGTGATATTGATGATGATATTGTGTTAAAGTAGTTGAAATCAAAAGTTACAAGTGTGTAATTTTTGATTTCCATCTCCATTATGTTGTAAAAAAGTTAAAGATCCATGTGTGTATATATGTTTTTTTTAAACGTTGCTCCATACTAGTATTTCTCCTGTGTCGTGGGTGCGTTTACATACACAATACACCCGTACCCGGAACAACTACCTACAGATCATACAAATAATTTGTTCCGTGCGGGATCGAACCCACGACCCGGAGCTCATGCAGCCGCCGACTGTATCAACCACTGCACCAACTATGCCGTCAGTTTATGGTGGACAAACAGATAAAATATTTAAGAAAGTTCTGGTAACCGAAATCTCATGTTTTATAAATTGAGCTTGTTCTAACAACTCTTTTCTTAGCTGTATTGCACAACTATTCAGTCGGATAATTCATAGAAGGCTTATGTTGGCCAACCGTAATACCCTTAATGTACAGTTCCCAGGTACGATAAGGTTTACGCAAGCGACGGTTGCACAATACCCGCCCACCCTTGTCCGATACCACAGAATTGCTGTGTATGGAAATCAGTTAGCCACGCCTTTTCTTGATAGATGTAGAATCCTATATAATCATGTTGAAGGGAATTTGTGACAATCTGGAGCAAGGAACAATGTATTTCGGAGCTCTTGTTTCATTCAGTTTAATAGAAAAATGTAAAATAAAAGCGTGGTCATCATTTCGGCCGAATTAAGTCCACTGCTGGAAATATATCTAGTTATATCCATATACCTACGCGCAGCATATTTACGAATAATATACACACGTGCAACGTGCACCCGTGTATAACGTGCTGTATACATACGTGCAGCGTGCACCCATGCACTTACAATTCATTTCGGCCGAATGAAATCCACTGCTGGACACAGGCCTCCCCCAAAGATCACCACAACGACCGGTATCGGTGTGTTGTGTTCTCATTGGGGGGTTTTGCCATAATCGCCACGCTTGGTAGACGGATTGGCGATCGCAGTTGAGTTGTTAATGTACTCGAAGGATGCTGCTGCCCATCCTCCGGCTAATCCCTTAGTCGACTTTTACGACACCCATGGGAGGAGATGGGGTGGTGGTATTCTGAGCCGGCAAGTTATTTTGACATTACAAACAGACACACTTCAATTTTATTTATGCTTTATTTTGTGCTTTTTAGTTCATAGTTGTTTTGTTTTATTGTTCATTTTAAGTTTACCTTATTTTAAAGAGAAAATATTTTACAATTTTAGTTCGTTTTGAAAACAAGGTATCTACCTTGTTTTTACAAAAAATAGGTAAATAAAAAAAATAACTTGCGTCGTCATCTAATTCTGAGCTATGTTCAAGATTTCAAGTCTCCAGCTCAGCGGGAAGTTGGTTTAAAATCAAATATAAAATTCCACCCTTAACAGACATACTAGAAAGCGAGTTAATAAAAACGAGATATAAAAGGAGTATTTTGATAGTAAAATAATTCTAGTATCTTTCTTTCTTTTCTCGTGGTTGGTGGCCAAACCTTATTTATGTCAGAGTTGTTCAAGACTCCCAAAAGCCTCCGATGAGGCTTAACGACAGCCGTCTAATGACAACAACCGGGACCGACGATTTTACGTGCCCTCCGAAGCACGGAGACGCTTAAGGTGAGATTCAGGGACATGAACGTAAGACGGGCTAAGAACGCTCTCAACCAAGTAGTGGCTAGCGCATCTTCAAAATTCGTATTCAGAGACACAGTCCCTCTCTAACTTACGTCGGTCTTGGCTATGTTTGTACTCTATTCACTATGGCCATTTTTAATACGAGAATGTTTATCGGTACGATACGGTTTTTACAAAACTGTGTAGTCAGGCATAAATAAAAAAAAGAATAGCAATATATACAAAATGCCATTGGAGTGGGCGAAACAAAATATCTGACACAAAAACCTATATAATTATGTTGTAACGTCTACTAACATCGACTTTTTGGAATGCCTCTTTTTCAGCGTTTGAGAAAGAATTCCTAAAATTATTAATTACTCCACATCCACCATACTAGATATAAAAATACTGACGCAGACTTGAATTAAAAGAAATTTGGGGATGTGGACTGAAATAACAAGGTTATATAATAATTAGATAAGTTTATTAGTCTACACATAATTATTCTTACATGCTGTATTACTACGAGTAAGTAAGGACGATATTTTGTTAAATAGTTGAACATATTGGACTAATGTAACCTCCATAGTACAAAGCTAAGAATTATGACAATCAAAGTAAGCAACTTTCTCATAGATTCATAATTCATAGTTCCTGTTGCAAGCTACCATGCAACCACTTTAAACGCTTTGGTTAAAAACAACTTCAATACTACACCTTTGCTGACTTAGTTTAGCTAGATTCGCTTAAAGTAGTCGATTTTATAATTATCTTAACTTAGTTTACGCTAAGCTTAAGTCGTGTTCCGGTCGTCCGTAAGTATAATTATGAGCGTAAGTAGTGCATTTCGACAGATGGAAGCGTAAGTTCACGCTTTAGACTCGTTTCTAAATCTCACCCTTAGTTCGAATGACACTATGCGGTCACCCATCCATAGAACGATCGTGCCAAGCGTTGCTTAACCTCGCCGATCGTTTACCGATCAGTGAGTACAGCTGGTTACGAGAGCTCCGTTTCATTTTTCGTTAATTGGAGGATGAAAACGATGAATTCGATGAACTGTTCGCACAATCTGCAAATTGCACGTAGCACACTGTAATACCAGTAGAATAAAAACTTTATAGAGCTCTAAAAATTAAACAGTCTTTCCATTGATTAATTACAAAAGGATATTCCAATAAAATACTATAAAACACCATATTTCTTCACGTCGGTATATTTGGATAGGGTGTTATCGCACACTGCTCGTATATCTTGTATAAAATATTTTTCAAGTCAAGAAAACCATTCACCTGGAAGCAATTAATTTCTAACTAACGCCTCAACATCTTCCGAGCGAACCTAATTTTAATTAAGAGCTGCCCCAAGAACGGCCGACCTAACATAAGTAGCCTATCGAACGCGAACTTCGGCCGACTAATTAAGACCTTACTTAGTCAACTTTGATGCACATCTGAGACAGTTTGCACTTGTGTGGCCGTGTGTAACAAATTGGTGCTAGTTCCAGGTCAAGTGGGAGGGAGGCGAACACAAGTTATGTTGCATGTTCTTGCCATTTTAGACAGGCTAAGTAGTACGTAATAAGGCGTCTGGTTATTGTTGTTTCCAGCAACCGCAATTAACTGACCACCTATCTAAGGGTTGTGATCCTCATCATCATCACATCTACAAAGGCTCAACCATACATTTCCACAATTGTGTTATCAATTGGAGGGAATTTTCAGTACTCACCGCGGTTAGCAGTCGGGTTGTTGAGCAAAGTATTGCTACTGTTCCACAGGAGCGATGCTGCTGCCCATCCCTCTGGCCTTTTAGGACATCCGCCGGAGGAGATGAAGTGGTGCTGTATTCCTAATCCGGACACTACACGGAATAATTGTGATCATAGTATGTTGTTATTAGCGAGAATACTTCTGCTTATAATCTTTATGATATGATGTCAACTTTTAGTCGCCTTTTACGACACCCATAGGTAGAGAGGGATATTCAATTATCTGCCAGGAACCGCACGACGATAGCATAATAACAAAGTGGTATAAATAAATAACATAATAACTAATTAATGTACTTATAATGCGTGGCTTTATCACACGCAGCCATCCGCACACGGAAGCATGCTATTGATTATATCTTGATTATATGTTGTCAATCATTAGTCCCCTTTTACGGCACCCATAGAGAAGGATGGTCTATTCTCTGCCAGTAACCGCATGAAACAAGATAGCATAATAACAAAATGGTATAAATAAATTATCATAATAACTAATAAATGAAGTACATTTATTAGTTATTATGTTATTTTATTTAAACAAGATAGCATAATATAAAACGGAATAAATAAATAAAAAAGTACTTATAATGGGCGGTCTCATCACGCACGGTGATTTGTTCCAGATAAAACTCGCGTTTATTTTAAGCGGTCACATAAAGGGCTCATCACAACCAGTGTTGGACTGAATAGTTGGTTGTCTACTTTATTACTAAACTTTAATATTGTGGTGTAATTGGTGCCTAATTCCCGTTTTATAGTCGTTTATATTTACGTTTATACGACCAGTCTTATAAGACTAACTGAAAATGTAAAATATTTACTTGACCATTATAAGACATATGTTTGTTAGTTGGGTGATTCACGGTCACAGTCTTACCAGATACGTTAGTCCTCCCTAGGCTATAACAGGCTTTGACGGCATGCATGGGCACTAGCTAAACGGGTGGCTTTCTGCAGTACCTGTCGCGGGACCGATCTCCGCTTGAAATAAGTCTTTGTATGATCTGCAGTTAATTGTTCCAGGTTTGGTTTAGTGCATTTGAGATTTATGTATGTAAACTGTATCCACGACACAAGAGAAATCATAGTGTGGGGCAAGGTTTGATAAAAAATGAATATTTGGTTAAGGAACTAGAGAACGCGATTAAACAACGGTATGAGGCGTGACTTTTTTATCCAACATGGTGGCAAAACGATCAAGTCATTTGCCTGATGGTAAGCGTCATCATTGCTAGTTTGCTGCCCAGGATTACTCCTGCCCGGCACTACACTGGGCCCGTTACCTAGAGACTTTAAGTTGTTTAGTGTCTTCTGCCCAGTTTCACTAGCTACAGAAAAAGATAAGGAGAGAGATTCAAGAGAATGTTACACAGAAATTCGTTATTTCTGAAAATGTGAAACTTGCAATCTACAATTGCATAACTCATGGGGTCCGAGTGCACATCTGCTTTTTACCGACTTCAAAAAGAAGGAGGTTCTCAATTCGATGCGTTTTTATTATTTTTATGTATGTCAACAGATTTGTAGACCGATTTGAGCGATTCTTTTTTTAATAGATGCAGAATGTTTTCGAATTGGTCCCATATAAATTTCATTACATTTGATTAAGTAGTTTTTTAACCAGCTTCAATAGATAGGTGTAATTGACTGCGCTTACCTAGATGATGTCTTAATAGTTACGATTCTTAGAATTATTTTTAGTGTTAGATACGGATACCAAATTGGGAAAAGTTCTTACATTTATTTACACTAAAAAGAAACAAATAAAACTTTTAACAAAAAAAATACTGACTTCAAAACCCCTACACGATATAAAAACATTAAAAAAATATCAACTCAAAATTCTATAGGAAATTAAAACTACTAAAAAGAAAAAAATGCCGTATTTATGAAGTTAGGCGGGTTACCGTAAATGTAACTCGTTGGTCTGCATGAAACATGTATGGGGCATACCTGGCCCCGCCCGACTTCATAAATAAAGTAATTTTCTCTTTTTATAATAGTTTTAATATCCTATAGAATTTTGAAGTCGGTATTTTTTTTGTTAAGAAGTTTTATTAAAGATATTGCCAGACGTTTGGTCGACTCTTCGCGTGGACAGAGTGGCTGTCCTATTTTTTGGACAAAGGATTATTTACAGCATTGCCATTCAACGTGGCAATGATGCCAGTCTTTTCAGAACTTTACCGGTTGACAGCGATGAGGAAGAGTACTTTGAGGCCAAACCGCCCCTTTTCTTATATGTAGTTTAATTCATATAGTAAATATAGTTTGTATTGGTTTAGTTACATAGACCGTATATTTTTAGTTTTAACCGTATATATTTGTATAAATAAACAATGTTTTAAATTACAAAACTACCTCATATATCACAATACCTGACAAGAAACATAACTCCCTATAATTCCCTACAATAACCAATCAAAGCAAAATAAACAGAACACGATTACAAACACTGAAATCCAATTACACACACGCACACAAATGTATCTCTTTTAAAAATGGAATATATATACACACACAACTATGCGTATCATAAGTACGGAATAATGTGTGGTGTGTAACTCACACATAAACGTTGCATTTGTGTTGGTTAACAGCATATCGGTGTAACTAAAGGCTTACGGGCGATCAGTGATCCCTGTAATCCTTCTCAGGGTTGCCACACAGTTAAAGCCGATTTGTAAACTCGATGCTCCCAAATCGTTATTATTTACTTAACTTGGTTGTGTGGAAAATCTTTTTGGATAGTTTGAAAAATTATGAGTAGGTACTTTGTTTTGATGTGAAACGTTTCGTCTGAATGATCGTTCTGTCTAAATGGTTGAGTAATGTTGTCCAGTAATTCACCTTATTAGCCAGAAGACGTCCAATGCTGAGCAAAGGCCTCCCTCATAGATTTAACCCCCCCATAGGTTGGTGACCGCGGTATGGTTACTTTTCCCCAGAAGAAACGCTGCTGCCCATCCCTTAGGGTTAGTCGATATGTCGATTTTTGTGACACCCACGGGAGGAGAGGAGTGGTGCCATATTCCAATCCGGACAACACACGGAATATTCTGTAATTAGGTCTTCAAAAGCATGTCATCTTGAAACAACGGCAGGCAGTTCACTTCATGGCAACCTCTGAGAATAAGTAACGAAACTCTGGATTAACTATTTTTGAACTTGGTAATATCATCATCATCATCATCATTTCGGCCGTATAAAGTCCACTGCTGGACACAGGCCTCCCCCAAAGATCGCCACAATGACCGATATCGGTCTGTTGCGTGCTCATTGAAGGGTTTTGCCATAATCGCCACGTTTGGCAGGCGGGTTGGCGATCACAGTTGTAGATAATGTACTCGAAGGACGCTGCTGCCCATCCACCGGCTAATCCTATAGTCGCCTTTTACGACACCCACGGGATGAGATGGGTTGGTGCTATTCGGAACCGGCACCACACGGCATATATCAGAACAATATCGTTATGTGATAAATTATTATTATACATTGATTGATTGATTGGGCAGCATTATATATAGGTCTATAATTAATTAGTGGTATGATAGGTCCACGTTCCGTGTGGTGTCCGGATTAAGAATATAGCACCACTCCATCTCCTCCCGTGGATGTCGTAAAAGGCGACTAAGGGAATCTAAACCAGAGGGATGGGCAGCAGCGTCCCTTCTGAGAAACGGTAGCCATACTGCGCTCACCAACCCGCCTGCCAAGCGTGGCAAGTATTGGCAAGTACCCACCAAAATGACGACACAGTTGTGAAAATCTATGGGGGAGGCTTTTGTTCAGCAGTGGACGTATAAAGGGCCGATATGATGAGGTCCACGTAGCCCAACATATCTTGATTAAATTTGTTGATTCTTTTCATTTTTCTATGACCATGTCGTCCTATGATTCCAACCCCAGCAAGGAACAGGCCTCGAGCTTCGAGCCTCGCAGTATCGGATATTTTTTTAAACTCAATCCTCATCTATCCTCCTCGGCTGTCAATCCAAGGGACCTTCGGGGAAACGACGGCGTGCATGTGAGCACGTGCTGCCATGTGCGCAGCACCACGCACAGCTATGCTTCGGGGGGAGCCTTTACAATAAAAACCCTTTTAAGTCTCCTTCCGAGATGATCCTGAGGGGGTGCCCTGTTTAGTCACCCCATCTGAGATGTTTTTTTACACTGCTTATTGCACTGCGACACTAGTTGAGCTTCCTAAAATGTCTGGTAGGATATTTCACCCCAAAACCTTGGAATGTATTATGGATAGGATATACCGACTTACTATATCTGAATTTACTGTAGAGAGAAAGTGTTTCTTGAAACATAATCGCTAAATATATCATTTATTGTTTAAACCCACCACAAAATACCCCTGAATTTCACTGCCGTATATTTTTCAGCGCTTTTTTTTTTTAATTCGAGATTGTTTTTGCTCCGTTAATTAATACTACGAAATGGACGAGTCCATTATCACTATACGGATTTTATGGCCCACAGAATTTTAACTAACTTGTGTAAAAAATAACATGTGTGATTGTTAAATAAAACATTGGTAAAAAAAATATATAGATGCATTGCCTCGCTGAGGTGGACCTGGAGCTTGTTTAAGTATGCGAGTGTTTTCATATGTGGATTTTATTTAATATATTTTAAACTATTAATTTACTAAAGTAGATTGTGAAGAGGAACTGGTGAAGGGTGGGTTTATATGGGTGCTGTATTATGTTGACATTCAAAAAGGAGAATTTTGGGGTATTTAAGAAAGAAAGAAAAACAGTTTATTTTTGTGGCGAACGTCGCCGCACAAGTACAGATTCAAAGATAAAAATTCCACATATGGCATAACTAACTACATAGTTAAAATCGAAACCACAGTAGGATAATTGTACGCTTAAAAACCAACACTTAATTCTACCAAACGCGTATCCGCGCTGGCAATACTGTTAATATATTTTGACAAAATAGCCAAAAGACTTGGTATCCAGGCCAAAGATAACAGTAATATATTATATTTTAGACCAAAGAGTACACATTTTTGTCTGTGGTCGAAAACCAGAAACAAATACTAAAATAAAACAAGCCTACAGTACAGGGTACAGGGTTACATAATAAGTTACGTTCATAGGGAAATTATGCGTCGCATCTTCGCAAGACATAGGTTGATGCTCAGCATAATACTACATAACATTACAACGAGCCATCAGCGCTGATTTTCAGCAACAGCCTTAAAAACCTCTTTGAAATCCCGTTGCCCCACACTAGGATTTCTCCTGTGTCGTGGGTGCGTAGACATAAACCACACACTATACACCCAGACCCGGAACAACTACCTGCAGATCATACAAATATTCGTTCCGTGCGGGAATCGAACCCGCGACCAAGAGCGCAGCAGTCGACTGTATCAACCACTACAACCGTGCCGTCAAATGGCAACCTCTAGTCCTTTTGAATAAAAGCTTTTGAATTTGAAACTGAACTAGTTACAACAGTTATATCTAATCTTCCAGCCATAATAAATTAAACCGCCAGCATTAACATCGTTGCTTGTAAATACGTTAAAACTTACAATTAAAATATAAAATGTAAATGAAAATAGGTATAAATATATTTTCATATTATATGTTTAACATATTTTCTCAAACAGTATGCTTAAATCCTTTCTTACCAATAAGTCCTTTATTTGCAGGACTTCCAAATAGTTGAATTCTTCCATATAGTCGTCAGTAGATAATTTGGAACATTTGTATTTAATTGGAATCGGTAAAAGACGCAGCCCCACTGCACATTTCAATGTTTTTTTTTTAAATAACGGTGACTAGCTCACCTTTTTTTTGTAAGGGAGAAATCTTTATGGCCTTACTCCTTGAGACGGGCGACGGAGCATGCCGGATTCTTACCGGCTATAACTCCACGGTGTCCTTCACTTACCTTTAGCTGGGTTGAGGTAGCATACCTGTAATCACACTAGGATTTCTCCTGTGCCGTGGGTACAGTTTACAGACATAAATCTCACATGCATAAACACCTAGACCCGAAACAACTATTAGCAGATCATACAAATATTTGTTCCCTGCGGGGATCGAACCAGCGACACGTAGCGCAGGAAGCCACTCATTTATCCACTACGACAGCCGTGCCGTCTAACTTTTAAATATAGTTGTGGAAGTCGAAATTATGTCAATTCATTCCGAGTAAAACCTTCCTTACTGACAGTAATAAATTTTTATGACTATGCATAATAAAACACTTTTAAACGGATTACATCGCGTATATTACTGATTTTTGTTTTTCCTGACGTTTCGCACACTTTGCAGGGTTCGTGGTCGTAGGATGACTAAGGTGACAGGCGTCGTTACAGATTTAAAAAAGTTATTTTAATTTATCTACCGTACAATATTAATCAAACATTAGTTTCGATGCACGCAGTAATCACTTACCGTGTCTTGATGTTTTTTAGTGTGGTATGTTGTTTGGGACTTTATTATTTTAATAACCGGATTCCAAACAGGTGATACCTGCCAACCATCTTCTCTATTAAAATTAGGATGTTTTTCATTTTCAATAGCCTCACGAAACATTCTAGGCATATATCGGTTCTCTTTCGCGAGGACTTGAGGTTGATCAAAACGAAGATAATGGTTCGGTTTACCTAAGGCATGTTCGCACACTGCAGACTTTGCGGAGCGTCTATGCTTGACGTCAGCTATGTGTTCCTTTATTCGGGTGGCTATACTATGCTTTGTTTGCCCTATGTATTTCAAACCACAATCACAGTCAATCTTGTAGACCCCTGCATCTTGTAAAAGTATGTGACATTTCACCGGTTTGAGAAATTGGCTGATCTTATGCGTATTCGTTTAAATGTGTTTTATTATAAGTAATAATCGCGAAAATCTAAGACATTATTAAGACTATGCATCTCTACTTTTTGCTTGGATCACACTTGGGAAGTTTTTATTCCCATGATTTCGCTGACTACTATGCTAATGTGTAGCAGGCCTTATGTTCTCAATTTTCATGTACGGTAAAGCCGGTTTCATACGATCCTGAACTCGTGTAAAGCTTCGAGCACTAATTACATAAGCAAATAGGACTGGGAACTGTGTCGCAGGAAAACTTTCATTATTAATGCACAATGGGCCAACTACCGGATTTGCTCGGATGTCGCAGGCAGTTTATGTACTCGAGTTTTTAGAGAAACGATTAGGTTACTACTGCGCCTTCCCTATGCTAGAGGGGGTGCTCACACCGATATCGGTCGTTTTGGTTATGTTTTAGGGAGGCCTTCATCCAGCAGTGGACATTATTCGGCCGATATGAAAATGATGATGAACCTTTTTTTATTGCTCTCCAGTGGAAATTCTTCATGAACTTCCTCCGTCCCGGGGAAGGACGAAGGGGCATGTCGGACTCCTGCCAGCTAACACCAGTGGGGCGGTCATTTTCGGCACCTACGACCTCAACGAGCAAAATTGTCGGACTAAATGTCAAAAGGAGAGCATCGAGTTAAAGAAAGAGAGTTGCTGCGGAACTTGAGAGAGGTCAACCAATAAGTGGACTGCGATTGGCTGGATTGCTCGAAGAACTAATGGCCGTAGGCGCAGAAAGTTTCTCGTGTGAAGACTGCGCATTGAACAATGCAGCGTGGGCTGAACCTCCAACGATATGAGCAGACGACCACTGGGAGTCGTTGCATGCGGGCGGCATATAACCGGTCGGTTTTAAAATCTATGGGGGACACCTTTGTTCAGTCAGTGGACGTCTTTCGGCTGAGTTGGTGATAACTAGGTCGATTGATCAATAATGATAGTTTTACACATAATAACTGCCTATAACAGACAAAAATATACCAGCATGTTTGGAATTTTCTTTGCTTAAACTTCAAACATCATTGCAATTGCATATTATTAAATGAGCGTCCAAACGCTGTTTCGATTCTGTCCTGTCCCACTCAAATCCCCTTGCGGTATCAGCCGCTGATTACCAACCCTCCCGTGTCAGTAGAGTACGCCGTCCGAGGCACGATCTGGTCGACGCAGATGACATAATCACGTTAGATCACATAAAGAGACTCGCGTTGTCTCATTCACTTAACACCCGACCGTTTTACCGCCCTCACCGTCGAGGATGCCCGCCTCACCGACCTCGCGGAGGCCTATCGCCGCGTCACCTTCCCGTTCAAGTTAGCACTTCTCCCCCCCCGTTTCTTGCTCGCGCCGGCCCGTGCCAAGCCTGTAGTTTTAAATGTGTCCTAATACATTTTAAATAATACCGATCCAGCTGTCCCCAAAATAATAGCTTGTTATCACAGCAACGCTCTAAGCCAAGGTCCGTGTCCCGCAGGGGGCGCCCTTAGCGCAAGTTGCTTAGTTTATAATATTAATTTCATGCCTGGCTGGACGCCACTTTTGGCATCGCCAGAAACGACTGGTTAAGCAACCACACTTCCCAGAAGTATATGCGTAAAGCCCAACAAAAAAAAAGCATATAATATTTAACTACAAGAGGAAAACTATTATCAAGTCTAAAATTCTCACTGCTAAATTCGCTTGCAAACGTGTTACAATTCTCATACATCTAATAAAACGAGTTCTAACATTCAATTTCAGTGCAAGACTCGAACATTAACTGCTACATCAGCTTTTATGAATCTTAAGTTTAAGATTAAAATGTTATTGACGATTTGAACATCACTGTATACCTACTGCAGAGATTTATGCTTAAATATAATATTCTGGCAAACGTTTGTAGTGTTTACCTGGAAAAGAAAAGACCATACCCCTCTCCACATATGGGTGTCGTAAAAGGCGACTAAGGGTTGATATCATGAGGGTGGGCAGTAGCATCCTCCTGTGTACTAATGACATCATAATACGATCACCAATCCGCCTGCCAGGCGTTGCATGTAATTCTGGCAGTACCTCCTATGGTCACTCACTCTACTATTAATTGGGAAGGCCATGTTTAGCAGTGGACGCCATCTTTCCATGTGTCTTATTTGAAAATTAAGTGCTAGCTTTCCATACATAATGAAATCTTCTACCACGCACCCCATTTAGTGGGGTATAGTTGGACAGATCTTTAAAATGCAATAAAAGTTCTAAAATCATCTTTCCCTTAAGGACTTTTCCGATAAATAAGCTCTTAAGTTCGTTACTAACGTGACACAAATATCCGTAGAACTTAGCCAGTTAGTTATTAATTTATTCGGCCACCGTAAATATCTTTTCCGCCGTCCATGCACATCCGTAACACCAGAGAAGTCACTGACGCTTTGACCACCTTTCAGGGTAAGAAGGGTAGGTAGACAATTGGGTAAGGACCCTAGGAATAGAACGTTGCTACACCGGTACCCTGTATGTGGTATTGTGGTGATTCTATGGTCGAGCCAACTTATATTTGAGCGAATTTACTAACTACAGCAAGGCTCCACCAGCAAGCTCTTTGATCTCATAGGATTATTAAATAAGGCTATACGAGGGCGGCACTGAAAATTTCGGGAATCAAGGAAGTGACACAACATTACTATTTAAAAATGTATTTATTGCTTTTCCTACATTTTTCTCGGTATATATATTACAATAATGTGTATCAATCAACATTGTAATCTCAATTATTTTAAAAGAGTATCCATGGAGTTTCTTGCCGGCTCTTCTCCATGAGGTCAACTATTTGGAACCGTGCAACTTAGATTCTGACGTTTCATAAGTGCCAATATTTGGTTTATTTGAAATAAAAATTTTTGACTTTGACTTTGAAGTATTCTCCGCGAAATTTGACACATTTTTCCATACGATGGAACCAATCATTGAAGCAACCATTCCATTCGGAAGTTGGGGTCTCCAAAATGGCCGTTTTGTAGGCGTCCACAGCTTCTTTAGGTGAAGAAAATCTCTGTCCACGCAATTTATTCTTTATTTTAGGGAAAGTATGGAAATCATTAGGGCTTAGGTCGGGGCTGTACGGCGGATGGTCTAATAATTCTATGTTTTCTTGCTCTAAAAACTCTTTTGTTCTGTGCGCGGTGTGAGAACTCGCATTGTCGTGATGGAGGATGATGCGGCGGTTGCAGTTCTCTCTACGGAGTTCAGAAACGACCTGTGGCAAACAAATGCTAGCATACCATTCTGCATTAACCGTTCTTTGTCCCTCAAGAGGAATAGTCGTAACATGACCGGTTTTGGAGACAAACGTGGCCACCATATTTTTTGCAACACTCCGTGAACGAACAATTATTGTTGGCTTTAACTCATTTTCGAACACCCAAACTCGTGACTGGTTTTTTGTTTCGGGTTCGTACGCATATATCCAGGATTCGTCACCTGATACGATGTTGTATACAGCATTTGAGGATCCTGCGTGGAATCTTTCGAGAGTTCTGACGCACCAAGTAACGCGAGCCGCTTTTTGCTCTTCACATAGCAAATGCGGTATCCATCGGGAAAACAACTTTTTTACACCTAATTGTTCATACAAGATTATTTATATTTGACTCATGCCAATGTCTAAAGTTGCCTGAATTTCGCGGTATGTCACATGTCGATCTTCCTCAATCAGCTTACGCACAGCATCAACGTTTTCTTGGGTGACTGCAGTTTTTGGACGACCTTGACGAGGATCATCACTGAGCTTGACACGTCCACGTTGAAATTCAGCAAACCAGCGATAAATTGTGGTTTTGGATGGGGCTTCATCACCAAATGCAGAAATCATCCGATCAACACACTGTTTTTGTGTTAAACCACTTCGAAAGTCATAATAAATCATCGCTCTTGAATTTTCTCGAGTCAATTCCATTTTCTCAACGACTAAACAAGTTTGACAAAACCTTGTGACAAGACCGTGAATCTTTTTTTAAATAAATAAATGGTATTCGATTTGTAAAACCAAGGAGTTTTCAATTAAAAAGATTTTAATATGACAGGAACAGTGGAAATATTCCATTCCCGATACTTTTAGTGCAGCCTATGTATGATACGATGGGACTGCATCCACTTTCTATTGTGGCTACTGACCATATATCGCCGCCATAGAGTGAAAGCCCTGGCATACAATTCTGGTCTTTTAGGGTTCCGAACGCCCGAAGGAAAAAACGGTGGAACCCTTTTTCTTTTTTTTTTTTATTGATGTCCAGTGGAAATTCTACATGGAACGTCCTTCACCCCGGGGAAGGGCGAAGGGGTATGCTAGGGGGACTCCTACCGGCTAAAACCACTGGAGCGGTCATCTTCGGCACCGTAGGGGGGGCTCCAGGTCCTCGTAAGATCACACTAGAGCCGCCCATTGGTGCCACGCCTTTAGGCACATCTCGGAAGGGATGACTGTAAAGCGGTCACCCCCTCTCGCGGAGGGAAGGCGACTGTAAAAAGGTCGCCCCCCCCAGGCACTTCTTCACTCGTGTGTCTGTCTGTCTGTCCGCCTGTCATAACCAATTTGCTCCGAATCTACCGGACAAATTAAGTTTAAATTTGGCACACATGGATTTCTGCGCCTAAAAATGTACGTGTAACGTAAATAAATGAATTTTGAATATGGGGGTCCTTTTTGGGGGGTAATATAGAAAATTAAAGAGTAAAGTTTTGCAAACTGTAGCGTGTAACATATGAAATGGAAGGGCTTGTTATGAGGGTCTCAAATGTATTTATTTAATAATTTTAAATTCTATTGTTTTTAAGTTATTTAAGAAAATAGATAAAAATTGACCATTCCTCCTTACCTCCAAAACTACCGAGCCTGAAATTCTGAAAAAAATATAGGTTATAGCTCTTTATCTATAGATTACAGGTTTTATAAGAAGTCTATGCTCCTAAAATAACACGGTAAATCTTTCAATATTGTGCGTACAAACTTACGTTTGCGGTTGGAATGTATCGGAAAACACGTTTTTCAACTATGATGTTAAGTTTGTTCTTGGGAAGTTATTTGTACAAGACCAAATCCAACAATAAACAATACATTCAGCAATTTCGGAACCCTCTCCACGCGAGTTCAACACGCACTTGTCCGGTTTTTTTATTTTATTCATCATAGTATCAGCCAAAGGACGTCCACTGCTGAACAAAGACCTCGCCATAGATTTCCACAATTGTGTCGTCGTTTGGGGGGTGAATTGCTAGTACTCACGCCGCTTGGCGGGCGGGTTGATGAACGCAGAATGGCTCCAGTTCTACAGGAGGGATGAATTGTAAGTATCAGATAAAATTCGGAACATTCAGCCGAAATCGGCACATTTTAAGGTTTCCGTTGTAAATTCCAGCAATAATTTCTGTCACTAAGGTTGTTTTTACACAGTCTGATGACGCTACGAGCAAGTCATTGGGCTGGTCTTACCACCTGCCAAAATGCCTACCCATAATAATCGTTGTACTTACCAAGACTAGTTCTGCGTGGCACCACTACGATCGTCACCTCGAGACATTGGGTATTTACTTTCATATGCCTAGTAATTTCACAAGCTACAGGACAATATCTCGCACTACGGTGCTACCTACCTACCCACACTCGAGAGCTACCACTAGTAACACCACGTCATGAAACTTTGTTTTTTTTTTTAACCTCATCATCGTCATCCTTTCAGCCGAAAACCGACCACTGCTGGACAGAAGCCTCCCCCAAAGACTGCCACAACGACCGGTATGGGTTTGTGTTGTGTGTTGCCATAATGGCCACGCTTGGCAGGCGGGTTGGCCGTCGCAGTTGAGTTATAAATGTACTCGTACAGTATGCTGCTGCCCATCCTCCAGCTAATCCCATAGTCGCCTTTTACGATACCCATGGTATGAGATGGGGTGGTGGTATTCTTAGCCGGCACAACTTTACTTTCCGTGCTGGTATTGCCATGCCACACCAGCCATCCTTCATTTTCGTTTAACTACACGTTTTCTTTTATTTCCAGGGTGAATTTAAATCAATTGTACCCTTAATAAAACGAAGTTCTGCTAGTGCGATTACAAATATGAAGTGACCTAGTTTAGGTCGAGGCCTCCTCAAGGTGCGTTCGACAACTAAGCCGTAATAACTAAACTTAGTAGGTAAGTTATTGGAAACGATCGTGCGGTTGATTCTGACAGCTACGAGTTCTAATTGTTGAAAGTTGAGCATAATCAGGAAGTTCCACAATACACGGACGGGCAGCATTGACTGCGACATAGACTATAGTTGAAAAGTTTATGTAACGACACATGTCGTAGTTTATTAAATGCCACAGGCCGCGTTTCACTTATTACGTATTATTTCATATAAATTATATCGGTTTGCATTGTTTCAATAAAATGCAGCGTAGTGGCGAAATATAAATACAAGAAAATTTATTTTCTTTCTGTCGATCCATCGTCTTTGGAGTAAGAAAATAACATCAGTCGTATCTTCTCCTGCGGATGTCGTAGAAGGCAACTAAAGGACTTTAAACCAGAGGGATGAGCAGCAGAGTCCCTTCTGTGGAAAAGTAGCCATACTGCGCTCACCAATCCGCCTGCAAAGCGCGACTGGCAAATTCCCTCCAAAATTAGGACACAATTGTGAAAATATATGGAGGAGGCCTTTGTTCAGCCATTGATGTATTTTGGTTGATGCTTTGCTGATTTTTCCCATGTATTCGTTGATGGCAGTTTCCTACCTGATTATATTTTATAAGTAGTTACTTTCCTTAGTATAGAAAATTCGTGTTTTTGATGTAAAATATATATAATCGGCCCATGACTGTCCCACTGCTGGGCACGGGCCTTTTCTCACGATGAGAAAGGTTAGTCGTTGCTCCGCCAGGCTTGCCTAGTGCGGCTTGGTGGACATCACACAACATTGAGAACATTTTGGAGCCCTCTCAGGTGTACAGGTTCCTCACGATGTTTTCCTTCACCATTAACGCAAGTGATAATCAAATGCACATGAATTCGAAAAGTCAGAGGCACGGGCGAGGACCAAACTCAGACCCTCCTGTGTGGAAGGCAAGCGTACAACCACTAGGCTATCACTGCTCTAATTTAGTAAATGGCATTTCATTTCATGACAACACATAAATCTGCAGAAGTCATAAAAGAAATCGGCACAATTGAAGTCACCACAAAGTGAATGAAAACAAAAGACAACTTCTTGCATCTAACGGCTACTGATTAACCAGCTCCTTTCACAATATAGTGATTGTAATAGAACTTTCGCCGTGTGGAACCGGCTAAGAATACCACCACCCCATCTCATCCCGTGGGTGTTGTAAATGGAGACTATGGGATTAGCCGGAGGATGGGCAGCAGCGTCCTTCGAGTACATTTATAACCTAAAAGCGATGCCAACCCGTCTGCCAAGCTTGGGGATTACGGCAAAACCCCCAATGAGCACCCAACACAAAACCATACCAGTCGTTGTGGCAATATTTAGGGGAGGCTTCTGTCCAGAAGTGGACGTTTTTTGGCTGAAATTATGATGATGATGATGATGATGAATAGAACACTAGATATAATAAACTAAAAAATAAAATAAAGATGGATGATTTACTAAAAAAACTCAAAGAAGCAATATTCCCTCTGTATCTTAAATGACAAGACCTAAATAGAATATCTTACCGTCTATTACCGCACAAGAGCTCATTCCGAAACCGTGGGTACCGAAATTGCCGTAGACAACAATATCCCGTAATTTAATAAGTTCGAAAGATGGCGACGCAGCTGCAATAAGCCACCGTCAATGAGTGCTGCGCCTGCTACTAACGACCAGACGGGGTGTGGGTCTAGTGTAAGCGATCAGCGGAACAGAAATGGACTAAAAATTTTGCAAGAACCATGACACAAGGCTCTTAAGTTATCATGTATTTTGTTCCCAAAAAAAAAAAAAACCTATAGTTGTAGTCATAAAAATAATGTGATCAACAATATTGTAATGTATACGAAAAATGTCCTAACCTTGAGTGGCTTTCGGTATTTCTTCTCAGACGTTGTCGTGTCGTAGTGAAATGGCTTGTGTTGTGTAAAACGTTATGGTCTATTTTATTTCTGCCGAGACATGAAGCTCTTCTAAGTTGTGGCACAAAAATACTATGAATAAATAATATAATAATCGCAGACGCGATGATCTGTATTACACAGCAACTGGTCGTTCTCACTGACCCAAAGCAAGTACAGGGATAGGCGTAAATCTTTTTATAATTAGTCTACGAATACCGTTCAAACGGTAACCTAATGCCGCCACAGGGTGGGGTTCCAGAATAGGCGTTAAGCAAGAATAAAAGATTTTAACTAAGTCCTTGCATTTACCCGAAACAGTGACAATTTCTGTAGTTGTATTGCCATTCCATGGAATAAGTCCCATTGGTGTAGTTGGATTCTATGCCTAGAATAATATACTGCGCTTAGAAGGCAGATATGATTTCTGGAACGAACGTACGAAAGTTGCTTTTCCTAAACTACCTCAAAGACGGACTTTCCCACAGAAGTACTAGAGACATCCTTCTTTTTTGGGACGCATACGCAATTAAATTGATTTCATCAAACTAACATCATAACTACTAACATCATATTAACATATAGTTAGTATAAAATAACGAATAAATCATTATACATATATAGTACTTATAACGTAATCATTGTTGATTCTTGAAGTGATATTTCTAGAAGTGTTCTGTTTCCCGGAAACATATAGAAATCTACATGTCTACGTGCTTGTACGGAGTATTAAATACAAACAACAGGCAGAAAAGAAATAATAGATACTGAAAAAGTCTAATTGATTCTCGGTACCAATTTGACTCGATTCGTAAAATGTGACTAAAGGTTTATATCAAGATCAATTTCTGCGTTTAGCTATGCATCTCATCATATCAACCAAAATACGTCCACTGCTGAACAATAGACCTCCTCCATAGATCACCACAATTGGGTCATCATGGGAATTTGCCAGTACTGGAGAAGAAACACCCCAACAAACTCCCCAGCAACACGTCTCTGTCTGTAATGTTATTTTTAATACTAATATACTTATTTATGCTTTATATGAAATCAAACAACAACAATAGCGTTACCTACAATAAGTTGGTATGTCATTACTACATAATATTAGCTAGAACACATC
This sequence comes from Diloba caeruleocephala, assembly GCA_947459985.1. Taxonomy (NCBI): domain Eukaryota; kingdom Metazoa; phylum Arthropoda; class Insecta; order Lepidoptera; family Noctuidae; genus Diloba; species Diloba caeruleocephala. The sequence goes on along the minus strand of OX381625.1, from coordinate 5,392,100 downwards.
CTTATATATATGGTTAAGCAAAAAAGCCTGATTAAAAATAATAAATAAATAAAAAATAAAAAAATAAATTAAAAATAATAATCTTATTCTATTTTACTGTACCTATCAGTTATTGGGAGATCAATGTTCAGCAGTGGGCCTCGTTCTCGGTCTGATATGATGACAATAAAGTTACAAATAAGTTACTAGAAACAGGTCATTATCATGCGGTCCATAAAATGATCAACAATAAAATACTGTTTCTTCACCTACAACGTCATCCAACTCTCTCTCACTGACGCCACACCCAACTCTGCGCGCTTCAATATTCCGACAAGATGCAAGCAGCCGTAAAAGGGAAATTCCTTTATGCGCCTCTCGAGTGCTCCACTAATATTTAACGGAAAGGTTTTTTGGTTACCAATCTTTTTACAATTTTCAGCTTTTACATGTAAAGTGCAGGCTTTTAGCAGGCTAACTTCGTTTTTCGTACTTTTACGTAAGTACCCGGATTTAGGGTGCCTTCGTATTTGTTAATATTTATGAAACGTGTGAGGTAAGCGCGGCTGAAAATTTGGTGAATATTGGAAAGCTATATTTCCGTTCAGTTACGGACTCACACCAGCCCATAAACGTCCAAAGCTGAACAAGGGCGTACTTATTAACAAAAAATTGGTCCCCATTAGATATTCCTTATGAACCCCCTCCGCCCTGGGGATGGGCGAAGGGGCATGCCGGACTTCTACCGGCCAAAACCACTGGGGCGATCATCTTCGGTACCGAAGAGGGGCTCCAGGTCCTCGAAAGATCACACTATAGCCGCTTTAGGCACGTCTTGGAGGAGATGACTCACCGCGGTCACCCCCTCTAGCGGAGGGAAGGTGACTGTAAAAAGGCCGCCCCCCAGGCACTCTTCTCTTCTCGGAGAGTATTGTAAAGTATCCCCCAAAGCTGTAAAAGATCCCCCAAGCTGTAAAGGATCTCCCCAAGCTGTAAAGGACCCAGGCATACATATGCCTTTATGTCTGGTAACAGTTTTCATCACCTAAAGAGACAGGAAACGTTTTATCTAAATATCTCGTTTAAATCGAGAATACAAACAAAAGATTTGGCTTTGCAGTTCCACTCCAAAGCAACTAAACTAAAGCGTAAAGTTTTTTCAGTTTATCTCACAACTTGCTTATCAACCCTAAGTTGCCTTTTATGACACCCATGGCTGGTGGGGGGTGGTCTTATTTGCCAGAAACTACACGGAACTACACAAAGGACTTAATACCCAAATAATAATCGCATTACAGAGTTGGAATGTTACCCAATACCTTGGTACGCACATAGCTTCGTTAAAGGTTGAACATTCAAAATCAATAATTACCGTCATCAAAATATACGAAATTAAAGCCAAAGAAGCTTAAATTACACATTCATTATATTCCCTTTTGAAGTATCTTGACTTATTTATATACCACACGCTATGTTTACATAAATCAAAGTTCATTTCTATTACAAATCTTCGCCACTTTTGGGAGAACGCGGTTTTATCTTATCTAAGTTCCAAGTTTGAATTTAATATTATAACGTTTTCCAAACTTATAGCATACATTGCTGCGGCTACAAGTTATTGCGCACTCGCAAGCCGTATTTACCGATTAGTGTGTACGTCGGCCGAATTAATTTCCGTGTCGCGGTTTGTATCGCACCACATCGACGGAACCCATTAGGATGTAGACAACATCAAACAAGATGTCGGAGAAACTTAGCCGGAGTTGGCCGAAGTTGGCCGAAGTTTCAACAACTTACGGCCGATTGCATAAAACTTTGATCGAGCGTTAGGTTTAACCGGGATTATTGTAATTTTACGGATTAATTAACGCGCTAACCTTATTCGGAAGTGGGTGTTAGTGGGCTTGAGGAGTTCGCATTTCCCGGAGAATGGTGACTAACGAACGATATTATGATTATTCATGTACGTACAAAATCAATTATGGAGCGGTTTAGAATAGTACTATAAATGGCGGCCCTATTCGCCTTTCACCCGCGTAGAATGTGTGTGAGCGAGAAGCAAACAATTAATTCCATAGAACAGTTGACATTTGTAATCCAATTCTTTAATTTATTGTGCTGTACGTTTCAAACATTTCACTTCCAGCACCCGCAAACGTATAACAGGGTTATCAATTAACAAATGAACAGTATAGGAATATAACATAAAACAATTGAACAAAAAAATACCGACTTCAAAAACCCTACACAATATAAAAATGTATCGTGTAGGGTTATTGAAGTCGGTCGGCCCCCTTAGATGCCGAAGATGACTACCCCAGTGGTTTTAGCCGGTAGGAGGCATGCCCCTTCGTCCTTTACCGGGGCGGAGGAAGTTCGTGAAGAATTTCGAATTGGCCCAATAAAAAAAATCGAGTAGTATAGTGATTAAGGAGATATATGTAGTAATCAGCAAATAGAAATATCAGCAAACTGCAATTTGTTTTATGATTATTTTCTTCTGTATCTCATTTTTTATTTCTATTCTAGGATCAATCTTTCTGTTATGTGGTTTTTTATTGCAAGTTTACTGTAGATTTTAGTCTAATTAATATGAATGTATCGATGCGCGTTTTGCTTTGCTAAATAAATCGCTTTTCTTTTCTATACTGTTAAGTGATTTCTAAATGCGTTATATCGATCCATAAATATTTTTATTCTTCTGCATCAGGCGCCGCAAACTAATACAGATGATAAATAGCAGCTTACTCATGGACATCAGCCATCCGGTGACTTGTGTTATCCGTTACCGTTCTAAGACTTAACATGGATTGACTTGTATTCCGGTAAATTAAGTGGCTGTCCCTATCCTTTATCCGGACTACAACTACGTTTAGATAAAAGATAAAGGTATTTTTTTTACCTAACTAAACACATAATTCGTTCAATGCAAAGCAATACAAATAGGTAGGAGTAGATGGCGATCTTTCAAGTTCCTGGAGCCTCCTTTCGGTGCCGACGATGATCACTTCGGTGGTCTTAGCCGGTAGGAGTCCGGCATGCCCCTTCGCCCTTTCCCAGGGCGAAGGAAGTACATGAGGTATTTCTACCAAATCAATAAAAAAAATGTAGGAGTAGACCCGATTTTGTGTAGTATGGTAAAAGGAACGGACTCGGCAATGTAGGCAGTGCGCAGTGATTAAACCACGCACGGGTCAACGCTGGTTTTCAGTCCGTCCCCTTTACTACGAATAATAAATAACAAGAAAACTACGGGTTCTACAAAAAATAAAATATAAAGAAACTTACGAAAATAAAGTCAAAGTCAAATTGTTTTTATTCATGTAAACCATTTGCTGGCACTTACGAATAGTCAGAATTTAAAAGCATAAGCATGCGTTTACGCATAACAAAGGCGGCTGTAATGGCGGGTGAAATAGGCAAGACTGTGGTACCGCCCCAGTCGAGTTCTCCACATAGATCTTTACTACCACAGCAGTTAGTAGACCTTTATCGTAGCATACCATACCTCCACCCAATGACCAACTATCAGCATGACATTGTCAACACGTGGTTTTTTAGCAGGCAGAGTCGCATTGATAATCGCGTGTTAGCGCAGAGAGGGGACATTTCTCCCTTGGGACCAGACTGTCAGAATCTCTAACAGATCTTAGTTTAAAATTACTTGTACACAACACCACAATCTTCAAACCCAATAGCCACTCCACGGTAAAATACAAGCAGGCGTAAACATAATATACTCAAACGTACAAGTTTATACTACCCCCATATAGTTGGCAACCTCTATAACCAAACAAAATAACATTTTACATGAGAAATATGAATGGTAAGAGACGCGGTAAAAGGGATAAGTCGGTAGTTACCAAACATCTGGCGGGGAGGATCGATCGGAATTCAATAAAATTAAACATTCAGGAAGCGTGCCTTGGGAGAACTCGAAGAGGAGAGCGGTGGAAGCGCTAAGAGGAAAGCGAGTTGTACGTTTGGAAAAAACAGGAAACTAATCTCATTCTTCTTATTCTATTTTAAAACGTTGCTCCACACTAGTTCTCCCGTATCGCGGGTATGGTAGGGTAAGTAAGTTGTTGCTGGAGAGGGTGACCGCTTTACAATCATCCCCTCCGAGATGTGCTTAAAGGCGTGACACCAATGGGCGGCTCTAGTGTGATCTTACGAGGACCTGAAGCCCCCCTCGGTGCCTAAGATGACCGCTCCAGTGGTTTTAGCCGATAGGCGTCCGAAATACTGATGATGAAATAACAAATATTTGTTGTTTTAGTTTATAATACTTTATTATAAAGAATGAAATAAACACAGCTTACAGTTACGATGTCACAGAGTAGAGAGAGACAAGTGTGAGTTGGTGGCGCGAAATTCAAATATCAGGTAACAAATACCCCTTCGCCCTGCACTGGGGCGAGGGAATTTGATGTAAAATTTCCACTGGACATCAATAAAAAAAGGGGTAAGCTGTTGTTACAGTGGCGTTTTGATTGAGGTATTTGTTATTTCGGTAACACTTAAGACATTTCTAATGTACATCTCGTAATCATAAAGTAATTTTTAGGGTTTCGAACGACCGAATGAAAAAGTGGTAGTGCCCTTATAGGATTATTCGTGTGTCTGTCTGTCTGTCCGTCTCTCACAGCCAATTTGCTCCGAATCTACTGGACCAATTAAGTTGAAATTTGGTACACATACATATGAATCTCTGCGACCCAAATACGAACATGTAATAAATTAATTTTGAATATATGGACTCACTTTTGGGGGCAAATGAAAAAATATAACAAGAAAGTTTTGCTAACTGTACCATGTTACATATCAAATAGAAGGGGTGATATACAAATGTTTCTAAATGAAGGTTTGTTACAATCCTATACAATTTACAGTTTTCTCCTCACGACATTGATCTTTTCTGGTCACCCTTGCCTTATTATGATAATGACAAGTTATATTAAATTAAATTGATTGATAAATGTCACTTCTTCCCATGCGTGTTGTAATAGGTTATTAGACAAAAGGATGGGCAGCAGCAATCCCCTATTTAACACCACCACACCTTTTTCCTAGCGTGGTGATTAGGGCATTATTTCCTCACTTATTCTTTGTAATGGTAAATTTATAGGATAATACTCTGCAGTGGTTGTTTAAAAGCTGATATAAGGTTGGTGCAGTGGCTGATACAGTCGGCTGCTGCGCACCAGGTTGTGGGCTCGATTCCCGCACGGAACAAATATTTGTACGATCTGCAGGTAGTTGTTCCGGGTCTGGGTGTATTGTGTGTGGGATTTGTGTCTGTAAACGCACCCACGACACAGGAGAAATCCTAGGGTGGGGCAACGTTTTATAAAAAAAAAAGACTCCCAAATCTTCCAGGCTTTCCCTGTTATCTCAAATCGCTTCAGCTTATGTTTTATTCCATAACTTTTTACCAGCCCAGCGGCCGGGTTCCCACTTAAGGTTAATATGCTTATTTACCGAGCATCGCTATGTGTGATGCCCTTCCAAATGTACCCCGAAGGGTGATTTGTGTACTCGGAGAAGATACTTCTTTTATTGTTAAAGTTGGGCATTTGTGGTGAATCCAGACTTTGTGTGACTTGGATTTGTGATTAGACAGTTAGGAGAAGTCAATTGTTTTTGGTTAAATATATATGATATTTGATACAACACGACAACTTGTTTTAGACAATTTTAAAAGGAAAGTTCTCCATGTGGTTTCCGAATTCAGAATATAGCACCACTCTATCTCTTCTCCTGGATGTCGTAAAAGGCTCTAACGGACCCTAAGCCAGAAGGATGGGCAGTAGCGTCACTCCTGTGGAACAGTTGCCATATTACACTCACCAAACCGCCTGCCAAGCGTGGTGACTACTGGCAAATTCCCCTCAACATTACGACACAATTATGGAAATCCATTGGAGAGGCCTTTGTATACAAGTAGGTTGCCTATGGATATGATGAGAAGGAAACATTGAGGGTAAGAGACATAAGAGTAGTGTGTGTACAACAAGTAAAGGAGAAAGTAGGAGTCGATTTGTAAAAAAAGGTAAAAATGAAAGCAGAGTATAAATAGCAATGGAATGGAATGGGGAATTCTCCACCGACGAGAGCTTACTTGTTAAATAAAGAAAAAGAAGTGACAATCAGAGACACTTTCAAATGGAATGAGAAAGTTTACGACTATACTCGTACAACATCAGTGTATTGGATATCCACAAATGGACATGTGAATTTTCTGAAAAAGAGATATCGTCTCACATAATATGGCTTATGACGACGAGCCAGGCGTAGTCAGGATGATGGGTCATCTCATCAGCTCATCCACGCTGGCGATACTGATGACTGATTTTCTACAGTAATAATATTAGATTTAGGATTAGACTTTTTATTTATCATATCAGCCAAACATGTCTACCGCTGACCAAATCCTCCCCATAGATTTCCATCATTTTGTCGTCATTTTGGGGGGAATCACCTTTTACGACATCCAAGGGAAGAGATAGAGTGAGGCCTACATTGGTACCTGGTAGGTGTATGGGACCTCTACAGTAAAACTCGCGATTTGTATATGCATCGCGGCGCGTGCGTGGCTCCTGGTTGCTTGGCTTCATCCAGAGATGTTGTTCAGGTGAAGTCACGAGCAAAGTGCCGAGCCCAACGGTCGTCGCCTATAGCTCGAAGCGATAGTGATGTAACGCTGGCCTCGCTATTAGTAGCTCCACGCATTTATTACTAATTGCACGATCACGATGCTAATTACAATTAAATCGATTTCACATAAATAATACTTAACATAAAACTAACAGGCTGTCGTCCAGACTGGTGCTATATTCTTAATTCAATTAAAATTCTTTTATCGCCAGCGAAAGTTTTCGAAACCATACTCCATAATTACATCTACTCCCAAATTGATAAGTATTTGTGTGATGAGCAGCATGGTTTCAGAGCGAAGAAATCAGTTAATACAAACCTCCTGACTCTTGTCGATTATATCTCTAAACGCCTTGACAGAGGTTGTCAGGTAGACGTCCTCTACTTTGACTTCCGGAAAGCGTTCGACAGGGTCAACAATGACATCCTACTGGCAAAACTATCCGCAATCGGTGTTCCACCAGATCTGCTTAAGCTCCTCGCCAATTATCTCCGTGATCGTCAGCAGTTTGTCAGGCTGGGTTTTTATGATTCTCAGCCTTATTTATCACACGCGTTCCGGAGTAAGTCAGGGATCAATACTTGGGCCATTGCTGTTCTTAGTTATGGTAAATGACCTCCCAACAGTTCTCAGTCATGCCAAAAGTCTTCTTTATGCGGATGACTTAAAACTATTCTCGGAGGTCACCTCTGAAGCCGATTGCCTGGCATTGCAGCGTGACATTAACGCGGTGATTGAATGGTGTATTGAGAATAAAATGGAATTTAACCCATCTAAATGCTATATTATGAGTTTTGGACGAATGAGACACCCAATCTTCTTTAGCTATAAAATCACCGATAATGCTATTACTAGAACAGCATGTATGAAAGATTTGGGTGTCACTTTTGACCAAAAACTCACATTTCATGACCACATACTGGCAGTGGCAAGAGAAGGTTATAGACGATTGGGGTTTGTACTAAGGAATACCCGGGATTTCAGTGACATTCATGCAATTAGGACTATTTTTAGTGTACTTGTTCGCAGTAAGCTAGAGTCTAGTGCTTGCGTCTGGAACCCACATGAACAGAAATACTCTCTAATTTTAGAGAAGGTACAAAAAGCTTATCTAAGGTACCTTTATAAGCGAATTTACGGATATTATCCATTCATGTACCCAACCAGTTTTCTTCTGGGCCATTTGGGCTATAACTCACTTGCGGTTAGAAGGAAAAATGACCAAATAAGCACCATGTGCAAGATCCTTCGTGGAAAAATGTATGCTCCTGAACTGCATGTTGAATTATCCCGCCTGTTTGTTCCTATTAATTACAACCGTAGCAGGAGGCATAAATTATTTGCCGAGCCCGTGTGCCGCACCAACGCGCGAGCCAATTCACCCATCCCTCGCACACTGTCTGCGCTCAACACTCTCTTGGAAGCTAAACCTTCCTGTGACGTGTTTGCGGACGAACGGAAGATGTTACTGTCTGTATGTCTGGAGTACTGTGAGATGAGTGTATGAATGTTGCATCCTTTAAAATGTCTTTAATTATTGTAATTGGCTTGCAGCCGTTTTAATTAAAGTAAAAAAAATAAATTAATTAATTAATCCGGCCACCACATGGTTATTTTATTAATTAGAAGTTATTGAAGCGAAAACTTCTTTTAGCGCGATATGCATATTTTTAGATGAGATAAAATCTCTGGACTCACGACACCGTTACGAGACGCTATTTGAAGTGAAAACTTATTTTAGCGCGGTACGCATATAAAAAAAACATTTACTGCTATAAAATTTTCACTTCTGTCGGCACTCCCGTATTGCAACCCGTATTTTTTTTTATAACTGTGGAGTTCAATATATTGTACTTTTTTCTGGTATTGCCGCTGACCGCGTTTTAACGCTACGTTAATCACGAAGTTAGATATACCAAAACCGTAGCAGTAGTATTCAACAATATTTACTGGCTCCAGTGTTTTTGTCAATCACATCTTTGAGTAGATACTATATTATTGAACTTATCTCCTGTATCGTGGAGTACTGTACATTGTACGGCACAAATACCCAGACCCGGTGCAACATCTGTGGAATTTATGACTGTAAACGCACCCATGACACGAGAAATCCTAGTGTACGGCAACGTTTTTATGAAAAAAAAGAAAAACGTCTATGAGCTATACATATATTTGTTTCGATAGAGAACTGAATCCGCGACCGGGGCCCTCATAACATGTAATATATTCATCATCATCATCATATCAGTCAAAGGACGTCCATTGCTGAACAAAGGCCTCCCCCATAGATTTCCACAACGAGCGGATACATGCCGCATCCAACGACTCCCAGCGACCTTCACCAGATCGTCCGTCCATCATGTTGGAGGCTGTCCCACCCAGTATTTACCGGTGCGCGGTCTCCTCTCGAATAATAAATATTATAGTATCATAAATAACCATACTAACGCCAGCTTAATACTTCTAATAACAGTACGCCGCGATTCAATTAATATATGCAAAGGATTGTGACACATAAATGACAATAATAATTTTACTTTACGATTTCAATCTTATAAATTAATCTAAATTAAATGCCAGAGACACGAGACTTGCTCTTGACATTAAAACTAAAATGTCAAATGTTTTGTTTCTGTAAAAGGACTTGTCTTTCACCCAGAGGTGTATGTGAACAATAAACAAGTTACTTTATCTGAATGATCATCATCATCAGCCCATAAAAGTCCACTGCTGAACATGGGCCTTCCGATGATCACTACGACGAGTGGTCATATGGGTCATATTGCCATAATCACCACGGTTGGCAGGCGTATTGGTGATCACGACGAAGAGATTAAGAGATAAATTGATTTTACAAACGTTAGCGAAAAATATGTTGTACGGTTGTTGTACTTCGGCATAGACAGTTGACATAGAGTATACATATTGAATATTACGGGTTTTAATTTTTTTGCGCGTAGCCCTAATTATTTTTATAAAACAAAACTTATCTTGAGTTATCCTTATAACATCAGATATCTGCCAGTGAAAGTCCCGTCCAAATCGGCGCAGCCGTTTCGGAAATTAGCTAAAACAAACAGACAGACAGACTTGTTCATGTACCGTATACACTTTCATATGCATTTAGTACAAAGCTGTTATTTTGACATTACAAACAGACACTTTAATGTTATTTATTTGTGTAGATATACAACATAAGTGCGATGCGAAATTCATTTCCGCACAGAAATGGCTCTCTGATTGCTTTACCATTTGTCACTGAACAATTTTACCTATAATGAATCATTATTTGTTTTGATTTTAATACTGTATTTTTCTTTTATTGGTATGAATAATATCTTACTCACTATAATCATTATGCATCTTATCTACATTGATATTTTAATTCAACTGATACTAGATCAGTTCTTAATTTTACATCCTTAAACTCATGTAAGGCAGGGTGCAGCATTTATCTAGAAGGAAACTACGATAACCCTTTTTCCATAACTCATTTCATCTACTGTTGTACAAACACCTCCCCCATAGAGATCCACAATTGTGTCGTCATTCTGTGGGAGGATTTGCCAGTACTCACTACGCTTGGTAGGCGGGTTGATGAGTGCTGAGTGGCTACTGTTCACTGCCGCCGAATCGCTGCATAGGATTAGCCGGAGGATGGGTAGCAGCGTCCTTCGAGTACATTAACAACTCAGCTGCGAACGCCAACCCGCCTGCCAAGCGTGGCGATTATGGCAAAACCCCCCAATGAGCACACAACACACCCATATCGGTCGTTGTGGTGATCTTTGGGTGAGGCCTGTGTCCAGGCAGTGGACCTGATTCGGCCGAAATGATTGATTGATTGAACTAAATTATGGTATGGTTGGTGAAGTGGCTAAGCACTTGGCTTTCGGCGCAACATATCGCGTCGCGCGTTCGACCCCGCACAGAACAAATATTTGTGAGATTTACAAATAGCTGTTTCGGGTCTGGGTGTTTGTGCATGTGAAATTTATGTCTGTAAACTGTATCCACGGCGCGTGAGAAACCCTAGTGTGGAATATAGCTTAAAAAAATAATATTAACATTTTCTTTTATTTATTTTCAGGTAATTACCGTTTCCATTCAACTGGAAACCCTGAACGTAAGTAAAAACGTATTTATGTGGGGTTTCATTAAATTTTTCCGCGTCACTGGTTCGCTAAATAATCGGATTTTGTCTTGATTCTAGAATATTTTATAATGGAAAGCTGAATGCCCTTTTCTTCCAATGGTTCTGCATTTATTATTTTCCAATAAAAGTCCAAAACCTTGATGGCTGCAGAAGTACCTGTTGAAAAGTGGCATTAGTTTCAGTGAATACTGCTTTGCAGGAGCTTTCATCGGGTTTTATAAAAATGTATTTATTAATAACTGTGAAACTATTAACTTAGCGAAACCAAAAAAGGTCTTCCCATAATTTTGTTACTGTATCATATGTCAGAGTTGTTTAAGCCTTCCAAAGGCCACCAACTTGGCTTAACGGCTACCGTCTATTGACAACAACCGGGAGTGACGATTTTACGTGCCCTACGAAGCGCGGTGCGGCCTGTCTATAGATGGGTGACCGCATAGAGGCAATTCCGTGTGGTGCCGGCTAAGAATACCACCACCGCATCTCATCTCGTGGGTATCGTAAACGGCGACTATGGGATTAGCCAGAGAATGGGCAGCAGCGTCCTTCTGCCGTCTGTCCGAATCCATCTTCCAAACGTAGCGATTATGGCAAAACCCCGCAATGGGCGCAAAACACAAAACCGGTCGTTGTTGCAATCTTTGGGGGTGGCTTCTGTCAGCAGTGGATGTTTTTCAGCTTAAATGATAGTGACATTTAAATTTAGTGTCAAATGACACTACGGTCACTCATGTATAAACTGACCGTGCTGAGCGTTGCTTAACTTTACAGATCGTTTACCGATTAGTGAGTACAACTAGCTATAATTGCGTCTCCACTTAGTGTCCCATCTAATTAAAGAATAAAAGGCCTCGCGAGTCTACCAAAACACCGGCCAGATCAGTTAAAAACAGTGATAGCAAGTATCGCGCAGCCAAGGATCCACAGGTAACAAATCGCCTGAAATTGAAAGGCGAGGATGCAATTTTTAGTTCACTGATCGTCCGAGGCAGAGTGTGCATCAAAAATCTTTGCCTGTTTAATCGCTATCGGCAAATACGTAACACCGAAATTACATTTGACAGCGGCGTCTGCGCGATTTGTGCCTGTCGCAAACTGTCTGCGACATACGTAATCAGCCCGCGTGTCTCTTGCGGCGGATCTAAACTCATTACACTTGGAGGTACACGTAAACTTTTTTTATTATCAACCTCATACAAAAGGAGTATGAGACTATTTCTATACATCCCCTGACGTGGGTATTACATTGCCAATATAAATATTAATCACATAATTATGGTAAGAGAGCTCACCTTTGTATAATCTGTTTGAAAGGCAGACGTTACTTTTAATGAGGATGGGTATACTCCTATGAATCCTTTTTAATCCCTTGTGCATACCAATTAATGTTATTTTAAATTATAAGCATTTGTTCGATGTACCGCTTTAAGCTACAAAGCGGTACATCGAACCAGTACAGCCGAGCGGATTGAAAGTTCTGCGAGATTAAGCAACGCTTCCCGCGGTCGGTCCTTAGATGGGTGACCATTCCTAAAATATCGAAACCTCTCCATGCCTCGGAAACCACGTTTTGCCGTTGGTCCTGGTTGACTTATATACGTTTTTTTCTTTTTGTCATGTTCCCCAGTGTAAATTGATCGTGAACTTCCTCTGCCCCGACGAAAGGCAAAGCATGCCGGACTCCTTACGGCTAAAACCACTAGTGCAGTTGGAAGGGAGGCTTCAGGTCCTCGTAAGATCACACTAGAGCCGCCTATTGGTGCACTGCTTTTAAGCACTTCTTGGAGGGGATCACTGTAAAGCGGCCACCCCCTCTAGCAGACGGGAGGTGACTGTATAAAGGCCTCCCCACAGGTACTTCTCGGCGAGGATTGTAAACAGGGGTCTCTCGGTATGAGCACGCAGACTCCCCACTCTGCACGCCCGTGACCGAGGTCGAGGCCGAGGTCATATAAACATCTATGACAGTCGTTATGGGTAGTCAGAAGTTTAAAATTCTGTAAAAAACTGATCTAACCTAAGAACTTCGACATTGCCCAGTTATCTAAGTTGTGGTGGTCTGATGCCAGTCGCTCCATGTGAAATATCGATACTACGCCGCATCTGGTTAGAGTAGAATCCGACCACTGTTGGGACAAGGGTCAAAGGATTTAAAATATAAAAATAATCTGCAGTAATGGTATATCTGCCACTATTAGCTATAGACCTAATCTTATATACATAATTCTTCTGTACGTATATATGTTACTGAACTCCTTAACGGACGGACCGATTTTGGTATTTTTTGGGTAATTTTGAGTGGGTCCCTGGATGGTTTAGATTCATAATTGGACCCGGTTGGTGGCGCTGTAATCGGGTTTGTGCGTACCTCCCCGTGCGAAGCTGGGGCGGTTGAAATGTTGCTATTTACAACTGGTTCCTAAGTATTTTATACAAACTGACCTCAATATTATTCCATTATACTTCATAAACAGCAATGTTCAGAGTATATAAACCTGAGATTCATATGATGCTAGGAGGTGGAGGAGTTTACAGGAGTATGTATGTTTTTTTGCCATGCCTGCATGCACCAACACAGCGGCACAACAACAGTTTTGTCGCCATTTTAGCGGGAATTTGCCAATACTCACCAAGCTTGGGTGATAGGTTGGTGAGGACGCTACTACCCCTCTGGTTTAGAATCCCTTCGTCGCCTTTACGACATCCCTGGATGAGATTGTGAGTTGTGCTATATTCCTAACCCGGACACCACATTCGTTGCATAACTATTTACTTTAATCATAAAGTTAAATTCAATCATAAGCACTTGTATACCACCCACATGAAATTAACTCCATTTTATAGCGTTATAAACTATTTTACACTACATTATGAAACCTTTCACAACCGCTCTGTGGTTGCCATATGGCCCTGCAACCTACAAGTACCCACGCAACCTAACACTTCTCTAACCGCAAGTTTATATTTTATTACCCATAACTTAGGACATAGATTAGAACGATAATGATTTTTGTAATCGTAAACTGTGAATTTGATGTGCACTTTAAAATTGTAGCTGTAAGGTTAGTTTTTGTTTGGTTGTGCCCGTTTGTGGTATAAAGTCTACTGGAGTGCATCGTGAAATTATACTATACTTAGTAATTATTTTGTTTTGTGGTTTCCGGTTACTAGTACCTGCAACCCATTTGTTAATGTGGATGTCAAAAGAGTTAAATTTATATAAATTTGCTAACTGTTACCCATGACTTTGCCCGAGAAACCCATAAAGGATTATTATAGACATATATAAGTACATATATAGGGTAACACATAAAATATTGTTTTATTTTATAATTCATAAGTATATTTATGCATTAATAATATAATAAATTGTATGTCTAGCACAATTCAATGAATGAATGAATGAAATTCAATTAATGCTATTCGCGTACTCTTCAGAAAATGTTACCCATATAGAAACTTGATAACACGATAAAAAGTATCCTGTATCCTATTCCATGAGTTGGCGGACCAATATCTCTCTCCTTTCTTTTAGTTCATCCAAGGGTTGTCTCGAAGAGATCGTCTTGTGCGATAAAATCACCCATAGTACACTTTAGTAAATTTAAATGTTTTTGTTTAATAAAAAGTATAAATAACATAATTAGCCCATTACTGTCCCACTGCTGGGCACGGGCCTATTCTCACGATGAGAGAGGTTAGGCCTTTTCCTTCACCATTGACACAAGTGTTAATTAAATTGTGATCTGCACATGAATCCGAAACATCAGAGGTGCTGGCCGGGATCGACCTCCGACCCACCTGTATGGAAGACAAGCATTCTACTACTAGGTTATCACTGCTGGCTCTAGTGTGATCATACGAGGACCTGGAGCCTCCCTTAGGTGCCGAAGATGACCGCTCCAGTGGTTTTAGCCGGTAGGAGTCCGGAATACCCCTTCATCCTTCCCCGGGGCGAAGGAAGTTCATGAAGAATTTCCACTGGGCACCAATAAAATAAAAAAAAAAGGTTATCACTGCTACATAGGACTATAAATAAATAAATAATGTGTTCCTCTGGCAAATTTTACTTGAACCCGTTCAGCCTTTTGAGTATGATTGACATACAAAAATAAAGACTTTTACATTTATAAATTTAGAAGGATTATCTTTTTCTGGAAATCATATTTTCGTAGTTAGTAGTTAGTTCGTAGTCGTTTAAGTTCACAGACGGAATGCTTTACGGCTTTTATCGTCTATATCACGTCAGCCAAAAGAAGTCCACTGCTGAACAAAGGCTTCTTCCATATATTTCAACAAAAGTGTAATTTTAGAGGGTATCAGGCTGGTTGGTAAGCGCAATATGGCTACTGTTCCACTCTGTCTGAACTGCAGTGAGTCTGAACTAATCGCTGTGGGATTCCATGGGGGAGCGCCATTGATGCTGCCTACATCCAGCTATCTAACTACTATCCCCAGCTTTACCAGGTCAGTCCATCTCGTTGAAGGCCCCACGCCGCGTTTTTTTGCGCGGTCTTCACTCGAGAACCTTTCTGCCCCAATGGCCATTAGTTCTACGAACTATTTGAATCTTTATTCTTAATCTGAGACATTCACGTACATTGTTTCTCAAATCACTACCTCGAAGTTATACTTCGTGCAATTTAATCAGAGCCCATCAACTGCTTGTAAAATGACAACTGACTGACAGCTGACTTCCACTGACAACCCTTCGTTAAATACCACCGAAATAGTTGTTTTTATTTTACTTTATGTTATTTTTTATCTAAATCTTCTCCAAGTACTGAATAGGAACTTGTTTAGATTCCGTATATGCATAGAAAAAATGTTTTCTATTTGTCTCCCTTTTGCATTTTGGGTTACCCAACCTGGATCGGTACTTATTCTTGGACTATTATTATTATTTTATTACATGTTGTTTTATCCAACCTTGGCATGGCAAAATCAACGACGTGGAGCCATTAAATTAAAATTGGAATTGGAACAACACCGAAAGAAAAACTTATAATAATATCTACAGATCAAGTATTTTTTTGACTAATAAAAATGTGTTTTTAAATCGACTTATTTTAAAAATTCCGCGACTCGCTTTGATTCAATAAGCAAATGTTTCTCAGAAGATGAAAGCTAAACATGAAATTAGCAAATTCCGAGAACTTTTGATTAGTTTTAAGTGTTTCTTAGAAGTCCAAATAATGTTACGTTTCGTTAGTCTCGTATCTTAGGGTTTGTTTTCATTTGTTATCTTTTGTACGCACGACTACATATCAAGCTATATATTTCCAGTATAAGCTGATCTCGTATCGTATAGACTTTCCGTACGATGAGAGATTAGCTTAAACTGTCCGAACAATGTCTTATACCCTATGTCACTCCATGTGGTGTCCGGATAAAAAATATAACACCACTTCATCTCCTCCCGTGAATGACGTAAAAGGCAACTAACCAGAGGGATGGGCAGCGTTCCTTCTCTGGAAGAGCAGCCCTACTGCGCTCACAAACCCGCGGTGGTGAGTACTAGCAAATTTCCACCAAAATGAAACAATTGTGAAAACCTACGGGGAGGCCTTTGTGCCCTTTAGTTTATAGGTGATATCCTTTTGCTGGCGGCTCGGAATACCGCCCACCCCATCTCATGCCGTGGGTGTCGTAAAAGGCGTCTATTGGATTAGCCGGAGGATGCGCAGCAACATCCTTCGAGTACATTTATGACTTAACTGCGATCGCCAACCCATCTGCCAAGCGTGGCAATTATGGCAAAACCCCCCAATGAGCAAACAACACAAACCCATACCGGTCGTTGTGGTAAACTTTCAAGGAGGCCTCTGTCGAGCAGTGGGCGATTTTCGGCTGACACGATGGTGTCCTTTTAATACAAATCGCATATTTATTGTAGCCCACATTGCCCCCAGACACTTATCTTTCTTATTCAATGTTTTTTGGCCTTGAGAGTCGCCCAATCTTATCGGAATGATTCAAAGTTATATCGATCATGGCGGAACCATTTACTGGAACCCAATTAGCAAGAATCATGTGAATAAGAATATCAAATTTTAAAAATTATATTTCGTTTCTAAATGGTTATCATCTCACACCAAAAAGTATCATCTATATTACAATCTATATATATAACAATGAATGTTTGTGTGTATGTCCTTTATAGAATCGTAAACTATGCATTTGATCATGGCATGATCTTCAGCAAAGTGTTGTGCATGAGCCCACAAAGGTTTCTGAGTTGGTACGACCAATCTTTATCAGATGGCGCCACTACCGTTCCAATGCATTTCATTTCTATAGATATAAAATTAAACGGCGGGTGAAACCGCGGGTCCCAGCTAGTATTATATATTTTACGAATATGTGTTGCCGAAATGTCAGTATAGCTAATCTTGCACCAATTTCTGTAGTTTAAATCAAAATCCACCTATACTTCTGTTGCATTGCACAGTTAATAGTGTTAATAGTTTTGGCCAAAACCGAAACGAGTTGATGCGAAAGTTTATTGCGTCCTAGTAAAGTAGATACTTGCCGTGTGGTGCCGGCTCAGAATGCCACCACCCCATCTCCTCCCATGGGTGTCGTAAAAGTCGACTAAGGGATTAGCCGGAGGATGGGCAGCAGCGTCCTTCGAGTACTTTAACAAATCAACTGCGATCGCCAAACCGCCTGCCAAGCGTGGCGATTATGGCAAAACCCCCCAATGAACCCACAACACATCCATATCGGTGGTTGTGGTGATCTTTGGGGGAGGCATGTGTCCAGCAGTGGACTTCATTCGGCCGAAATGATGAAAGTAGATACCCGTCAGAAACAGATTGTATGAAAATTTTGGATAGTAGGTAGATTAGTAGACCAGGGTCGATAATTTTTAAAACCAAAAAAAATCATAGTAGGATGTAACCCATTAGAAAAGGAGGGAAATATTATAAAAATGAAAGGAAAAATAATTTACGGGCGATCTGAGGTTGGGAAGGGGATGGGGGTGAGTTTTTAAGGGTAAAAAACGGTTTTTCTCGATTTCCGGCAAAACTAAAAGTCCTATCGAAAAAAGTCAAATGGCAAAGTTGTAGATAATAAAAAGATCTAAAACTTTTGTATTTACACTTTTTTCACATAACCTCAAAATTTATGTGAAAAATTCAAAAAACCAAGTTTTTGGTTTTTTATTTTTATCTTTTACAAATTTTTTTTTTTTTTAACGAAATTTTGTGAAAATTTACCTTTTTATGTCCCAAATACGCTGTAATTTATTTGATTAAAAATATTTATTTTTTCACCTTATTTTGAATTAATATCGAAAAAACACCCTAATTTTCAATCGAAAATTCACCCGTCAAAATATCAGCTTTTTTCAAAAAGTTGGTATGGTTTCTGTTCGTTGAAATCTCTACTTTCCGATGGTGAAAAAAAAAAAATATGTTACTACGGTAAATCTTCTCAGAAAATGCAAAAATTAAAAAAAAACTTGAATTCGAATTTTTTTTTTTTATTATTATAAATAATTTTGAGCTACTTATTAAAATTTACACTTTAATTACTCGAAAAACGTTAGATTACATGTGACGTTGATAACAAAAAAAATGCAAATTAAAATATACTACTATAATTAACAAACAAATAAGTTAATTAAATTAATATTTAATAAGACATCTACAATATTTGGAGAAAGTTGTCTAATTTTCTTTAAATTATATGCGTAGATGCCTATTTATAACTATTTTGAGATAAATTATATATATACCTGAGTAGATATACCTGAGTGACCTACGAAAAATTGTAGCCCATCAAAAGGTATTTCGTGGAGAAGTGGGGAAGGGGCTAGGCGGGTCTGGGTCTTACTACATACATACCTACTATTATATACTATATATTTCGTAGCAGCTGTTACAACCGCTAGCCTAACCATTATTCGAAATATAGTACAGTATACAACATCGTTTATAAAAATACACGTGCACGCTGAGTTTCTTGAAGATAATTGTGACAAGTTTACTTAAAAAAACAAAAAAACTTTTCGAATCTGCATAGGAAGGTAAATACTATCTCTATTTTTATCTGTATCAATCAACTCAACCATAAAAATCGTAATATTTTCTTTAAAAGATAGTATGCTTAACGTAACATTATAATGCTTAACATAACAAATTATTTATAATAATTAAAAAAAAAAATTCGAATTCAAGTTTTTTTTTAATTTTTGCATTTTCTGAGAAGATTTACCGTAGTAACATATATTTTTTTTTTCACCATCGGAAAGTAGAGATTTCAACGAACAGAAACCATACCAACTTTTTGAAAAAAGCTGATATTTTGACGGGTGAATTTTCGATTGAAAATTAGGGTGTTTTTTCGATATTAATTCAAAATAAGGTGAAAAAATAAATATTTTTAATCAAATAAATTACAGCGTATTTGGGACATAAAAAGGTAAGTTTTCACAAAATTTCGTTAAAAAAACAAATTTTTGTAAAAGATAAAAATAAAAAACCAAAAACTTGGTTTTTTGAATTTTTCACATAAATTTTGAGGTTATGTGAAAAAAGTGTAAACACAAAAGTTTTAGATCTTTTTATTATCTACAACTTTGCCATTTGACTTTTTTCGATAGGACTTTTAGTTTTGCCGGAAATCGAGAAAAACCGTTTTTTACCCTTAAAAACTCACCCCCATCCCCTTCCCAACCTCAGATCGCCCGTAAATTATTTTTCCTTTCATTTTTATAATATTTCCCTCCTTTTCTAATGGGTTTCATCCTACTATAATTTCTTTTCACTTTTCATTATTTTTAAAGGCTTCTACCCTGGACTATAGGTGTGCTATATGTACTTAATAGTTAATATTATAGAGCTCGTAGTTTCACACGGGTAAAACGGCCGTAACACGATACATCATACCATATGGCATAGGAATTTCGCATCGCTGATTCAGCCGGCTGCATTATGTAATTAATTATGTACTTGGAAATGTTCACGGCGTGCTACTCGTGCGGGAACGGCAGAGTTTGAGGCCGTCGGTGCAAGTTGCAAACTCGTAAACACGATAATCTTACAAACATTATCTAAAGTTGGTTATTTAATTATTTACAGTCGGAGATATTGGCATAATCACAGTGGCCAACTAATTGGTGAATGGTGTCGTTTAAGATGTTTATAATAACTGAACCGCAAATAGATTTTCTTATCATTTTTGATGTATTCAAATTCGTACATTATTTGTCGTTAGGTGGCGTTATTGTTCAGAGCATGAAAATTGGAGTGCAGTGGTCTCCTTCTGTAAGAGCGTCATGGTCAAGCAGGAGACTGCAGAGCGGGATCGGGAGAGGGCCGATCCCGCACGGAGAAGGACTAGACGGCGCCGAGGTAACAACCGTCCCGGCGCCCAGGTCCAACACGCCTGAGCCCCCTGACGTCTGTTCGTGGTGGGGGGTCACGGGCGCGCAGATTGGGGAGTCTGCCGCCATGTGCGCAGCACAACGCACAGCGAGACTTGGGGGGATCCTTTACAATCCTCCCCGAGAAGAGCCTGGGGGGCGGCCTTTTTACAGCCGCCAACCCCCAGCTAGAGGGGGTGACCGCTTTACAGTCATCCCCTCCGAGATGTGACTAAAGGCGTGGCACCAATGGGCGGCTCTAGAGTGATCTTACGAGGACCTGAAACCCCCTTCGATGCCGAAGATGACCGCTCCAGTGGTTTTAGCCGGTAGGAGTCCGGCATACCCCTTCGTCCTTCCCCGGGGCGAAGGAAGTTCATGATGAATTTCCACTGGGCACCAATAAAAAAAATTAAAAAAAAAGGAGTCCGGCATACCCCCCTTCCCCGGGGCGAAGGATTTTCCATGTAGAATTTCCACTGGACACCAATAAAAAGAAAAAAATTGCATTCTGTTACTATAGTAAAGTTAAGATTATCCACCAAACTAATAAATACCCCAAATGTGATTTTTACTTGGCAATAAACCAGTATCGCACCACATGCATATTGCCATATATACCACATTTATATACATACACAATCTTTTTTTTTAACCGTAGCCCCATGGGAATTTATTTCCCGTATCGTGGGTACAGTTTACAGACATACATTTCACACATTTCCAGAACCGGAACAACTATCTATAGATCAGACAAATATTTGTTCCGTGCGAGAATCGAACCCACGACCAGGAGCGCAGCAGCCGACTGTATCAGCCACTACACCAACCGTGCCGTCAAGCCGTATTGATGGTTTTATATCATAGTTTCAGCCGAAAAAGTCCACTGCTGGATAGAAGCCTCTCCCAAAGATCGCCACAACGACTGGTCCGGGTGTGTTGTGTGCTCATTGGGGGGTTTTGCCATAATCGCTTGGCGGATGGGTTGGCGATCACAGTCGAGTTTTTAATGTACTCGAAGGACGCTGCTGCCCATCCTCCGGTTAATCCCGTAGTCTACTTTTACGACACCCACGTGATGAGATGGGTTGGTGTTATAGGTAGCTGGTACCTCATGGTTGTATATGATAAGTTTATAAATATATACCCCATAAAAGTACAGATCAACCTGCAACCATAAAACTAAAAGCTCTAGCTTTTATATTAAAAACAGTTAAAGAGGTCGGTACACTGACCGGAAGTCCCTACCGTAGTGCTCTCCGACTCTAAGACAGTTACCGGTGAGACTGAGTACTTTATTCGCGTGAGTACACAGCTTTAATGGATATCTTTATTACTAGATTTTGTTCGACTCAAGAAGAAAGAATGTTCTAGTAGAAAAGTTGGTATCGATAAATGATCTTTAGGTTGCAATGGCTTTACGAATAAATTGTACTCTTCAATATATCTACATAGATGAATTAGTAATTTCCTACTGACTGGATTTACAATATAGCACCACTCCATATCTTCCCATGAAAATCGAAACATCGAAACTAAGAGACTCTTAATCAGAGGTATGGGCAACAACGCCCCTTCTGTGCTACAGCGACCATTATGCGCTTACCATCCCCCTGCCAAGCGTAATGAGAAAATTCCCCCCAAAAAGACGCCTTAGTCCGCCGCGATGGCCTAGTGCGTATTGGCGGACTACACCATTGAGAACATTTTTGAGCCCTCTCAAGTGTGCGTTTTTCCTGCACCGTTAACGCAAGTCTGATCCGCGCATGAATTCGACAAGTTAGAGGTGCGGGCTGGGATCAAACTCCCTCCGTATGGAAGCCAAGCGTTCAACCACTAGTCGATCACTGCTTGCCCTATATAAAAAAAACGAAAGTAAATAATAAGATGCTAAAAACAGCAATCAGCTCTCATTACATAAATTTATATTTAACATTCCTTTAACTTTTTTGGTTTATGATTATATTTGAGATGACTCGCACAAAATGTTAACACACCATTGTTCTTTTTCGTAACATGACAATGTATAAAGCAGATGTCCAGTAATGTATATCTTTAAAGAGTGTGAACATTTTACAATAGCTCTATCTTAAATCTACATCGTAACATTTTGTCCCATGTCCCATTCGCCATCACAACCTTGCTAGACACGCGGTCTTCCGTAGACTATTCACTAACTAAGCTCTTAATGACTTAGGTGGTGTAAAGACATCCAATAGAATCAAATCCCAGCCGCCAGACCAATTGCTGTCAACGGTGTTACCAGTGGGGTCACAAGTGGGGGTACAAGGGTTTGTACTGGTAATACTGGCTTTGCAATTAATCATCATCATTTCGGCCGAGTGAAGTCCACTGCTGGACACATGCCTCCTCCTAAGATCACCACAACGACCGATATGGGTGTGTTGTGTGCTCATTGGGGGGTTTTGCCATAATCGTCACGCTTGGCAGGCGGGTTGGCGATCGCGGACGGTGCTGCCCATCCTCCGGTTAATCCCATAGTCGCCTTTTACAACACCCACGGGATGAGATAGGTTGGTGCGATTCGTAGCCGGCACCACACGGCCTTGCAATTAATATCCGTGTGGTATGCGGATTAATAATATAGCACCAGTCCATGTCCTCCCGTGGATGTCGTAAAAGGTACCTAGTGTCTCTAAACCAGGGGGATTGGCAGCAGCAGCCCTATACGAACAGTAGCCATTCTGGGCTCACCAACCCGCCTGCCAAGCGTGGTGAGTACTGGCAAATTCCCCCCAATATGATGATACAATTCATGAAACCTAAGAGGGAGGCCTTTGTTTAGCAGTGGACGTTGCATGGCCGATATGATGATGATGATGAATTAATAACCTGCAGACTGATTACATATGAAACACCGACTGCAACAGCGATAGGTGTAGTCGCGCGATCGGACGCGATGAAATGTCAAAAAACATCGTAATATACGTGGCATTCGCTAGCCTGTCGCTACATGTCACGGGAGTGCACTTGTGGCGTAGTAAACAGCGCTGAAAATAGTACTACAACTAATATAGCTAAGCAATTTTGTTTTTTTGTGTTTGCCATGTTTGAATTGTTGTTTATTTGGCAGCAACAATCGCAACCAATCCGATATAATATTTTCAGTAAATGTCATCAAATATAATAGTCGACAAGCTGTTTGTAGCTTCTTGTCAGTGGAATGTACTCGTGGTGTAATTACCAGTGCTTATATCAGTAATACAGGTAGAGCTAAACAAACGAACTACTTGTAAGTGGCTGCCATATTTGAATTGTTGGTGTTTGGCAGCAACGATCGCAAACATCTGTCGTGAACCGTCTGCAAAATCCGTAATTAACCCACCGCTCTCAACTACAGATATTACTTTTTTATATGGGAGAGGCCAGCTGTGGACAGCGATATTTTCTTTCTTTTCTTGCTGTTAGTGACCAAACTTGAGTCAAAGTTGTTCGAGCCGTTCAAAGGCCTCCAACTTGGCTTAATGACTGCCGCCTAATAACAACAACCTGAACCGAATTTTGTTCTCTCTGAAACACGGAGACGCTCAGTTCAAATACCACTATGTGGTCACCGATCCAAACTGGACATTCCAAGCGTTGCTTAACCCTACCGATCAGTGCAACTGACTATAAACGCCTCTCCGCTTAGTATCCTAGCTAATCACAGAAATGTTTCTATAGTCTGATTACATTAGATAAACATTCAATATGACAACTCCCGGTCATCACACCATATAATCATATACCATGGTAGATAGCCATTCCAAAATCCACAACAATAAAATTGTTCCATATAATGACTTGCGAATTACTAAAGGAGCGTTTTTCACGAGTTTTTTCAACTTCGACTAGATGACCTCGGTGGTCGTTGACCTATGACGTCAGTGGCGAGTTTCCGCAACCATATTTGATATGGAGTTATTTAGAAGTATTAAAAAACTTTAAATGGTTATGTACTTACACGAGTCATGTAGATATATATTTATAAAGGTGTGAACAAACAATGTCAGGCGGAAGTGGTCGTACGGTGTAAGGTAAGACTATGTATCTTTTTTTTTATTTATATAGTAAGGTTATATAGAAAACCCGACAGTAAGACGTTGGTCGAGGACTCTCCATAGCTACACTATGAAATGAAGTCACGGATTGTCCCTGGTGGTGGACTATTGTATGAAAAGGAAACTACAACGATAACGTTTGCAATGGGTGTTATATGGAGTGTTAACCTAAAGAAAATTGGAAATAACGGCGTCTACCTTTCAACCTATTAAGTGAAATTCTGTGGAAGATGCTGACTCGGCACTCACAAGATGGGTTCCTTAAATGGCCCCCACTACCAGCGTCAAGGATATTGGATTGGATTGGATTGGATAAGACACAATACCGGCGTGAGCGGCTCGGCACGCTGATTAGCTAAAAACAGCGACAGCAGACACGACAGCAGCTCCACTGGTGGCAAATTGCCTGAAGTTGAAAAGTGAGGATGCAATTTTTAGTTACCTAATTGATCGTCCGACAGAGTGTGCGTCAGAGATCTTCGCCTATTTATTCACTATCTGCAAAAATGTAATACCAAAATGACGTTTGACAGCGGTGTCCGTGGTCGCTCCTCTACTCCTGTCGCAGACAGTCTGCGACATACGTAATCAGACCGCGGGGTGTCGAGAGATACGGCACCTGTTCCGCCATCCCGCGTCTCGTATTTTAGGAACGGGTTTCCCCGTTATTACCCCATTAGACACTTCCACCCCCGAGCTACCTATTAATTGATTTTAAAAACATATGTACTTGACTCGTTTATAGCACAAGAAATATCTTACTGTAAAAATATAATATATTTTTAATTTAATCATGTCCTTTAATCAAATCTTTATTAATTGTGTTAGATTTCAGGCGTCATAAAAACAACCCACCCCGCCGGGTCATGACATACCTAAACCGCCAGACAACTATCACGTCCATTAAACAGAATAAATTAATAACCCACACGGTGCCCACACTTACAGTATCGAATCACAGTAAGAGCTGATTATGAATATAAATTTAAAGTAATTAATGTCATTTACATAGATATAATCAAATGTCATACATATTAAATTAAGAAAGTTTCCGACTTAATAAAATGTCAAAGTTAAAAGACACAATATTGACTACATAATTCAGCTCACTCCGTACTTTTTGGTTATATGAGATTGTCTTGCGCTGGATACAGTGACCAGATTTTTTTATCATCTATATAATCGTTTATGGTCTAGCCACTACCCGTTATGCCTGTTACCTATTTTAACTACACGCCATAAAAAGAGGCATGATGCATAGTACGATCTCTTATCAACTGACTCCCGGTTTGTGACCTCTACTTCCCAAGTCAGCAATATATTCTAAAACAATGTTAATTATCCAATTATTTGCAGTGCGTTGACCTGTTGAATTTTAAATAGAAGGCCTTGGTGAGGTCACGACCCACGTACATAATGATATGTGGCAGAAATCCATATATTTACGCGTTTCAAATTGTTGGGTATTCGGAAGTCTACGTAATTGCAATTGCGTAATTTTTTTTTCGTTTTCTTGATGACATTTCTGAGAAATGTGGCTGCTCAACCGGGCGAATCTGACAAAGCCAAAAGAGGCCTCCAGCCAGGTTGTTTTTTGTCAAAACAGGTTCGCCTTTTGCGGGGCTCAAGTCTCGGCTTAGGGCGTTGCTGGAAGGTGACAAGCTCTATAGCTTGTCACTGGACAGCTGGATCGGTATTATTTAAGACTTTTGGCTCAGCTCGGGTCAAGCAAGGGTCAGAGGCGATGATTAAATGGGTTGGTGTCGCGGCGGCAGGCTTCGGCGGCATCAGTGAGGCGGTGCAATGGTATCATAATTTAGTCATTTTCAAGCTACAAAGCCCTCAGCTTCCAGTCCAACCCGGTTTTTGGATTATCGATATTCATCACTAACCTACGCGAACCGACAATATGGATATGGAGATTTAGTCAAACACTGCCGTGTGGTGCCGGCTAAGAATAGCATCACCCCACTTCATCCAGTGGCTATTGTAAAAGGCGACTATGGGATTAGCCGGAGGATGGGTCGTTCTTCGAGTACCTACATTAATTGCAAATCAACTGCGATCAAACCCGCCTGTCAAGCGTGGCGATTATGGCAAAACCTCCCAATGAGCTCACACCAAAAAACCCTGATCAGTCATTGTGACGATCTATGGAT
This sequence comes from Diloba caeruleocephala, assembly GCA_947459985.1. Classification (NCBI taxonomy): domain Eukaryota; kingdom Metazoa; phylum Arthropoda; class Insecta; order Lepidoptera; family Noctuidae; genus Diloba; species Diloba caeruleocephala. Next base: position 5,365,714 of record OX381625.1, on the reverse strand, counting down.
AAGGCCGTGCCCAGCAGTGAACTTATTTGGTAGAAATGATGAGTCAAACACGACCATTATGAAACACCACGGAAAAATATTTAGAATGTGCAGTAGGCGAATGGCTATTATAGATAACGAGGTACTAAGAAATTCTGTGGAAATTTCCATTCAAATCCGTCAAGTAGTTATTGTGTGGTGTAAGTCATATAGACAACGCTATCTGCTCGCTGTAGTCTACTGTATTAATAAAAAAAACATCTGCCTTGCGATCACGAAAATTTTCACGGCAATTTTCTCAATGACCGATCTTTCTAGAGCTGTGTAAACTTACTATTTTTTGTAGGTAATAAGGTTGTACTCGTAATACTACAAATCTTGTTGTGTGTGATGTATTGGATCCTTATAATCATCTCTAAAATGTTCTTGTCATTGTCTCATGTCAGGGATAGAACATTTATTATCCCATAGATTTACCATACTAGATGGCATATTCTTAAATAACTATACGACTATATATTTTAAAATGACAAAATAAATACTTTTGAGACCCTCACAACAAGCCCTTCCATTTCATATGTTACACGGTACAGCTTAGAATAGATTAGAATATTCTTCATTCTACACCATTTTAAAAACGACTACTACAAATTATTCTATGAACAGTAATTGTACAATGGGTAGTCTTATCGCTATTAGCGATTTTTTACAGACAACCTTTTGAATGGAAAAGATAAAGATGGAGAAAGACAAAGGGGTAGTCGATGGTGTACTGTATATATTAATAAAATCAAATAGCGTATCTAGACAACTAAATATTATACGAATATTCCATAGATTACTTAAATATTATGCACATATATACAACCATATACTATACTTTATACACCACTTTCTTTTTTCTTTCTTTTCAAAAAAATACGTTGCCCCTCACTAGGATTTCTCCTGTGTCGTGGGTCCGTTTCCAGACATGAATTTCACACACAATACACCCAGACCCGATTACTAAAATATTATGCACATATATACAACCATATACTATACTTTATACAAGACTTTCTTTATTCTTTCTTTTTAAAAAAAACGTTGCCCGATACTAGGATTTCTCCTGTGTCGTGGGTGCGTTTACAGACATAAATTCCACATACACCCAGACCCGGAACAACTATCTGCAGATCATACAAATATTTGTTCCGTGCAGGAATCGAACCCACGACCCGGAGCGCAGCAGTCGACTGTATCAGCCACTGCACCAACCGTGCGTCTGTATACTTATATACCACTAAGGTGGTCATGACCAGTTAAGCAACCCCATTTCCCTGAAATGTCTGCGAGAAGCCCAAAAAAAAGTATACAAACCGCATGATGGTTAGCGACTGCCGTAACCTATGAAGGCTTGCAACAGCAGAGATTTAAATCGTGCGTTGCCGACGCTGCTAAAATCATTTCGCTCCCTTTTGAAGAGCCATGCTGTAGTGTTTTGGGAAAACCTTGAAGCTGATTCCGCAACCTGCCGAGTGTGCACAGGAGGAACTTCTGAAACCGTACGGTAAAAGACCATTTTGGCTCTAGGGTATGTGGGTAAATTCCCCACCGATAGCGATAAGTGCGATGGAAGAAATCGATTGGTACAATTTATTAGAACACTGTCCATTGTACAAGAGGGACACACAGGGAGGCAAAATCTCTCGTCAGACTTACGGCCGAAATTAATAATCGATCTAATCCAAAGTCTTTGGATTTCGGATTACGGATATGTCTGTTTTTTGCGTTAAATGTGATCGTATCACAAGAATGGATGAATTTCAAAATCTTAATTCTGAAGATTTCGGATTAGATTGATTATTAATTTCGGCCGTTAGTGGTTCTCGATTGCTTTGCGATCATCGACAATGAAATTTCGGGAAAATCCAAACGAATCCCTAGTACCTGGACGATTCTGCTTCGGCATGATGGTAATTTTTTATTTATTTATTTATTTGGTATTCACAATTATTCATCATTCATCATTTCGGCCGAGTGAAGTCCACTGCTGGACACAGGCCTCCCCCAAAGATCACCACAACCACCGATATGTATGTGTCCTCGCTCATTGGGGGGTTTTGCCATAATCGCCACGCTTGGCAGGCGGGTTGGCGATCGCAGTTGAGTTGTTAATGTACTCGAAGGACGCTGCTGCTGTATACTTTCATATGCATTTAGTAAAAAGCTGTTATTTTGATATTACAGACACTTCAATTTTATTGATTTGTATAGATACTGCCTAATAACACTCATAAATGATATAGACAAGCACTAAGGACAAATATACAAAGCTAGACTTCTATTTAACGTATTCATGAAGCCTTTCATGTACTAAACATATATTTGAACCTATTTTAAACATAGTTTTGTACGACAAACAAAAAGCTCAGATTGACAGAGATAAAATACTAATATCCATTGTTTCTGTTTCATAGCAACAAATTACTAACAATGTAAAATGTATTTAATTACAAGTGTATGTATGGTTTAAAATTTGAATATATTTCAATGTTGTGTATTTATGGTTTCAATGTATTTCAATGTTTTGGTAATACACATTGTATTAGGAAGGAAACATTTACATTGTATAAACATGATATTGTAATTATTTAATTAATACAGATCCATCATATTTAGCCATGGCATGTAAATTTAAGCGTTTATTCATTATCATCATCATCGTTTCAGCCGAAAACCATCCACTGCTGGACAGAAGCCTCCCCCAGAGATTGCCACAACGACCGGTATGGGCTGATTAGGGGGTTTTGCCATAATCGCCACGCTTGGCAGACGGTTGGCGATCGCGTGTAGTTTATAAATGTACTCGAAAGACGCTGCTACCCATCCTCCAGCTAATCCCATTGTCACCTTTTACGACACCTACGGGATGAGATGGGGTGGTGGTATTCGTAGCCGGCATCACACGGCGTAAAGCATTATTATTTCATTTAAATTATTAAATTATATTATTGAAATTTAAATTACCCATCAATTATCTATCCTATCAGTCAAAAGACGTCCACTGCTGAACAAAATCCTCCCCCATAAGACGACCGGTTACATGCCGTGTGTCTTAATTTTTGTTACTCAATCATAATGCCGTGTGGTGCCAGCTCCGAATGCCACCACCCCATTTCCTACCGTGGGTGTCGTAAAAGTCGACTAAGGGATTAGCCGGAGGATGGGCAGCAGCGTGCTTCGAGTACATTAACAACTCAACTGCGATCGCCAACCCGTCTGCCAAGCGTGGCGATTATGGCAAAACCCCCCAATGAGCCCACAACACACCCATATCGATGGTTGTGGTGATCTTTGGGAGAGGCCTGTGTCCAGCAGTGGACTTCATTCGGCCGAAATGATTGATTGATGAATCATTGGTGGATACACCACGCTTGGAAGGCGGACTGGTGAGCGCTGAATGGCTGCTGTTCTACAGAAGAGACGGTGCTATCTATCCCTCCAGTTAAAAATCCCGTAGTCACCTTTTACAACACCCACGGGAGAAAACGGTCTGTGCTTTATTCTTAATCCAGGCACTACAAAGACAACCTTTTTTTTTATTTTTTATTGGTGTCCAGTGGAAATTCTACATGTACTTCCTGTGCTTCGGGGAAGGGAGAAGGGGTATGCCAGACTCCTACCGGCTAAATCCACTGGAGCGGTCATCTTCGGCACCGAAGGGGAGCTTCAGGTCCTCGTAAGATCACACTAGAGCAAACACAACCTCATCATATCAGCCACAGGACGTCCACTGCTGAACAAAGGCCTCCCCCTTAGATTTCCACAACGAGCGGTTACATGCGGCCCTCATCCAACGACTCCCAGCGACCTTCACCAGGTCGTCTGTCCACCTCGTTGGAGGTCGTCCCACGCTGCGTTTTCCGGTGCGCGGTGTCCATTCTAGAACCTTTGTGCCCCAGCGGCCATCAGTTCTACGAGCAATGTGCCCTGCCCATTGCCACTTCAGTTTAATAATCCTTTCCGCTATGTCGACAACTTTAGTTCTTCGACGGATCTCCTCATTTCTAAATCGATCTCGTAGAGAAACACAACCTAGCGGACAGAAAAAACGGATTAAAATAAATAGTCTAGTTTAAGTTAAAAAAAAATTAGTAAGTAAGTAAAGTAAAAAATTTGGCACTATCACCTCACATACAACTGAGGTGGCCTTTACAAATCCTTGAATAAATAAGTGTTTCAGTAAACCATGTGAAGGTTAATTGATAAAACATTGGAATTCCCTTGCTTACTTTTCGAAGAAATAACATCAATCATAGATAAGTTAATTGAATTGTATTGTGTTAGAGGCGAGACAGTGTTGTGTATTAACGTGTCGACTAGGGGTGGCCTAATCGATACTATTTAGAGAATATAAATACCCGATGTTACCTCTGAAAGCCGTATCAGACCGCGATTACCGGGATTCCAGGATTCCGAAAGTTTAGATACTCAGTTAATTTAGCTTGGTATTATAATTTTGATCTAATAAGGCAGTGATAGCCTAGTGGTTGAACGCTTTCCTTCCATACGGGGGGGGTCTGAATTCGATCCCGGCCCGGATCATGTGCGGATTAGGATTTTCATTGTCAATTAGGGAAGGAAAACACCGTGACAAAAGTTGTACACCTGAGAGGGCTCCAAAATGTTTTGTGTGTAGTCAGCCAAACCGCACTATGCCAGCATGTTAATAAGGCCTAACCTCCCATCGTGAGAAAAGGTCCAGCAGTGGGATAGCACTGGGCTGTAACCTCAAATTAATGTTTTTTATGCAGGATTTATTTTATAGTCATATAGCCTCACGGTGAGCCAATTACCTGGCGTTTTTTTCTGAATCTTCTAAAAGCAAACCCTTATAACATTTTCCCGACCTTGGAGCCGAATTTGGGACTGTGAGACTTGCACGAGACGAGATGGACAATACCCAAAAAGTATATTTTACCGAAATTCCCGAAAACGACCATTCATTCCTAAGCTATCACATTACTAATTATTTGCCGTGCCAACGTCTGATATATAATGAATCTTTATGTCGCATGTCGTCGGTAGAAATGTTATTTGTTTCATCTCGACCCTCGCCCATGATAGAGCCCTTTGAACAATGGGGAAAAACTATAATAATCTTTAGATGTTGTATGGTTGCAGTTGTGGCGATTTTCTTAAATATATTTACGTAACAGAAAATATGAAATACTAGCTGTACCCCGCGATTTCACCCGCTGTCTAATTTAAAAGAAATCGGATTATTTATAAATTATTATTATATACTATATATAGTATATAGATATATTGGAATTCATGGGCTTGAATTTTATTCGTGGACCCCTCATTCTTGTTCTATAATAAAAGTAGCCCAAGTCTACTCCTTAAAATATCAGCTATCTGCCAGTGAAAGTCCCGTCAAAATCGGTCCAGCGGTTTCGGAGATTAGCCGGAACAAACGACAGACAGACAACATTTTTAAAATAGTTATTTTATTAATAAGTACCGTATGTACTTTTATAGCCTTTGTTCAGCAGTGGACGACCTGTGGCTGATATGATGATGATGATGATGATGTTACTGTGACACTACAAACAGATACTTCAATTTTATTTGTTTTTATATATATAAAAACCAGAGACCGAATTCCTGGACTAAAGTACAAGTGTTGTTTTTGTTCAAGTATAATCTTAATGGGATTCAAGCTTAACCTGCCGGCAGGTCAAGCGCGAATTGTTGAATCTTGTGTGGCGTATAACTTTGTCTGATTAGCTACACCAATCAGAAAGTGATCGGGAGCACAGCAAAATCATTCTGAATGTAATTTGATATCAAAACGAGAGCAATGTCATGCGGCCATGGGTAATTTTGTCAATTTCCGCGTGAGATATATTTTATTTGGCTGACTAAGGCTTGCAGATTTGGCACTAGTAAATGTCATCATTTTAGCCGAATAAGTTCACTGCTGGACATAGGCCTCCCCCAAAGTTCACCACAATGACTGGTCTAGGTGTGTTATTTGCTCATTAGGGGTTTTGCCACAATCGCCACGCTTGGTAGGCGGGTTGGAGATCGCAGTTGAGATGTTAATGTTCTCAAGGCCTCTGCTGCTCATCTTCCGGTTAACTCCATAGTCGCTTTTTACACCTGCACGTTGATATGGGTAGCTCGATTCGTAGCTGGCATTATAAAAGTATAACAAAAAAATCGTCGAAAATGAACGTACCTATAGATTTTTATATGACATTTATTCTACTAAACACAAACTGATCCGTGTGATGTCTAGATTAAGAATATAGCACCACTCCATGTCCTCCCGTGGATATCATAAAAGGCGACTAAGGGACTCTAAATCAGAGGGATGGGCAGCAGCGTCCCTTCTGCAGAACAGCTGCTATGTCAGACACCTAACGGCTAAAACCTGCAGAGCGGTAATCTTCGGCAACGAAGGGAACTCCAGGAACTCGAAAAACTGGAGCCGCCTATTGGTGCCACGCTTTTAGGCATATCTCGCAGGGGATGACTGTAAAGCGGTCAATCCCTCTATTGGAGAGAAGGCAACTGTAAAATGGCCGCCCCCTCAGGCACATCTCAGGGACTAAATACACACCTAGTCTAAAAAGATATCAAATTGAAAGAAATTTAAGAAGGATTTTCTTTCTTTTGAATTCGCTATCTATTCCACTCATTCCAAACCATGGCGCGATGACGCACAAAAAATAAATACCCGCTCTTATCGCCTTCATTCACACCGCACTAAATAAAAGTGGGAATAATAACTCAACGGAGTTACCTCAGGGGCGTTATCTTTTCTCGGGGTTGACACACAGCGCTCAGTACTTTTGATTTGTGGTCCCGTAACGGGACAGTCCTGAGAAGTTGAAGAAGATTATTAATAAATAAAAAGTTATGTTTTAGTTTTGTATTGGGTAATTGGCTTTGAGAATTGGTTGTGTTTCGGTTGGCGTTATGTAACGATCGTCGACGAAAGTCCACTGCTGAACAAAGGCCTTCCCCATACATTTCAACAACGACCGGTTTCATGCCGCCTGAAGCCAACCACTCCCAACCTTCACCGGGTCATCTTTCCATCTCGTTGAAAGCCGTCCTATGCCAAAGGCGGATCCAGCGGGCTCAGGGGGACATACCTCCCAAAAACTGTGGGATGATCTTGCCTTTTTTTTGTTGATCTAGTGTAAATTCTTTATGAACTTCCTCCGCCCCGGGGAAGGGCGAAGACACAAACCACTGAAACGGTCATCTTTGGCACTGAAGGCGGCTCCAGGTTGTCATATGATCACACTAGAGCGGTCCACTGTTGCCACGCCTATAGGCACATGTGACTGTTAAGCGGATGCCCACGTAGTAGCAACAATGATGTCCCAGGAAACCCAATACCCCCCAGATTGAAATCCTAGATTCACCCCTGTCCTACGCTGCGTTTTCTGGTGAGCGGTCTCCATTCAAGAAGTGATAAGTCGCAAATTGTACACACACATTAGCCTGTAAATGTCCACAGCTGAACACGGGCTTCCCAATGATCGCTACAATGAGTGGTCATAGGGTATGTTGCCATAATCACCACGCTTGGCAGGCGGATTGGTGATCACAGTATATGGAGGTTGATGCTGCTGCCCATCCTCTTGATATCAACACTTAGTCACCATTTAAGATATCCATGGGTGGAGAGGTGTGGAAAAAGAACTGGGCACGTTTTATTTTAACTATATTCATTAGTCATGCAGGCAGACATGGTTTAAGTTCCTCATTTTATTATTTACTTTTATTTAATGCACAAACAGTCCCTTGAAACAAAGCTCTAATCGAATGTAATACAGACAGAGTTAGCGATACTTCAAGAAAGAGGAAATAAACTGCTTGAATCTCCACTGTTACTTCAAAATTCAAGCATAATATTATAAGTACCTTTCCTTAACCTAATGTTGTCCCTGTTGAGATGGTTTTACGTCCACCGTGTTCTCCCTTACAGAGAGTCGGTATACTCTACCTTTGATCCGACCATCCTACCCTAACGTATTACACATTCAGATAACTGGGGACTAAAGTTACCTAAGTTCCCAATGTCAAGGCGACTTTATCGGTAGCGTATTTTTTAATATTATGTGCATAGTTTATTTTTGCTTATGTTGTCCGTGTGGTTCCGAACTAAGAACAGACCAACGCTACCAACCTATGGGTTTTCGTAAGGTAACTAAAGTTGCCGTCTCTACGGGGGGGTTGTGTGGTCCATGGCCCTCTACGGGGAGCCCGTATGGTAACCATTACAGTCAAGTGCCAAGTATTGCAGAACCAAACTTCACAGTCTGCAGCGCAGAGTGACTATACGGATCGCACGAGGTTACCGAACAGTGGCGGCAACTCTTCTGGTGCGTTTTCCGCCGTTCGACATCCTGGCGGAGATGGATGCGTGGGTAAATCAGACACGCTCCCTCAGAGTGGCGAAGGCGCACCTCCAGGACAGGCGTTGGACAGGCTGAGGTGGCTAGATCGGCAGCGCGCACATGGAAAGTGGCGTCACCCCCTGCGGATGCAGTTTGCGACCAAGCACATATTATGTTTAAATATCTATCCATAAATATTTAAATAAATATTCTTGTATAACTCTCCTCACCATCTCCCAACAGCCGGAGTATAAATATTCACACTCAATAAACCACTCATATAACAGCACCTTTGCAAACTAATAAATTTTAATAGACAGCCCTATCTTAATCGAAGTACTTATTCCGTAAAACGATATTAAATATCGTAAAACGATTTGAACCATTATCGTAACGGTAACGTTCTCTCGGAGTTCGATCAACGTAAGGGTGCTTAAGAAAGGGGGGTGTTGTCAGTAATTTAGGGTTGTTAGTAACTTTTTTGTTGGTAACGACTGATCTTGGAGATTCCGGGGATTTTTTGTTGTATTGTTGATTACCGTGAAGGATTGTAAATTCAATTCTCTGTACTTCTATAAAGGCTGCTGAATTCAGATAACTCACTTGTTCCTAAATTTTTGAAGGTTGAACGATAAATGATTGGATTTATACAGATATTGAAAACCAAGGACATCTTCGTGTGGTGTCCAGATTAAGAATATAGTACCACTCTATCTCTTCCCGTGGATGTCGTAAAAGGCGATTAAACCAGAGGGATAGGCAGCAACGTCCCTGCTGTGGAACAGTAGCCATACTGCGCTCACCTACCCGCCTGCCAAGCAAATACTGGCAAATTCCTCACAAAATGACACAATTGTGGAAGTTGTTAACCTTCGTCGGAACACAACTATACTCACGCAGATGTTGCGGTGCGTGAAATTGGTAGAACTGGGGTACCTTTTACAGTCATCCCTTCCGAGATGTGCCTAAAGGCGTGGCACTAATCGGCCGCTCTAGTGTGATCTTACAAGGACCTCAGGCCCCCTTCGGTGTCGAAGATGCCGCTTCAGTGGTTTTAGCCGGTAGGAGTCCGGCGTGCCCCTTCGCCCTTCCTCGGGGTGGAGGAAGTTCCTGATGAACTGGTTTTAATATAATTTTTACACATCATTTCGGCCGAATGAAGTCCACTGCTGGACACAGGCCTCCCCCAAAGATCACCACAATGACCGATATGGGTGTGTTGTGTGCTCATTGGGGGGTTTTGCCATAATCGCCACGCTTGGCAGACGGGTTGGCGATCGTAGTTGAGTCGTTAATGTACTCGAAGAACGCTGCTGCCCATCCTCCGGCTAATTCCTTAGTCGACTTTTACGACACCCACGGGAGGAGATGGGGTGGTGGTATTCTGAGCCGGCACCACGCGGCGGTTTTTACACAAGTATAATCTAAGTCCGAGATAGTCCAACCATGCCGTTGGCGCAGTGAATAAGCAATTGGATATCTGCGCTAACATGTCGCGGGTTCTGAACCAAAATCTGAATGTATTTTAAGATGATTTATTTATATTGTAAACGAGAGGGCTCGCTGTAAAATTGCTACTGCGCAGATCGATTGATCCGCCCAGCGTAATGATTATGGCAATGTTCCCTATGACCGGTCATTGCATTGTCGACGGCACGGTTGGTGTAGTGGCTGATACAGTCGGCTGCTGCGCTCCGGGTCGTGGTATCGATTCCCGCACGGAACAAATATTTGTATGATCTGCAGGTAGTTGTTCCGGGTCTGGGTGTATTGTATGTGGAATTCATGTTTGTAAACGCACCCACGACACCGGAGAAATCCTAGTATGGGGCAACGTTTAAAAAAAATAATTGTAGTGATAATTGGGAGGCCCATGCAGGAGGATCACGTGTGTTTTTTTTTTAGGAAGATTATTATTATATCTACAATCTACAAACATTAATATGGCATCAATTTGCGTCATCTAAATTACAAAAAACACACACATACATATTGTATTGTAAACACAAAGAGTCTGAATATTAAGTCATATGTCAACGAACTTTGGTAGCTACCTAAAATTAAAACGAAATATTTGCATGAAATAACACAGTATCCAATCAGAATAATTAAGTATAATTATGACGCATTTAGAATATAAATTCACATGCCAAAACAAGGTAACATTTATTTGCTTAAAATATACAGATAATCTTGAATAAATACTTCTCTCTATCAACGTACTGAGAGGGAGGTTCGTGACCAATATATGGCTACAATATATAATACCATAATATTTTCTGAAATATACGCGAATCCACCTCCATTGAATAGAAATAAAAAAATTAAGAGTGGTATTTCATTTTATATATTTATCGTGCATGCATTTATGTTCCTCTATACACTATACATATATGTGCTTGATTGTGTATTGCACGCATGATGTTTCAGATGTTTATTATGACTACATAGTGTAGAACATTAAATATTGTTTTGCTTTATAATTCATATGTTTCTGCATTGGTAATATAATAATTGTGTTGTACACGTATGTATACGGCACGTGTGAATACTGCACGTAGGTATGTAGAATGAATGAAATAAACGCAATATATTTCTATAAGCCACTTCGATTCAATAATAATACCAGCATATAACTGTCCTTTCTGTGTGGTGTCCAGGTTGAGATACAGCACTACTCTATCTCCTCCTGTGGATGTTTTAAAAGGCGACTGTGGTAATAGGTAGCAGCTTCCCTTCTGCGGAACAGCAGCTATTCAGCGCTCACCAACCTGCCTGCTAAGCGTGGTGAATACTGGCGAATTCCCCCCAAAATGGTAACACAGTTGTAAAAGTCTAAGGGAGCCTTTATTCAGCAGTAGACATCCTTAGGCTGATTATGTTGTTGTTGTTGTTGTAACTGGCCTAATTAAAGGCCTCTTCTGTTGCAGAGGACGCACGAGACTCTATCGCGAAGTTTGTGTGGTCTATTTGCTATTTCAAACCAAGAGATCCAGATTTCCTCTGGTTTTAAGAAAGCACATATGATTAGTACATACCTGGATTTGAACCCGCAATTTGGTGCTTTAAAAGCGAATCCGTAAACCTCTGGACCACCACGACGACTACGACGAATGCAGAATACATTAAAAGACCGTTCTTAATACGAGAACCCCCCGAAAACTTAAAAAACAACCGAAAACTCGGTAAGCATGCTAAAACCTCAAATATCTGTGGAAGTCTTAACAGGCAGAAGCTCGAAAATTCTAAACTCTGGTTGTGCTTTAGGATATAGCCATTGCGTCTACGAGTCTGGTGCGATTGTTCGCGATATCCTAGAGCCCGCCCACTCTCTGGTCTTGGTACCGCAGATGTACACTCGGGTAGCTTTATCTGGTAAATACCCCTCCGCCCTTCCCCGGGGCGGATGAAGTCCATGATGGATTCTTCTTCTTTCCGTGTGGTTAGTGGCTAACCCTGTGTCAGTACCCGCCCAAAAGCCTCCATCTTGGCTTAACCACTGCCGTCTAATGACAACAACCGGTGCCAACAATTTTACGTGCCCTCCGAAGTAAGAGACACTCAGTTCAAATACAACTATGCGTTCACCCATCCATAGACCGACCGCGACGGGTTGCTTAACCTGTACAAGTACAACTAGCTTTAAGCGCCTCTTATATGGATGACGGATTACAACCTGATATAGTGAAATTCGTGAGGCCGTGTGGCGCCGGCTCAGAATACCACCACCCCATCTCCTCCCATGAGTGTCGTTAAATTCGACTAAGGGATTAGCCGAAGGATGGGCAGCAGTGTCCTTCGAGTACATTAACAGCTCAACTGCGATCGCCAACCCGTCTGCCAAGCGTGGCGATTATGGAAAAACCCCCTAATGAGTCCCCACAACACACCCATATCGGTTGTTGTAGTGATCTTTGGAGGAGACCTGTGTCCAGCAGTGGACTTCATTTGGCCGAACCGATGATAGTAAAATTAAAAAGTCCACCAGTCGTTCTTTTTCTTGAACCACTGGACTAGGACTTCCCCTGTATCATGGAACTCCCATCTTCTTTCCATCCGTGTCACAGAAGTGTCACCCCTACGCCTGTCAAATGCCATCCAATGTTGTGTTATTAGAACTTTTGATTAACTTCCGTTGTACTTTAACAGATACGATATCTAAGTTCAAGTGACCCGTGGTTTTAAACAATTTGTTCAGGGTGAGGGGTCAAGTGATACTGATTGTAACATTCCAACTATTCACACGTTATTCGTCTTTCGTTATGAAACAAAAAAGCCGACTAATTACCGAACGTGTTACGGCTACATATGAATTTTATTCAGATCAACCGAAGGACGTCCACTGCTAATCAAATCTATAGGGAGGCCTATAGATTTCCAAAATTGGGTCGTAATTTTGGGGGGAGTTTACCAGTACTACCCACGCTTACGACTTTTCGTTACTCGACTAAAACAAGAGACATAAATACCTCCTATAAGTACACGTGCAAGTTAACCTTCTATTTTTAAATATCTTTACAGTGCAATGTCTATTGCATTTTTAAATCTCTCATCCCGAGATAATGTCTCAGTCTCAAATTTCAAATTCTGTTACGTAACAAACAGGTATTTTGATGTTAAGTTACTAAGTGCCAATCGTTTTGTATTCGGCTCACGTTCGCTCGTGATCGTAATACGGATGCTGACGATCGCGAATATTGTCTGCTACAATAACATTTTACTAGATTACACGATGTTACATTTACGTGTTGCTCTTATTCGGGGTCTTTCGCAATATTGTTTTTTTGTAACTCTACTGTTGACTCTTTCTGTGGGGATCGCACATATCCAACACACAGATAAAAATGTAATGTTAAGTTATGCTAAGAGGTCGACAAGCAGCGTTCTTCTGGACTGCTAAATGATAAATAATCTTTATTTAGCAAGTAGGTTTCAAGACCGTATGGTGTCTGGATTAAGAATATAGTACCACTCCATTTCCTCCCGTGGATGTCGTAAAAGACGACTAAGGGAATCTAAACCAGAGGCACAGGCAGCAGCGTTCCTCCTGTGAAGCGGTAGCCATACTGTGCTCACCAACCCGCCTGTCAAGTGTGGTGAGTATTGGCAAATACCCCCCAAAAAAACACAGCTGTGGAATCTATGGGGGAGGCTTTTGTTCAGCAGTGGACGTATAAATGGCCGATATGAGGTTTCAAGAAACATTTTCACTCTTCAATAAATTTAGATGAAGTCGGTTTATCACAGTGACTGCCTTTGAGAAGAAATGCCAAAACAAACTCAATGGTGCCTACCTTTTTTAAAGTCCAGACATGTTTAGATAAAATATTGTGTAAGAAAATTGTAGGGAATCTGGAATGAATGGGCTATAGAAGACAGCCCCATTTATTTATTTATTTAGCAGTTATAAGAGGACTTTTCTTTACAGATGCATGAATCCGTCATTATGTACTGTAACCCTATTTTAGGGAGCTCAATGACTCATAGCACAACCCCCTCACTGACGTCGCGGAACTCCTTCTGGAGCATGACGCTCACGCAGAAGGATACCATTGCTCTCAAATTGTCATGCTCTGCCAACATAGCTGACACCACTGCTGACAGAGAACGATCTAAACCGATCCGATCGACCAGGATCCGCCGCTCGGCAGCCCACACAGGGTGGTATCCTGGTCGCTACCACAATGGTGACATTGTGCCGTGGCCTCGCGTCCTATTATGTGCAGGTACGCACCGAAACAACCGTGACCAGTGAATACCTGCGTCAGGTGGTAGGTAACGCACTCGCTCCTTCTGAACCAGGAAGTCTGAAGAACGGCAGGATAGCTTCATCGACGTGCTTGGTTGAGAACTGTATATAATGCTGCATATGGCAGCATAAGGTATGATGGCCATTGGGGTAAAAAGGTTCTCGAGTGGAGACCGCTCACCGGAAAACGCAGCGTGGGACGACCCGAGGCGGATAGACGACGTGATGAAGGTTGCTGGGAGTCGTTGGATGCGGGTGGCATGTAACCGCTCGTTGTGGAAATCTATGGGGGAGGCCTTTATTCATCAGTGAAAGTCCTTTGGCTGATATAATGATGATGATGATGTAGTTAATTAAATTGACTTTATTAATTATTGCTGCATTAATATTTGGTAAATAGGAATCTGAATGAATTTATTTATTATAAATTTTATAAGGAATCAATAAAAGCTTTTATTTATTTATACATTATAATAAAACAATTTTAAACGGATCAAATCGCGTGTATTATTGATTTTTGTTTTTCCTGACGTTTCGAACACTTTGCAGGGTTCGTGGTCGCAGGATGACTAAGGTGACAAGCATCGTTACAGATTTAAAAAGTTATTTTATCTACCGTACAAAACTAATCAAAAATTGTTTCAATGCACGCAGTAATTATTTATACACTCGAATTTCTAGGGAATGAAAACTTTCTTTAGAGTATTTTAAAATAAATTGTTTCAGTTTCTTCGTTTCGAAAATATTATTATTATTATACGATATCACACCAATTAATTAACGTTACAAAATTATAATTGATATCCCTCACAAACGAAGCGAATAACTCGATTTCGCCACAAAATCGCCATTAAAGAAAATCAAACTACGAAATCCATACCTTGTTTACTTGAATGAGCTTCAAAGGCCTTAATTAATTCGGTCTTTTTAGAAGCTCTCCCGCCCTCAGTAACAGGTTCCTCTATCCAACTATGCTAAGTTCTCCAATTTAATGAGACCCGACGAATTAGAGCAACAGGTTCGGACACAGCTGTTTTTAGAACACCCGCCGTGGTAACTCCGTAAATTAGACCAAGATTCTAAGTCTTACCTTTAGAACCTTATTTGTAGGTATTTAGGGTATCTCCGGGCACCTTCTGTAAGTCCATAAGCTGAACCGTAATTTCTAACGAAATGTTGTTAATTTTCTATTACAATAAAGTTACTTTTAAGCCAAGGCTTTTTAAATGTCCACTATCGTCGATAATGGTATTCGGTTCCATGTGATAAGAATCAAATGTGTGGACATTTGTAGGGCTCTATTAATTTTTTTTTTTGTATTTTTCAATCTGTTATTGGCTAGTCTAAAATGTTGCACAGGGCAAAAATATATAGAATAGCCATAATTATATAGGTAATATAGAAGAGATTGCTCATAAATTATAGAATAGCTTGTCACTGCCGCTAGGTCGCTTATTGCGGGGTGCTAGGTCAGGAAACCTCCACGTGCGCTCGGTGGCTGCTGGTCCCTCTTGATACGTCTGGGGGGAAGAGCAGTTGTCGGGCCGGTGCACCCTGGGCACTGGGCAATAACTACTCCACTTTTAGGAGGACCTTATTGCCCGGTGGCTAATATTCTGACAGGGACGGGCCCACTTATTGGGCAGTAGGTAGGCCGTAGGGTGTTCCGCCGTTTTCGGAGGAACACGGGCGGGCTAGCGGCGGGCTCGGTGTGCACTCACCCTGCCCCGAGCAGGTAGTGGGAGGACTCCCCTTCCCTGCCACCGTCGATATCGTAACCTCGGTTGGAGTGTCGTGGTCACGTCTCGCGGCTTCGATCGAGACCGAGGATCTTGGCTTAACCGCCCGGATCGCGAGGAAGAAGGCCTCTATAAAAATTCCCCGAACCCAAGCTAGCGTGCGGCGAGGGGTGCATGGCTGATGGGAAGTTCAGTCGCGAGCACGCCTACCCCAGGACCGGCGGCACCTGAAAATGGGATACGCTTGCCCGGGCACAGGGGGCACTGCCCGGGTCGACCATTTATTTCCCCCATACTCGTGGGTCTAACTATGGAAACAATAAATAAAATAAAACGCGTGAAGAAGGTGGAGATTACGAAGGTGAGGGGTGAGAAGGCTGGTTCGCTGTCAGAGTCTGACAGCGTCCAGATGGACGTGGGGTCGGATGGCGACCCAGTGTCCGGTGCCAGGACGCGTAGTGCGCGTAACTTGCGCGCCAACGCGCGTGCGCAGCGTGCGGTCGCATCGCTGTCACGTCCGGGCACGCCGTTGCCGTCGGGTGGGGTTAGCGACTCTGAGGAATCTTTGGATCCTCGGAGTTCGCACGCCTCACTCAACATGGTGTTGGGTAGTGAGGGCCGCAAGCGGACTCTACCGAAGGCGTCTGTGGGGTCCTCCCCCGATGCCAAAAGAATGGCCCGAAAGGAGTCGGACGTCGACAGGCTGGAGAGGGAGAACGCGGAGCTGCGCTCTCAACTCGCCAGCCTCTTGGCACAGATTGAGAAACTGACGACGGAGGTGGGTCTCCTTCGTCGTCAGGGGGGTGCAACTATTGGCGCCAGTAGAGCTGTCACTCCGGCGTTCTTGCCGTCGGATGCAGAGGCCGAATTTCGGCGGTCCATCGTCCTGGAAGTTGGGAGGATGATGGACGCCAAGCTGGCAGCCTTAGCGGAGCGGCTCCCGCCGGAGCAGCGATTGCGCCCGCCACTTGCAGCTGATTTGCGGCGTCTGCGGCCCGATACTGCCACCCAGACGACTGCTGCGGCACCGTCAGTCAATGGGCAGGACTCTTCCCCTGCGGCTCCTCAGAAGCAGGTGAAGAAGAAGGGCCGCAACGCAGCAAAAGTCGCTGGAGTGGCCGACCTGCCAGCGGTGCCTGCTGCAACTGCGGCACCCACTGTACCAGCGGCAACTGTGCTAACGGACACACAGGCCATAGAGGAGACGACTGAGTTGTGGTCCACTGTGGCAGGAAGAAAGAAGAAGAAGCCCCAACCTCCTAAGGCCCAGGGAGCCGCTGCTGTGCAGGGCACGCAACCATCATCTCCCAAGGGAGGGAGGGGTAAAAGGAGGGGCAAAGGAAGGGGGAAGGTCAACCTCCCCAGGGTTCCCGCAACGGCTGCCATCACGGTCACCGTGCCGGAGGGCTCACCTGACAGCCGGTTGGGTGAGGTAATGGCCGAGGCCAGAAAGAGCATAAAGCTCGCTGACCTTGGCATCGGTCCCGACACGGTGACCATGAAGAGGGCGGCCAGCGGCGGAATGGTCCTGTCCGTCGCTGGTGAAGACTGCAGCGCCAAGGCTGACAGCCTGGCGCACCGTATGCGGGAGGTGCTCTCCCCCGTCTTTGTCGTGCGGATCGCACGGCCAATTAAGACGGCGGAGATGAGGGTACGCGACCTGGACGACGCCGTCACGCCTAAGGAGGTGGCTGATGCCATCGCGACGGTGGGTGGCTGTCAGCCCGAGGAAGTAAGGGTGGGCGAAATTCGCCGTTCATCCGTGTCCTTGGGCACCGTCTGGGTGCGCTGCCCACTGGAGGTAGCAAAAAAGGTGGTGTCCGCCTCACGTGTCTGTGTGGGGTGGGTGTCGGCCAGGGTCGAGGCATTGGCAGCACGACCGTTGCAATGTTACCGATGCCTTGAACTCGGGCACGTGCGCCTCCGCTGCGCCACCCATGGGGGGGTTGACAGAAGCGACCTCTGCTTCGCTTGTGGCAGCCAGGGCCACAAGGCGAGGCAGTGTACGGCGCAGTCGCAGAGTTGTCCGCTATGCGCGGACTTCGGACTGCCTGCAGGGCATAGGCTGGGCAGCAAGTCATGCGCTGCCCAGAAAGGTAAGAGGGGGAAGCGAGCTCCCTCTGCCTCTGCCAATGGGCAGGAGACGACTGCGCCAGCACCATTGGTCGCAGGCCCACCGGAGGCAATGGATACGACACATTCCCAGCCCTAAGAGTCCTTCAGGGCAACCTGAACCACTGCCGCAACGCGCAGAATCTACTGCTGCAAACTGTTGCGGAGTGGTCAGTTGCCTTGGCGGTTGTGGCGGAGCCCTACGTCGTCCAGGAACATCCTCGCTGGTTCGGGGACGCCGGGGACTCCGTCGCCATCTATTGGGCTGGGGTTGAAGGTGGGCCGCCCTGCTCACTGTTGGACAGAGGGCAGGGCTTTGTTGCTGTGGAATGGGGACCTCTGGCAGTAGTGGGCTGCTACGTCTCCCCCAACGTGTCTCTCGCCGACTTCGAGGGATACTTGGATGGGGTGGCGCGCAGCATTCGCTGTAAATGCTTGCCCCGTCCAGTGCTCGTCTTGGGGGACTTCAACGCTCACTCTAGAGCTTGGGGCAACCGTCGGGACGGGCCGAGGGGGAGGATAATACAAGACTGGGCGGCATCGCTTGACCTCCGATTGTTGAATCGGGGGTCCGTTAGCACCTGCGTTCGGTGGCAGGGGGAGTCGGTCGTGGATCTGACATGGGCGACTCCTTCTGTGGCCAGCATGGTGTCGGGCTGGCGGGTGGCGGAGGAGGTGGTAACGTTGTCCGACCACCGCCACATAGTTTTTGACGTGGCCCTCCGTTCGCCTGGCCCGAGCCGTCTAGGTCCTAGCCCGCAGTCGCGGCGTTGGGCCCTCACACAGCTCGATCGAGAGATGCTCGTCGCTGCTGCCAACGTCGTGGCGTGGTCAGAGGTCGATCAAGGGATCTTGCCCGATCCAGAAGAGGAAGCAGCCTGGTTCCGGGAGGCGATGACGTCGATATGCGATGCATCAATGCCCCGGGCTAGGCGCTCCCGGCGTACGGCGGTGTACTGGTGGTCGGAGGAGATCGCGCAGTTGCGCACGGTCTGCCTGGCATCCCGCCGCCGGTACCAACGAAGCCGACGCCGGCGTAGTGCTACAGCTGGAGAGACTGCGGAGGCCTATCTGGCCTACCGGGCGGCCACGAAGTCGCTGAACAGCGCAATTCGCGAGGCGAAGGCTCGGTCCTGGAGCGAGCTCCTGGAGGGACTGGACAGGAATCCGTGGGGGAGACCCTATCGTATGGTCGTGGGAAAATTGCGCCCGTGGGTCCCCCCGGTGACCGAAACTTTGGCCCCGGATTTGCTGGAGGGAGTACTTTCAACGCTCTTTCCGGCGGTCCGGGACCGTCCTGGTCCCTCTCCACCCCCGATTGCCCCGGAATGGACCGAGGAGTTAGGGGTTTCGGAAGGGGAGCTGGACCGAGCCATTGGCCGCCTGAAGAGTCGCAACACCGCACCGGGTCCGGACGGCATTCCGGGCCGCGCGTGGGTGTATGCACTGCAGTCTCTTGGGGACCGCTTGAGGCGGCTGTTCACCAGCTGCCTCCGTCGAAGCGTGTTCCCGTCCAGCTGGAAGGAAGCCGGATTGGTTCTGTTGAGGAAGGAAGGAAGGCCTGCGGAGTCTCCTTCTGCATATCGTCCAATTTGCCTGCTCGACGAGGCTTCGAAGCTATTCGAGAGAATAATTACCCGAAGACTCGTTGAGCACCTGTCGCGAGTGGGTCCCGACCTGGCCGAAAGTCAGTATGGCTTCCGGCAGCGGCGGTCCACAATCGACGCGATTCTTCGCGTCCGCTCGCTGTCGGAACAGGCAGTGTCCCAGCGGGGTGGGGTGGCGTTGGCTGTCAGTCTAGACATCGTCAACGCCTTCAACTCCATCCCGTGGGGCGCGATTAGGGGGGCACTAGTCCATCATCGATGCCCCCCTTACCTGCAGGGCATCATAGGGGCCTACCTGCGCGATAGGCACATTCGCTACGTGGGCAGGGACGGTAGCGTAAAGCGGAGGGAGATTACGTGCGGGGTTCCGCAGGGGTCGGTCCTCGGCCCCTTTTTATGGAACCTCGCCTACGACGCGGTCCTGCGTGTCGTTCTCCCCGCTGGCGTCAGCTTGGTCTGTTACGCTGACGACACTCTTGTGTTGGCCAGCGGGGAGTCCTTCGAGGGAACCATCCGGCTTGCCGAGCAAGCGGTGGCAATTGTCGTGGCCAAAATCCACGCTCTGGGTCTGCAGATAGCGCCCCACAAAACCGAGGCGCTATGGTTCCACAAACTGCCGCGGAGCAGAGAACCACCCAGTTCGTGGATACGCGTTGGTGACGCGCAAATCAGGGTGGGCCAGTACATGAAGTACCTGGGGCTCACTCTGGACAGTCGTTGGGGCTTCGAAGAGCACTTCATGCGCCTCGTCCCCCGAGTCGAGAGGGTAGTGGGTGCATTGCACCGGGTGCTGCCCAATCTCGGGGGACCGAGCGAGGAAGTTCGCCGTCTCTACGGGGGCGTCGTGCGGTCTGTGGCCCTCTACGGGGCGCCTGTATGGTCATCCCGGCTGTCTGGCGTCCAGCGCTGCAGAACCAAACTTCATAGTCTGCAGCGCAGAGTGGCTATACGGATCGCACGGGGATACAGGACAGTGTCCTACGAGGCGGCAACTCTCCTGGCACGCTTTCCGCCTTTCGACATCCAGGCGGAGATGGATGCGTGGGTCTATGACCGGACACGTTCCCTCCGCCAAAGTGGGGAAAGCGTGCCATCAGGGGCGTTTGACAGAATGAGGCGGCTGGCTAGACGGCGCGCACTCGAGATATGGCGACAACGCCTACGGTTGCAGTTCGCGACCAAGCGCGTCGTCGAGGCCATCCTGCCACTCTTCGGAGCCTGGCTCAGAAGGAGCGAGCGCGTCACCTACCGTCTGACGCAGGTATTCACCGGTCACGGTTGTTTCGGTGCGTACCTGCACAGAATAGGACGCGAGGTTACGGCACAGTGCCACCATTGTGGAAGCGACCAGGATACCGCACAGCACACGCTCGAGGAGTGCCCTGCGTTTGCGGCCGAGCGGCGGATCCTGGTCGATCGGATCGGGCAAGATCTCTCTCTGCCGGCAGTAGTGTCGGCTATGTTGGCAGAGCATGAAAATTGGAGTGCAGTGGTCTCCTTCTGCGAGAGCGTCATGCTCCAGAAGGAGACTGCAGAGCGGGATCGGGAGAGGGCTGATCCCGCACGGAGAAGGACTAGACGGCGCCGGGGCAACAACCGTCCCGGCTCCCAAGTCCAACACGCCTGAGCCCCCTGCCGTCACTTCATGGTGGGGGGCCTCGGGGGTCGCGGGCGCGCAGATTGGGGAATCTACGTGCTCACACCGAGCGACCCCCGGGAAGACGGTGGCGCGCACGTGGTCACGTGCCGCCGTGTGCGCAGCACAGCGCAAAGCGAGGCTTGGGGGGATCCTTTACAATCCTCCCCGAGAAGTGCCTGGGGGGGCGACCTTTTTACAGTCGCCTTCCCTCCGCTAGAGGGGGTGACCGCTTTACAGTCATCCCTTCCGAGATGTGCCTAAAGGCGTGGCACCAATGGGCGGCTCTAGTGTGATCTTACGAGGACCTGGAGCCCCCCTTCGGTGCCGAAGATGACCGCTCCAGTGGTTTTAGCCGGTAGGAGTCCGGCATACCCCTTCGCCCTTCCCCGGGGTGAAGGAAGTTCCATGTAGAATTTCCACTGGACATCAATAAAAAAAAAAAAAAAAAGGTCAGGAAACCTCCACGTGCGCTCGGTGGCTGCTGGTCCCTCTTGATACGTCCGGGGGGAAGAGCAGTTGTTGGGCCGGTGCACCCTGGGCACCGGACAATAACTTCTCCACTTTTTGGAGGACCTTATTGCCCGGTGGCTAATATTCTGACAGGGTCGGGCCCAGTTCTTGGGCTGTAGGTAGGCCGTAGCGTGCTTCTCCGTTTTCGGAGAAGTATGGGAGGGCTAGCGGCGGGCTCGGTGTGCACTCACCCTGCCCCGAGCAGGCAGTGGGAGGACTCCCCTTCCCCGCCACCGTCGATATCGTAACCTCGGTTGAAGTGTCGTGGTCACGTCTCGCGGCTTCGACCGGGACCGAGGATCTTGGCTTAATCGCCCGGATCGCGAGGAAGAAGGCCTCTATAAAAATTCCCCGAACCCAAGCTTTGCGTGCGGCGAGGGGTGCATGGCTGATGGGAAGTTCAGTCGCGAGCACGCATTCCCCAGGACTGGCGGCACCTGAACATGGGATACGCTTGCCCGGGCACAGGGGGCACTGCCCGGGTCGACCGTCTATTTCCCCCATACTCGTGGGATCTATATGAATAAATCTACAATCAAAACAAAACCAGACGTTAAGAAGGTGAAGGGAGAGAAGAATGGTTCGCTGTCGGAGTCTGACAGCGTTCAGATGGACGTGGGGTCGGATGTCGGCTCCGTGTCCAGTTCGGGTGCCAGGACGCGTAGTGCACGTAGTTTGCGCGCCAATGCACGTGCGCAGCGCGTGGTCGCGTCGCTGTCGCGTCCGGGCACGCCGTTGCCGTCAGGTGGGGTGAGTGACTCCGAGGAATCCTTGGACCCTCGGAGTTCGCACGCCTCACTCAACATGGTATTGGGTGGGGAGGGCCGCAAGCGGACCCTCCCGAAGGTGTCTGTGGGCTCGTCCCCTGATGCCAAAAGGTCGGCCCGAAACGAGCCGAACGTTGAGAGGTTGGAGAGGGAGAACGCTGCATTGCGCTCTCAGATCGCCAGCCTCTCGGCACAAATTGAGAGGTTGACGGCAGAAGTGGGTCACCTCCGTCGTCAGGGGGACGCACAAGTGAGCCCCCGCAGAGATATGGCTCCGGCGTTCATGCCACCGGATGCGGTGGCCGAGCTTCGGCGCTCAATCGCCCTCGAGGTCGGGGGCATCGTGAGCGCCAGGCTGGCTGCCTTGGAAGGCCGGCTCTTACCAGAGCAGTGCCTGCGCCCACCACTTGCGGCTGATTTGCGGCGGTTGCAGTCGGAGACCGCCACCCAGGCCAAAACTTATGCGGCGGCCGCCAAGGTGACTACAAGCGCGTTGACGGCTGCGGCCTCCAACAAGGCGCAATCTCGTGCACCAGCTGCGCAAGCAAAGGGGAAGACGGGGGGCCGTGGTGTAGCGAAGGGGGCTGGGAAGGCTGACCGGCAAGCGTCAACCGCCGGAGTTACATCGTCCGCTGCGTCAACGGCGCAGCCACCATCAACCGAGTCCCAGGAAAGTCAAGATACACAGTCCGCAGTGGAGACCATAGAGGGGTGGTCCATTGCGGGCAAGAAGAAGCGGGCGCCCAAGCCTCCAAACGTGCAGACGGAGGCTGCCGCTGCACAAAATGCACAGTCCTCTCCCAAGAAGGGGAAGAGGCGTGGAGGGAGAGGAGGAAGAGGAAAGAGGGAAAGGGGAAAGGTCAACCTCCCCAAAGTACCCGCATCGGCCGCTGTTACGGTGACGGTGCCCGAGGGCTCACCCGACACTAAGTTGGGTGACATCATGGCCGAGGCACGGCGAAGCATCAGGCTCGCCGACCTCGGCATCGGTCCGGACACCGTGACCATCAGGAGATCAGCCGGCGGCGGGATGGTGCTTTCCGTCGCTGGCGAGGACGGTGGTGCCAAGGCGGATAGCCTGGCACACCGAATGCGGGAGGTGCTCACCCCCATCTTCGACGTGCATATTGCGCGTCCTATAAAGATGGCGGAGCTGAGGATTAAGGACCTGGACGACGCCGTCACTAAGGCCGAGATCAGAGAAGCCATCATAACGGCAACGGCGTGTTTGCCCGGGGACATAAAGGTGGGTGAAATTCGCCGCTCACAGGTGTCCTTGGGCACGGTCTGGGTCCGGTTACCGCTGGAGGCGGCCAAAAAGCTGGAGTCCACCTGCCGCATTTGCGTGGGATGGACATCGGCTAGAGTCGAGGTGTTGGCGGCACGGCCGCTGCAATGCTACCGATGCCTCGAGCTCGGGCATGTGCGCCTCCGGTGCACCATACACGGGGGAGTTGACCGAAGCGACCGGTGCTTTGGTTGTGGCAGCCAGGGCCACAAAATAAGAGAATGCACGGAGCAGTCAAAAAACTGTCCATTGTGTGCGGACTTCGGCCTTCCGGCCGAACACAGACTGGGCTGCAAGTCGTGTGCAGCCCAGAAAAGCAGGAGGAGAAAACAGGCCCCCCCTGCCTCAACCGAGGCACCGACAAGGACTGCGCCAAAGGCACCGGTCGCACGCTCCGGCTCACCGGAGGCGATGGAGGCCAATTAAAGGTCCTCCAGGGCAACCTTAACCACTGCCGCAACGCGCAGAATCTGCTGCTGCAGACTGTTGCGGAGTGGTCGGTTGCCTTGGTGGTTGTGGCGGAGCCCTATAGTGTCCAGGAACACCCTCACTGGTTCGGGGGCACTGGGGACTCCGTCGCTATTTATTGGGCCGGAGCCGAAGGTGGGCCACCCTGCTCTTTGTTGGACAGGGGGCAGGGCTTCGTCGTTGTAGAGTGGGGACCTCTGGCTGTAGTGGGCTGCTATGTCTCCCCCAACGTGTCTCTCGCCGACTTCGAGGGATACCTGGACGCGGTAGCACGCAGCATTCGCTGTAAGTGCTCGCCCCGTCCAGTGCTCGTCCTAGGGGACTTCAACGCTCACTCCAGAGCTTGGGGCAACCGCCGGGACGGGCCAAGGGGGAGAACGTTGGAAGACTGGGCGGCGTCGCTTGACCTCCGATTGCTGAATCGGGGGTCCGTTAGCACCTGCGTTAGATGGCAGGGGGAGTCGGTCGTGGACCTCACATGGGCGGCTCCTTCTGTGGTCCGCATGGTATCGGGTTGGCGGGTGGCGGAGGAGGTGGTCACATTGTCAGACCACCGCCACATTATGTTTGACGTGGCCCTCCGCCTGCCTGGCCCGAGCCGCTCAAGTCCCAGCCCACCATCGCGACGTTGGGCTCTCACACAGCTCGATCGAGAGCTGCTCGTCGCAGCTGCCAACGTCGCGGCGTGGTCAGAGGTCGATCAAGGGATTTTGCCCGATCCGGAACAGGAAGCGTCTTGGTTCCGGGAGACGATGACGTCTATATGCGACGCATCCATGCCCCGGGCCAGGCGTTCCCGGCGTACGGCAGTGTACTGGTGGTCAGATGAGATCGCACAGTTGCGCGTGGTCTGCCTGGCATCCCGCCGCCGGTACCAACCAAGCCGACGCCGACGCAGTGCTACAGCTGGAGAGACTGCAGAGGCCTACCTGGCCTACCGGGCGGCCACGAAATCGCTACATAGCGCAATTCGCGAGGCGAAGGCTCGGTCCTGGAACGAGCTCCTGGAGGGACTAGACAGGAATCCGTGGGGGAGACCCTACCGAATGGTAGTGGGCAAGTTACGCCCATATGTCCCCCCGGTGACCGAAACCATGGCCCCGGATTTGCTGGAAAGAGTACTTTCAACGCTCTTTCCGGCGGTCCGGGATCATCCTGGTCCCTCTTCACCCCCGATTACCTCGAGCTGGGCCGAGGAGTTGGGGGTTTCGGTAGGGGAGCTGGGCCGAGCCATTGGCCGCCTGAAGAGTCGCAACACTGCACCGGGTCCGGACGGTATTCCGGGCCATGCGTGGGTGTATGCACTGCAGTCTCTTGGGGACCGCTTGAGGCGGCTGTTCACCAGTTGCCTCCGTAGTAGCGTGTTCCCGTCCAGCTGGAAGGAAGCCGGATTGGTTCTCTTGAAGAAGGAAGGAAGGGCTGCGGAATCTCCTTCTGCATACCGTCCCATTTGCCTGCTCGACGAGGCTTCGAAGCTATTCGAAAGAATAATTACCCGAAGACTCGTTGAGCACCTGTCGCGAGTTGGCCCCGACCTGGCCGAAAGTCAGTATGGCTTCCGGCAGCGGCGGTCCACCATCGACGCGATTCTTCGCGTCCGCTCGCTGTCGGAACAGGCAGTGTCTCGGCGGGGTGGGGTGGCGTTGGCGGTCAGTCTAGACATCGTCAACGCCTTCAACTCCATCCCGTGGGGCGCTATTAGGGCGGCACTAGTCTATCACCGGTGTCCGCCCTACCTGCAGGGTATCATAGGGGCCTATCTGCGCGATAGGCACATTCGCTACGTGGGCAGGGACGGTAGCGTAAAGCGGAGGGAGATTACGTGCGTATGTTCCACAGGGGTCAGTTCTCGGCCCCCTCCTATGGAACCTCGCCTACGATGCGGTCCTGCGTGTCGTTCTCCCTGCTGGCGTCAGCTTGGTCTGTTACGCTGACGACATGAAACTCCACGAATAAGTATCCATGTACGTACTTCAGGGTTTTCTTCCTATGTTATATTTAAAAATAAATGGTTTTCAGCTGACAGTCGCATCTAATTATGAACATAGCTCTAATACATGGTATTGAAGTTTTCTGATAGAGCCAAACCTTAGTTTGGCCTTCTGATTACCAGCGCTGCAGCATAAATTATTGCAAGATAAATGCTGAGATAGGAACCTTTTTAGCCTCGTACATCACTACTGTAGTATTTTTTTTTATAATAAATTTGTTTTGTCATGTTGTACGAGTCCAAAATAATACGTTATCTTTCTTTTCTTTCCTTGTCTTTAAACTGTGTACGGCCTTAGTGCACGCTTAAATCAAACGTTCAGCGGGGCAGATCACACAAACGCTGAGCGTACACTGAGGCCACAACGATGATCGCTCTCTCGCCGCTTGCCCGCTCCGCCGGACGCTCTTTCACTCAGGCCATACACTAAGATTAGCTACAACATTGACAAGCCACGCACGTTCATAATTAGATGGGTGGGCAGTAACTATAAAAACTAATGAAGCGACCTCTGTCGCCTATAAAAGGCAACCGTGAGCCATTTACCAGATTTCAGCGTCTTTATTCAGTATATTTACTCATTAACGTATCTTGTAAAGGTATAAGCAGATTAAGTTGGTCTTAGTAGGTCATTGGCCAATTAAAACCTTACACTGTTTTATTTCTGATGCATGGTACAATCACCAGGATAGGATATAACAGAAACACCCGAAGAAGGGGTTGTGGGATCAAATATGAAGACAGGCAGTTATTTTCTCAGTAGTTTAAAGACTGGACTTTAGAACGATGCCTGATAAACGGAAAAATACTTCAACAGTGAAGGAAAATACCGTGTTGAAAGCTGATTCTTATAGTCTGAAATCGCTGACACGCAGTGAGCAAGCGTGGTGGTATTAGAACTCAACTGAAATCGCCACCACACCCGCCAAGCGTGTCGATTATGGCACCCCAATGAACACACAACCAGAGCTGGTTAGAGAGAGCCCAGACCTGTCGTTGGGAGATATATAGGGGAGGCATGTGTAGCACTGGACGTTTTTTCTGTTGAAACGAGAACCTACATTATTTTCGTTACATGTTTTACCATGATTTGTATCAATCAACATTGTTATCTCTATTACTTTAAAAGAGTATCCAAGGAGTTTCTTGCTGGCTCTTCTCTATAGGATCAACTAATTTGGAATTGCAACCGTGCAACTTAAATGCTGATGACTCATAAGTGCTAGTAATTTGTTTATTTAAAATAAAAATATTTGGCTTTGATTAATGGTCGCCGTGTGGTGCCGGCTCAGAATGCCACCACCCCATCTCCTCCCATGGGTGTCATAAAAGTCGACTAAGGGATTAGCCGGAGGATGGGCAGCAGCGTCCTTCGAGTACATTAACAATTCCAACTGCGATCGCCAACCCGTCTGCCAAGCGTGGCGATTATGGCAAAACCCCCCCAATGAGCCCACAACACATCCATATCGGTCGTTGTGGACATATTTGGGGGAGGCCTGTGTCCAGCAGTGGATTTCATTCGGCCGAAATTATGAATGGTCGTTCCTTCTCTGTATGAGTCTTTGCCCTGCAGTGGGATAGCTGCAGGCTGATAGAATAGAATAGAATATACTTTTTTGTACACCAATTGGAACATAAAAAGAAAACTTAAATATGAATACAACGTACAGTGGGCGGTCTTATCGCTGAAAGCGATCTTTTCTAGACAAGCTTAGGATGGATAAGAAAGTCAACAAAGTCAAACGTAAATCAGCTTACCCACTATTATATCTGTAGTAAAGATCGTTGGCATGACGACCATTTTCTGGTTTTCTTATCTTCAATGTTTAAATTTATACTGGCATACCCATCCGATAGATATAAAACATCAACATAAATGTCAACGGGATCATATATACGTCATTTCTTTCTTCTTCTCTTAGATTATGGCGTAGAGTATCTTCAGTCTTCCACAATAAATAATAGTATAAGGCAACGTTGTACGGTGTTCGGATTAATCAATCTACATTAATATTATAAAGAGGAAAGATTGATATTTGTATGTTTGTAACGAATAAACTCAAAACTAAGGGTTCGATTTCAAAAATTATTTCACCATTAGAATTCTACATTATCCCTGAGTAATATAGGCTGTATTTATTACTAGACAAAATGAGGATTCTCTACCAAAGCTTCAATAATGTAACCCAAGGTGTAAAAAATGCCATAAAATGTCTTTCATATGCGATGAAACTATTGATGATAGAACAAAAAATGTTCCACAACATTCAATATAAAAATGTTCTACATTATCCAGGAGTAATATAGGCTATATTTATTACTAGACAAAATGAGGATTCTCTACCAAAGCTTCAATAATGTAACCCAAGGTGTAAAAAAAGCCATAAATGTCCAGCTACTGTTGTTATGTAACTATAACCTCTTATTTTCATTTTAAAAGTTGATAGAAATGCCGACCAAAATCAGACTATGTTTATATATACTCTACGTTTGCCCCAAAATGTAAAAAAAACTGTGCACCCTTGCGAAGCCGGGACGGGCCTCTAGTCCTTACATATTTCTACAATATTCCTATAATTCTACAATAAATGT
Source organism: Diloba caeruleocephala (assembly GCA_947459985.1). Classification (NCBI taxonomy): domain Eukaryota; kingdom Metazoa; phylum Arthropoda; class Insecta; order Lepidoptera; family Noctuidae; genus Diloba; species Diloba caeruleocephala. The sequence continues at coordinate 5,336,866 of OX381625.1, read as the reverse complement.
CGGCAACTTCGTCCTGTTTTCAATTGTATTTTTTAACGTAATTTCAACCGAAAAACGTCTACTGCTACACAGAGCCCCCAAAAAAAACTGCTCTGGGCAACTCTAGTTGTCTGGCCATAATCGCCACGCTTGGTGAGTGGGAAGGCGATTGCAGTTGAGTTGTAATTCATATACTCGAAGGACGTGGCTGGCCATCCTTCGGTTAATTCCATGGTCGCCTTTTCCACGACACCCACGGGATAAAATGGGGTGCTATTCTTGGCCGCACTGCAAAATATAAAAAAAAACATAAACTTAATATATAATATAAACATAAAATTTTGACGGCACGGTTGGTGCAGTGGCTGATACAGTCGGCTGCTGCGCACTGGGTTGTGGGTTCGATTCCCGCACGGAACAAATATTTGTACGATCTGCAGGTAGTTGTTCCGGGTCTGGGTGTATTGTGTTGCAATTTGTGTCTGTAAACGCACCCACGACACAGGAGAAATCCTAGTGTGGGGCAACGTAAGAAAAAAAAAAAAAAACATTTATCAATATACTTTTAGCAAACATAGGGAATTAAACTGGTCTGTCCAAAACAATATAGGCTTTGACTAGCTTGAGATATATATATATGGTAAATGTATGTTCAAGCGGACAATGATAAGTGGAAACACGTTCGGACTTGAGAGCGAGTGGCTTCAGTGGGATGATTGCTATTCGCAAGAAGGTCATGCTGTGCCGCATGTAGGGTGCACACATATCGGTCAAGTTTGTAAGAACACTACTCCCGTAGCTTTTTTAAATTAGAGGAGGGTAAATGCGCCTGTGTTTCACCTGATGGTGGGCGATTACCAACTCTTATGAATATCTTGCAACTCCAAAAGTCAATGATGCGCTTCTGATATTTTAGGGGAAGGGGGTTACAGACATGGAGACACGGTTGGTGCACTGGCTGGTACAGTCGACTGCTGCTCTCCGGGTCGCGGGTTCGATTCCCGCACGGAAAATATACTTGTATGAGCTGCAGGGTAGTTGGTCCGGGTCTGGGTGTATTGTGTGTGAAATTTGTGTCTGTAAACGTACCCACGAAACAGGAGAAAAGAGAGTGGGGTAACGTTTAAAAAAAGGGAGGGGGATAGAGGCTCGTCTTTTCAACTTCTTACCAACCGCACGAAACGCATTGACACAATGTTGCTACTTTTCGCTGGTATTCTATGAGAGCGTGATACGTCGATTCAGCCCGTTTTTAATCAAATACTGCTAAACACTACCACAAAAGCGAAGTGCAGCAATGTTTAATATTAATTATTAACAGCCTTATGATTTTCAATAAAAGCAAACAACATGTTTGGACGTCTCAAAACCAAACAGTACGCCCGCGTCGTCTTGTATCGATTGATGGAAATAATAAGCACAGTTTTGATATATTAAAAAATCTGTAGTTTTTTTTTTTTTTTTTTGTTGGGCTTCTCGCATACATTTCTGGGAAATGTGGTTGCTTAACCGGTCATTTGCTGGCGAAGCCAAAAGAGGCCTCCAGCCAGGCTTAAATTAAATATTAAAAACTAAGCCACTTTCGCTAAGGGCGCCCCCTGCGGGACACGGACCTCGGCTTAGGGCGTTGCTGGGGATATCAAGTGATTATTTTGGGGACAGCTGGATCGGTATTATTTAAATTGTATTAGGGGACATTTAAAGCTACAGGCTCGGCACGGGCCGGCGCGAGCAAGAGACGGGAGGGAGAAGTGCTAACTTGAACGGGAAGGTGACGCGGCGATAGGCCTCCGCGACGTCGGTGAGGCGGGCATCCTCGGCGGCGAGGGCGGTACAACGGTCGGGTGTTTAGTGAACGAGACAACGCGAGTCTCTTCATGTAATCTAACGTGATTTTATCGTCTGGATCGACCAGAATGTGCCTCGGGCGGCGTACTCTACTGATACGGGAGGGTTCGTAATCGGCGGCTGATACCACAAGGGGATTTGGGTGGGACAGGGCAGAATCGAGATAGCGTTTAGACGCTTGTTTCATAAATTGCCTGATGGTCGGCAAGTTAAGGTCGAAATGGAGCTGGTGGTTTCAAATCACTAGCAGACACGGTGCACTTTTATAAACTCAAATTAAAATTATTCGTTACTATCACACATTTACAAAGTAACTCTTGAATTTTAAATATATTGTAATCCCAGCCTTTGACGTTGTAATTTTTCTTTGAATTATGTATGTAAACTATTACTTGAGGGAAGTAAGGAAGCCTCTGAGGTTTGTATATATATTAATAGCATAAAGTTGCCATTTCATAATCTACCCCACCACTAGCTTATAAAATGAAATCGCGCGCCTGCATTTGGAATGACCGGTTAAGCAACCACATTTCCCAGAAATGTATGCGAGAAGCCCAACAAAAAGAAATGCATTTGGATTATTGTGTGTTTAGACTCCATACCATTAACATAATTTTATAGTCGGATTGATGATTAGAGATAAATTGTTGATATCTTATTAATATGATTTTGGAAGTTAATAAGGCGATTATCCTTTAAATATTATTTAAATGTTAATAATTCATTAGACTCATCTGTAATCTCCTTTTTTAAGAAATTGTTTTAGAAAACGCAAATAATCTATTCTTTTTTTATTGATTTAATATAGATGCCCCCGCTCCAGGATGTCGTGGGTGCAATTTACAGACAACGTGTGCAACTCACACGCACGAATACCCATACCCGGAACAAATATTGGTTCCGTGTGGGAATGCGATATTAGCGTAACGCAGATAGCTCGATTTCATTCTACGTTTATTCACTACTAGCTGGAACCCGCGTTTAATTTAAAAGAAATTTAGAGTACTTCGACATAGACACTTGACATAGAATATATATATTGGATTTAAAGGGTTTTATTATTTTTTCGCGGAGCCCTAATTATTTTTCTTAAATAAAAGTAGCCTGAGTTATTGCTTATAACATCAGCTATCTACCAGTGAAAATCCCGTCAAAATCGGACCAGCCGTTTCGGAGATTACCCGGAACAAACAGACAGACAAAAAATTTAAAAATTGTATTTTTGTTATAGGTACCGTATATACTTTCATATGCATTTAGTAAAAAGCTGTTATTTTGACATTACAAACAGACACTTCAATTTTATTTATTTGTATAAATGTATAGATAACAATCTCAGTGTAAGAACGCCAATTATCGAAGTAAAAGTCCAAGGGCTGAATGATGATATGGATAACGTATAAAACGACAAAATGGCAAAACGCCCCAATGGGCACACAGAACAAACCTGGAACGTTCGTTGTGGTAATCTTTGGTGGCCTATGTCCAGCAGTGGACGTCTATCGGTTGGTTTTTTTTATCGCTACCCCACACTAGGATTTCTCTTGTATCCTATCTCATACACCCAGACCCGAAACAGCTATATTCAGTTTATGCAAATCCGTGTAAGAATCGATCCCACGACACGTAGCGTAGAAAGCTAATCCCTTAGCCACTACGCCAACCGTGGAGTCAAATGATTAGATATTATATATACACAGTGAGGCTTCGGGGGGATCCTTTAAAATCTCCCCGAGGGTACAGTCGCCCAGTGCCTGTAGGCGTGGCATCAGTGGGCGGCTCTAGTGTGATCATGCAAGGTCCTGTTGTCCACCTTAGGTGCCGAAGATGACCGCCCCAGTAGTTTTAGCCGGTAGGAGTCCGGCATGTCCCTTCGGCCTTCCCCAGGGCGCAGGAAATTCATGAAGAATTTCCACTATAAAAAAGCAATAATAATAATATGTCTGTCCGATATTTACCTAAACCTAGCCACCCCAGCTTTAAGTTACCCTCGAGGTCTCCTCCACAGCCGGATAACGTTAAGTTTTCACTGTCGTTACGGTGACACCGAGTATTTTGTCGTCCTTGCATGTTGACAAATTCCTCACAAATGTTGCTCTGGACGCCGGAAAATTGTATACTATGAAAATTGGCTTGTTGCAGGTTTTCCGTTTGAAGATATTGTTTTCTGAATATTGTTGTGTCTGTATATAACACATAAATTTTGCAAATAAGACGAGAGTCTTTAACCAGTGTGTGTTACCAGTGATGATATATGGAACAGAGACGTGGTCACTCACAATGGGCCTCATAAGAAAGCTCAAGGTCACTCAGCGAGCTATGGAGAGAGCTATGCTTGGTATTTCTCTACGAGATCGAATCAGAAATGAGGAGATCCGTAGAAGAACTAAAGTTATCGACATAGCTGCAAGGATTAGTAAGCTGAAGTGGCAATGGGCAGGGCACATTGCTCGTAGAACTGATGGCCGTTGGGGCAAGAATGTTCTCGAATGGAGTGGACGTCCTGTGATTGATATCATCATCATCATATCAGCCACAAGTCGTCCACTGCTGAACAAAGGCCTCCCCCTTAGATCTCCACAACGAGCGGTCACATGCCGCTCTCATCCAACGACTCCCAGCGACCTTCACCAGGTCGTCTGTCCACCTCGTTGGAGGTCGTCCCACGCTGCGTTTTCCGGTGCGCGGTCTCCCTTTTTCGAGAGTGTGATCGGAGAACTTTTTTGGTCTACCTTTACGGTGGGCCTTAAAGAACTTAGACCCAACCGTTTGGACAGTTTCTACAAACCTACCATTTAAATCGTCCACAGATACGCAATGTTCTAGGCACTCGAAGCGGTTTTGGAGTTCGAGTTGAAAGCTCTCGGGGTTTTGGATATGAGCACTAGAGGGCCGGAGCGTAGACCTCATCAGACGAGACCTCTCAACTTTGAGATTAATATTCAATGTGCCTCTTACCATTCGGTGATCACTACCGGTTTTCACCCTGTGGATCACAGAGACATCATTGAATATTTGCCTCCTATTGGTCATGATGAAGTCAATCTCATTCCTCGTGGAACCATCGGGACTCATCCAGGTCCATTTCCTGTGAGGTGGCTTTTGGAAAAAGGAGTTCATCACGAAGAGTCCCTCCTTTTCCAAAAAGTCGGCCAGCCTCTGTCCCCTGGGGTTCCGTTGCCCATATCCAAATTGCCCCACTCTCAACTCACCATCGCATCGAGTGCCCAGCTTCGCGTTCCCATTGCCCAGTCCCCCATCACAACAGTGAAGTGTGTCTTCGAGGTATGTATGGCCCTACTTACGTCCTCATACATACTCTCTACTTCATCATCTGGGTGTGTCGAGGTCGGTGCGTAGACCTGTATGACCTTCAACGAATACCTCTTGGATATTCTGAATATAAGGTACGCTACCCTGCTCGACACACTTTCGATGGCCACTATGCTGTTAATGAGGGACCTGCGGACGAGAAACCCGACACCACCTTGAGACAGATGTTCGCCTTCCCGGTAGTAGAATAAGTTGCCAGATTTCAGGATTATCGTGTCCTCACCCTCTCTTCGGACTTCTGATAGACCCATGATATCCCAGTGCAACTTATCTATTTCTTCTTCCAGCTCAACAATCTTTTCGTCAGCTCTCAGTGTGCGTGTGTTATACGTTACCAGGGCCAGTTTTCGTTTGGGGTGGTAGCCGGATCCCGTCCGGTGATTCTTAGCACCCCCTGCCCCGCCGTTACCGTGGCCGCTACCATGACCAGGAATAGCGGGGCTGCCGGGAACTGGGGGCCGGTGCATTAGTCGTGTCGTCATTTTGGGGGGAATTTGCCGATACTCACCACGCTTGGCAGGCGTGTTGGTGAGCGCAGTAATGCTTCTGTTCAGCAAAGGGACGCTGCTGCCCATCCCTTTGGTTAAGAGTCCCTTAGTCGACTTTTACGACCTCCACGGGAGGAGACGGAGTGGTGCTATATTCTTAATCCGGACATTTTATATTCTTTGTTATCTACTTTGTATTTCGATGCTAAATCTGATACATTGATCCCATTTATGTAATATACAGATATACGAGTATATAAACGCACACAAAAAACACATCATCATATCAGCCAAAATATGTCACCGCTGACCAAAAGCCTCCCCCGAAGCTTTCCACAACGTTACCAATTACATGCTGTGTGTCGTCATTTTGGGAGGAATTTTCCAGTAATCACCAGGCATGGCAGCGAGTTAGTAAGCGCAGAGTAGCTGCTGTTCCACAAGGGATCTCTATCTCAGGGTGAGAGTACCTTAGTCGCCTTTTACGAGATCCGCGGGAGGAGATGGAGTGGTGCTGTATTCTTAATCCGGACACCAAACGGACAATCTGGGCACCACTCAGATATGTATTCATAGCATTTTTTTTAAGCCACATAGGTGGCAAACTGGCGTACGGCCCGCCTGGTGGTAAGTGGATACCGTAACCTACGAACGCCTTCTATACCTCAGGCATCACTCGTGTGTTGCCGACCCTGAAGAGCCTGCTATAGTATCTTGGAAACACTTTGGTGGGGAGCTGATTCCCCAACCCGAGCGTGGAAGGAAGTTCCTCTGAAACCGTACGGTACGAGGAATGCGGATGAACTTCCCGCCGAAAGCAAGAGATACGATGGTAGAAAGTAGCCGTTCACATCATATAACAAGACAATGTCAATATCTAACACCAGTGATATAATCAAGCATAGGTATAGGTTCATATTGTACGCCTCTACATAGTTTAGTTCTCAAAGCCTGAGCGATACCCAGTCTTTACACGCGACACTTGATAAAGCAGCTTGGAGTTTTGATGCGCCAAAACAAATCACGCGCATGCCTCACCCTTTTAATTGATAGCATCAATTTAATTAACGGCTGTACTTACACGGCAATTACTTGAACATTTGAAACACGCCGACTTCATTACGGGCACATTGTAAATCATTAGTTATACCGCCTCATATAGAGAGCGTAAGATCTTAACAGCGCAAGTATTTGAATTAAGGGTGTTGAAGTTTGGCTCAGAGTGGTGGTAGAGAGTAAAGCACTCTCTCGTGTCATAAAATAGTGGGATTATAGCAGATGCGTTCTACTGTGTGCTAGACTCAAATACTTTTTAGGGTTCGGAACGTACGAATGAAAAAACGGCGGAACCGTTATAGGATCACTCGTGTGTCTGTCTCTCCGTCCATCTGTCACAGCCAATTTACTCCGAATGGAATGGACAAATTAAGTTGAAATTTGGTACACATATGGATTTCTGCAGCCCAACCATGAACGTGTAACGTAAATTAATTCATTTTGTATGTGAGGGTCACTTCTGGGGGACATTCAAGAAAATTTTATTTTATTTTATTCTCTTAGGGAAACTTACTTAACTTAATACAGAGTAATAGTCGAAATAAAAATGATAGTAAAAAGCCAATTACAAATTTCTTCAGATAAATAATGTCTATAAAGTTTTACACAAAGGTAGCAACAAAAACAAAAACAAATGAATACAAGATCAAGTGGGTTGGATATCTCAATCGAATACTAGGTAACATAGATTTGATCATACAGGGGATTGACTAAAGAAGTTATTACTTAATGGTTTTTTAAGTTTATGGATACTAGTTGCAAATAAATCAAGCTCAACTTCCAGACACTCCGCGTTAAAAGTACGACACGCCCTGACAAGAAATGAATTCTGTCTATAAGTACTCCTGACTGCAGGTACACCAAGGAGTTGTGGTCTCCGCAGAAATGCTGATGGCACACGGAGTCCAATCTTATTTACCAGCTCAGGGATGTCAATCGATCCATTCATAACACTGAATAGAAATGTTAAATCTGCAATTTTTCTCCGTTCATATAGCAGAAGAATATGAAATTTTCTACAACGACTTTCATAGTTAGGTAAATAAATATGTGAGCGAAATTGAATGTACCTTTAAAAAATTCTTTGTATGCCGTCAAGTCGATTAATATAGAGACTATTTTGAGATAATTTGGATTCCAAATTTGTGAACCATATTCAAGATGGCTGCGGACAAACGCATTGAACAGAATTTTCATTGTTTTTATGTTCCTAAAATCAGAACAAATCCTTAAAATAAAACCTAAAGCTTTAGAAGCCTTCTTAACAACTTTGTTTATGTGCACATCAAAAATAAGCTTTGAGTCAAAAGTCACACCAAGATCCTTGATGGCACTGACCCTGGCTATTGAGGTATCAAATAGTTTATAATCCCACACAATGGGGTTTGGTTGACGTGTAAATGTACATACATAACATTTAGAAACATTTAAATCTAACCTATTATTAACACAATAATTCTGAAAACGGTCCAGATCATCCTGCAAACAGCAGGTGTCCTCAATGGTCATAACATGACTCAGAATCTTCATACATCGGCATATAATAAAAAATTGGAAAAATGAAAACAAGAGGCTATGTCATTAATAAAAATATTAAATATTAAAGAATGTAGTTTTGCTAACTGTACCATATAACATATACTCGTTACATATTTTCGTTTCATAAAATCCAATTCACACTGTCCCAAAATAAATTTCACGTCAAAAGATTAAATAAATAGTGGCAAATCATAAGTAATTAACAAAACGTATCCGCACCAGGCGGTTGACCTCTCATAACAATTTTCAATACAAAACCAGCTATTTTTCAAAATTACCATAAAAATAATACACGACAAGATTATCTATACTTATATATGTATATGTTGAATAAAATTACCATACACAGGCATGGTACGGCCGTTAACCCTAAAACGCGGCGTTAACTTTTAAACAGGAGTGTTACAATAAAGTGGGTCGTTAATTATAGTCAGTTTACAGGTTAAGCTCGCCTTAATTTGTAATGGGACAAGCTTTTACAGGGAGGTGCAATATTTTTGCGTTGTTTGGGTATTTAAAGCAGGGCAGGGCGCTGTTTTCCTGATAATAACGCGCTATAAAGTGTTCTAAAAGACGGGAAATGTGTTTAAATAAAAACTAGTGCTATGTCCTTATAATTTATTTATTTATTTATATACTCTTTATTGTACACCACATAATACATACATAGAGATAAATATTTAAAAATATACATGTACAATGGGCGGTCTTATCGCACAGGGCGATCTCTTCCAGACAACCTTTGGATGGACAGGAAGAAAGGAGAGAGATATTGGGCTGTCAAGTGTACAATATATCATACACAATATTACTTAGACATAAAAATATAAAATACATAACAATATATACAATAAATATTATTTATATGAAACGATGATAAAATATACTAATAAACATCAAATATAACTAGATAGGAGAAGAAAAATTAGAGAGAAAGGTAATGCTCCTTCACCATTTTCTTAAAAATAGGTAGTATAATAATAGTGTAGTAGTATAATGTTATGTATAATATGTTAAGGGGCCTACTATTATATTATTTATGTTATATTAAACGGCCTTCTCAAAGCAATGTTTGCAGGACCATGCATGCAGTATCTCTGCCGGATTGTATAATGCGAATGTTTGCAAATATATCGATATTTATGTCGCTTAATATGGGTCATATCAACCCATGGGTGTCGTAAAGGTGCCTGTGGGATTAGCCGGAGGATGGGCAGCAGCGTCCTTCGAGTACATTAACAACCCAACTACGATCGCCAACCCGCCTGCCAAGCGTGGCCACTATGGCAAAACCCCCAACGAGCACACAACACACCATATCGGTCGTTGTGGCGATCTTTGGGGGAGGCCTGTGTCCAGCAGTGGACTTTATTCAGCCGAAATGATAATATGACGCTTTATGTCTGACTTTAACTTGTGGCGTAAACGTGAGGTGTCCGGACTAAGAATATAGCACCACTCTTACAGCTTCCTTCGATGAGGAAAAAGGCGACTAGGGACTTTAAACCAGAGGGATGAGCAGCAGCGTTCCTTCTGTGGACATTCTTAGGCCGAACATGATGATCATGAACGCCTTCCGACGTATACCTACCTAAAGCGAAGGCGACTGGAAGATATATGAAAGGCATACTCATGGGACTGATAATTTGTACCGCAAAACCCACGACAACATATCGCGGCATGTGGAATGACATAACACTATCCCACCATAAAGATAGTTCAACCCTCCAAGCTAAATACGATCACATAAAAACAAATGGGGCCAGAAATGCCCCACATTAGGCCGGACATGGGTCAATAGGGACTATTTAGGTACCTATACATGATAATCTCGTGGCAATGTCTGTATTATCATGTTCGCACTTGAGAATTGAGTTAACTAAAAGTTTTTATGTATATAACGGTGTAGAGTATTATTATTGCTTGAGTTTACTTATCGTTTATGAGGATACATTTTATCAAATTAGCATTTAATTCAATTTCATTTGTTTGTCCTTAGAAATTGGGCCATCTTGGGCCATTCTTCTTCTCAAAATAGCGATTATCCTCAAATCACTAGACATAACATGCTTCCCATATTTTTTCTAGAATAATCCGACGCACTACACTTCTGTTTAACTCTTCTTACAGGCCTGAAGCTATCATCATCAACCATGGGACATTACTGATCAAAGCCATAGATTTTCACAATATTGTGTCATCATTGGAGAAAGTAAGTCGGTACTGTACGTCACGGTTGGCGCAGTGAATTGGTCTTCTGTGCTACGTACGGGTTAATCCTGCAAGAAAAAAATATTTAAATGATCTACAGATATTTGTTCTACAAAAAATTTCTTCTTATTTAAGATAAGTAGAAATATTCAATTTTATTTTAATGCAAATCAAAACGTTTATTATAAACTACAGTTTTTTTTTGTTAATTTGTTCAATTTAATAAATTTTCATTTCATTCACGATATAAACAAATTAATAAATTTAAATTTTAAAAAATAAGATTTTAAATTAAGAAATATATAATCTGATTTCAAAAGAGAGATTATAGCAAAAATAAAAGGTAATTTTATTCACAAGAATTAAAAAAGGTACTGTATTTTAAGTAATATTAGTGAAAACGCGAGCTGATATAGTTGTTTCATATCTGGGTGTTTGTGCATGAGAGATTTACCTATGTCTGTAAACTGTGCCCACAACACAGGACAAATCCTAGACCTTTTGTGACCTTATGAGGACCTGGCGCCTTCAGTGCCGAAGATGACCGATCCAGTGGTTTTAGGAGTCCAGCTTACCCCTTCGCCCTTCCCCGGGGCGAAGGAAGTTTATGTAGAATTTCCACTGGATAGCAATAACAAAGTAGGTACCACCGCAGTTTCAGATATTCTCTGTCAAGAGACAGCTTACATGTATTTTAAACATTACGATATTCCGGTTTAAATGGCACTTATCATCATCATATCAACCAAAGGATGTCCACTGATGAGCAAAAGCCTTCCCATAGGTTTCAAATAATTGTATCGTCATTTTGGGGGAATTTGCCGGTACCTACTCACCACATTTCGCAGGCAGGTTGGTGAGCGCAGTTTGGCTACTGCTCCACAGAAGGGACGCAGCTGCCCATTCCTCTGGCTTAGAGTACCTCAGTCGCTTTTTTCGATATCCACGGGAGGAAATGGACCGGTGCTTTTCTTAATCTGGACACCACACGGAGTAAGTCTTTAATCAGACTTATAACTTAAGAGTACAGTTCAGTACTCGCTATTCATCAGGTAGCGAGATGGGGGGGTCGCTCTTCGCTGTTGCATAGAGAGACTCGATCTTTTAATATTATTTTAAGTCCTTAAAAATTATCGACATAGTAGTCAGGTATACTAAATTCGTAAACATAATTATTGTATGTATGTCGTTTGTTGTAGATCAATAAATGAGTATTTCTTTCTTTCTTTACAGCCAGTGCTGCTTTACAGCCTCTATAACACCGATAGCTTTCTATATTTTGATGAAAGGTCATCGATCCTGACCGCAGTAACATTGTTTTACTTCGTAATAGTAACGTACGGTTACCAATAAGCTTTGAACAAGTCATTAAAATTGACCTCTTAAGGTTAACAAACAAACCAGCTACTTAAACGGACAACAGATGATTAATCAAGGGTCTATTAAGAGCTAGATGTCTACATAGGCGTGCTCATATTACAGCCTAAATGATGCTCAAGTGAACACAGTTAGGGGTCGGCCATCATTACAATAACGATCGCTATTTAAAATGATTAGGCTCTATGAGCGTTGTAATCTAGATATAAGTGTGCGTAAGCCCTAATGGTGGCTTCTCATGGCGCGTGATGATCGCCCGCGTCGCACCTCGGCTACGGGTCGTATGTTTCTTCCATACGTAGAAACGAATTGTGCCGATGCGGTTCATATTAAAAAAATAGTTTTTTAAACCCCACAGTTGGATTTCTTTGTGTCTTGGGTATTATTTCCAGACATACATTTCACACGCACAAACACCCAGACCCGAAACAAGCACAACAAAATAAAAATTTCTAACCGTGCGGGGATTGAACCCACAACACATCGCGCAGAAAGCCAATAGCTTAACCACTACGCCAACCATGCCATTGTGGTGATCTTTGGGGGAGGCCTGTGTCTAGCAGTGGACTTCATTCGGCTGAAATGATGATGTTTTATGTTTAATCAGGTTATCTTTAAAAGAAGAAAAAATCTGTAGTTTTCTCTTCTGTATCTTGTTTTTAGTAAAACATGGGATGCTTGCTTGCATGCTAGGCTCTTCAAGAATTGATAAACAGTATGCTGTATACGAAAGTCTTTAACCAGTAGGTGTCATCAGTGACGACATATGGAACAGAGACGTGGTCACACACTATGGGCCTCATAAGAAAGCTCGAGGTCACTCAGCGAACTATGGAGAGAGCTATGCTTGGTATTTCTCTACGAGATCGAATCAGAATGAAAGACGGATCTCCCGTAGAAGACTAAAGCCGACATAGCTGAAAGGATTAGTAAACTGATGTGGCAATGGGCGGAACACATTGCTCGTAGCACTGGAAAACGCAGCGTGGGACGATCTCCAACGAGGTGAACAGACAACCTGGTGAAGCTCTCTGAGAATCGTTGGATAAGGGCGGCATGTAACCGCACGTTGTGGAAACCTACGGGGGAGGCCTTTGTTCAGCAGTGGCCGCAGGGCTGATATGATGAGGATGCTGTTTAAGGAAAGAAAATAAGTTTTAATGACTACATATACGACGTTTGATCGCATATAGGACAAACAGCCAATGTACAGCCGCCCAAAACACTTAAATTACTGAACTGCAAAGCAACGGTGGCTAATATTAAATAGAAACTTGGAACATTATTGTCGCCCAAAACTTGAACTGTCTTCATGTCAAGTACGGGTATAAGCTTCAACAAAGCTATATAAACTTAACTAAGTTATGTGCGTTCAACTTAAGGTGATATCTCGTCAGTGAACGGCCATTTTGATATAGCGGACAGTATTATGAAGTCTGTGATACAGCGAAGTCTGTGTGCAGTTTTATTTGAGTTTTCTTTATGGCAGCTTTGTTTGTATTCATACAAGTTTATATTACTACGATTGTATTATCACAGTTTGTGTTTGAATACTTGTGGCTCCATTACGGTTTAACATATTCTAAAAAAGCTTGACATTCAATTTTTTTTTTTTTTCATTTTGGCCGAATGAAGTCCACTGCTGGACACAGGCCTCCCGCAAAGATCACCACAAGGACCGATATGGGTGTGTTGTGGGCTCATTGGGGGGTTTTTCCATAACCGCCACGCTTGGCAGACGGGTTGGCGATCGCAGATGAGTTGTTGATGTACTCGAAGGATACTGCTGCCCATCCTCCGGCTAATCCCTTAGTCGACTTTTACGACACCCACGGGAGGAGATGGGGTGGTGGCATTCTGAGTCGGCACACAGCAAAACTTGACATACGTGTAATATTTAGAATTTAGATAATCTAAATTGATGAAAAATATTTTCTTTTAATATAAACAATTAAAATCCAAAATATACATGATCGTCATCATCATCATATCAGCCATTTATAAGTCCACTGCTGAACAAAGGCCTCATACTTAGATTTCCACAATATTGTGTCGTCATTTTGGGGGGAAATTTACCAGTACTCACCACGCTTGGAAGGCGGGTTGGTGAGCGTAGTATGATTATTGTTGCACAGAATGGACGCTGCTGCCTATCCCTCTGGTTAAGAGTCCCTTAGTCGCCTTTTACGACAACCACGGGAGGAGATGGAGTAGTGCTATATGCTTCACCCGGATACCACACGGAGTACAGGTTTTGTTATTTTTGAGCACGCAATGTATCATAAATAACGCGATCAAAACGCGACGTGATTATTGTATTATGATATGATATTATTGCTACTGCGAGTGATGACCTCATCCGGGGAAATGTAGCGAAACAACAGATGCTTAATTTTATTTCCATTGAAAGTTTATGTAAAAATAAATAGTTTATTGTTTTTATTTAGAACTAGCTGGGACCCGCGGTTTCACCCGCGTTTAATTTAAAACAAACTTAGAGTACTTCGACATAGACACTTGACACACAATAAATATATTGGATTTCAAGGGTTTTTTTTTTTACGCGGAACCTATTCTAAAATAAAAGTACCCTAAGTCCTAATTCCTTATAACATCAGCTATCTGCCTGTGAAGGTCCCGTCAAAATCGGTTCAGCCGTTTCGGAGATTACCCGGAACAAACAGACAGACAGACAGACAAAAAAAATTAAAATAGTTTTTTTGTTATATGTAACGTACATACATTCATATGCATTTAGTGAAAAGCTGTTATTTTGACATTACAAACAGACACTTCAATTTTATTTATTTGTAAAGATAGGATAGACGAAAACAATTATTTTATACTGATCAGTTATAAAATGGAAAAAAACGTAAAATTCATGGAAAGACCGACGTAAAGTTATAGCGGTGAGGATTCCGGAATCATGTGCTGAATCCATGATATCAGTTTTGTTACGATGTGACTTACATCCGTTATAACGATAGTTATATACATATGTATTTATATTTTCTGTTAGGTTACTATTTGTTCTGTGCGGGGATCGAACCCACGACACACTGTACAAAAGCCGAGCCATTACCCAATGCACCAAACGTGCCGTTAATTACCATACTCAAAACTGCAGTTCTGAAACCTGAAACACTGCCGGCTTAAGTTTACAGAAACTACCATAATACTACTATCGCACTTCCTATATCATCATTTCACCCTCTACCTACCCTCAAAGTGCTTCTCCGTGCAGATACGTAGTCTGTCGGAAGTGCCCTAAACTGAGTAAAGCATGTCGTTAGTTAGATAGTATCTAATGAGTTTAGTTGTACAGAGCGCTGCTCGATTATCTGTGTTCGTCATCTATGTAGTAAAAGTGGGGTTCGTCTGATGAAGTTTGACTTTTTATATACCTAAGTTCCAGTATTTCTTTTTTTTTTATTGATGTCTAGAGGAAATTCTACATGGAACTTCCTCCCCCCCGAGGAAGGGCGAAGGGGTATGCCGGACTTCTACCGGCTAAAACCACTCGAGCGGTCATCTTCGGCACCGAATGGGAGCTCCAGGTCCTCGTAAGATCACACTAGAGCTTCCAGTATCTTCTAAACGGCAGGTAGAGAGGAACCTAGATTTACTTTTTGTTTTTTTGGACTTCATCTGCCTTAAAGAATGTGGCTTGACCTCACCGATCGTTTACCAATCAGTGAGTACGACTGGCTATTAGTGCCTCTATATTAGATGAAATCATATCATATTCTAAGAAAATACCATTCACAGCTGGATACAAAATAAAAGATAAACATTGACACAATAAAATAAATAAGTAGCTGAAATAACGTACCTAATGATAGATGAACTGTCTCAACAACTTTGAACCTTTCTCCCAATGTGAGGGTGACCTTGTGAACTATATTACATGTAATATGTTGCTCTAAATGTATGTCTACTTTGACTGAGCGATAAGAGAAGAGAAAATATAACGCACCTTTCAAAATAGCACTTAGAAGGCGCGAGAATGAGATTTTTAGCTTTAATTCATCTGTTTATTTACTTTTCCTTCTCTTATGGCTGCCATAAAAGGCAACCATTCAAGATAGCGGGCGATGATAATTAAAAGACAGCAATGTGGAGGCCTATATTCAACAGTAGCGTTAAGTGGCGGATAGATTTACTATGTACATTTATGACTTTTATATTGTACTGAGATTGTCTGCTACAAAAATTAATGCTAATAATCAAATTACACAGCCACAGACAATACACATCCTATGGCAAGGCGTAGCAGGTCAGTTAACTACTACGAAATCGTAGCAACAGTGCAATGCCATTGCACCATAAACAGGCCATGCATGACAACTGACATCTGTATACGTGAAGCGCTGACTTACGCTAACAAAAGCGCTGCTGCGCACCATGCAACTGCAACTAAGCTAGTTTGTCAGTTCCACCTTCATAGCTCGACGGTTCAATCATCATCATCATCATTTCAGCTGAATAAAGTCCACCGCTGGACACAGGCCTCACCCAAAGATCGCCACACCGATTGGTCTAGGTGTGTTGTGTGCTTATTGAGGGGTGTTGCCATAATGACCACGTTTGGTGGGCGGGTTGGCGATCGCAGTTGAGTTGTTAACGTAGGTACTCGGAGGAGCTGCTGCATCCTCTGACTAATCCCATAGTCGCTTTTTACGATACATACGTGATGAGAGCGGTTGGTTTTATTCGTAGCCGGCACCACACGGCATAGCCGGCACCACGGTTTAATCGACCACTATTAATTTATTTTTCGTTCAACACTATGAAACTAATGTCAATGCGATTAGAATAGGATAAATTGATGAATGTCAAGTCGCATCCAAAGTGCTAAATAAGAGAATAACTTTTCCTTACTCAACAAAAATTTGAGCAAATTCAGTATTTGTTCACTTAAACGGCCGACGCTGGTTTATTTTTATAGATACTTTACAGAAGAGACAATCAGGGTTGTACTGGGTACAGATCGCATACAAAGCAAGGAACCACTAACCTGGTAGCCGATGAGGTATCTCTCGTTCACACCAAGCTCCGTTGCACAGTATCGCCGCCGACTTTTAGGGACGTGTGTAGGTCATGGAGGCCACCTGAAGAAAAAGGCCCGTGCAATGACTACCTCGTCATATACAGCTAAGCCAAGCGCGGGTTCGACTCGAAGAAACCCGCCCATTGCCGTGTAGGTATTTGGTAAATCTTTATAATGATATTAGTATATGTGGGTATCAGGTATAAGAATGTAATAAAGCCAGTCTTAACGCAACAAGCTGGTTTAATTGACGCGTCCACTACATTCCAACATAACATGGCGCAGTCGGTAGGATAACGTTTTTTTTTACAACGAATAACGCAATTAATATGCCAGTTTAAGTGCGTATGTAAATGTCGAGCAGTAATAGTAACTGCGAAACGTATCAAGAAGCAGAGTGCGTAATCAAGACAATGGAGTCTATGTTGCAACCACCAAAACCGTTTGTTTTCGAAAATGACTTAACGAACGTGACTTCCGGAAATTTAAGTAAGGACTGGGAAAAATGGAAAAGTTCCTTTATGATATATTATGAAGCGTGTGAATTGCACAGAAAAGACAAGAAAGTTCAGATAAACATACTATTGCATATAATAGGCGAGAAGTGTCGTGAAGTGTATGAACAGTTTAAAGGAGAATATGGAACAATCGATGAGTTACTTAAGGCATTTGATGGATTTTTTCTACCTAAAAGGAATATAACAATTGAGCGGCATGCATTTTTTACGAGAGAGCAGCGGGAATTGGAATCAGTGGAGCAGTATGTATTTGAGTTAAATAAAATTGCAAGAAAATGTGAGTTTAACGAATTGTGCAGTGATTTAGTAAGAGATAGAATGATATGTGGAATAAGAGATGGAGCCCTACTGGAACGCTTATTGCGAGAGACAGATTTGTCTTTATCCAAGGCGGTAGATATTTGTACATTAGCGGAAAGATCACGTGTCCAAGCTCACAATATTAAACAAGAAAAGCAGGAGCATAACGTAAATGAAATTGTCACATCTGAGCAACAGAAAGAACATTATCTGCATTACGTAAAAGGGACTAGACCACGAACTTCATCTGGTGTAAAAGGAAGTCATCCAAAATGGCGGACACATCATCAAAAATATGCTAGTAATGAGGGACGAACGTAGTATAAAAACAAAAGAAAGTCATGATCAAATATTACGTGCAGTGTTACAAAAGTGTAGGGATGTTAATATCAGGCTAAATAAATCAAAATGCAAAATAGGTTTAAGTGAACTTACATACTTAGGACACAGAATAACAAGAGAGGGTATTTATCCTGACGGCAAACATGTTTTAGCAATAAAAAACATGCCTACACCAAAGACTGTTAAAGAAATAGAAAGATTTTTGGGAGTTGTAACGTATGTCAGCAATTTTATCCCAAATTTTTCAGATAAAACAGCCCCACTAAGAGAATTATTAAAAAAAGATGTGGCGTGGCATTGGGATCACAAACATGAAAAATGTTTTGAACTAATTAAGAATCAATTGAGTAGTCCTCCTATATTAAAGTATTATACGCTGCAGAAACCGGTTGTGTTGTCTGTAGATGCAAGTAAAAATGGTTTAGGCGCCTGTTTAATGCAGGATAATTTGCCCGTATGTTATGCTTCAAAATCATTAACAAAAACGGAACAAAATTATGCACAAATAGAAAAGGAGCTCTACGCTTGTGTTTTTGCATGTGAAAAGTTTTACACGTACATTTATGGGCGACAAGATGTCACTATAGAAACTGATCACAAACCATTAGTAAACATAATAAATAAACCGTTATCTAATGCTCCACCGCGTTTACAAAGAATGTTAATGAGGCTACAACCGTATTCATTCACATTAGTTTATAAGCCAGGTAGATACCTATATATAGCTGACGCGCTCTCGAGGGCAGTCGCACCGGGTAGCGATAGCCATACGACGCCGCGCGACCATCTAGATGCGCAAGCACAAGTGTGTGCAATATCAGCTGATAACCCGCTTACCGACTCACATTTTATACTTATACAAAAGTATACTAAAGAAGACACAGAGTTGCAGGAATTAATTAGGATCATAAAACGTGGCTGGCCTATGCATAAAAGTGAAATTATCGATGTATTGAAACCGTATTGGGACAGCAAAGAGGACTTAACTGTAAACTATGGTTTAGTATGGAAAGGAAATAGAATCGTTATACCGAAGTGCATGCGCAACACAATGTTAAAAAACATTCACGTTGGTCATTTAGGTTTAGAAAAATGTAAACTTAGAGCTAGAGAAATTATGTTTTGGCCAAACATGACGTCACAATTCACTGATTATCTGTCACACTGTCAAGCGTGTTTAACTTATAGGAAACAAAACACAAAGGAGCCGCTTATATCACATACGGTTCCTGGCAGGGCTTGGTACAAGGTTGGGACTGATATATTCCATTTCAGTACAAAGTCATTTTTGATTGTTGTTGATTATTTTAGTAAATTTGTGGAATTAACTGAATTGCAATGTAGCACTTCGGCGGAGGTTATAAAAGAACTAAAAAATATTTTTGGGCGTCATGGAATACCTGAGATTGTAATGTCAGATAATGGTCCTGAATTTTCATCAAATTCGTTCAAGGAATTTTCAGTAAACTGGCATTTTGAACACATCACGTCTTCCCCCAGGTACCCACAGTCAAATGGTCAAGTCGAACGTAGTATACAAACAATAAAAAATATTATGAGAAAGACAACTTATAATGGGTCAGATTTTGATTTGGCATTATTAGAGTACCGCAATACACCCATCAGCAGTGAACTAGCCTCGCCTGCTGAATTATTATATAATAGAAAGTTACGGAGTATCGTTCCGTGTTCCCCAAGCTTATTGTTGCCTAAGATACAACAGGGAGTTACAGATAAACTAAAAGAGCGTCAATTTTATCAGAAAAAATACTTTGATAGGGGAACAAGGACGTTAGTACCTTTAAAAATTAAAGAAAAAGTTAAAATAAAAATGAATGGTCAGTGGACTCCAGGAGTAGTTGAACAAGTTTTAGGGTGTCGGTCTTATTTAATTAAATTGAATACGGGTCGGATTTTAAGACGTAATAGACGTCATATCATAATAGATTCACAAAGGCAAAATTGTGATGATAATCATTGTCTGTATGATGATATTAATATAGGCATGACGCGAGCCCATTCGCATAGTTACTTAACGCCAGAGGAATTAAATTGCGGCTCCGGTATTCGTCAGACAAATCCAACACAAGTACAGGTATGCAATGATACTAACTTTTACCAAACTCGTTCTGGCAGGACAGTGAGACCTCCTGATCGCTGGGAATACTCAGGACTTGGGATTCCGTCTTCAAGGTACTAAGCAAATGGTTGTAAACTAGAAAGAGTAGTCCACCTTAAGGTATTTATAAAAATCGGCAAGTTGTTATTACAAACCAAAATCAATGTAATGTTACAATGTACCTATTTATAATTTTAATGAGTGTAAATAATTGATTTAATGTGTTAAACTGTTGATAATGTAGTGCATGCAATAATTTTATGAAATAACGATGTTTATGTACGGTTCGATTTATTTATAATAATTTGAGTGCTTAAATAATTACGAAAACGAATTAAATTGTATTATATTACTTAAATTAAATATTAATTCTGTCTGGTATTATTAGTAATATCATGAACATTTAAATATGATTTTTGAATACGTTCATTTTATTTTATTTACTTCACTGATTATCTAAATGATGTAAATGTTACTGAATTCTGTCACCTACTTGTTTGTGATTATATAATGTATGAAATTAGTATGTACTGGGAATGTTTTGATTATTGGATAAGAAATGTGATGTAACTAAATTATTATTATTATATATTCATAAATGAAGTTAATTTAAATTTATTTAAGAAGGGGATTGTAGGTATTTGGTAAATCTTTATAATGATATTAGTATATGTGGGTATCAGGTATAAGAATGTAATAAAGGCAGTCTTAACGCAACAAGCTGGTTTAATTGACGCGTCCACTACATTCCAACATAACATGCCGAATAACCAAGCTTCGTAGATTCTTCCAATGCACACAAGTATAGTGCCCAAACAGGTGTCCTGACATTTCACCGACAAATAATTTACAAATTTTCACTTGACAAGTAACTATTGGCAAGAACATGATTTGTCATTTCATCATTATACAACAACAAGTTTGCCAAATAATTCACTCATGAAAATAATTATCCGTTAAACTTGTTTTTAATAACGTATTATTCGACAAACTATTCATTTTATCTCTGAAACATTATGACTAAAAGGTTAGGTTAGATTAGAACTGCGAACACATCGACTATTTAGTATAAATGTGATTTTGCCAAAATAATCCAAATATAAAATGAAAAATGTATAAATGATTAAATATAGACAGAAAGAAAGAAATAATTTTATTCTGATCGCACATAACAAGAAAATAATTGTAAACAACAACACATAATATTGCAAAATATCATATTAAAATAAAAAGCATGCAAACAGATTTTCGTGTGAGACATCAGAATAGGCTCCTATCTCAGCATTGCGCTGGTCTTCCGATAGGACCTTAGATAAAAGAAGTCATATCACGCACAGTTACCAATATATTATTAAAATTAGTAATGTATTATATAAATTACTTCATCAATGAACTAAGTACTACATAATGCAGTTAGAGACACATAATAAATAAATTTTACAAAAAAGAACACACACACACACACACTCACCCCTGTCATGCACTCATGTAGAAACCAACACACACTCACACAGGTTATGATACTCCACAACATAAACCCTTACACACACTTTACACTTTTTACTTTTTAAGTTTGTTTCAACACTTTTTTATATCTTAAACCATTGTAACTAACTACTTTATTTCTCCTAACATACATATAAATATGATATGTAAAATTAAATATATTGTGTCAAAAGTTCTACGATACCATTAAACTACCAAAAATGATGGTCTTGCTTCTCCATGGGGTAGTCTGTTATACAGGCATTTTTATGCCTAACTACTACACACTAGGATTTCTCCTGTGTCGTGGGTACGTTTACAGACATGAATTCCACATACAATACACCCAGACCCGGAACAACTACCTGCAGATCATACAAATATTTGTTCCGTGCGGGAATCGAATCATTATTATTGTAAAAAAATAATTAGTTAACATGTGAATTGTGTGTCTTATAATTATTTATTTGATTTATATTAATTGAATTCATTTGTGGTACATTGGTTGCATTTTATTATTCAGTACGTAAAAAATAAATGTGATAAGTGCATTGTGTAAATATGGAATGTCAGAATTACCCCTGTTTGCATTGTAAAGTAATAATTTGCCGCTCGTTCAGCTCTTCTGGCTAAAAGAAACCATTTCCATCAGTGTGTAGACCCCAGGTGAGTATTGATTTCGCTTTTGTTTACATAACAGATACTTTTTATACTTAATACTAAAAGCAGAAACATTTGTAAACAGAAACATTTTCCAAATGAATGATTGTAGAGTGAGCGTTCATAAAATTAAACTATTTGCATAATAATTTATTTGTCAAATAAATAGTAATGAAACGTTGGTTGTAAACTAAAAACTTGTCAACGGTGTTTGACGAGAAATTAGTGAACAGCCCAAAGAGTATTAGTATAAAAAGATTTGATCTGAAACTATAACAAATGTGCGTACGTCTTATTTACAACCATTTTTCAAAGAACCAATAAACTCGTAGCCCTTAAAGAAAACCAAATAGCTCTCGATTCACAAATCCCTTTCATTAGATCACTCAGCTAAAAAACAATCAATATGCACTCTTACCAATCACTCGAGTACAAAACGATTTTAAGTGTCACCCGAAGAAATACTGAGACGGACACAAAGGAAAATAAAGAGAAATAAAAGAAAAGGCGTTAAGAAACAGTAACGAGACTGAATGGAAAATAATGGTGGGGAAGCGAGAAATAATTAGGTTTTGTAAAGAGAAAAATGTGGTTGTAATGGTTGTTTTTATTGAGTAGATCTCTGCAGTTTATGGCTTGAGTTATGTTGTTTGTGAATGCGTTGAAAGGGAGTCTGATATGAGCTTTAATTGCCAAACGATTACCATTGTCATTTATCAAATTTTTTCAAAAAGTTTTTGTACTGACTCGGTCACTGACACTATTATTAGAACTGGAAACAGCGCCAAAATATCGGGAGCTCGAAATAAATAAAAAACATGGTAAATATCCCTTTTCCAGTTCTAATAATAATATCCGTGTGGTGTCCGGCTTAAGAATATAGCACCACTCCATCTCCTCCCGTGGTTGCCGTAAAGCCGACTAAGGGACTCAAAACCAGAGGGATGGATAGCAGCGGCCCTTCTGTGGAACAGTAGCCATTCTGTGCACACCAATCCGCTTGCCAAGCGTGGTGAGATTTGGCAAATGACTCCCAAAATTACGACACAATTGTGGAAATCTGTGGGGGATGCCTTTGCCTTCAGCAGTGGACGATATGATGATGTTTTTTTTTAGTGTGAAACACATAAAGCGGCGGGTCTGACTGACCGCGTCACCACTCTATATGATAGTATGAAACATCGAATAACGTGTGGTGACGCCTCACCATGCTCACGTCACTGTGCAACTTTCTCCGCACTAAGTTAGAATTTATGTTTTTTATTTATGTGTTTAATTAATTATAATGTTTATTAAATAAACAATCATATTCTCTTTATAAAAATCTGTACATTTTACTTTTAAATATGCCATAATCATTTCATTTCTTAAACTATCCTTTTATGCATATTATCTGTACAAAATAATATGTTTCATATCTGCCAGAAGTCCCGCTAGTGCTCACTTTTTTCTTTCTTTTAAACGTAGCCGCACCCTTATTTCTGTGTCATGGCTACAGTTAAAGACATACATTTCCCATGCACAAACATCCAGACACGAAACAACTATCCGTAGATCATATAACTATTGCAGAAGCATTGTATTTTGTACAAAATAATAATGTCGTTCTGCTCCATCAATCCAAATTTAACATAATAAGGAAAACAATATTTTTAAGAATATTATTTTTATAGACAATTCAAGAAAATTCTTACACTTACATCTAATATATAAATATCTCGTGTCACGGTGTTTATGAAACGGCTCGACCGATTTTAATGATATTTTTTTTGTATATATGGTAGGTATGAGAATAGGTCGTTAAGTATTTTTCACCCTCCTACCCGCCATTTTTCTTATCGCGATTTTAGTATTTTTGTATGAACAATATAAAATAGAATTTGGAAATCTACATCATGGAGATGTAGATTTCCAAATTCTACGGGTGCGAAACCGCGGGCAAAAGCTAGTATGGTATATGATTCCTTCCTTGATAAAGTTATGATTCTCGGTTTTTGCATGTTATCCCCGAACAACACGACACTTTAAAAAAGAGTCACTTACGTAATCGAATCTCAACTGATGTTATTTTTGGCCATTTTTTCCGACATGCCCAGATTGTGCATGTCGCGGTGGCGCGGTTGCGCCCCCGTACCAGTTCTCCTTATTTCCTATTTCGGTGCACTAAACGTACTGGCACCCAACTCTCCCTCTCTCCCACTCCCCTTGTGAATTTATGGAAATTACTAGAATCAAGAAAACAGCAATTTCATAAATTTTCGCGTATAGTATCCAAATAAAATTTTGACTAACCTCAGTCTACTCGTGACCACGGTCAATACAAGTTGGCCGAAATGTCAAGGTTAGTCACACATTATATTGATATTAATCTGTGCGCGAATATCAGAGTGCGCGAGTATCACCAAAAAACATTGATATTAATCATGTTAAGATTCTACCCAAAGAGTCGTAAAACAAACGCGACTCATTGAAATCGTTCCGCAAATAAGGGGCATATCTGGATAATGTTCTTACGTCAATAAAAAATAAAATTGTACTGTGAGAAGAAACAATCCTCTTCCTTGAATAAATATTATCTTTCACGACGCGACCGTAAAAAATGTGTGCTTAGAGTCTGAGGACTCCTAAAGGAAAAGATTCGAATAGATGAAAGATTTTAGTAATATTGGGTGCAAAAACCGTGTGGTGACGGCTACGAATACCACCACCCCATCTCATACAGTGGGTGTCGTAAAAGACGACTACGGGATTAACCGGAGGATGGGCAGCAGCATCCTTCGAAAACTCAACTGCGATCGCCAACACGTCTCCCAAACGTGGCGATTATGGCAAAATCCCCCAATGAACCCACAACACATCCATATCGGTCGTTGTGGTGATCTTTGGGGGAGGCCTGTGTCCAGCAGTGGATTTCATTCGGCCGAAATGATATGAATATGAAATATACTTACGTACAGTATTTAGTGTGCTCGTGACCACGGACGCTCCAAAGTGTTCGAAATGTCGAGCGAATGAACATTAGTATTTTATTTCATATATTTATCGTGCATGCATTTATTTACCACTATACAAAGGACAACACCTTTATTACACGTATGATTTTTTCAGGTATTATAATGAACAAGTGTGAGTATATATATAATATTGTTTTGTTTTGTAATTCATATATTTCTGTATTAATAATATAATCATTGCTGTACGTAAGTCATACCATATCGGCCATTTATACGTCTACTGCTGAACAAAGGCCTCCCCCATAGATTTTCACAACTGTGTCATCATTTTGGGGGGTATTTACCAATAGTCACCACGCTTGGCAGGCGGGTTGGTGAGCGCAGTATGGCTACCGTTTCTCAGAAGGGACGCTGCTGCCCATCCCTCTGGTTCAGATTCCCTTAGTCACCTTTTACGACATCCACGGGAGCAGATGGCGTGGTGCTATATTCTTAATCCGGACACGGAATAATATAATATAATAACGTAAGTGTATAGAATTAATTAATTAAACGTGATATATTTCCGTAAGCTATTTCAATTCACTGGATGGTGTTCGCGTAAACTTCAGAAAATATGATCCTTTTCTATGATAATAATAGACAATGCTATCACTAACCCGTGCCCTAATGCTGTGTGGTGTCGGCTACGAATAGCACCAACCCATCTCATCCCGTGGGTGTCGTAAAAGCCGACTAAGGGATTAGACGGAGGATGGGCAGCAGCGTCTTTCGAATACATTAACAACTCAACTGCGATCGCCAACCCGTCTGCCAAGCGTGGCGATTATGGCAAAACCCCCCAATCAGCACACAACACGATTGGTGGTGGTGATTTTTGAGGGAGGCCTGTGTCCAGCAGTGGACTTTATTGGGCCGAAATGATGATCACCAACCCGTGTCTGCCAAGGCTCGACCATCCTTACTGCAACAGACCAGGGTTATTATCATCATGTGAGCATCATCGCCCAGTAATCATAATCTGAGTAAAGACCTAACCCATAGATTTCCACAACGAGCGGTTACATGCTGCCCGCATTCAACTGGCAATATGACCAGTGTGAACCCTTAGCCAACTCCAGCATTATGCTCTAAAGCGGTAAGAGCCTTGATATATAAAGCAGTGATAGCCTAGTGGCTGAACGCTTGCCTTCCGTACATAAGGGTCTGAGTACGATCCTGACTCAAACCTGTGAATGATCGGTTTTTGGTGCGGATCAGAATTCTATTATCACTTGCGTTAAGGGTGAAGGAAAATATCGCGAGGAAACTTGTACATCTGAGAGGGCTCCAAAATGTTCTCAATGGTGTGTGTAGACCGCCACGCCGCATTCGATCAGCGTGGTGGACTGAGGCCTAAATAAAATAAAATCTTTTCTCATAGTGAGAAAAGGCTCTTGCTCAGCAGTGGGACAGTAATGAATTATGTACATATGTTATGTAAGAACGATAATGAAACAAAAAATTCATCAGTTGTCGCCAGACCTTGCACAAGAAACGAGACAATCAAACAGTGATAGGTTCCGTATGACATCGGAACAAGGCCAAGGCCAAAATAATGAGGTTACGAAAGTAAGAATGTGACGAGGCCACAAGAAAGCAAGCTAAGGTTACAAGTACAAGGTGATAATAAACTGGTTTTTTATTTTTGTTCTTGATGTATAGTGTGTCGCGAGTTACAAGTGATGTTGTATTGATTGATGGGAACTAAACAAATCGCCACGCGTTTCAGCCGAATAAAATCCAATGCTGGAGACAAACCTCCCCCAAGCATCGTCACAATGACCGGTCTGGGTGTGTTGTGTGCTTATTGGTGGGTTTTGCTATAGTCGCGACGCTTGGCAGGCGGGTTGGCGATTTTAAATTGGCAGTTATATATGTACTCGAAGGACGCTGCTGCCCCATCTTCCGGCTAATCCCATAGTAATTTATGGGGAAGGCCTTTATTCAGCAGTGAACGTCATTTGGCTAAAATAATGAATTATTTTCACGTGTCATTCACGCAGCAATAAACTTACAGAACTAAAAGTGACGTAAGTAGCTTATTAAAATTAAAATGTATACTGCAAATTCAAAATATTAATAAAATTACATTATATTAGGAGCCGATATCGCATATCGGTACATTAATAGCCCAATATTGGTATCGCCCGAAGCTCTTTACGTAGCTAGGTCACTATCCTATTTGACCGATCCAGTATAGGTTAAATGGACGCCTGACCTGACTGCCTGCGGATATCGGTTATGAGTAACTCGATTCTGTTAATAGCCCTAGCTTGGTCAGAGGTACGAGAGTATGTTAAGATATCCTAAACGATACTGCTGCAGTTCCGTTTGCAATCGAATATAATTAATTGAACACCAAATTTAGTAAATGACACCTAACTTTAGTAAATTACCACCAAATTAAGTGAATAACCACTAAATGCTAGCGTCCAAATTTAGGCTCCATTAGTATCTAAATCAAAAATGACTGTTTGCACATCAAATTAAGTTGGACCAAGTATTGTCACAGTAGGCTAAGGTGCAGCTGGCCATGACTGTGTGAATGCCACAGACATTAATACTAGGTTTAAAACTAACTTTTTCAGGGCCTATTATTTTTATAAAACAAAATGGTAATCTCCATTTTGGTGGTTATTTACTCTTTTTGGCAAACAAAAGTATTTTTTGTAATGGTCGGTTAAACATATCGTAAGTTGTTCTGTTTTTCTATGCATCATGTATAAAACACGGCACGGTTGGCGTAGTGCAGAAATCAAGTGGTTTACCACGCTACTAGTTGAGGATTGCTTCACGCATGTAACAATTATTTGTATAGCCTGTAGAAGTAGATAGTTTCTTTTTAAATAAGCGTTGCCCCGCTCTAGGATTTCTCCTGTGTCGTGGGTGCGTTTGTACCACACAATGCATGTTGTTTCGGTTTTGGGTATTTATACATGTGACATTTAGGTCTGTAAACTGTGATTATGACATGGAAAATCAAGTGCCCGGCACCGATCTTTAGCGATCAGTGAAAGAGTGGGAATTGATTTGCGCAGTAAAAAAATCCTCTGCGCAGGTGAACGCTGCACGCCCAATATCGGTGCCAGCAACTATACTAGTGTCGGTTTATAGTAGTCGATAGTGTCTTTCGGATTTTATCGATTTAATAAAATCATAAAAGAATCCCAAATGCGGTAGCAGCGTTTACCGCTCAAATACTTATTTACAATTACGCAAAGGCCGGAGATAGACGAGTGACTTATTTACTTATACTAAATCCATGTACGTACATATATTGGTGGTAAAAGGGGGGGCTTAATGCCGGTAGGCATACTCTGCCAGACCACCTTTGGGTCAAAGAATAACGTATTGAAGCTTATGTTCGCATCTATTTTATTATCACGCAAACTATTGAAAATCGTATGTTATAAAGTCTTTGATTTATTTTATAAAGTCTTTCCGGGTTATTTGTACAAAAATATTTCCGATTCCGATTTCTTTATTATCTTTATTAAAATAAGATGAAGGTCGCTGGGAATTGTTGGATGCCCGGTCGTTATGAAAATCTATGGGGAGGCCTTTGTTCGGCAGCTGGCGTTCTTCGGCTGATATGATGATGAAGATGAAAAATACCACTACCCCATATCATCCCGTGGGTGTCGTAAAAGGGCGACTATGGGATTAGCCTGAGGATGAGCAGTAGCATCCTTCGAGTACTGTACAACTCACCTGCGATCGCCAACCCGTCTGCCAAGCGTGGTGATTTTGGCAAAATCCCCCAATGAGCACACAACGCAAACCCATACCGGTCGTTGTGGCAATCTTTGGGGAGGTCTTCTCATTCTTTCTGTCTAGCAGTGGACGTTTTTCGGCTGAAATGATTATGATGATGATGTCTTTAAGATTCTCATGGATATAGTCTGCTTCCGTTCTACTTTTTCTGCCACTAAACTAGAAGTGGGGTACATCAGAAACCACACCTTCAAGATGAAGTCACTTCACGACCACCACTACTATCCAAAAAGAATAATATTAATCTAAATAAGCTGCCTGTCACACCGTACAGTAGTAATTGCTCTTTACGATCCTAGTCGAGCATAAATCACTCAGCTCTCGAACCGAAACTCAATTTTCACAGTTCGTTAATATTACAAATGGTGACACAATAAAAGGCACGTAATTGTAATTAAAGTGGCTGAAGTCCCATTAATGTGGCCAAATGTTACACCGTCGGCGAGCGTTTAGAGGTGATATATGAAATGGGTGATATTAAGCGTTTATATTGCTCCTATTTATTACTATCTACGGCAATATTGGGTTCATACCCGTTCATTGTGATGGTCTAGTTCGTGGCCTACTTTAATCAATGGACGTGTATGGGCGTATAATATTATTAAATTATATGACTTGATGCGATGACGATACTATAATATAATACGAAAATGTCGTACTATCTATATCGTAGAAGCAATTTTCATTCAATAATTAAATTAAATTGGCTCGCCGATTGGGGAGTCCTGCATGTTCACATCGAGTGACCCTCGGGCCGTGCCGCCATCTGATTAGCACAGCGTACAGCGAGGATTGGGGGGGTACCTTTTTACAGTCGCCTTTACTCCGCTAGAGGGGGTGACCGCTTTACAGTCATCCCCTCCGTGATGTGCCTAAAGGCGTGGCACCAATGGGCGACTCTAGTGTGATATTACGAGGACCTTCGGTGCAAAAGATAACCGCTCCAGTGGTTTTAGCCGGTAGGAGGCCGGCATACTCCTTCACCCTTCCTCGGGGCGAAGGAAGTTCATGTAGAATTTCCACTGGAGACCAATAAAAATAGGTCATGGCAAGAGTCCAGCTACATAGGTACCACTGCAGCGACATATATTCGCTACCAAGCAGTAGTGTTTAAACTTAAAACATTACTATGTTCCGATTAGAACACCACCGACTAAAATATCTTCTTTTTTTTCTCATATCATCATGGCTTCCTCCGCATCGGTGGAGAGGCATCGGACTCTTACCGGCTAAAACCCCGCGATATCCTTCCACTTAGCTCTCGCTGGGCAGCATTAGACCGCAACCCAAGGTATCGGCCCGTCTCCTTGCGACCTGGCCGGCTGCACATATCTCCAGAGAGGCAAGCGCAGAACACACGCGCGGCCGGCACGGGCCTGTTTCTGTTCGGGCGACGGACTCGCTATTTCTGGCAAAAACGCTTAGAATTTCTATGGCTTTATGTTCGGTGTGATACACGTCCACATACGGATAATCGGTACCGTAATTATAAAAGGACCGTTTGGTTTAATGTTCTCTTTGTTCCTTAAATTAAACATACGACTTCTGTCGCTTTTATTTATTTTCAGAGCAACAAATGTAATTGTATTAGTATGAGTAAAATGGTACGAAACCAAGTAAAAAGTTAGAAGTTTAAGCTCATCGTCATCATCATCATTTCAGCCGTAAAAACGTCCACTGCTGGGCAGAATCCTCCCCAAAAGATTGCCACAACAACTGGTATAGGTTTGTGTTGTGTGCTCATAGCTATAATCGCCACGCTTGGCAGACGGGTTGGTGAGTGCAGTTGAGTTCTAAATGTACTTGCAGGACGCCCCTCCTCCGGCTAATTTAAGTTAATTGAGCTTTTTTTATATAACACGGTGACGAGCAAGTCCTTCACCCGGTGGTGAGCATAACACCTCCCCATAACAATTGTAATACTACCCAGGACTACTCCCACGTAGCACCACACTGCGATCGAATCTAATTGAGAACCTCCTCCTTTTTGTAGTCGGTTAAAATGACTTTGACTTTCAGTTGTTCAAATTACCCAAAGGCTTCCGATTTGGCTTAAAGACTGCCATCCACTGATAACAACCGGGCCCGATGATTTTACGTGCCCTCCGAAGCATGACGTTCAATTCAAACACCGGTATGGATGGGTCCATAGACTGACCGTGTAAAGCATTGCTTAACTTTACCGACAATTTACCGATCAGTGAGTGCAACGAGCTATGAGCGCCTCTATAATGTTATCAAATCTCCTTGACCGCTGGTATGCTGCAATTCCGGCCACAATGAAAATTCTATTGTGTCTCGCACTGATCAGTGCTGCAGACAAGGGGTTTGAAGGTTTTAATTAGTACCCTAGCGAACGAAATCGGCGGCAACAAATGGGTTAAGGGTTTTAATTACTTCCCTAGCGGACGAAGTCATCGGCAACAACTAGTATTCCATTCACCCGTTTTATTATATATTTCTGTCAGCACAGCTGGCGCAGTGGTTATGCCAGAAGCTTTCTGCGCTACATGTCGCGGCCTCGATGCCCGCACGGAACAAACATTTGTATGATTTTATAGATAGTTATTTAGACCACCCCTCTCCACTTATCATCATCATCACCATCGTTTCAGCCGAATAAAGTACACTCCTGAACACAGGCCTCACCCAGAGATCGCCACAATGAGGCATTTGTTTGTGTGTGCTCATTGGGGGTTTTGCCATAATCACCACGCTTGGCAGGCGGGTTGGCGATCGCAGTTGGTTCTTAATGTCCTCAAAAGACGCTGCTGCGCGTCTCCCCGCTAATCCCATGCCTTTTACGACACTAGCTGTCGTAAAAGGCATGAGATTTTGTGGCTAATTGCGTTATAACACGCCTTGCAAACCCAGCGGAAAATAATATCTCTTTCTATTATATTATAGTTTAATATCCTTTCTGTACTTATTCTTATTATGACTTTAG
Organism: Diloba caeruleocephala; assembly: GCA_947459985.1. Taxonomy (NCBI): domain Eukaryota; kingdom Metazoa; phylum Arthropoda; class Insecta; order Lepidoptera; family Noctuidae; genus Diloba; species Diloba caeruleocephala. The sequence continues at coordinate 5,304,844 of OX381625.1, read as the reverse complement.
ACGGTCTTATAGCTGCAACTTTAAGTACCCACTTAAATTCCTCTTTTAATATTTATTAATACCTATATCATTTTCATGATTTCGCCTAATAAAGGCCACTGCTAGACACAGGCATCAGCTCCCCTAAAGATTTCCACAATGACTGGTCTGGGTGTGTTGTGTGCTCATTGGGGGTATTTACAATATTCACCACGCTTAGCAGGCGGCTTGGCGATCGTAGTCGAGTTGTTAATGTACTCGAAATACGCTGCTGCCTATTCTACGATTAAACCCATAGTCGCTTTTACGACACCCATGCGATATAATGGGTTGGAACTAGCCGGCACCACGCAGGCATCCGTGTCGTGTCCGGATTAAGAATGAAGCACTACTTCATCTACTCCTCCACCCGCCTTTTTTTTATTGATGTCCAGTGGAAATTCTACATGGAACTTCCTTCACCCCGGGGAAGGGCGAAGGGGTATGCCGGACTCTTTTTTTTTTTTTTTTTTTTTTTTTTTTTTTTTTTTTTTTTTTTTTATTGGTGCCCAGTGGAAATTCATCATGAACTTCCTTCGCCCCGGGGAAGGACGAAGGGGTATGCCGGACTCCTACCGACTAAAACCACTGGAGCGGTCATCTTCGGCACCTAAGGGAGGCTCCAGGTCCTCGTATGATCACACTAGAGCCTCCACCCGCCTGCCAAGCGTAGTGAGTATTGGCAAATTCCCCCCAAAATGACGACACAATTGTGTAAATTTTTGTGAGGCCTTTGTTCAGCAGTGGACGTTCTGTGGCTGATATGATGACGGTGATGACCACACGGCCGAACACCTAAGTACGTGTACATAAAACACTTGTACAAATATACCCAATTAACATGATTCCGTATTTATTTACAGGTAAAGTCGCCGTCAAAACTGGTAACTAAAAGTAAAACTAATTAAAAACACCTCGGAAATATAAGTGCTGAAATCACCGCCTGCGATGTTTGTTTCCGAGAAATGAAAACTGAGTTCGTTTGCTAATTACATGGCGTGGTTAATAAAAGCGAGCTGGACGAACTCATTAAAAAACAGCTGAACAGTGAAACATTTGTCGCTGATAGCACTTTTGCTGGAAGGAGTGATGTGACTTGGCGGACATTTTTACCCAGCGAGATACCACGTGATTCCCGGGTGGACGGTAGACCTCCCATGGGTGTCTAGGCGTCAGCTACTAAGGGTTCATATCAAGAGGAAGTGCAACAATCCTCCCGAGTGCTAATAACAGCATGTTGTAATCACCAAGCTGCCCGCCAAATGTGGCAATTTTTTGGAGAGGCCTATGTCCACGAATGGCCGTTTATCGGTTGATGATGATGATGATAATGATGACGAGCTAAGTCACTTAATTAAAACTAATCTTTCTTTGATAGATTTTTTTGATTTAGTCTACTTGTCAAACAATTGTGTTTTTGTTAATATTTAAGACAGTATCGGGTATATTCGCGCACAGATTAAGAATTACCGATGTTAATTTTTTTATAAAACTTACTCATTAATTAATTACACCAGACGTTATCTATACTAATACTAGCTGCCCGCCCCAGCTCCGCACAGGCAGGTACGTGTAAACCCCCTACCGGGTCCAATTGTAAATCTAAACAAACGTACACAAAAAATATATATAGATATTTAGGATAGTAAGAGTTTGTTTGTTTGATTGTTTGAACGCGCCAATCTCTGGAACTACCAGTCGGATTTGGAAAATTCTTTTTGCATTTGATACCCAAACTTTTGAGGAAGGTTACAGATTATTTAACTTCACTGAATGACACTTAGGAGCCGAGCAAAAAGAAAACAGTCGGAAAGAACGCTAAGGGAAACCGAAGTAACAGCGCGGGCAGGCGATGCGACGCGATGGTTTTTTTTTTTTTTTTTTTTTTTCATGGCAATTGTATTCCATTTTGCCAGTGTCAAGTTAAGGAAACTGGGTTAATAATAAAAATAACGGAATCATCGGAAATTAGGAAAATAGAGGATCAGCGAGCATTACCGAGTAGAGCCGAAGTGTGCGTGTTTATGTCCAGTATATGCTAATTTGATTTGACGGCACGGTTGGTGCAGTGGCTGATACGGTCGGCTGCTGCGCTCCTGGTCGTGGGCTCGATTCCCGCACGGAACAAATATTTGTATGATCTGCAGGTAGTTGTTCCGGGTCTGGATGTATTGTGTGTGGAATTCATGTCTGTAAACGCACCCACGACACAACAGAAATCCTAGTGTGGGGCAACGATTTCTAAAAAACGAAGAAACGAAGACCACGCGAAAATATGACTACTATTGTAATCATCATCATCAGCCATTTATATGTCCACTGCTGAACATCGGCCTCCCTCATAGACCTCCACGATTGTGTCGTCATTTTGGGGGGCATTTGCCACGCTTGACAGGGTTGGTGAGCGCAGTATGGTTACTGTTCCACAGAAGGGACGCGGTTGCCCATCCCTCTGGCTTAGCGTCCCTTAGTCGCCTTTTACGACACGACGAGTGATACTATATTCTTAATCCGGACACCATACGGACAGTACTGTAGATTAAATTACAACTATACTGTAAATTATTTATATATAATTCGATTTTTATAATCTTATGTTTGTAAATTAAACGGTGGACGAAGCTGCGGTGATGAGCCAATTCTTCTATAAAATAACTTCCAAAAGGCATGGTTTACAAATAAATGTTCATTAACAAAAAGCTCACACATATTTGTTTTCTTAATATAAATTAACTGGACACATCTAGTTTGCATGAAACCGTTGTATCTACGTGCATCATAAACCTTGTCGCTTTGGTAGTTACTTGAGTGCTCTAATAGCCATAAGTTCTATGCGCACTGATACTACTCAGAAAACTTACTAGAGGTGATGGCACCATGGAAGTTATTTCATTAATTTCTCGGCTGATTGTTGGCGCTTATAATATTTTACAAGCTGAAACATTCTAAAGACCCACTGCTTTGTATCCAGTACAATATGATAGGATTGAAAGAATGTCTTAGGTTTTCGCGAGTATTACACATTGTAATAAAACACTTTTAAACGCATTCTATCGCGTATATTTTAGATTTTTGTTTTCCTGACGTTTTGAATGCTTTTCGAATCCTGCGACCACGGATGCTGCAAAGCATTCGAAAAGTCAGGAAAACAAAAATCTAAAATATACGCGATAGAATCCGTTTAAAAGTGTTTTATTATAATTGAAAGAATGTTTATTTATTGGCAAGCAACAACAATACTTATTTATGATAGTTATACCTATTACATATAAAGTTTAAATAACAATAACATAATCACATAGGTACATTGGTTACAAATATTTTTACTGTACCAACAAAGGTCCCCCATTCAGCTATATGCTACAAAACAGCAAGGTGGTCTTGCAGCGCTGGTTTTCGATTGCATAATTTAGTCAGTATTCAGGTTCTAATATAAACTTTTAGATGTCATACTAAAGAGTGTTAATAGAATGCGTGTCTGTTTGTCAAAATAGGGACTCGAATCGTTAAAACAAACATTTTAGTAATTAGATGAGTAGCTGTTTTTGCAGTTCAAGTGTCAATTTTCTCTCGTTCGACGAAAATGCAACCCTTATATGATCATTTAATTTTCCGGCTGTCTGTGTATCAAGGCATTTTTTCTCAGGAATGGCTTGAGGTAAGTTAAAATTAATCATCATTTCGGCCGAATGAAGTCCACTGCTGGACACAGGCCTCCCCCAAAGATCACCACAGTGTGTAGTGGGCTCATTGGGGGGGTTTTGCCATAATCGCCACGCTTGGCAGACGGGTTGGCGATCGCAGTTGAGTTGTTAATGTATTTGAAGGACGCTGCTGCCCATCCTCCCCTTAGTCGACTTTTACGACACCCACGGGAGGAGATGGGGTGGTGGTATTCTGAGCCGGCACCACACGGCAAAGCAGTTAATATCGAATATTAATTAATATGTCTTATATATTATACGGGTATTATTTATAATTATCATTATGCATTAGATACGTATGCTAGAAAAGAACAAGCAAAATAATGGACGCAGGCATTAGTCAGTACCAACGAACACCTCTACAGAATGAAACAGCACGATGGATTCATCCCGATTATGCACGGGTGAAAAAGAGTTAATGGTATACATATTATGTGACTGTCACGCTCTTGCTATGCGTTGGGCGAATCACCTGGGAATAGCTTATCCTGTACCAGATGATTACGCGCAGTTCCATGCTGGCACCACTGCAGATACCTACAAGAAGTTTTTGATGTGCTGGCAACAGAGTGCTAGGGTATAATAACATTTGGGGGTCGCGAGCGCACTTATTGGGAAATCTGCGTGCTCATACCGAGCTCATGTCGGCACGGTTGGTACAGTGGCTGATACAGTCGGCTGCTGCGCACCGGGTCGTGGGTTCGATTCCCGCACGGAACAAATATTTGTACGATCTGCAGGTAGTTGTTCCGGGTCTGGGTGTATTGTGTGTGGAATTTGTGTTTATAAACGCACCCACGACACAGGAGAAATCCTAGTGTGGGGCAACGTTTTTTAAAAGAAAAAAAAAAAAAAAAAAAAAAAAAACCACCGGGAAGACACCTGTATACATGTGGTCACGTACCGCTGTGTGCGCAGCACAGCGCACAGTGAGGCCCTCGGGGGAATCTTTTACAATCCCCTCGAGACCTGCCTGGGGGGTGGCCTCTTTACAGTCATCCCCTCCGAGATGTGCCTAAAGGCGTGGCATCAACGGATGGCTCTAGGTGGAGATTATTCGTGTTCCTGGAGCCTCTCTTCGCTGCCGACGATGATCACTCCGGTGGTTATAGCCGGTAGGAGTCCGGCATGCCCCTTCGCCCTTTCCCGGGGCGAAGGAAGTACATGAGGTAATTCCACCGGATCTATAAAAAAAACGGGTATAATAACATGACCGTGCGTGCGTTTGTGTGTGTGTCACCAAAAGTAAGTACCGCTGCTTTCGCACACATGAATGGTGTTATAGTTACGAGTTGAAAGCCCCTAAGAGATTTGCAGTTGAAAACCAGCGCCAAGCACACAAAAATGTTTTCTTTGTGTAGGAATTTTTTTATTCAGTTTATGTGTACCACGTTGTCTGTGTCAAATGCGTGATCTTTATTTAAAATATATCTACTTAAAAACAATTTACTTCTAATTGGTGAAAGTGACGTCGTGACTCAGTGTAAGAATTTTGCGTCAGTTTTTCATTAAAAATACATTTTCCTTCCTAACACTATTTTGAATAAAAAAAGCAATTAAGTATTTATTTTCACATAAAACTGCAATGTAAACAAAACTAAACGGATGAGGTTATCGCCCGTAGCAGCATAATAATATCACATCATTGTACAATAATCACGTAGCGTTTTGATCGCGTTGTTTACGATCCATTGCGTCCTCAAAAATGACAATAACTGTAACCCATTTCCCGAGATAAATTGCTTTCCAATTCCTATAACCTGTAAGTAACCTCTTCCCAAAGTTTTTGGTACATTTTCAATTATATACTTCAGCGGTGGTGTAAACTCTCCCTTAAAACCCAACTATATGGACATAAACGGACATTTTTTCACAAAAAACTACCCTCCATTTTTCACTGAAATGCACTCTGGGAGGAAGAAAAAGAAAAACAAAAGCTATCCAGGGGCTGCCAGCATTCAGCCATGATTGATTATGATTGAGGGCGCCAACCGGTGTTGCGTTTATATTTTCTACCGGAGGTTTTTCAATAGAAGGCTCATTTACTTAGATGTAGTCTCGCTATTTTTAGAATGGGATAAGGAGAATTTATTGATTGAGTTGTTAGTTGATGATATATTTTCATACTTTGTCGTTCAATCTCTATAGTTGCGCATCCGTTTATATTGGACGTCATCATTTCGGCCGAATAAAGTCCACTGCTGGACACAGGCCTCCCCCAAAGATCACCACAACCACCGATATGGATGTGTTGTGGGCTCATTGGGGGGTTTTGCCATAATCGCCACGCTTGGCAGGCGGGTTGGCGATCGCAGTTGAGTTGTTAATGTACTCGAAGGATGCTGCTCCCATCCTCCAGCTAATCCCTTAGTCGACTTTTACGACACTCATGGGAAGAGATGGGGTGGTGGCATTCTGAGCCGGCACCACACGGCATTTCTGGCGACATCGCGAGAAAAGGCCCGTGCCCAGCAGTGGGACAGTAATGGGCTGACTATGTGAATGAGTGTTTTAAACTTAGATCCGTAATTTGTTTCTATTGCATATAATATCAAATTTGCAAGACTAATATGAATTTAAATTGTATCAGTTGTATAATTATCAAGGAATTGGAATACAAAAGAAAATGCATTTTAAACAAACATTATGTGCTAATAATAAAATGTTAATACCATCATGCCGTGTGGTGCCGGCTAAGAATACTTATCTTACTAAATAATGAATAATTATTATACGGATGACTTATCTGGGTTAAAAAAATCTACTACAGAGCGAGAGTACTCATAGTATAATAAAACACTTTAAAATGGATTACATCGCGTATATTAGATCTATTTGTTTTTCCTGACGTTTTTTGTTTTTCTACGTTTAATCGACCAAGCAAACCTAACCCATTTTCATCGTTTTGATCAACCTCAAATCCTCGCGAAATAGAACCGTTATGTACCAACAATGTTTCGTGAGACTATTGAGATTAAAACCATCCTAATTTAAATAGAGAAGATGGTTGGCAGGTACCACCGTGTTTGGAATCTGGTTATTAAAAACATTTTAACAATAAATAAACCTACTTCAAAAACCCTACACGATATAAAAATGTTAAAATCACTGAAAAGGAAAAAAAAACTTTATTTATGGAGCGGGGCCAGGCATAAATATAACTTCTCATTCTCGTTGGTCTACAATACATGAACCATGGTTGGGGCATACCTGGCCCCTCCTTTTTTTTAAAAGTTTTATTTGTTTCGTTTTAGGGAAAATAAATGTAAGAACTTTTTCCAATTTGGTATCGGTATACGAGCACTACAAATAAGAATGTTTCAAAGGTTCTCTGATCTCAGAGGCATCGAAACTATTAGGACATCATGTAGATAAGCGCAGTCAAATTAACCTGTTTATAGAAGCTGGCTAAAAACTACTCAATCAAATGTAATGAAATTTATATGGGACCAATTCGAAAGCATTCTGCACCTGTAAAAAAAGAAATGCTCAAGTCGGTCTTCAAATGTCGGACTAATCGGTGTACATACATAAAAAAACAAAAATCTATGATATACGCGATGCAATCCGTTTAAAAGTGTTTTATTACAATGCGTAATAATCGCGAAAACGAGGGACATTACTAATACTCCGACGGCACGGTTGGTGCAGTGGCTGATACAGGCGGCTGCTGCGCACCGGGTCGTGGGTTCGATTCCCGCACGGAACAAATATTTGCATGATCTACAGGTAGTTGTTCCGGGTCTGGGTGTATTGTGTGTGGAATTTGTGTCTGTAAACGCACCCACGACACAGGAGAAATCCTAGTGTGGGGTTTTTTTTAAAGAAAAGAAAAAAAAAAAAAAAAGAAAAAAACACTAAAGTCCCCGGAAAAATTTATCTCCGTTCTCCTACCATAGGTGTCGTAAAAGACGACTAAGGGTTGAAATCGAGAGGAAGGGCAGTTGGATCCTCTTGTGTGCTAATAACAACTGAATGCGATCACCAATCCGCCAGCCAAGCGTGGTGATTACAGTAATGCGTCATAGGGGTACCCTATGACTAATCACTGATGGCGCGGTTGGCGCAATGGCTAAGCAATTAGCTCACTGCGCTACGTGTAGCAGATTCGATTCCCGCACGAAACAAATATTTGAATGATCTACAGATAGTTGTTTCAATTCTGGGTGTTTGTTCATGTGAGATGTATGTCTGTTAACTGTACCCACGATACCAGGGGGTGGCCTTTGGGAGGCCCATGTTTAGTGGTAGACGATTACGAGATGTGTATGTGTGTTTATCTGCGTGTGCTCGTTCCATCGAAGACCTCGTCCATCACTTTATATCAGGCGAGATTGAGTCGCAAGTGCGGACCCAGTAATGAATAAAAAATAAAAAATACTAGCTCACTACGGCACGTTTATAGATATGCTTGCTTCCATTTTCAACCCTTCTACGCGGTAAATGCAGATAAAAATATTTATACGAAGCCGCGCCATTAAGCCAACATCTCTTTACTTCATTAACCACGAGCTAGCATTAAAAGGTTGATATAAAACAGACAATAATAACCCTTATTACAATGTTATGTTACATAATATTTAAAAAAATTACTTGGTGAGACTATCAAGTTACTTTTTATTTTTTTAATTGGTGTCCAGTGGAGATTCTACCTGGAACTTCCTACGCCCCGGGGAAGGGCGAAGGGGTATGCTGGACTCCTACCGGCTAAAACTACTTGAGCGGTCATCTTCGGCACCGAAGGGGGGCTCCAGGTCCTCGTAAGATCACACTAGAGCCGCCTATTGGAGCCACGCCTTTAGGCACATCTCGGAGGGAATGACTGTAAAGTGGTCGCCCCCTCTAGCGGAGGGAAGGCGACTGTAAAAAGGCCCCCCAGGCACCTCTCGGGGAGGATTGTAAAGGATCCCCCCAAGTCTCGCTGTGCGCTGTGCTGTGCACACGGCGGCACGTGACCACGTGCGCGCCACCGTCTTCCCGGGGGTCACTCAGTATGAGCACGCAGACTCCCCAATCTGCGAGCCCGTGACCGCCGAGGCCCCCACCATGAACTGACGGCAGGGGGCTCCAAGTTACTCACCTAGAGGTTAGTGTGATGCCTGCCCATAAGAATTGTAATGCTACACAGATCTAGTCCTGCGTGGCACAACACTGAGCTCGTCACTTCAAGACGTTAGTTATTTCTCATCTGCCATTATTGTATTCTCATATAGTAATTTCACAAGCTACAGTGTCCTTCTAACCAGAATACAATAATGTCTATTCTTTTTCTTTTATTCTTTTTTAAAAAACGTTGCCCCACACTAGGATTTCTCCTGTGTCGTGGGTGCGTTTACAGACATGAATTTCACACACACACACACATATACACTATATTTAAACACTACTGCTTGGCGGCGAATAACCGGCACTGGGGTGATACTTAGGCGACATCTTGCAATAAGAGACTTACCACGTTAGTTACGAAAAACTTGTGATCAAATAAAAAATACTTTATTGATTCGTTCATATCGAATTCATAATAATTTTCCCGACAATTTACTAGCATTTCAATCGTAGTGCACAATCCAATTGAGTGCCCCATAAAATCTGTGAAATAAAAACTTTAATTCCCTCCAGTATTTTCTACGTCCGGAGTCCAAAAAGTCTGTCATGGAAGAGGATTAAAAGCTTGCACAACTCAAACTAACTGCCAACGGAAATTTAAGAGGCGAACGTGGCGCAGCTCTAGCTCAGTGGTAGGGGTGGAGCAACACCGAGAGATATAATGCTAATTTGCCTCAAACATATTGACTTATGTTGGTGAAGTTGATTCATAAATAGTAACCGATATCGATCTTGAGCGCTGAACTTCTCCCGTCACCAGCGCAGAAGTGACGTTTTGGTTCTGTTTGGCGGTGTGGAACTGCGGAATCTAATCCCCAGTCCTTCACGGGGCGCTATAAATCTGTGATATACACTGCGGATAAATTAAGAATCATAAAAATATAAATGTTTAGGTGATTTTTTAAAGGTATTTGTCAGCAACAAAAAGCAATAGAACTATGCAAAAAATTGTTTTGATGCTCGGAGTCCCTAACTTGGAGGTATTATTAGAGATACGTGCTTCTGAGAAATCATAATAATGCTATAAAAACAAGTAAAAATGACGTTTTTTTTTTCATGAATTACTTATAAAGATATCTTTAGATTGATTATTCTTCTTTAATTGGAGTTTTTGATGAGCCTGCTACAATGAATTTTCGTTAAGAAATTTCCAGTTCTGCGATATCCTTTTCATCATAATTCCGATTCAAAAGACACCGTTTCAAAGATGAGCAGAGTTCTTATTTTCACTTTCAAATTCTTTTATTATTGTACACAGGTTAGATTAATGCCGTGTGGTGCCGGCTCAGAATGCCACCACCCCATCTCCTCCCATGGGTGTCGTAAAAGTCGACTAAGGGATTAGTCGGAGGATGGGCAGCAGCGTCCTTCGAGTACATTAACAACTCAACTGTGATCGCCAACCCGCCTGCCAAGCGTGGCGATTATGGCAAAACCCCCCAATGAGCTCAAAACACATCCATATCGGTGGTTGTGATGATCTTTGGGGGAGGCCTGTGTCCAACAGTGGACTTCATTAGGCCGAAATGATTAGATTAATAGAACTTAATTATAGAAAATCTAGAATCTCTGTCTCTGTATCAAAATTATTATTTATCTTTATATGGTTTTCTGGATTTAAACGGTTAACTTGATTTTGCCTTCTGCTGACTTCAAGCTGCAAAAGCTGCTGCTTGTTATTTTATTCATTAATTTATGCGCGTACTTTCATCATTTCGGCGACTGAAGTCCAATGCTGGACACAGGCCTCCCCCAAAGATCACCACAACGACCGATATGGATGTGTTGTGGGCTCATCGGGGGGTTTTGCCATAATCGCCACGCTTGGCAGACGGGTTGGCGATCGCAGTTGAGTTGTTAATGTACTCGAAGGACGCTGCTGCCCATCCTCCGGCTAATCCCTTAGTCGACTTTTACGACACCCATGGAAGGAGATGGGGTGGTGGCATTCTGAGCCGGTACCACACGGCGCGTACTTTCTAGACTAGTAATTACTTTGAATAAAAAAAAAAAACTCGTTATGTTCATAAGATGCTTAGGTAGCAGGCTCTGTCAGCACCCGAAGTGCCGGTGCAGTAATAATACTTTTTACTCGCATTGGTTATCCTATGCTCATTAGTTGATTTTCTTCATTCGTAGAGAAAGAAGTCTTAGCAGATATTCATTTTTTTATACCACTTAGGCAGTAATCAAGCGGCCGCCTGATGGTAAGCAGTAACCTCACCTTATGAACGCTTGAAACACCAGATGTATCACTCGCACGTTGCCAACCTTGTAAAAATCTTTTCACGCACTTTTTGAAGAAACTCTCATACTACATCTGTGGGTATAACCTCGGTGGAGAGCTAATTCCACAACCTGAGCGTCCGTGGGAGGCAGACCCTCTGAAACTGTACGATATGATACGGCTATATTGGCTCTAGGATATGTCGATAAATTTCCCGTTAAAGTAGCCGTTAGTATTGTACAAGCGGTATTTTGTATTCATTTTTCGATTTAGACATAATGGTGAACGCGATTACTGAATGGATCGAGGACCGAAACGGTTGGTTTTGATTTATGTTTTATGTCACATATACATATTTCTGTGTTCTATGTAAACTAGCTAGCATTTCTTAAATAGCTCTGAAAAGTAAAGCCGAAAAAAGTCGGTCAGGTCCCTTTTGAAGTACAGTTTTCTTAAGAAGCCAAATAATATTTGAGAATAATATAGTGCAATATTTGATTTGGTATTTCAGAAAAGCACCTCAGCCCACGTATCCTGACAGCCTCCGACTAGTGGTAGAAATTAAACGCTCTTTAGTAAACCGCATCATGGTTATCACAATTTTCACGCTCTGCGCATTTATTTCAGTTGCATAATTAGGTATGTACTTTGCCCGAACCTTACTGATCTAGCTCTCATTAATTCTATACGTTACCCTTATGGACAGCAGACAAGTTAATTATAAAATTAAATCACTGAAAAGGTTTTTGCACGGATTTATACTGAGCCCGTTACGTCCAGAGCGTTTTGCATCTTTGAATTTGAAATGCAAATTAGATTGGGAAAGCGAAGAAAATCGCTTGCAGTGGAATTTATGTACATGATTTTTAAAATGCAGAGATTTGGTTTTGAGTAAAATATTGTAAAGATGTTTAAAATTTATGTTACATTTTACATATTCGTGAACAAAAAAGCGAAAGAGATTTAATAGTGACCACAGTTCGCCTTTTCACCTAACACCTTGTCTGTACCCCTAGAACGAGTTTCTTTTTACAATCGTAACATAATAGTTGCGTTCGGAGCTGCGATTTGACCGCTCTAATCTCATCAACCATTCGGAGCGCCAAACTCGAAAAACGTGTCGTCATCATTTCATCATTTCGGTCGAATAAAGTCCACTGCTGGACACAGGCCTCCCCCAAAGATCACTACAACGACCGATATGGGTGTGTTGTGTGCTTATTGGGCGTTTGCCATAATCGCCACGCTTGGCAGGCGGGTTGGCGATCGCAGTTGAGTTGTTAATGTACTCGAAGGACGCTGCTGCCCGTCCTCCGGCTTGTCCATTCGACTTTTACGACACACAAGGGATGAGATGGGTTGGTGCTATTGGTAGCCGGCACCACACGGCAAGCGATCGTTGTCCATAAAATATTTTGCGGTATAAAGGTTTTTAATGATGAAATTCTAACATTTAACTTAAATTTAGAATTGTAAATTTAAATGTCCTCTTGACATTATTGTATTTATATTTTGTTTGAGTTTCGATGTGTGAGTGGTATGTAAAGTGCTTGCTTAAGATGCTCTAAACAAAGGAAATCGCCTTTTTTCTGTTGGCTATAGACTATAGACTTAGTGGATCGCCAGTATCCAGCAATTAGCAGCAGCTGACCAAAATGCAGTTCATCCACAAAAAATCATGATTTAGTCACGTTTTTGGAAAAAATATAAGATATGTGGAGCTATTTCAAACGCGTGACAACTTTCCGTGTCGAAGACTTGTCTACAAAGGTCGGTATTAAAAATGGTAGAATTAAGATTGGTGCTTACGAAAAAATTTTTTTATAATCATGTGTAAAATTAATACTTTTTATCTTTCAATTTGCTTTTTCAATACATAACTTTTTACTATTGGTGGCTTTTTAATTCTGATCTCTGTAGACACGTTCTCGACACGTAGTTAGAATAGCTCTACTGGCCTGGTTTTAGCCTACACGATATAGTTATTATATCAGCCAAAGGATGTCCACAGCTGAACAAAGGCCTTACCCATAGATTTTCACAACTACCGGTTACCGCCCGTCTCTAATTACTGCAAGCGACATCGCCAGGCTGTTTGTTCGCCTCGTTGGAGGTCATCTCACGCTGCGTTTTCTGGTGTGCGGTCTCCACTTGAAAACCTTTCCCCCCAACGGCCATCAGTTCTACGAGCAAGGTATTGTGCCCCGCCCATTGCCACTTCAATTTACTAATCCTCTCACCTATGTCAGCAACTTTAGTTCTTTTACGGACCATTTCTAATTTGATCCCGTAGAGAAATACCAAGCATAACTCTCTCTTCTTATGAGGCCCATAGCGAATGACCACGTCTCTGTGCCATATGTCATCACAGATTATGATATAGGTACCACTAGAATTATCATCGTACTACTTCATTTATAGGTCTACTTACACACACTCACAAAAATCATCCCGTAAAGGTCCACAGCTGAACACGAGCCTCCCAATGATCACTACAATGAGCGTTCATAGGGAATATTGCCATAATCACCAAACGTGATTATTGTTACATAAGTTGTGTTGTGCACATTAAATTTAATAGCAGCACTCAGACTAGGTAAATCTATTTTACGCCACAAACTCTTAATAATGTAAATAGGGAATTTAATAAGATTTCAGCAAACTGCAGTAATAATTCAACCGATTTAAAAAATACAACTGTGAAACATTTTAAGACGCGTTTTCACTTGGGACTGGAATAAGCAAATCCGGTTAAACCCAGCATACACCTAATAATCCGGTGCTTACTAAAATTCGCCGGCTGCAACCGCTTCAAACCGGATTTATTTTTTACACATTTCATCGCTACTATTTTTCTAGATAGCTATATACAAACAAGCTATTTGCAACCTTAATGCTATAGTCATTAAGTGACTATCAGCGTGAAAAATGGCGATCGATTTCAGAGACGTGTAAAATGACGTCACATTACTCCGTGTTATCGAACAACGTCCTGTATTACGTAATACGATACTAAATGTCATTTTTCATAGGACCAGAAAATCTGGGCCTCTCATAATAGCAAAGTTTGTTTCAAAGTTGCGTGGTGAGCGAGGTCTTCGTAAAATGGCTACTATTACGGACAGAAATGGACGTTTTGACCGATTGCGACCTGGTTTTCGGCTTGAACCGGGTATTATTTGTCATACTATTGCAGTGAACAGCTACTACATCGTTTGGCAAACCAATAGAATCGATTGAAAGGGTTTCTCATACATTTCCAGTTTTGTAAGCAATTTATAGATGGACTATAATTATTTACTGTCAAATGCGAGATCGGATGATCGAAAATGAAGGTAGGAATCTTGAATTCGGGGAATGGGCGAAAATAAATCTAGAAAAAGTTAGGTGAATAGTTATTGCGAAGCAAGATTTATTCTGGACTTTTTCAGACTCGTAAAAGTAAGTAGGTAAAGCTTTAAAACTGAAAAGCTTGTATTATGAACAAATAATTTATTTCCTACAATGTTTTACGATACAGGACTTTGTTATCTATTATTTAAAGTTTGATTACACAATAACCAAAACCATGGAATAATAAAAATGGACTGTCATTCCAAAATCAAGTGTATGTATGTATTGTGACACGAGATGGGGGCGTAGCGTCTTCTATTTGATGATTAGGATCATCAGTGAGATATAAAGTGAGTCAGTAATAACCAGAACTTTGACCGATTAAGCAACACAAGCAAGCATTTCCCTGAAATGTATGCGAGAAGCCCGACAAAAAAAAAACACAGAAGTCAAGTTTCTGTCGATTGCGGCATTATTTTGCTTGTCTACGAAGTTTTCGTCATCATGATACTATAGTATTGAACATTTTTAATTTCTTACGATAACGATTTCAAGTGGATGAGCAGGAGTATCTTCATCGGGCTCTAATTATACAACATTATTCTTAGCATATACTAAACCTGATTTTATTTAGTTCAGAATCAGTAATAGAATCGATTGCAATAGTTTTTAAACCATGTTTTATTTTGTCCCAAAATAAGTTAAAAATGTTTCAAGTTGGATGAATTATTTCGCAAATCAGCTATCAAGCTAACCGCGCCGGGATATCATCCGGTTACTCTCACGTTTGACGCCACGTGTATGCATTTCCGCGCCCTCTACTCCCACGGGAGCTATCGAATCGTGCGCACGTGCCACCTATGTCACTTATTTCGCGGCGATTTTGATTAAGCACAAAAAACGGGACAACATAACAAGCCTATTACTTTGAGAGTTTTTTATTTATTTATAGGTATACACTCAAAAAGCAAAAGTAAATCTTGAAAATCGTCCTTAGCTCGAGACACCTTTTATATGTTTTATTGCCGTCTCTAATTCTGGGTGATACAAAGATGGTGATAAGTTGATAACATTCCCCGAAAATATCACGTAGGTTCACAATTTTTTATGTCAAACTTCATTTCTTTAAATAATTATGTTTTATTTACAATTTAGTACATGTTTTTTTTTTTGTATTTAATCCAGCCAGTATACTTTTGCTACTATTTGGACTGGCTTTCACACAGATGCCTTTGAAAATTAGTATATTACATTCAACGACTGTAGTATTACTTTTGCGATCTAATTAATTATATAATAATATACTAAGGTCGTGTGTTAATAACGTGTGCATAATAATTTGAAGCTTTATCAGAAAAAACCTGTGAATAAGAAAGAGTGGTTTACCGTGTTGCCGGCGCAAAGAACACCACCACCCCATCTCATACCGTGGGTGTCGTAAAAGGCGACAATGGGATAGGCCAGAGGATGGGCAGCAGCATCCTTCGAGTACATTTATAACTCAAATTCGATCGCCAACCCGTCTGCTAAGCATGGTGATTATGGTACCAATGTGCACACAATACAAACCCATACCAGTTGTTATGGCAATCTTCGGGGGAGGCTTCTGTCCAGCAGTGGACGTTTTTAGGCTGACATAAAATGATACTAAGAATAGACTGGTGGTAAGTGTCTTAGGCTTCTGAATTAGAAATAAAGAAAGAAAGAAAAGTATTTATTGGCACAAACAATTATACAGCAAACATATTCCCGCAACGACTGTCGGTGGTAGCTTACGGCAACCGAGATCGACGGCTTAACTTGCTCTTCAAGGCACGGAGAGGTCTCAATGTACAACGAATGGTCACCCATCCAACAACAGTGAGTTTCACGATATATAGTTTTTAAGAGGCCAAGGCCTCTAATTCCAGTTCATCACTGTTATAACTTACATCGTGTTAACTCTTAAAACATCTCAAACCACGAAACCCCACCAAACCACAAAATACTGACCCAATTAAAATTACGTAGTGGAAATAAAAAGCGCTTGAATTTTAACTTAAATGCAAGTGAAGCGAACGTGTGGAAATCCTCGGATTATAGCGAAGCTACCCGAGCTAAGTGACTGTTAAGTTAAACACAGTAATCCTAGTAGTAGTAGTAGCTGATAAAATGTTACAATATGTCGAAGTAGAAATGCCGTGTGGTGCCGGCTCAGAATGCCACTACCCCATCTCCTCCCGTGGGTGTCGTAAAAGTCTACTAAGGGATTAGCCGGAGGAGGGGCAGCAGCGTCCTTCGAGTACATTAACAACTCAACCGCGATCGCCAACCCGTCTGCCAATCGTGGCGATTATGGCAAAACCCCTGAATGAGCCCACAATACACCCATATCGGTCGTTGTGGTGATCTTGATGAGCTTTGGGGGAGGCATGTGTCAAGCATTGGACTTCATTCGGCCGAAATGAAAAAAATAATATTAATGTACTTACTTATATTTGAATTGTATTTTATGTGCTTTATTGATCTTTGCATGCTGCATTATATGTACACACGACTAGATGTCAAACTATAATGTTCCAGTATTGGCTGATCTCGGATTATACGGAAAACCTATAGAATGGGAGGTCAGCTTATACTGAACATTATAGCTTGATATGTAGCTGTGTGTACATATAATCAAAACAAATCAGATGAGGTCTTCAATTGACTCGTATTAAGAGCTCATAGGAAGCTCCTGGACTCTCAATATCACTGTGAAAACCCAAAAAATGTTAGTTCTGATCTGGTCATGATATTGTAACGCATCAGGTTAGAAGATCTCTCTCTGCCAGCAGTAGTGTCGGCTATGTTGGCAGAGCACGAAAACTGGAATGCTGTGGCAGAGCGGGATCGGGAGAGGGCCGATCCCGCTCGAAGAAGGAGGAGACTGCACCGGGGTAACAACCGCCCTGGTGACTAATTCCCATACGCCTGAAACCCCCTGCCGTAGCTACAAGGCGGGGGACATCTGGGTTCGCGGGTGCGTAGATTGGGGAATTTGCATGCTCATACCAAGCGACCCAAGAGAAGACGGTAGCACGCATGTGGTCACGCGCTGCCGTGGGACGCTTTGGGGGATCCTTTACAATCCCCCCGGGGGGGTGACCACTTTACAGTCACCCTCTCCGAGATGTGCCTATAGGCGTGGCACCAGTGGGCGGCTCCAGTGTGATCTTACGAGGACCTGGAGCCTCCCTTAGGTGCCGAAGATGACCGCCCCAGTGGTTTTAGCCGGTAGGAGTCCGGCATACCCCTTCGCCCTTCCCCGGGGCGAAGGAAGTTCATTAAGAATTTCCACTGGGCACCAATAAAAAAAAGGTATGTTTACTATGGCAAATACAGACAGCTTTCAACCAGTGTTAAGAACAAGAGTGGCCTCCCTTATGTGACGCGTCCGGGAAAGTGCCAGCATCCTCCGAAACACCACACCGTGCAAAAATGACTGCTGACTGACTCCCGTCATGCGCCATTGGAACGCCATGCATATAGTGTCTAGGGTACCTATGATTACCCTCCGAGATGTGCCTAAAGGCATGGCACCAATGGGCGGCTCTAGTATGATCTTATGAGGACCTGGAGCCCCCCTTCGGTGCTGAAGATGACCGCTCCAGTGGTTTTACTTCTTCGCCCTTCCCTGAGGTGGAGGAAGTTCATGATGAATTTTCACATTTTTAATATTAAATAGCTTAGGTACTAACATAGGTAAAATGTTACTAACAAATTATGGATTGTTTATATCTGAATTAAAATAAATATTATAATAGCAAGAACTTACGTAAAGGCGGTTGCTACGTAAGAGCACTCTCTCTTTTTTTTCTTATTCACGCGCTTTTCGAGGTTCTTCTTACGCAAGTCGAAATATATTTCTGCAACCCCGAAGAACGTGACTGATTGTTTTAAAATAAAATTTATAAGGTAACCTCACAATTATTTTGTTCGAAGTAGATTTTGAAGCAAGTTCTATTGCGTAAACAGTGTAAAACGGCACTGCAACAAAGCCAGTGCCTTACGAAAAGCCGCAAACGACACAGCGTATTGCTCAAGATCCGAACTTTTTCTTTCAAAAACTTCTTTACCTTTATTATTATCCATCAAAAGATTTTTCACTTTTTTCTCTTACGTATATCGAAAAGGCCGCCCAACTTTCCAACAAAAAGGACTTGGAAGTTAATTCCTTTGCCTTTTGCGAGACAAAGGAAATATAGAGCGCAATTGTGAATGTTAGTTGAATGTCGCGAATTGTTTGTTTTAAGGATGTTTAACCAGGGAAAGCGCGCTTTGATTTAGCTGCGCAGAACGCGAGTTACGGGGATCTTTGTAGTCTTATTTGGTTGCAAAATGAAAATAAATTCAAGCTAATTTCAGCTTGATAAAGCGACCGTAGCAGCGACGAATTTAGGGCGCTACGCCACCTTGATTTGTCAAATATGTAAGTGTAGTAGATTGTGTACTATAGCGGTGATAAAGGAGTATCGGACGCCAAAGTAAGATTTCCAGACGATTCCAATTTTTATCGACGTAACTGATTTACACTAAGTTTTATTACTTAATCTTCGTTTAGAAATTGTACGTATTTTCACCATCATCATATCAGCCAAAGAACGTCCACTGCTGATCAAAGGCCGCTCTCACAGATTTCCATAACGAGCGTTCACATGCCACCCTCATCCAATGACTCCCAGCGACCTTCACCAGGTCATCTGTCCACCTCGTTGTAGGTATTTGACATATGTATATTTAATAATGTCTTAGGTTTTCGCGAGTATTACACATTATAATAAAACACTTTTAAACGGATTACATCGCGTATATTTTAGATTTTTGTTTTTCCTGACATTTCGAATGCTTTGCAGCATTATATATTTATTAGCATATGTATATTAATTTATTAGCATATGTATATTTATTTATTTTGAGGGGGAATAATTTATAGCTTTCGTAATTAAAATGTCTAAACCTTTGGCTTTAAGAACATTGCGGAAATACATTAGGCATAGTCCTACCAGCTTGACTTAGTCAGAAACGTATTTAGCTTGATATACAGCACATTTAACCTGTCGAAATCAATCGAATTTAATGTTACGATAATCATCATATCAATACTTAGAAAAAAAAGAAAGAAAGAAAAAGAAAAAGGTTTTATTTTCAAATCAACAACGATGCACACAACAAGAATTAAATAGGTACCTATTTATATAAAAAGAAAAACATAAAAATACAATATCAACCTTTGCAATACACTGACCTCTATTAAAAGGCCAATGTATCACAAGGAAAACATTTAAATAAATTAGAAAAACAAAGGAACAAACAAAATAATAACAGGTAGGTACACAAATAAAAAAAAAATACCGTGATTGTGCATCACATTTATGCAAAAAGGGGTTGTCACTCAGCTTATTGCTGTGACGATGACGCAGATCTCAGACAACAGCGCTGGTTTTCAGTGACAAAGACACGAAGACGTAGTGACGTCCAGCGGTGGCGGTACCACAAGAGACCACAATTTTTTATGTACAAAATTCGATATAATGTAATAATTAAGTACTTAAATATATATATATATATATATATATGTATATAATAATGAAATGAAATAAATTATCCGATGTGTAAATGCAGCAAAATCATGTAACATAATCCAATCCAGGTCGCAACCGTCGCTGTCATAGATTGCACATACATCTCTCATACTTATGTATGTCACACATTACCAATTATAACAGAAATACGATAAATTACACTGTCACAGTTAAATTGACGTGTTCTCAACTGTAATTATTATTCATGGATTTAAAACACATGCGGTGGTTTTATGAATTCGTTAGTAAATTAATTTTAATTATCATTCTGTATTTAATGAGAGTCTTTCGTCATCCCTGGAGCATTGTAGCATTTTTTTATTAAACTGTAAGTGAAAGCCTGTGTGATACGTGTGAAGCTCATAATTAAATTGCCTCTCTCTTTCCGTGGGGGTAATGAGAAAATCAGGTGGATCTGGTGATCGAGTATCAGCTGAATAGTATACAGAAAACTACGAGTATTTAATCAATCCCTAGGCTGTACCACAAAACTTAAGATTGTAGTGACAACCGAAGGGTGACCACGAACTGGCAACCGGAGAGGTTGAGGACCCCTGATAAGCAGTATGTATGTCTAAAAGTACTATCTTTGCTGTAATCGCCGACGACTTCTTCGTTGAAACATCCAATAGATGGCCTGCAATGCAGCTTATTCATAAACGCAATTGAGTTCGTCGTACTACTCGCTGGTCTAGAACCTGAAATGTACCAATATTAATTCTCCAATTTCATTTGCGATTTCGTTTGTTAGTTAATCTATAACACCGTGACTGACTTCGTCATTATCCGTTTGGTATCCGGATTAGGCACCACTCCATCTCTTCCCTTGGATGCCGTAAAAAGCGACTAAGTGAGTCTGAAACAGGATGAGCAGCAGCGTCCCTTCTGTGGAATAGTAGCCATACTGCGCTCACCAATCCGCCTGCCTAGCTTGGTGAGTATTGGCTAATTCCCCCCAAAATGATGACTCAATTGTGGAAATCTATGGAGGAGGCCTTTGTTCATTAGTAGACATCCTTTGGCTGATATGATGACCACTGACTTTAGGAAAACGAAAACATCTCGAAGAAACCTGGATCTAATGGTCTGAATTGCTATCACGCAGCGAGCAAGTGTGTGATCATTGCTCGTTCCTTCTCTGTATGATAAGAGACCTTCGTCTTCAGTAGGACAGTTCACTCATTCATTCATTCCACCCGAAAAACATCCACTAATGGACAGAAGCCTCCCCCAAAGACTGCCGCAACAACTGCTACGGGTTTGTGTTTCATGCTCACTGGGGGGGTTTAACATAATCGCCACGCTTGGCAGAGGAGTTGGCGATCGCAGGGGAGTTATGAATGTTCTCTAAGGCAGCTGCTGCCCATCCTCCGGCTAATCCCGAAATCGCCTTTTACGACACCTATGTGATGACATGGGGTGGTGCTATTCGTAACCAGCAACACACGCACGGCACATGTAATGTTAGCTTACTCCTAAACCTGCCTGTCCCGCCTAATATATGCAAAGCTATAAGCTCTGCTCACCCTCCTATCTTAATACAATACAAATATATAACACTTATACAGAATTCTTCCCGTAGCACGTATCTCGGTGCAGTAAAGCACGTGCATTACTTGCTCATAACGCTATGCGTCGGTAATATTAAGAATATGCCTGCACTCCACCTGTTATGTAATAGCAAGGTTGTAACAGTCTGGAAGGGACTGAGCGTGGTTTGATTTTCATCTTATAAGACCCGTAATAGTAATTCTTAAACTTTCGCGAATTGAATTCATGATTTTAAGATAATATCGGCTCTATTCACGCACAGATTAATATCAAAATAATATTTTGACTAACCTCAACGTTTCGATCAAGTTGCATTGACCGTGATCACGAATAGACTGACTGGTAGTTATAATATTTTCGATGATTGGATTAGCCGAAGGATGGGCAATAGCTTAATTTCATTTCAACTGCGATCGCCAACACGCCTTTTAAGCGTGGCGATTATAGCAAAATCAATGAGCACATAACACAAACCCAAACTGGTCGTTGTGGTGATCTTTGGGGAAGGTCTATGTCCAGCAGTGGACGTTTATTGGCTGAAATGATGATGATGATGATAACTGGCTGCACCTAAGAACCAGAAAATGAGACGACTACTACTACGATTCTATTCTATTCAAGTTCCGTGTTATATTATCCAATAAATGCAATATTTTATGATAGTGAATACAACCCATATAGTCCCGAGTTGAATAATGTGTTTTCGTCGCTTCATGTCACTCAACGTAGGTAAAATCACTTAGTAGAAATAAGTGAAATAAATTACTTTCTTCCGACGTCCAGCGTTTTGAGAAAGGCATTAAAAGACGCTTATACGCTTCTTGCTTCTAGACCAAACCTAATTGAACATACTTATCATATTTTATTACAAGGCAAAATAGACGAAATAAAAGTGACGGCTTGATTTGCACAGTAGTTAAGTACTTATGTTACTGATCGTTAAAGTTAAGTAACTTTCAGTAAAAATCCAGGACGATCGGATCGGGCAAGATGTCTCTCTGCCAGCAGTAGTATCGGCTATGTTGGCAGAGCATGAAAACTGAAATTCAGCGGTCTCCTTCTGTGACAGCGTCATGCTCCAGAAGGAGACCGCATAGCGGGACCGGGAGAGGGCCGATCCTGCTCGAAAAAGGACGAGACACGGTACTGGGGCCTAATTCCCATACGCCTGAAACCCCCTGCCGTCGCTATAAGGCGAGGGGCCTCTGGGTTCGCGGGTGCGTAGATTGGGCAATCTGCGCGCCCAAACCAAATGACCCACGTTAAGATGGTGGCGCGCATGTGGTCAGGCGCTGCCGTATGCGCATAGTACACCGCACACGGACGCTTCGGGGGATCCTTTACAATCCCTCCAGGGGGTGACTGTAGAGCAGTCTCTTAGAGACGTGCCTATAGGCGTGGCACCAGTGGGCGGCTCTAGTGTGATCATACGAGGTCCTGGTTTTAGCCGGTAGGAGTCCTGTATGCCCCTCCGTCCTGCACCGTGGCGGAGGAAGTTCATGTAGAATTTACACTGGGCCCAATATTTTTTTTAAATCCAAAATATACTAGAAGAATCTATCAAAACACTTAAATATAAAAGTTCACTGTCATAATGTCCTTAATTGCAATAACGCACGCGTCAACGGAAAACGCAACAGCTAAGTCATAAAACCGAAGGCTACATACAATAAATATAGTATTATTTATACCCCATCCAGTAAATTGACTGCCATTTTACATCTATGTAATTAGTATGCACTATGCAGCTCGAAATATTGCCCCTGTGATGTACGACATGAACTTAATTGATTCTCTGCGAACCCATTTGCGCTCTACTTTATGAGAAGTCAGCAATTACCAATCATTTTATTTATTTCATCATTTCGGCCGAATGTAGTCCACTGCTGGACACAGGCCTCCCCCAAAGATCATGACCGATATGGGTGTGATGTAGGTTGATGTAGGAAAAATAAATAAAATAATTTTTATACCCCTAACGTGGCAAAATACCATACGGCCCGCCAGATGGTAAGCGGTTACCATAAGCTATGAACGCTTCCAACACCAGAGAAAAAATAGTTTCATGCCTTTTTGAAGAGACCCATATTGCAGTCTCTTAGGAAACCTTACCGAGGTTTGATTCCACAACCCGAGCGTGGGTGGGAGGAAGTTCCTTTTAAACCGTCGAGACCGTTTTGGCTCGAGGGTATATAGAATAACTCCCCGCCGATGGCGAGAGATGGTAGCAAGTAGCCGTTAGCATCATATCGAACAACTCCTTAGGCACGATTGGTGCAGTGGCTGATACAGTCGGCTGCTGCGCTCCGGATCGTGGGTTCGATTCCCACACGGAACAAATATTTGTATGATCTGCAGGTAGTTGTTCCGGGTCTGGGTGTATTGTGTGTGGAATTTATGTCTGTAAACGCACCCACGACACAGGAGACATCCTAGTGTGGGGCAACGTTTTTTTAATAAAAATAAAAAAACACTATCCTCTGTACAAGTGATTTCTTCGAGATGCTTTTCTTCTATGTTAAAGCGGTGTCTTAGATTAATTAAGAAACGACATGTGACATTGAAAAAGTCACATTGGTAAATGCACGTTTTTGAACCCAAAGCCTAGTGCTTAAAAAACGAGTCCGAATTGACGCTACAGTTAGCACAGTGCAAAGCAAGCATATTATGTGATAATGAAACTAAAATCCATTCTCATAAAAGCTCAAATAGCGTCATAAATCTTTAAGATTCATTGCTAACACAAGGTTTATCTTAGTCACGTTTTGTTACGCAGAGTGAGCACTGAAATTTAGGTTAGGTTAGTTACATATTACTCTTTGACTAAACTCCATGTTCTGTTTTACTTATTAACTTTACGTATACTTAACTTTGTTGTTGATTTTTTATACCGCGATGGTGGCAAACTGGCATACGGCCCGCCTGGTGGACCCTATGAACGCTTGCAACACCAGACGTTGCCGACTCTGCAAAAATCTTATCACGCCCTTTTTGAAGAGTACTATGCAAGTCTCTTGGCAAAACTTCGGTAAGGAAGGGGTGCAATTCTCTAAGTTCAAACATCCCTACATCCTTGACCACAAAATTGAAATAACGGTGACAATCCAATTTGGTATTCCCTAAACTCGTCCCCATGGCTCACCATCTGCAACGTGTCCTTGAACAGCTTAAATCATATCTTAGCGTATAGCGTATACCAAATTGGATTTTCACCATCATTTTAATTCTGTATTGAAGGATGTATGGATGTTTGAGCTTAAGGAATTGCACCCCAGATTGCACAACCTAACCGTGCGCGGGAGGAAGTTTGTCTGCAACCGTACGGTACGAGATCATTTCGGCTCTAGGGTATGCGGGTGAACTCCCCCCCCTCCAATGGCGAGAGGCGCGATGGTAGAAAGTAGCTGTTGGCATCATATCGAACAATTTAAAACACTATCCATTACACAAGCGGTAGAACACACAGTGAAGAAAAGTCTGTCCTTAGACTTAGGGATCGTCGACAATCCTAACTGCATTTACGGTACTGTTTGGTTAATATAAATTAAAGTTCTTGCAGGATTGTTGATTTTTCTTAGATAATAAAAAGACATTTATCATTATATGTAAATATTTGTCTTTTACAAAACTGACGAAATAAGAGAGAGGTGAAACATCTTAAACTGTCCAATTAGTTGACATCTGTAGCTCAGATTTTATCGTAATTTCTGAAGTGTCATCTGAAATTGTAGATGGAGTCTTAGATTACTATAAGTTTTTCAGTACTTGTACGTTCTAAATATGTTGTATTTCTGTCCTGTTTTATTTGCAAGTAAAAGTTAAAAATACTTGTAATTTTATTTAGCCAGTGCCTAGCCTTACAGGCTACTCCATCTCACCCAGAGGGTATCGTAGGTGACTAAATGTATTTGGAACCCGGTGCGTACCATTAAGCACTTTGGGTTAACCGTTGATGGCGGGTAAACCAACACTATACCAAAGAAGGGATGGTGTCAGGCAGGCGGCCGACTGTGAAACGCTTTTGCTAAAACCTTTGCAATATGGCGTAGTGAGTACCATGCTTGGCAGGCGGGTGAGCATAGTATGGATGCTGCAGCCCATCCCACTAGTAAAAGTCCCTTAGTCGCCTTTTACATATCCACGGGAGTATGTAGATAGAGTGTTGTTATATTCTTAATCCAGTTACCACACACAAACTTAGTGTTTATAGTATACTGCATGCTCGAACGTTTTTAATACCTGTCGACAGAATATGGTACTTGGAAATCTCATTATCTCCTACCTGACGAATTATGGGTCATAAAACTACGCATAACATCAAATAGAGCCATCATTCTTATTGGCACAGAGCTTCCTAAACGACGTCTACGCCTCTACGGCGTAGCGTGCCGTAGCGTCACTACGCATCGTGTAGACATCGTTTCAGTTATCTTTTATGATGAAAATGATTTATTTCTGTCGTTTCAGTACGTGAGGGCTACGCGTGCGTTTACTGAAAGGTTTATAAACATATACGGTTATGTGGGACACTCATACATATGTATAACTTATATAGATTGTATCATATATGTCAAATGTATTAGCAATACAATATGTACATTAGCGCACAGCTGCTGCATTAGATAGCGGTTTCAATTCTTAGTTTAGGGCCGAATAAGTTATTTAGGTTATTTACCTATAGTTTATTCAGTTACAAAACGATGTATGAAATTCTTTATAAAATCAAATAAAGGCTGTTCACATTAAAACCAATATAAATCAATGTGTATAAAACATATTTCTAAATGGCTGTATAAAGTCAGAAGTTATTGATCAAGATCTAAAATTAGGAAATAAAAAAGGCATATGTACTATTTCTGCATAAAGTTTAAATAAATAAAAAAGATTTACTAGTAATATCAGCATCATTATATCAGCCAAAGGACGTCCACTGCTGAACAAAGGCCTCCCCCGTGGATTTCCACAATTTTGTCATCATTTTGGGGGGTATTTGCCTATACTCACCACGCTTGGTAGGCGGATTGGTGAGCGCAGAATGGCTACTGTTCCACAGAAACGACGCTGCTGCCCATCTCTCTGGTATAAAGTCCCTTAGTCGCCTTTTACGACATCTAACGGGAAGAGACGGAGTAGTGCTATATTCTCAATATGGACACCACACAGACAAATATAAATATATATATTGAGACGTAACTCCAGCCGACTCCACCTGCATAATAATTATAGTAGTATCAGCCTGTAATAGTCCCACTGCTGACCAAAGGCCTCTTCTCATACAGAGAAGGTTTGAGCATTAGTCACCACGCCTACTGCGAGTTGGCGATTTCAGGCCATTACATCCTGGCTTCCTTATGATGTTTACCTTCAACTATAGTCAATAGTGTCTTAGATCAAATAAGTACACACACGAATGACATTGAAGTCTCATTGGTACATGCCAGATTTAGAACCAATAACCTTGTGCTTAAGAAGGGTAATAAAAGTTTAGATTAAAAACTTATTCTTTTTGTTAATACTTAAAAGAAGAATATCGTAAATTAATGAATAGTGAGTAAACATAATATGTATGTAACAATAAGTACGGGTTTCAAAGAACACTCAAACTGCCTTCTCCTTAATAGTAATCAAAAACAGTTATCTATCGCATATTAGGAAATTAATAACGTTAAAATAATCTATAAAAATAATTGAAGTGTCTCTTTGTAATGTCAAAATAACAGCTTTTTAATAAATGCATATGAAAGTATATATAGTATCTATAACTAAAGAAAAATTTAAAACACATTGTCAATGTCATGTCAATTGTCTGTCTGTCCGTTTGTTCCAGCTAATCTCGGAAACGGCTGAAGCGATTCTGACGGGACTTTCACTAGCAGATAGCTGATGTGATAAGGAGTGACGTAAAAGATTAGGGTTCCGCGCAACAAAATTAAAGCCCATGAAATCCACTATATATGTATACTTTATATCAACTGTCTGTGCCGAAGTACTCTAAATCATTTATAAATAATCCCTTTTCTTTTAAAATAAACGGCGGGGAAACTGCTTGTCTCAGCTAGCTTAAAATAAAATGCTTATTAGGACTAATTGAAGCTAGATAAAAAAAAAGTAAAACCTGATACTCGCACAGAACAAATATTTGTAAGATCTACAAATAGTTGTTCAGGGTATGTGTATTTGTGTATGTGAAATTCATGTCTCTAAACTGTACCCACGATACAGGAGGTGGATTATTTGATATGGATGGATATGGATACTCTAGATGGCGATTATTTGAGTTCTTGGGGCCTCCTGCGGTGCCGAAGATGATCACTCCGGTGATTTTGGCCGGAGGAAGTACATGACGGATTTCCACCGGATCAATAAAAAACGGGCATCTTTAATAATACGCAAAAAAAGAACCAAGCAGTTTGAATCTATACCGTAAAAAGAAAATACAAATTTTATAGGCGTTTTTCCAATTTATAACTGTTTAGCTTTTCAGCTTCGGATATATTAAATTGAAATTAAACTTAGCCTTTTAAACATAATTTAATAAAGTAATTTATTACAACATCTTACAAACATTATCAGATCAAATGTTAAAAGGCCCTTACAGGCAATACCCTCTGAAAATAAACCTTTATTGCCTATATTTTGTTAGTACTCTAATAATATAAATGTTTTGAACATATTTTCCGATAAATACAAATTGACTTGCCGACATTCTGCCCTTGACCTCTAAGACATTTAAGCCTCAATACGTCGTCAATAGAAACACATTTGCACGAATAATTCCGATATCTAGAAGCTAAGCGGTTTCGTAAAGGGATATAGATAAATTGAATTTGGATATTTTGATGTATTTTCTTTCAACATGTGAAAATAATCTATTTAAGTTAAATGTTTTGTTCAGCAGAGGTTTACGCAGACTTAAATGATTTATTTGCTACTTACATCATCAGAAACCTTAGGGTATGGAATATACTTTAGTTTTGTTCTTAGTTCTTAAAAAAAACGTTGCCCCACACTAAGATTTCTCCTGTGTCGTGGGTGCGTTTACAAACATGAATTCCACAAACAATACACCCAGACCCGGAACACCTACCTGCAGATCATACAAATATTTGTTCCGTGCGGGAATCGAACCCACGACCCGGAGCGCAGCAGCCGACTGTATCAGCCACTGCACCAACCGTGCCTTCATCAGAAGCTGCGAATCTTCCTATATTCGTGGCGAGCGTATGTCTAACTAACCAGACGTGGCTCTATATCAATCAGGATTTGGACTACAACGATGTCCTGGTTGGACTAGTTGTTACACATTCGGGCTTCTGACAGACCGTTACTATTGTTACCGTGGTCTCTGAAGGAGTCTTGACGTGGGATGAATGCTTACCTAACGTAAAGCTCTAGAGCTTTAGTTACAATAGGGGACAACATTTTCCCAGTTATAACGCGCAACACTGAGTCTACGTGGCGCTGCAACGTTACAGAGGCGCCCAACGTTCCACGCAACATTTTGCGGCACAATTACGAGGCGCGAGACATGTTGCAAGCTCCCTTTCCGAAAATGGACGCACGTGCCTCGCATCAGGCTCGCGCAATTTGTTGCCGTGTGTAGTCGTGAATCAACACAACCTTCTCTTGAAAATGTTCGGCGACTTTGTCTCGGGAAATTTTACTTAGTTGTTAAGCGATTTATGGCTCAACATGTCGCTCCATTTGTCCTATAGTATATCCAGGGCTTTACTGTAGCAAGCGCGGCTTATCCACACATATCAATAGAAAAGTTTAATGCATATACAACGTGTAATTAAAATAACCTAAGACCTCAGCTTTAACCAGTGTGTGTTACCAGTGAGAACATATGGGACAGAGTCGTGGTTACTCACCATGGGCCTCATAAGAAAGCTCAAGGTCACTCAGCTAGCTATGGAGAGAGCTTTGCTTGGTATTTCTCTACGAGATCGAATCAGAAATGAGGAGCTCCGTAGAAGAACTGGATAATTTTCGTCCATTTTCGTAAATAACTCTTAAGCTATATATTTTAAAATAAATATATTTGAGACCCTTACAACAAGTTCTTCCATTTCATATATTACACGGTACAGTTGGCAAAATGTTATTCTTTATTTTCTGGATTGCCTCCAAATGTGACATTCAAAATTCATTCATTTGCGTTACACGACCGTGTTTGGGTCGCAGAAATCCAAATAATGAAAATATGTGTACCAAATTTAAACTTATTCGGTCCTGTAGATTCTCAGCAAATTGGCTGTGACAGACGGACAGATAGACAGACAGACACACGAGTAATCCTATAAGGGTACCGCCGTTTTTTCCTTCGGTCGTTCGGAACCCTTAAAATGAAAAATATTTTACTTCTCGAAGTTAATTTGTCCCGTATCGAATAAAAGTACTATTATTTATGAACGATGGATATTAAGGGACAATTTACTATGATTATAATCCCATAAAATCCCTTGGATATAATATTTCAACACCACTTACACACTTGACCTTGACTTTGAATGTCAAACGGTACTTAGTCTGAAATCGTCTTCAGAAACCACTTATTGATTCTGATTTGTTTTTAACGAGGGTTGCCACTTTTTTTAAACTTACCTCTTGATTTAAATAGCTACTTTATTGAATATTTATATGAATGCATTATCTTACTTTTTACCGACTTCAAAAAGGAGGAAAAAATTACTTTATTTATGAAGTCGGGTGGGGCCAGGTATGCCCCAACCATGGTTCATGCAGACCAACGAGATATATTTATGGGCCCCGCCCGACTTCATAAATAAATTATTTATTTCTTTTTAGTGGTTTCACATCCTATAGAAAATTGAAGTCGGTATTTTTTTGTTAAAAAGTTTAGGTTATATTGATAATATCGTGAGGAGCAAGGTGAATACTAAGACTATGTTCTTACTTAAGACTAAGTAAGACGACTAATGGTATGAACAAGCAAACTCATTTACTTTAATATGTTCCTTGTAATTGTAGGTTCTATTAACCCTCATTTTTATTTACATACTTATTTGCATAGAACAAATTCCATATAAACCTTAAAGAACCCAATTTGATTTCGAAATTATGTCTATATTTAACTAAATAATATATATTAAACATTGATACAGTATTTGAAGATGAAGGTTGGCAACCCTACGTATATTTGTCTACTAGATTGATACTCGTTATCGAGTGATTGATTGCGAGATTGAAATATTCAATCTGCCATACAATAATTTAAACACGATTATTGATCAAATAAGAAATATATTTATAACGAATTCTATTGATAACATTTGCATAGAAATAACGTAGATAAAGCAAGATGACACATTTAGTAGGTTTAGAAGAGTTATTAGAACCGACTTCAAAAAGAAGGATCACGACGGTATCAACACAAAAGTTTTGAAATCAGTTGCAAGCGAAATATGTACTCATCTAAGTCACATTATAAATCTAACTATAGGAGCAGGTAGGTTTCCAGGTGATTTGAAAAAATCCATAATCAAACCGGTATTCAAGAAAGATGACCGCGAGCTTATTTTTAATTACAGACCTATCGCGCTTGTACCAGTAATGTCTAAGGTATTTGAGAAATACATATACAGAGAAATGAATACATATCTGGAAAAATATCAAATTTTAACTGACGAACAGAAGGGATTTCGAAAGAATAAAAGCATAAATATGGCTATTTATGAGTTTTTACATACGGTTATGATAAATGTAGATAAGAGAATACCGGTTTGTGCCATATTCTGCGATATGACGCAGGCTTTTGACTGCGTCCATTATGGTACCCTAACAGAAAAACTTGAAGCTTATGGTTTTAGAGGTAACATAATAGAACTAATTAAATCATATCTTCATAATCGTAAACAAATTACAGAAATTAGTAAAATTAGCAAGACAACTAAGCGAGAAGAAGTATTTAGATCAGAAGAACGTGAAGTTATATACGGGGACCTCAGGGCAGTGTATTAGGGCCGCTTTTGTTTACCCTGTATATAAATAACTTGCCTAAAGCAACCAAACAACCGATGACACTATTTGCTGACGACAGTACAGTCACAATAGCATGTAAGGATAAAAACGGTTACGGGATTGGCATTAATAATTCCCTAATATCTATTATAAATTGGCTAGGTAATAATAATTTAAAAATCAATTTAAGTAAGACAAAGATAATGCACTTTAATCAACGTTCACACACATTTCAAAATCTAAATATTAATTTCAATAAGACACGTATTGATGAAGCTAACACTACAAAGTTTCTTGGGTTGCAAGTTGACTCTAAATTAAATTGGAAATGCCACATAGAGACCCTCAGCAAAAAGATGTGCCGCGCCGCTTAGGCCTTGTACAGACTCTCCACGGTAATCAATACAGATGCACTGCTTACTGCCTACTATGGTTTAGCTGAGTCAATCCTTAGATATGGAGTAATTTTTTGGGGGAATAGCACGGATAAAGAGATAATCTTTAGGGCCCAAAAAAGGTGCATTAGGTCAATGTTGAAACTTAAAATTACAGACAGTTGCAAGCCACATTTAAAAAAATACAAAATATTAACATTGCCGTCACTATATATCTTAGAGATAGTAATGTTCGTCAAGCGCAACTTTGGCCTATTTCCGCTTTTGTCAGATGCTTTTCCCAGAAATAGACGCGATAATTGCAAGCTCTGCCTTCATGAAGCTAAAACAATGCTTATGCGTAATAATATATTTTGCATGGCTCCAACCATTTTTAATAAATTACCAAATTCATGGAAAATATTAAATATTTCTATGCTAAAAAAGAAGTTGAAGGCCTTCTTAGCAGAAAAGGTATATTATAGTATTTCAGAGTTTTTGCAGGAAGAACATTTTCAGTCTTAGATACAAGTCAATAAATTTGTCGGTACTTTTTTGGTAATTATGTTGTAATTAATCTATTTGTATATTATTCCATAAGTATAATAATTTTATAATGTAATTAACAAAAGACAATATAATTTTAATTTATTAAAATTTAATTTATATAAATACTTTCATGAATTATTGTAAGTAAATCCGAATATGTTAATGCTAGTAACAATGTGGAATTGTAACTAACAGCATTCGTTTTATTTATATACATACTGTGCTGCTAGCTTAGCACCATCTCTCATTTGTACACCACAATAGGTGGCTGAACATGACAGAACATTTTTTTGTATATTTAATATCTTGCATGCTTTGTATGTACACCATGTTTAACAAATAAAGAATATCTTATCTTATCTTATCGCAATTCGACGCGCATTTTTTTAAATGCATGTACACCGATTACTCCGGTATTTGTAGACTGATTCGAAAAATTCTCTTTTTACTGGTGCAGAATGCTTTCGAATTGGTCCCATATAAATTTCATTACATATGATTGAGAAGTTTTTTAACGACCTTCAATAAACAGGTTAATTTGACTGCGCTTAGTAATGTCTTAGGTTTTCGCGATTATTACTCATAATATAACACTTTTAAACGGATTATATCGCGTGTACCACACCACACTGCGTTAGTCGTTCGTTATTTAGGCTCCTAGGCCCAGTAATATCATTAGCTACAGTAAAACATCGAAATAAAAAAATCGTAATGTTTAAACACAAGTGGTTGGCAGCAGAATGTCTGATGACCCACGGTGATACCTACCTAGCTGTACCCCTGCAATAAGAAACCCACCATCTACTTCTAGTGCGCATGAAAGGCCAAGACAACTAAAAAAAATTCCTCGTTTCCTACTGGCTATTTGCTTAACTTAACGACAAAAACTTTTTTTGAACAAAGTTCATCCATATCCATTCCTCCATCGTTTTTACGATTGTGTCGTCATTCGTCTTATGGAGCACTCTATGGCTACTGTTCCACAAAAGACGCTGCTGTCCATCAATATCCACGGAAGGCGATGGAGTGGTGCTACATTCTTAATCAGGACATCACACGGATTGAAATAAAAAATTCAATGGTGTACATCCCCTTAATTAAACTTGCAAATTGAGTTATGCGATTACAAAACACAAACAAAATACATACAGCCTACTTCTGATGCCCAATTTGCCTGACACGTTATTTTTTTCTTTGTGCTCGCGATGGTTATTTATTTACGTCTCTTTTTACCCTTTAATCAAAGTACGTCTATATTTTGTATTCAAACAAAAATGGCGGCCGTACACATTCACGCTATTGTAGCAAATGTTATTTTACGCAGCATTTTCGAGGGATTTTTTTTCACTGTTGGCGATGTAATAAAAATCGCGTATACGTTGATGGTTTAATATTTGTTTTAAAACAATGGATTTAGGTTGCGTTTTAAGTGGGTATTTTTGCTATAGGGAGTATATGATTAATGTTTTTGCACCATCATCGTGTCAACCAAAGAATTCACATATCATCCCTAACAAGGGCTTCTCCCATACATTTCTATAATTGTGTCGTCAATTTGTTGAGTATCTACCTATCTATCGGCATGCCTTAGATAATATTTTGTCTTTAATAACGATGCCCTTCTCTATCATGTCTGCTGTGTCGTCGGCAATTTACTGACACCCGGAACAATAAATAAATCATACAAATATTTATCCCGTACGGAGATCGAACCTGTGACACGTTGCGCAGAAAGCTAATCGCTTAGCCACTGCGCTAACCATATTGCCAAAAGGAGGATGATCCATTCTCACGTGGACCTCAAATTACTTATCTTCAGCTTAACCGGCTCATGTCAGTGTTCGCTTTTAAACTAAGTCTGCTCTTCGGTCGGCAAGCCTGACGTTCCATTGTTGGCTTTAAAATAAGCTTTCATACTTTCACCGCTTTCGATAAAATTCTTCTCATAATATTTTCAGACATTCACGCCAGTATTATCATCGAAACATCAATAACGCGCCAAAAAGTTTAAAACCTCTGGATTAAAAATGTAATAAGGATTTATGAGAAAAGATACCAATACAGGTACAATTTTATTTTAAAATAAAATTTTGAGCGCCTATAGTCTAACAAGTAAATCATTTAGCAGGCGATCGTGAGTTAGGCGATGGTGAGTTCAAACGCAAACGTATTTAGATTAGCTGAAGGGCCAGGAATATAAATACTTACTTTAAATTGACGGCACGGTTAGTGCAGTGGCTGACACAG
Organism: Diloba caeruleocephala; assembly: GCA_947459985.1. NCBI lineage: Eukaryota > Metazoa > Arthropoda > Insecta > Lepidoptera > Noctuidae > Diloba > Diloba caeruleocephala. The sequence goes on along the minus strand of OX381625.1, from coordinate 5,270,148 downwards.
TCGGCTGCTGCGCTCTGGGTCAAGGGTTCGATTCCCGCACGGAACAAATATTTGTCTCATCTGCAGGTAGTTGTTCCGGGTCTGGGTCGCATCCACGATACAGGAGAAATCCTAGTGTGGGTCAGCGTTTTTAAAAAAGAAAAATAAAAAACAATATTGGTTGCTCACTAAAATGTTTTGTTGAGGGTGTATTTTGTGTGGTTGTAAAAGGCGACAAAAGTTTTCTCAAGGAATTGGGCAGCCAAAAGTACGATCTACACTTCCAAACGTGGTGATTATGGCAATGTACTATAAGGGGTAGTCCGTGTGGTGTCCGGATAGTCCGTGTGGTGTCCGGTTAGTCCGTGTGGTTTCCGGATAGTCCGTGTGGTGTCCGGAAAGTCCGTGTGGTGTCCAGATTAAGAATATAGCACCACTCCATCTCCTTCCGTGGATGTCGTAAAAGGCGAGTAAGGGAATCTAAACCAGAGGGATGGACAGCAGCATCCCTTTTGTGAACCGGTAGCCATACTGCGATCACCAACCCGTCTGCCAAGCGTGGTGAGTATTGGAAAATACCCACCTAATGATGAAACAGTTGTGGAATCTATGGGGGAAGCCTTTGTTCAGCAGTGGACGTATAAATGGCCGATATGACTATAAGGGGTCGACGTGCTCAGAGGTAAACTTAGGTACTAGGTAACGAATACTTATACTCCTTTGACATGGTAATATCAATTTTTATTAACTCTTAACGTATTCACTTCCAAATTAATCATACAAACTCGACTTGACAAGCTCGCTGCTACAGCCGAATTTAATTCTATTCACAATTACAAGTTTTTTTTTTAAACTTTGTCTAAATGGCTAGGTCTCCTACCAAAAAGTATCATCGCTATTACAGTACCTAATACTGACCATTGTGGTAGTGGACATTAAAGTGTTAATATGCTTGTAGGTATATGTCGAAGTCGATCTAAGAATCTGGCATAACATGATGCGCCGGCCACTTTATGTAACAGAGGTACTTTGTGGTTTTGCCTACCCGACGTTGTTATTTTGCCAGACCATATTTAGTTTACATATAAATATACATTAATTTACGAAATAATTTATGATCGACGGATCAACCCATGTTAAATTTAGTTCAACCGGCTTGACCGGGTATGACTACTGTTTTGCTATAAGGAAAATGGATCAAGTGCGCTTGCCAAAGGGTAAAAGATGATTTCTTGGAAACAAATTCTGGCTTTTAATATGTTCCCTTCGGTCTTTATACGAAATAAATGATAATCTGTTGTTTAAATATCAATAAATACTTACAATTTTTTATTTAAACTATTTTCCATACTCTATACATAAACAACTCGTTCTAGCAAATTATAATTATGCAGGTTAAAACAGACATTATAAATACAATTCTAATTTGATAACATAAACAGTTAGTATTACATATATTTAATTACTTTTTCATAATTGGAATCATATTTCGTAACTTTTATTGGCTATAACTATATATATATTATATATAACAATATCGCTTGCACATTAATATTATTATAATATATATATATATATATATATATATATTATAATTTACTTTATTGGTAAAAAACTAAGAGTTGAATAATAAGAGTTTGCCTTAGTAAAAAAGGAAGCGCATCATTCTTAAAGACGCTTGGATATTTTTGTTTATCCTAAATTTGTCTTATACGTTATCCGAAAAGAACTAAGGAGTTATGGAAATAAATGAATTATATATTTCAACGTCAACAATTACCATGTTAATAAAAAAATACAATATAGTAGCTGCGATACACCTTTTTTTTTTTATTGGTGCCCAGTGGAAATTCATCATGAACTTCCTTCGCCCCGGGGAAGGACGAAGGGGTATGCCGGACTCCTACCGGCTAAAACCACTGGAGCGGTCATCTTCGGCACCTAAGGGAGGCTCCAGGTCCTCGTATGATCACACTAGAGCCACCCACTGGTGCCACGCCTATTGGCACATCTCGGAGAGGGTGACTGTAAAGCGGTCACCCCCCCAGGGGGATTGTAAAGGATCCCCCAAAGCGTCCCACGGCAGCGCGTGACCACATGCGTGCTACCGTCTTCTCTTGGGTCGCTTGGTGTGGGCACGCAGATTCCCCAATCTACGCACCCGCGAACCCAGAGGTCCCCCACCTTATAGCAACGGCAGGGGTTTTCAGGCGTATCGGAATTAGGCGCCAGGGCGGTTGTTACCCCGGCGCCGTCTCCTTCTTCTTCGAGCGGGATCGGCCCTCTCCCGATCCCGCTCTGCGGTCCAGCTACTATACATTAGATTTTTATTTAAAATCTAACCAAATTTACAAAATATCTTTAACATTTTACGTGGTATCAGAATCAATAAACCAATTCCCAAAGTCAATTTCACGGAACGCATTCCAATTTTAAAATTCGATATATTCTATAACATTTTTAAACTATATTATACAAGTCCCCAGTGAGAAGTGGTTTGATGATATAGAGATGAACTTCACTTGACCTTGCCATATATGAGAACTCGGACTAAGTTACGTAAGTTAGGCATTCGAAAAAGATTAACTCGTTTGAGCGTAGTATTAAGTAATAGATGTTAAGCTGTCGTTTGATAGGATTGAAATTTGATGGGAGACCGGTTTTGTAGTTTATAGTGAGTCATATTTGTGATGATTTCATAGTTTTTTTTCTTCTTTATGTTTTCCCACAGTCAAACTTTCACACTTTGGAGTTCTAGCTACTTAACTGAACATATTTGGCGAAGTGGTAAAGGCCTCCATCCAAGCAGTGACTTTAAAAACTAAGTAATGCTAAGAGCAACCCCTAGCCTTAAGCCTTAAGCCAGGCTTAAGGCTTTTTCTTTTTTTTAAACGTTTCCCCACACTAGGATTTCTCCCGTGTCGTGGGTGCGTTTACAGAAATGAATTCAACATACAATACAGCCAGACCCGGAACTACCTGCAGATCATACAAATATTTGTTCCGTGCGGGAATCGGACCCACGACCCGGAGCGCAGCAGTCGACTGTATCAGCCACTGCACCAACCGTGCCGTCAATATTCACCATGCTACTGCCACTAAACCACAATATTCTTTGTCGAACTAAGAATCGAATCCAGACCTAAGCATCTCGCTTGCATATAGCAAAACAATTTCCATCCAAGCAATAAAACACATTCAATCGAGAATGGCTCAGAATGCCACCACCCCATCTCTTCCCATGGGTGTCGTAAAAGTCGACTAAGGGATTAGCCGGAGGATGGGCAGCAGCGTCCTTTGAGTACATTAACAACTCAACTGCGATCGCCAACCCGTCTGCCAAGCGTGGCGATTATGGCAAAACCCCCCAATGAGCCCACAACACATCCATATCGGTGGTTGTGGTGATCTTTGGGGGAGGCCTGTGTCCAGCAGTGGACTTCATTCGGCCGAAATGATGAATCGAGAAATAATTTCTATTCCGGAAATAGTCTCAAAGTAAGTCGCAAATGTTTAAACTAAGTTTACAGCCCAGAGCGCAAACTGGTAAATTTACAATTTTTTTCACTTAAGTTAAAAATTAAGCGGCGAGGCGACTTAATGAGTTCCCAGCAACCAAATGAGGTCGGTGCCTCACACCCCCGACCTCCGACAACCTCCGAACTTCCTGCAGGGCTGCTAGTACAAGATATATCCGGAAAGTGTGACATTTTTCTTATTCTGCAAAATAGCTAACCAATTATAGAATTGTATTATAAATTGCTGTTCCTATAGTCGCCTTTCACTCGCGCAGTATGTGTAAGCGAGAGGTAATTAACGACGATAATAGAAGAGCCATTTGTGATCACAATCTTAAATCGATTTTCATCATCATTATCATCATATCAGCCAAAGGACGTCCAATGCCGATCAAAGGCAGTGTGCCATTAATTGGAAGGAATTTGCCAGTAATCACCACAGTTTGCAAGTGAGTTGGTGAACGCAGTATATAGTATAGTAAACCGTCCACTGCTGGACAGAAGCCTCCCCCAAAGATTGCCACAACGACCAGTATGGGTTTGTGTTGTGTACTCATTGGGGGGTTTTACCATATCGCCACGCTTGGCAGACGGGATGGCGATCGCAGCTGAAATATGTATGTACTTGAAGGATGCTGCTGGTCATCCTGCTGTTAATCCCATAGTCGCCTTTACGACACCCACGGGATCAGATGGGGTGGTGGTATTCTTAGCCGGCACCAGTGCTAATAAATTGTTACTGCAATCACCAATCCGCGCGTGATATGCAATAGTATGACCTACCATTGTAGTGATCATTGGGAGCCTCTTGTTCAACAGTGGACGTCTACGGGTATGTATTCGTGTGATGCGAAAATACTTCTATAAAATACACAAAAAATTTAAACTGTTTGAAGTCATACAAAACAGCATATAAAACAGCTGCATATTATTTTTGGGTCTTATTGTATTTGTTTAACTATTTTATTTCTTCATGAAAGAAACGTACGTGTTCCTCCTGTATTGTGATGGATAGACCATTACAAATATTTGTTCCATGCGGAGATTGAACACGCGACACGTAGCGCGGAAAGCCAATTGCTTAACTACTGTGCCAATCGCGCCGTATTTCTTTTGTTTTTTGTTCGAATGATCTACCGTTACTTGTTTCGGGTGTTGGTGCATGTGAGTTTTATGTCCGTGAACTGTACCTACCCATTACACAGTCACAAATCCTAGTGATCCCACTACTTTATATAGGAATACAAATAAATTGTACTACATAAATTAACCTTAACAACTGCCTCAACTAAATTACATCACACCTTCCATTTATTCTATACAATTCTATTGTACACAACAAAATTCTAATCCTCAAGCACAAAGCTTTAGTACAAAATGCTTTTATTCCAGTTCCATGACAGCCCTGACAACTGTTTCTTGAATAAAACTAGATCTGCTATGAGGAGAACAATTTGGAAGTAATTTTGTGTAGTAGATTTTGCTTTGAAATATTAAATACACCGCTGGACCTGATATTAAGGATGATGAACGTCTATTTGGGATGTAATGAAGTTAGGTCCCCGTTATCTTTGTCCTGGCTTTAAACAAATTAAGGGAGGTTGGAGATACAGTCTCCGGTGACGTCAGTGGATAGCCTCAATTTATTTTCGTCAGTACGACACGCACTGACGACACCTAACAATGGGTATCACAACACGTGAAAATCCTGAAGCGAATAGGTATCAATAAACTGTCATCCACACTGCTTATAATTCGATAACCAATATGGCTTCTTCATGTGGCTATTTGGATATAAAATCTATTCTAAATTGCCATGGATACGGAAACTGGAATGAACGATTGAACTGTGAAACAAACCGCGTCATCGACGAATATTGTTTTATTTTTGTTTTTCAACTAGGTATATACTATACTGTTTATAACAGTGTAGTGTTCGGGATTAGAATATAGCATCGCTCCATCTCTTCCAGTGGATGTCGTAAAAGGTGAGTAACGGCCGAAATTAATAATCCAACCCAAATTCTTTTGGAAAATCAAAAGATTTTTAAATTTATCCCATTTTTGTGCAAGAATCAGAACATTACTGTGCTCCGCGGGCTGATTCCCTAAGTCGCAGACGTTTGCAACAGGCGTACATTGCTCCAACTCTGCTTTCAAACGTGAATTTGGTATTACCTATTTGCCGATAGCTACTAAACAGGCGAAGATATCTGACGCGCCTCTGTCGGACAATCAATGAATTAAAAACTTGCATTCTTTTTAGTTCCACTCGTAGCTACTGGTGCTAGTAACTATGCATCTTCCACAATAGCGACAGGCGGGCGATGCCTTACGTAATACCAATTTTTTTGACGCGCTGCCACCGATGGATCCTTGGCTGCGCGATAGCTGCTATCACGTCTGCTGTCGCTGTTTTTAGCTAATCAGCCCGCCGGTTTGATGGGATACAGTGTAGCTAGTGAAGTTACAGGGGATTACTGACTGAATAACTAATGTCTCTAGGCGACGAGCGCAGTGTAATGCCACGCAGGACAAGTCCTGATTAGCATTACAATTGTTGTCGCAGGTGTGACGCTTACCTCCGGGCGAATAACTTGCTCGTCTCGTCACCTAGAAGAATAGAAAAGCTTGTCTTCTTTCGTTCTTCTATTGCGGTCTAAAAACTAAACTAATAACTTGTTTGTTTGTTTCAGGTAAAAGCTTGGCTTCACTGACAGTAATAAAGGTATTACACATTTGGTAATTTGACCTCTCCTTTTAAAGCAAGCTATCATCATTTTGGCCGAATAAATTCCACTGCTGGACACAGGCCTCCCCCAAAGATCACCGCAATGACCGATATGGTTGTGTTGTGTGCTCATTGAGGGGTTCTGCCATAATCATCAAACTTGGCAGGCGGGTTGGCGATCCCAGTTGAGTTGTAAATGTACTCCAAGGACGCTGCTGCCCATCCGCCGGCTAATCCCATAGTCACCTTTTACCACGCCCACGGGATGAGATGGGTTGGTGCTATTCGTAGCTGGCACCACACGACACACAATCGAGCAAGTTGTAACGACAATAAAATAAACAATATCGGGAAGGACAGCCTTTTTTTTAAAGATTTGTTTGTGAAATCATAACCTAATTTTAACAACGGGCTTGCGGCTGGACTAAGTTTAGCCGTTAGGCCACATCATTTATACATTAGTTCTTTTGTTTTCAAAGAATTTCAGAAATTCAGGTTCACGACCAAACCTAAACGACTCTTGAATTACTAAAAAATTATAACCAAAATAACATTTCAAAACTTATACCATTTTCGTGAGTTCAGAATACATTACGACTCAAGGATTTTTGTTTTCTAAAGTGCACTTATTGCATGATTATCATTCGAGGCGCCTTGCGGATAAAGCTGTATTCTGCACCCGAGAGAAGTTGCATAAACCGTGGTTCATACATTTATGCATATGATACTTCAATGATACACACTCAACGGATCTTGGCTAAAACGTATTTCGAGATCGGCGCTGGTCTGAAAAAGAAAAACAAAGGTTATGAAACTGACTCTGAATATTTTGAAGATGATACTCTAATTTTATATAGTACTGGTTGTTGTGCCCCGCGGTTTCAACCGCCGTTTAATTAAAAATGTTCGGCTCTTCTCGTTAATGCTCGGTTACCGTCGGGCGACCGCCCTCGGTCCCCGACCCACCGCGTCGCATCACCCGCCCGCGTTATTACTTCGTTTTCACTTGGCGTTCTTTCTTAAAGTCTTAGCGTGACGTTAAATAGCCTATAACCTTCCTCAAAAATTTTGCTAGCAAATGCAAAAAGATTTATTTTAATCCGACTAATAGTTCCCCATATTAGCGCGTACAAACAAACAAACTCTTCGGCTGTATGATAATAGTATACATAAATATGTTCTAGTTTTCGATATTAGATTGAAGTCTTGAATATATAACATAATTTTTTGTATAGTGTACGAGCTAACGACCGTACATTTGCCGTGATCAGCAACATCATCAACTCATCAATCATCAACTGGGAGGACAGTGATCATGCCATTTGCTATCTGGCTCGAAGGACCATAAATATACGGGTTAGGTACATTGATTGCTAAATGATACGAGTATGTACGAGCTAACGGCCGTATATTTCCCGTGATCAGCTATTTTACCTACATTGCAGCATTTTGTACGCGTCAGGGCCAGTTCACCGTCGGCAAGCGTATGGTGCACTCACCTGACACTAGAATTTAATTAATATATCAAAATTAGCATTATTAATCACATCATTTATTTTTACATTTTGTTAGATATTACATAGTAATAAACAGTATCCAAAACCTCTTCGTATCATTTAGCAATCAATGTACCTAACCCGTACATGTAGTATTTTCCATGTCCTAAAAATATAGCGCCACTCGATCTCCTGCCTCGGATGACGTAAAAGGTGACTAACCAAAAAAATGATCAATTTAATCCAAAATCTTTGGATTTGGGATTGAGAATTGTCTGCTATTGTGTTATCTGTGATCTTAACCCAAAAAAAAACAAGTTCAAAATCTTCAGTCTAAAAGATCTAAAGATTTGGATTACATTGATTATTAATTTTTGCCGTAACGGACTCTAAAACAAAGGGATGGTTACAAGTCTCCGTTCTGTGGAATGGGTACTCCATTTTGAGCTCACTACCCTGCAAGCCAAGCGTGGCGAGTGTTGTATATATAAGTATTTACTTGAAGGTATTATTGTATTTAATATTAGTATGAGACGGTACATCTAAATAAAGTCAGTGTTTAACCAATTTGCGTGTGTTTCACTACATGGTGGCAGCGGTGTTTTATTTAACGTTTTTATGGTGTGAAACGTACTCGAACCTATACAATATAGTGCAGAAGGGCAGTGTACATTGTTATTGCACCTAAATATGGAGCACGCGCGTCCTCCAGCGGAGTTATCACTCGACGGCGGTCCGGCCATACGGTCCGAGGCGTGGCGAAAATGGCGGAAGCTGTTTGAAGTATTTCTTAAAGCTTCTGGAGTGAGCAAAGAGCCTAAAGAAGTCCAGGCTAGTCTGTTGGTTAACCTCATTGGGTCGGCAGGTTACGAGGTTTACACGACTTTCACGTTTGACACGGGTGAAAGTGAGGATGACATTCACTGTGTTTTGAAGAAATTTGATAAGTATTTCGGTGCGAAACCGAATATCACAGTGAGGCGGTTTAAATTCTTTACTCGCAATCAAGAAGACTGCGAAAACATCGACCAGTACGTAACCGCGCTGCGGATATGCAGCAGTGCGATTTTTGTGAATTGCACGAGAGTTTGTTACGAGATAAGATCGTGTGTGGTATCATAAACAATACAGTACGAGATCGGCTGCTTCGCACAGATGAGTTGACGTTACCGAAAGCGATACAAATCTGCCAGGCGGCAGAAATGTCCAAAGAGGAAAGTAGGTGCATTGACGGGGGTTCAGAAGATATGCATGTGAATGCAGTTCAGCACGGAATCAGTCCACGAGGTGGACGGCGTACGAGAGGGCGGCGCGGTAGCGGCGGCGCGGCCCGCATGCACGGCGCCCGCGCCGGCGCTGATCCGCGGCGCGCACGTACACCCTGTTCTACGTGTGGCAGCGGAAAATGTATTGGCGGAGAACGGTGTCCGGCACGTAACGCTATGTGTTATGTTTGTGATAAAAGCCACCTTATCAGTGCCTACAATTGGTAACCGGTTCCCCGTAAAAGAATGTACACGTTTTGTGAACGGCTTAAGGTTTGTAATCGCAAAGCCCAAGTTCATATATTCAGTTTTAGAAATAACATTTATCATTGATCCGGTATCTATTTTTAGCGCAACATTTTTCCCATTGCATTTTATAATTTCCACCCATTCCATGGATAACTTACTTAGTTTTTTGCCCTCCTTAATTGTATTGACATAGAACATTTCTATGCTGCTTTCCTCACTATCACTACTCGCGGCATTTACACTAAGATTTAACACTTTTCGTATTGCTTTCTTCTGCTCACACACCCGACTGATTGGGTAAATGCAATTGTATTAGTTGCAAAAAAGGATGGCAGCATTCGTGTTTGTTTAGACCCTCGACCTCTTAACGCGCGGTGCGGCGCGCGTATTACTCGCTGCCGACAGTTCCCGAGCTGGCAGCACGGCTGCGCGGTGCCACCGTGTTCAGTGTGCTAGATGCACGCTGTGGTTTTTGGATGGTGCAAATCGATGACGTCAGCGCTGACCTTTGTACGTTCAGTACACCGTTTGGTCGGTACCAGTTTTTACGTTTACCTTACGGGATAAATTGTGCGCCTGAAGTATTTCATGCGAAACTCAGGCAGCATTTAGAAGACTTAGATGGTGTAGAGTCCTTTATTGATGACGTCATTGTATGGGGACGTTCTAAGGAGGAGCATGACTGGAGATTAAAATGTCTTTTACTACGTGCTAGGGACGTGGGCATAAAGTTTAACCGCGATAAATGTAAATTTGGTGTACCGGAAATTACATACTTAGGTCACAAGTTTGATGCGAAAGGAATGCGGGCTGATGACTCGAAGATCAAGGCCATAATGGAGATGCCTTATCCCACTGATAGGAAGGGTCTGGAGAGATTTTTAGGTATGGTTAATTATTTGGCAAAATTTATTCAAAACTACTCGGAGAGTGTGAATGTGTTAAGATCGTTGCTAAAAAAAGAATCCGAATGGTTGTGGTTACCGCAACATTCCGAGGCTGTAGACAAGCTAAAGGACAAGCTGAGCAGAGCGCCGGTGCTAGCGCTGTACTGCGAGAGCGCGCCAGTGGTGCTGTCGGTGGACGCGTCCAGCGTGGCGTTAGGCGCCGTGCTGCTGCAGGGCGGTCGCCCGGTGGAGTTCGCCTCGCTCACGCTCACTGACACTCAGACCAGGTATGCTCAGATAGAAAAGGAGATGCTGGCCATTGTGTTTGGAGTTGAGCGGTTCAGGCAGTATATTTACGGTAGGTCTGACGTCACCGTGAACACGGACCACAAGCCACTGGAAGCCTTATTTAGCAAGCCACTAGTTTCGGTTCCAGCCCGGTTGCAGAGGATGATGATGAGAGTGCAAGGGTATGAAATTAAGGTCGTATATACTCCGGGAAAATATATGTATATTGCGGATACGTTGTCGCGGGCTCCTCTGAATGAAATGATGAATGACCGTGTTACTTGCGAAGGTGAAGTGCAAACATGTTTCATGTTACAAAATCTGCCGTTTAGTGAACAAAAAATGGAGGCAATTAAAAAAGCGACGGAGACAGATATTGACTGCAGATGGTTAGTTAGGTTCATAACAAACGGTTGGCCTAGAAATAGACGTGAAGTGAAGGAAAAAGTAAATGTTTTCTGGCCATATCGCGAACAACTCCATTATGTTGACGGAATGATTTTTAAAGGGGAGCGTGTGTTTATTCCGCGTCCTTTACGAGATAATATGCTGTCGCGAGTACACGAGGGACATTTAGGTATTGAACGGTGCAAAAGGCGCGCGCGCGAGGTGATGTTTTGGCCGGGACTGAGTGCGGACGTGGAGCGCGCGGTGCGCGGCTGTGCAGCGTGTGCACTGCACGCGCCCCGCCCGCGCCGCCAGCCGCTGCTGCAGCACAGCGTGCCCGCACTGCCTTGGCGCAAACTAGGCTCCGATATCTTCGAATATAATAAGAAAAGTTATATAATTTTGGTCGACTACTTTTCTAACTATACAGAAGTCGGACAGTTAGCAAGTATAAGTTCTAGGCATGTAGTTAATTTCATGAAAGACCAGTTCGCACGGCACGGCATACCGGCTGAGATAGTAACCGACAACGGACCGGCTTATAGCTCGCAAGAATTTAAAAAGTTTATGTGTGAATGGGAAATACGGCATGAGACATCATCTCCGCACTACCCACAGTCGAATGGTAAAAGTGAAAGAACTGTTCAAACGGTGAAAAATCTATTGAAAAAGTGTGTAGACTCGGGCCAGGATTTCTGCTTGTCATTATTGAATTATCGGGCTACACCACGAAACGGCTTAGACTCGCCTGCACAAATTCTAATGGGAAGACGTTTAAATACAAAGTTACCAGTTAGTACTAAGCTGTTGAGTGAGAAAGTAGACAACGAACATAATTATAAAGCGATAATGATGAATAGAGAGAAAATTAAAAAACTTTATGATAGGTCAGCGAAGCCACTTGAACGTCTATCGTCAGGTGATAAGGCAACGTTAATCAGTAATGGCATTCGGAAACCGGTTTCAGTAGTAGCACCCGCATCGCAACCTCGCTCTTATATTGTAGAGGATGAGTGCGGACGTCGCTTACGACGTACTCGGAATCAGTTGGTTGTGCGCAATTCTGGGACTGCGAGTGTCGAGAAGCCTTCGAGGCAACCAATTGTTGGTGCTGATAATGGCAAGATACCAAGTGTGGTCACGATGACAGGTGTCCGTAGGCGTAGACAAAAGACTTCGACTATTATAGGGCAGCAGGATACTGTTTTAGACAGTAAGAGCGACTTGTTATCGCCTCTGAATTTGCACACGCAGGCACGGACCGAGGCTGCGACTCTGGCATCGACGAGTGCAGCTATCGCTAATCAGTGTGTACAGTTGGACAATTTAGAAAATCCAGCTGCTGGTACTATTGATCAGTTATCACCGCCGATACCTGCAGTTATTTTTACAAGGTCTAAAGAAAGAACTGCACGAATGCTGACAGATTTATTTTTCGGACGTGATTAAGAATTAAGATATGGTAAATAAAAAAAAAAATTGTTATTAAAGTAATATACATAGTTAAAAAAGTATACACAATAACATTAAGTTGATGTTAGTTTTGATTGTTCATAAAGTAAAAATAATTAATAAGTACTTCTTAGCAGTAGGAAATTAGATAGGTACACATGTTGTTAAGTTAGCTATTTCTGTTATAAAGTAAGTTAACATGATCACTTTTGTAACTTATGTAACTATGAATTGTTATACCATGTTTTGCAGTGTTTTCATTGAAAGGAAGAGATGTTGTATATATAAGTATTTACTTGAAGGTATTATTGTATTTAATATTAGTATGAGACGGTACATCTAAATAAAGTCAGTGTTTAACCAATTTGCGTGTGTTTCACTACAGCGAGTACTGGCAAATTCGCCCTAAGACAACAATTTCGGATAATATACTGAAAAAAATCGCTTGGCAAAAGATTTTAGTTACATATAACTCTTCAGTTCAGCTAATATAACAAAACGTAGGTATTACATATAAAATAGCTTACGGCCAAATACTGAAACGCCAGTCAATATTTAATCCTGCTTTAACCAATCGACAGTCCTGTTTTTGGTACAAAACCGGGCGGCTCAAATAGTTAAAGTGGGACTTAATACTAACTTATAACCATAGATAGTCACCACAGTAGCTAAACGTCTAGTTATGAGTAACTTGAATTTATATAGCTAATAACTAAGCATCTCTTTCATTGGGCGATGCCTTTGTTCAGCAGTGGACATCCTTTCTGGATGATCATTTTTAGTATATACTAAACCAGAAAATAATTTATTCAGAATCAGTAATAGAAGCGATTGCATTTTTTTTTTTTACCATTATTAATTATTTATTTCACATAATATTTACAAATAATAATAAACAAAAATAAAAGTCGATGTACCTACGCTACATGTCAAACTATGTAGATCCAGTTTTCGCTGAACTCTCATCTCACCAAATGGCTATACAATGCGAGATCAGCTTATACTGGAAATATATAGCTTGGTATGTAGTATATGTTGAGTTAAGCTTATGTACGCACACATAGGCAAGCTTAACTCAACATTGAGTTCTCTTACAGCAAACGTTTAATTCAATTCAATTCAATTATTTTATTGCATTCCATAAGTAAAGCTCAAAACAGACGGTAGATTTAAATCTATAGATCAATTATGGAGCCTGTTGGGCTCAGCATAGTTTAGTAGGAGAGAGGAAGAGCTGCTTATTTACTTTAGTCATATATTTTATTTGTCGTTATTACATTATTCTAATGCTGGCAGGTTCCTATTACACTAAATTATTGCATCTATTATTTACATGTAAATCATTTATTTAGTGTTATTTAGGATATATTTATTTATTGAAATATTAATTGAATATTTAATTCTAATTATAACTAGTCGTTGATGAATTCGCTTATGCAATAGTAGCTTCTGCTAAGCAAACATTTTTTTATTTGAATACAATAATGTTAAAGTTACTTTCATTTTTAATGAAATTTGGTAACTTGTTATAGACATGACCAAGGAACCAAGTTTGAGTGAGCCATGTTTTATTTTGTCCCAAATAAATGTTAAAAATGTTTCAAGTTGGACACATTAATATGCAAATCAGCTAACCATGCCGACGACCCCGCGTCGGTAAATTAGGCATGTTGCTCTCCTCGCATCCGCATTTTTTGTTTGCACAGATTTTAATGAAATAATTTTGGGGTGTCTGGGCTTCTGTGTATTCTAATAATAACGTTTGATAATCTTATAGATTTACCTAAATAAATATTCAAGTGCATTTCTACCATTTACGCAAATATTTAAATTGGTAACGCAACAGACCCCTGCTTCTGATTCCGCCACTGAAGGGAGTTCCGCGCGCTTTTAAACATCCGTTGCTGCTTCTGTTTCCGCAACTTTTATAACGGATTTGATCGGAAGTTTATGTTTTTTCGCGGCGTACAATTTACTTTTAGAGATACAGTCACACCTTCAGAAGCACAAAAAGTTAAGAGATTACCTGTACATGAGGTGTGGTTCTTATATGGTGGAAATTAAATTCACACAAATATCGTAATCTTTTACCATTCATGCGCCAATATTTATCAGATTCTCCCAGCAGCGTCGCCAGTGAGCAATTATTTAGCAGAGCTGGTCTTATATAATGAAGATCACCTGAACAGAAATTGAGGTGAAAAAGCGCCTAAACTACATTTCGAAAAATATAACTAAGGGCTTCTTAATTTTTTATATAAATTAAATTAAATTGTAAAAGAAAACCGTTCCCGCAACCGTTTCTGTTCCATGTCTGCTAAAATTTACATTTGACATCTCTTTCCGTTTCTGCTTCCGTTATGATACTACCGTTGCATCATTTATTTAAATAATGTTTGCACCTTTATCTTTCCTGACTATTATCGCATATATTCCGGTGACCATAAGTTAAGAATGTGATAAAAAACTACATGACACCGGCAACTTTATCCGTGTCAATAACTATGATAATGGATACTGTAATATTTAATCAAATGGATGAATCTAGTCTTTTACTTGTACCAGGAAAGTTCACGAAACGGAAACTTGCCGCATGAATTCATTATTCACATTTTCAGGGACCCGAGTTCTCTTGAAGTTATTCGCGCTGGATGTTTTTATAAATACGAAATTCGTATCCTATTCGATTCTTGTTCCTATTAATGTTTAGTTTCTGTTTGACGCGACCTTTGTGTTTACTTTTAACTTTTCTTTACGCATTTTAATTTTGAATTTATGATGTATACGTTGTCACGTAACTAATCTATGTTGGACAAACTTTAGTTACTGTCTCTGTTTGTATACGGCCGAAATTAATAATCAATCTAATCCGAAATCTTTGGATTTCAGATTATCGATCTTTAATTTTTTTTTTTTAACTTTGCCCCACACTAGGATTTCTCCTGTGTCGTGAGTGCGTTTACAGACATGAATTCCAGATACAATACACCCAGACCCGGAACAACTACCTGCAGATCATACAAATATTTGTTCCGTGCGGGAATCGAACCCACGACCCGGAGCGCAGCAGCCGACTGTATCAGCCACTGCACCAACCGTGCCGTCAAATCTATCTGTTTTTTTGTGTTAAATGTGATCGTAACACAACAACGGATCTTAAATCTGAAGATTTTCGATTAGACTGTTTATTAATTTCGGCCGTCAAATATATCCGTCAAGAATCCGTCCAAAATACAATAATCGCTGTAGGCTGAAAAAAGTAGACCACCCGGGTTCACGACAAAGAATAGCCAACTCCTCCCCATCTATCATTGTATGTTACCTGGCTATAGATACTTAGTGCTACCGGTGCGAAGCCGGGGTGAGTCGCTAATCTTCTTCTTCTTATCTTATCTATATATATAAAAATGAATGACTGTGTGTATGTCCTTTATAGAATCGTAAACTATGCATTTGATCATGTCACGATATTCAGCAAAGTGTTGTGCATGAGCCCACAAAGGTTTCCGAGTTGGTACGACCAATCTCCGACAGATGGCGCCACTATCATTCCAATGACTTTCATTTATATATATATAAAATTAAACGGCGAGTGAAACCCCAGCTAGTTGTATATAAAAAACGAAACGGATTTTTTTCACATGCACAGCATACCAAGTAACTGCCCCAAAATGCAAAATGGACATGTTATCAGGGTTTTTGAAGTAAAACTTTCAAGGTCAATGTTTTGTGTGTAACGTTACGTGCGCGCATGCGCGGGCGATAAGCAATTGTTTCCATGTTATAGTCGGTGTCCTGATACAAATTGACGGCATGGTTGGTGCAGTGTTTGGTACAGTCGGCTGCTGCGCTCCGGGTCGTGGGTTCGATTCCCGCACGGAACAAATATTTGTATGATCTGCAGGGTTGTTCCGGGTCTGGGTGTACTGTATGTAGAATTCATGTCTGTAAACGCACCCACGACGACGACGGGGCAAGGCTTTAAAAAAAACATAGTGTCACCTCTGTGCACTACAGCACAAAGTTGCGCCCGAAATTATTTTTGAATACGTATTTAGAACGTTCGTATAGAGTAAGACTATATAGTAGGTGTAAATTTAAGAACAACATTTTTAAGAAAACGACTCTATTATAATAAAACAATTTTAAACGGATTAAATCGCGACTTTTGTTTTTCCTGACGTTTCGAACACTTTGCAGGGTTCGTGGTCGCAGTTTAAAATTGTTTTATTATAATGTGTAATAATCGCGAAAATCGAAGACATTACTAAACTACTCTATGATATTCAAAAAGAAACCTTAAGAACAACACATTTCCCACATCCATCTTGTAGGAACTAAAACCCATTATATAAACTAAACCATCATAGAATAACGTAACCCTCTCATCTCCTGACATTTTAAATGAATCCCGCTGAAGGTACGAGAGCTAATCTCCCCCAAGATCCCATCCAGTGCCCACAAAGCAAAACTCAATCTAGACGTAGTCTACCGTATTTCCTAGGCCAAAACAAATTTAATCCGTTTCACATAGCAGCTCTCATCAAATATACTGAAATAGGTAAAGGAACCTTTGTGGCAAATGCTTTGCGTGCAGATGTCGGGTTGGGTCACACTTGCAGCGGAAGGGTTGGCGGGAAATTAATAATGAAGTCATCCTCATCATCATTTCAGGCGAAAAACGTCCACTGCTGGATAGAAGCCTCCCCCAAAGATTGCCTGAACGACCGGTATGGGTTTGTCTTGAGTGCTCATTAGGGGGTTTTTGCCATAATCGCCACGCTTGGCAGACGGGTTGACGGTTGCAGTTGTGTTACAAATGTACTCGAAGGTCGCTGCTGCCCATCCTCCGGCTAATCCCATAGTCACCTTTTACGACACCCACGGGATGAAATAGGGTGATGGTAATCTTAGCCGGCACTGTAAAGGATTCCCCTATATACGCACACGCGAACCCATGGGACCCCCGCCTTATAGCGACGGCAGGGGGTTTCCCGT
This sequence comes from Diloba caeruleocephala, assembly GCA_947459985.1. Lineage (NCBI taxonomy): Eukaryota > Metazoa > Arthropoda > Insecta > Lepidoptera > Noctuidae > Diloba > Diloba caeruleocephala. The sequence continues at coordinate 5,252,898 of OX381625.1, read as the reverse complement.
CGCCCCCTGCCGTCACTTCGTGGTGGGGGGCCTCGGGGGTCGCGGGTGCGCAGATTGCTGAGTCTACGTGCTCACACCGAACGACCCCCGGGAAGACGGTGGCGCGCACGTGGTCACGTGCCGCCGTGTGCGCAGCATAGCGCAAAGCGAGGCTTGGGGGGATCCTTTACAATCCTCCCCGAGAAGTGCCTGGGGGGGCGACCTTTTTACAGTCGCCTTCCCTCCGCTAGAGGGGGTGACCGCTTTACAGTCATCCCTTCCAAGATGTGCCTAAAGACGTGGCACCAATGGGCGGCTCTAGTGTGATCTTACGAGGACCTGGGGGCTCCCCTTCGGTGCCGAAGATGACCGCTCCAGTGGTTTTAGCCGGTAGGAGTCCGGCATACCCCTTCACCCTTCCCCGGGGTGAGGGAAGTTCCATGTAGAATTTCCGCTGGACATGAATAAAAAAATAAAAAAGGGGGTTTCCCGTCAGACCATACCTACTACGATCACCAGTTCACCAATCGGTGATTATAACCACCCTTTGCAGACGGACTTTAACATCATTGCTCATTATAGTGATCATTGTGAGACCCATGGTTAGCAGTGGACGTTTTCGGGCTGATGTGTGTATGTGATCACTAGCTATGTGGATTACACATTGGTAGTATTGTTGTGTACGTCAATATCGCAGCAAGTGAGGTTTGAATTCACGATCTCTCGATAGGCACCGTCACGCTTTATTACGGCCGAAGTTAATAATCAATCTAATCCGAAATCTTTGGATTTCAGATTACCGACATATCTGTTTTAAGTGTTAAATGTGATCGTAACACAACAGCGGATGATTTTGAAAATATTAAATCTGAAGATTTAGGATTAGATCGATAAATTAATTTCGGCCGTTAGCTGTTGGTTATTGCCGCTATGTAGGTTAATACAGTACTATCATTACAAAAAAGCTATGCGTCTAAGAGACGATTGGTACATTACCATTACATTTTACAGGCTACCAATATCGTCAATTTTTAAACAGTCACTGATTTAAAATAATATATTATGTCACAAATTATGACACAATTTTGGAAATCTATGGGGATGCCTTTGTTTAGCAGTAGACTTTGGTACCTTTGGTATGATGATTATATCGATGAAATCTGAAAAATCCTTACGGATTATTTTTAATAACCATGGAGAAATATAAACAACTGATTATCCCGTAAACTTCATTGTTATGTAGGACCCCATGTAAAATTATTGCCCGCTAACACTGGAACCATTCCCTAAAGCCTGCAATCTCTTTGGTCGGTTAGGCTCATACTCCACCGCTGTGCAAGATTTAACTTTATAACAGTGAGCTTTAGTTCCCCTTGTTATTTTGCATAAGCCATAACTAGCATTGCAGTTCTGTAAACAGGAGCATGGTCTAACTGTTATTTCTGTGTGACTTTAATTGATGTGTGATTCTATTGGCCTTTAGCTTTAGCATTTTTTATTGGACCCTAGTTGAAATTCATCATGAACTACTTCCGCCCCGGGAAAAGGCGAAGGAGCATGCCGGACTTCTACTGGCTAAAACCACTGTAGCGGTCATCTTCGGCACCGACAGGGGGCTCCTGGCCCTCGTAAAATTACAAGAGCCCATTGGTGCCAGGCATGTCTTGTAGGGGATAACTGTAAAGCGGTCACCCCCTCTTGAGGAGGGAAGGTGTAAAAAGACCGCCCCCCAGGAACTTCTCGAGAAGAATTGTAAAGGATCTCCTAAGCTTCGCTGTGCGCTGTGCTACGCAAACGGTGGCATGTTTCCACGTGCGCAATTCTGCGCTGTCTTCCCGGGGACCAATCGGTATGAGCACGCAGATTCCCCAATCAGTGCGCCCGCGACCCCCGAGGCCCCCGACATATAGTGACGGCATGGCACGTTCAAGCGTGTTGGACCTAGGCACTGGGGCAGTTATTACCCCGGCGCCGTCTCGTTCTTCTCCTTCTGGAGCATAACGCTCTCGCAGAAGGCGACCACTGCACTCCAATTTAAATACAACCTAGTGACCTGACAAGCAAATGAATCGCCTGGTGATAACCGTCATGCCTGCTCGTAATAACATAACATTAATGTCTCATAAAATAAATGTATAAAGTTTAAACTTAGGGTCGGATATCTGGCACTGCAGTGGTACCTACCTAGCCGGACTCTTGCAATAAGAGACCTTTTTTTTTTTTTTTTTTTTTTTTTTTTTTATTGATGTCCAGTGGAAATTCTACATGGAACTTCCTTCACCCCGGGGAAGGGCGAAGGGGTATGCCGGACTCCTACCGGCTAAAACCACTGGAGCGGTCATCTTCGGCACCGAAGGGAGGCTCCAGGTCCTCGTAAGATCACACTAGAGCCGCCCATTGGTGCCACGCCTTTAGGCACATCACGGAAGGTATGACTGCAAAGCGGTCACCCCCTCTAGCGGAGGGAAGGCGACTGTAAAAAGGTCGCCCCCTCAGGCACTTCTCGGGGAGGATTGTAAAGGATCCCCCCAAGCCTCGCTTTGCGCTGTGCTGCGCACACGGCGGCACGTGACCACGTGCGCGCCACCGTCTTCCCGGGGGTCGCTCGGTGTGAGCACGCAGACTCCCCAATCTGCGCACCCGCGACCCCCGTGGCCCCCCACCATGAATTGACGGCAGGGGGCTCAGGCGTGTTGGACTTGGGAGCCGGGACGGTTGTTGCCCCGGCGCCGTCTCGTCCTTCTCCGTGCGGGATCGGCCCTCTCCCGATCCCGCTCTGCAGTCTCCTTCTGCAACATGACGCTCTCGCAGAAGGAGACCACTGCACTCCAATTTTCATGCTCTGCCAACATAGCCGACACTACTGCCGGCAGAGAGAGATCTAGCCCGATCCGGTCGACCAGGATCCGCCGCTCGGCCGCCCACGCAGGGCACTCCTCGAGCGTGTGCTGTGCGGTGTCCTGGTCGCATCCACAATGGTGGCACTGTGCCGTAACCTCGCGTCCTATTCTGTGCAGGTATGCACCGAAACAACCGTGACCGGTGAACACCTGCGTCAGACGGTAGGTGACGCGCTCGCTCCTTTGGAGCCAGGCTCCGAAGAGCGGCAGGATGGCCTCAACGACGCGCTTGGTCGCGAACTGCAACCGTAGGCGATGACGCCACATCTCGAGTGCGCGCCGTCGAGCCAGCCGCCTCAGTCTGTCGAACGCCCCTGAAGGCACGCCTTCCCCACTTTGGCGGAGAGAGCGTGTCTGGTCGTAGACCCACGCATCCATCTCCGCCTGGATGTCGAAAGGCGGAAAGCGTGCCAGGAGAGTTGCCGCCTCGTAGGACACTGTCCTGTATCCCCGTGCGATCCGTATAGCCACTCTGCGCTGCAGACTGTGAAGTTTGTTTCTGCAGCGCTGGACGCCTGACAGCCGGGATGACCATACAGGCGCCCCGTAGAGGGCCACAGACCGCACGACGCCCCCGTAGAGACGGCGAACTTCCTCGCTCGGTCCCCCGAGATTGGGCAGCACCCGGTGTAATGCACCCACTACCCTCTCGACTCGGGGGACGAGGCGCGCGAAGTGCTCTTCGAAGCCCCAACGACTGTCCAGGGTGAGCCCCAGGTACTTCATGTATTGGCCCACCCTGATTTGCGCGTCACCAACGCGTATCCACGAACTGGGTGGTTCTCTACTCCGCGGCAGTTTGTGGAACCATAGCGCCTCGGTTTTGTGAGGCGCTATCTGCAGACCCAGAGCGTGGATTTTGGCCACGACAATTGCCACCGCTTGCTCGGCAAGCCGGATGGTTCCCTCGAAGGACTCCCCGCTGGCCAACACAAGAGTGTCATCAGCGTAACACACCAAGCTGACGCCAGCGGGGAGAGCGACACGTAGGACCGCGTCGTAGGCGAGGTTCCATAAAAAGGGGCCAAGAACCGACCCCTGCGGAACCCCGCACGTAATCTCCCTCCGCTTTACGCTACCGTCCCTGCCCACGTAGCGAATGTGCCTATCGCGTAGATAGGCCCCTATGATGCCCTGCAGGTAGGGGGGGCATCGATGATGGACTAGTGCCCCCCTAATCGCGCCCCACGGGATGGAGTTGAAGGCGTTAACGATGTCTAGACTGACAGCCAACGCCACCCCACCCCGCTGGGACACTGCCTGTTCCGACAGCGAGCGGACGCGAAGAATCGCGTCGATTGTGGAGCGCCGCTGCCGGAAGCCGTACTGACTTTCGGCCAGGTCGGGACCCACTCGCGACAGGTGCTCAACGAGTCTTCGGGTAATTATTCTCTCGAATAGCTTCGAAGCCTCGTCGAGCAGGCAAATTGGACGATATGCAGAAGGAGACTCCGCGGGCCTTCCTTCCTTCCTCAACAGAACCAATCCGGCTTCCTTCCAGCTGGACGGGAACACGCTTCGACGGAGGCAGCTGGTGAACAGCCGCCTCAGGCGGTCCCCAAGAGACTGCAGTGCATACACCCACGCGCGGCCCGGAATGCCGTCCGGACCTGGTGCGGTGTTGCGACTCTTCAGGCGGCCAATGGCTCGGCCCAGCTCCCCTTCCGAAACCCCTAACTCCTCGGCCCATTCTGAGGGAATCGGGGGTGGAGAGGGACCAGGATGGTCCCGGACCGCTGGAAAGAGCGTTGAAAGTACTCCCTCCAACAAATCCGGGGCCAAGGTTTCGGTCACCGGGGGGACCCACGGGCGCAATTTGCCCACGACCATACGATAGGGTCTCCCCCACGGATTCCTGTCCAGTCCCTCCAGGAGCTCGCTCCAGGACCGAGCCTTCGCCTCGCGAATTGCGCTGTTTAGCGACTTCGTGGCCGCCCGGTAGGCCAGATAGGCCTCCGCAGTCTCTCCAGCTGTAGCACTACGCCGGCGTCGGCTTCGTTGGTACCGGCGGCGGGATGCCAGGCAGACCGCGCGCAACTGCGCAATCTCCTCCGACCACCAGTACACCGCCGTACGCCGGGAGCGCCTGGCCCGGGGCATTGATGCATCGCATATCGACGTCATCGCCTCCCGGAACCAGGCCGCTTCCTCTTCTGGATCGGGCAAGATCCCTTGATCGACCTCTGACCACGCCACGACGTTGGCAGCAGCGACGAGCATCTCTCGATCGAGCTGTGTGAGGGCCCAACGCCGCGACTGCGGGCTGGGACCTAGACGGCTCGGGCCAGGCGGACGGAGGGCCACTTCAAAAACTATGTGGCGGTGGTCGGACAACGTTACCACCTCCTCCGCAACCCGCCAGCCCAACACCATGCTGGCCACAGAAGGAGCCGCCCATGTCAGGTCCACGACCGACTCCCCCTGCCACCGAACGCAGGTGCTAATGGACCCCCGATTCAGCAATCGGAGGTCAAGCGATGCCGCCCAGTCTTGTATTATCTGCAATAAGAGACCTACCATCATATCGGTAATTTATACGTCCACTGCTGAACAAAGGCCTCCCCCGTAGATTCCACAACTGTGTCATCATTTTGGGGGCTATTTGCCAATACTCACCACGCCTGGCAGGCGGGTTGGTGAGCGCAGAATGGCTACTGTTCCACAGAAAGGACGCTGCTGCCCATCCCTTTGGTTTAGAGTCCCTTGGTCGCCTTTTACGAAATCCACGGGAGGAGATGGAGTGGTGCTATATTCTTAAGCCGGACACCACACGGATATGTTGGAATAGTTTTAAATAACGTTATCCTGAACTCGAAATTTACGATTCGGACTGGGACTTACTTTTCTTATACCTTGTACACGTCTGTATTTTTATATGTGTGTTTTGCAAATTTGGCTATAAATCCTTTTAGCAATAATATAAATCATCGTTTTTATTATGATACGACGCACATCTTGTGATTCTCATCATCATTATATCAGCCAAAGGACGTCCACTGCTGAACAAACTTCCCCACAGATATTCACAATTGTGTCATCATTTTGGGGCGTATTCGCCAGTACTCACCTTGCTTGGCTGACCCGTCCCCGTTAATTTCCACAATTGTGTCGTTATTTAGGGTGAATTTGCCACCACACTTGGCGGGCGAGTTAGTGAGCATAGGATAGCTGTTCTATGGATAGGACGCTGCTGCCCATCTCTCTGGTTTAGAGTTCCTTGGTTGCCATTTACGACATCCACGGGGGGAGATGGAGTGGTGCGATATTGTTAATTCAGACAACATACGGAAACATACCATTCTTATTGTAGACTAGCTGGGACCCGTGGTTTCACCCGCGTTTAATTTAAAAGAAATTTAGAGTACTTCGACATAGACAGTTGACATAGAATATATGTATTGGATTTCAAGGGATTTTTTTTTTTACGCGGAACCCTAATTATTTTTCTAAAATAAAAGTAGCCTATGTTATTCCTTATAACATCAGCTATCTGCCAGTGAAGGTCCCGTCAAGATCGGTCCAGTCGTTTCGGAGATTACCCGGAACAAACAGACAGACAGACGGACAGACAGACAGACAAAAAAATTAAAAATAGTATTTTTGTTATATGTAACGTACATAGTTTCATATGCATTTAGTAAAAAGCTGTTATTTTGACATTACAAACAGACACTTCAATTTTATTTATTTGTATAGATAGTCTAGAATCTCGTTAAAATTATCTCCAAGTTTTTTATGTTATTATATAATCTGCAAAAAATCGTTGTACATTGCCAGAGACTTATGTAGACATTACCAATCAATCTTGATCCGAAGTTAATATAAACCAATTTCTGTAATAAATTGCCACAAAAAAACTCCGAACCAATAACATGTCGAGACATACCAATTTGTACGCCAAAATTTCAGAAATTAACTTTTCCCTAACATTTGATAGAGTATAAAAGAAATTGCCATTCTTATATAATAGCGGTACAGCGTAAATGGAACGAAATTGCTTTTGTGCAACTTTCCAAATGGACATCCTCCTCTGTTCTCTGCAAAGAGGTTGTACGTCTAAGTTAGAATCTGTTAAGTAATTGAACTTGCCTTTGTATCTATAAGTACGCGATTAGCAGCCTTAATCTCCTTGAAATTAGGTCTTTGTTCTTTCGACTTAGCATTTGTTTAGATATTGATGATTAGGAGATTTATTTGGATGAGCATGTAAGCACTTAATTAATGTAGATGGAAATAAAGAGATGCAATAATAGAGTTAACGTTGTTACTTTTTACCGACTTCAAAAATGAGGTTTTTTTTTATGTATGTACACCGATTACTCCAAGATTTGTTGACCGATTTGAGCAATTCTTTTTTTAATAGGTGCAGAATGCTTTCGAATTGTGCCCATATAAATTTCATTACATTTGATTGAGTAGTTTTTTAACTAGCTTCAATAAATAGGTTTAATTTGACTGCGCTTACCTAGATGATGTCTTAATAGTTTCGATTCTTAAAATTATTTTTAGTGTTAGATACGGATACCAAATTGGGAAAAGTTCTTACATTTATGTACACTAAAAAGAAACAAATAAATCGTTTTAACAAACAAAATGCCGACTTCAAAATTCAATACGATATTAAAACCACTTATAAGGAAAAATAAATACTTTTTTTATGAAGTCGGGCGGGGCCCATAAATATAAACTCGTTGCTCTGCATGAACCATGGTTGGGGCATACCTGGCCCCGCCCGACTTTAATATCGTATTGAATTTTGAAGTCGATATTTTTTTTGTTAAAAATATTTTATTGTAAATACCAGCAAATGAAGTTAAAAATATCGATACAAAAACATATGTGCTAATGTAAAATGTACATTATATTAAAAGTATACCGGTACAAATTCGAATAACAGATTATTGGGGTATGGTAAGGGGAAATATCGTATATATACCTGGTTACTAACTATGACTGCCTAGATGACTTGGCTGGCAAAGTCGCCAATACATGATAACGTTACTAAAGTATCGGTAGTTATTAATTATTTTACTGGTGAGCGTGAACTATATACCGTTATTAGGGTTCCGAATGTCCGACGGAAAAAACGGCGATACCCTTATAGGAAACACTCGTGTGTCTGTCTTTCTGTCACAGCCAATTTGCTCCGAAGCTACTGGACCGATTAAGTTGAAATTTTGTACACATAATGGTTTCTGCAACCCAAATACGTAAGTGTAACTTAAATACAAGAATTTTGAATATGGGGTCACTTTTGGGGCGAATATATAGAAAATTAAAAAACAAAGTTTTGCAAACTGTACCATGTAACATATGAAATTGAAGGGCTTGTTGCGAGGGTCTTAAATGTATTTATTTTATAACTTTAAATATATAGTTTTAAAGCTATTTAAGAAAGTAGACGAATTGACCGTTCCCCCGCCATCCTAATATCCGAAACCATTGTGCCTAAAATTTTGAAAAAAACACACAATAGCTTCTTACCTATAATTGATAGGAAACCCTATAAGAAGTCTATTGGTTTTAAATAACATGGTCCTAATACCGATCCAGCTGTCCTCAAAACAATAGCTTATTATCCCCAGCAACGCCCTAAGCCGAGGTCCGTGTCCCGCAGGGGGCGCCCTTAGCGAAAGTTGCTTAGTTATTTAAGCCTGGCTGGAGGCCTCTTTTGACTTCGCCAGAAATGACCGGGTAAGCAACCACATTTCCCTGAAATGTATGCGAGAAGCCCAACAAATTAAAAAAAACAAAGGTAAATCTCGTAATATTGTGCGTACAAACTTACGTTTGCTGTTGGAATGTATGGGAAAACATGTTTTTCAACTAAGATGTTAAGTTTTTTCTTGGGATAAGTTATTGGTACAAGACCGAATTCAACAATAGAAAATATATTTAGCAAATTTCAGAACCCTCTCCACGCGAGTTCACTCGCACTGTTTTTTTAGTTACTACAAATAAATTTATGGGATTCTTTTTGAAAAAATCATGTTTGATGAATCATTCTACGTACGGAACCCTCTTTGCGCGAGTTCAATCGCACTTGTCCGGTTTTTTATGGTATAGCTGTATAGGTACCGCGTCTCACAATTAATGCTATATCTAAACTGATATACGTACCGTCTTACTGCTAATAGCTTCCAAATGTCTTGTTTTAACCCACTGATGCCATTGATAAGTTTGATAGAATCCTTATAGAAAAGATGTACGTCTAAATATGGCAAACATTTGTACAGAGTATTGGCTCTATAAAACAAAGCAGTTGAGTAATGTATTAATATCAATTTAATAACGAGCTTAGCTCTGAGAATTTAACCGTATCGGGATAGATTGTGTAGAGTAAAATATAAATTAGGCGATGGTGGAGTGAACATTCAGCCCGATAAGTAGTACGTTGTTCATTGCGCCGCCTGACAGTAGCTGAAGGAGAGCTCAGCTTGGACAACGCAGTGCTGTGATCTCGTCGCGGCGCTCGGAGGTGATCACCTCTCGTTTCCGGCCACGGTTCAGTCCATCGTACGGAGCGAGAGCGCGTGGGATGCCATCGCCTCCTTTTGCGAGAACGTGGCAGAGCGGGGACGGGAGGAGACCACCTCTGATCCCCACCGCAGAAAACGCACCGGGTGCATGAGGGCGCTGAATGATTTCCGGCCACCATGAGAAGTGGCCTGAGGGCGAAGAACCGTCGCTCGAACAGAATCAGGCCCGAGACGGCAGCGTGTGTGGTCTGCGCGCACCTCTCTGAAGATAGGTGCGGCCAGCCAGGTAGTAAAAAGACGTGGCCCGTCAGAAAGTGACGAGCTAATACCTGCCGGGGGCGCGGTCTAATGTCTGCATTAGTCAGTCAGTCATTAGCATAATGTCTGCTTTGGTATCGGCAAAATTGGGACAAAGCGTACACCTTACCGCCGGCTAGAGCTAAGAGGAAGGACACCGTGGGGTTTAAGGCGGTAAGAGTCCGACATGCCCGTTTGCTCTTGCCAAGGCGGAAGCAGTCAAAGAGGATTTCTCCAAAAAAAAGGGGGGATTCTCGCAGGAGAATGTATGCAACAGAGAGGGACTAGCTTACGTAGCCACACTATGGTACTTCATTTCACTCCAGCTCTGCTCCTGTTGATCCTCTCTCAATCCCCCCCTTCACCATTAGTGTACGCGATTAAATCTCTTCGAGTGAAGAAAGACGCGACTGGATCGTAGATGGCAACGGGTTATAAAATGTAACTTTTAGTAGATAGAAATACTGACAGCATCCTTATCGAAAAGTCTCTCAAAAGCTCGGTTCATTTCTTGCTAAATCAGGTGGCGAATATGGCAAAACCCCCCAATGAGCACACAACACACCCATATCGGTCGTTGTGGTGATCTTTGGGGGAGGCCTTAGGCCGGCCAGTGGACTTTATTCGGCCGAAATGATGATGATGATGAAATCAGGTATCTCGATTATTACAGTCGATCTAGACAAATATACAGACACTAATCGATTAAGCCGCCTCGAACCCTTATCAACGAATCCAGAAAAAATACTCTCAATGGTTCAGCGTTAATTGAGTAGATCTCGTCTGTTTAATATTGCCTTTGTATCAATTACTAGACACAGTTTCATTATTGCAAAAAGCGTAATAAAGCCTTGAGTGTCATCATCAAGATCCAACGTTGCCGCCATAAAAAATATTCGCTTTTTATTAAAGCTTATCTCTTTTGTAAGTTCATAAATAAATTACTCTGTCGCTCGCTCGGATTCCCCCTCTCGTTTTCCAATTGAGAACAGAGATTCTCTGTGCTCACTTAGTCGCATTGAAATTAACAAAGGAATAAAAACACTGTGTTTAAAATAGTTCGCCGTGTCGCATTTGAAAACTCCTGTATACCTGATAACTTTGAAAATTATTCCGGTGTGAATGGGTTTTCCGAATGGGGTGTCGTTTTTATTCCAATATTTTTACGTATTTCTGCTAACATGTATAATAATTAATGAGGCATTTTCGGATGTGAAACTCTCGTTCCTTTGTTTTCCGAAGGGTTCTTTTTGAAGCGTTTTGCATTTATTTCATTCCTTTTATATTGTACACGTACGCTTATACGTGTTCCTGTTGAATATATTAGCGTTATTTATATTTGGAATCGGTACACGATAATAATCCGTGCGGTGTCTGGATTAAGAATATAGCACTACTCCATCTCCTCCCGTGGATGACGTAAAAGGTGACTAAACCAGAGGGATAGGCAGCAGCGTCCCTTCTGTGAAGCATTAATAGTAAATCTGGACTCACAAACCCGCATGACAAATACTCTGTACCGTGTAACACATGAAATTTAAGGGCTTGCTGTGGAGGTCTTCAATATATTTATTCAATTATTTTAAAATGTGCAGATTTAAAGTTATTTAATAAAATAGACGAAAATTTACCATACAAAAAAAGTATTATAGCACCTACGATTACAGGAAGTCTATGGTCTGATATAACACGGTAACGGCAAATCTTTCAATATTGGGCGTACAAACTTACGTTTGCAGTTGAAGTGTATGGTTTTCAACTACTATGTTAAGTTTGTTCTTGGGATAAATGATTGGTACAAGACCGAATTCAACAAGGCAATATATTCAGCAATTTCCCTTTACATTCCGGTACCATAAATACTTTTTCAGTTGTGGCAGACAAATTTGGGCCCGATTAAAAAACATCGTACGGAACCCTCTCCACGCGAGTTCAACTCACACTTATACGGTAATTTTATATTTGTCGTCTAAACGTCAAAGTTGTGTGATTACCCTTGTTTTATATGTTGCGTAGTAATATAGACATATAGTACTTACATGTTTGTGTAATGTTCATTATTTTGTACCGTCGTATATTATTTGGTTCAGCGTTTGAAATTTATGGTAAAAGTAAAAGCAGTATTACTCACTTATTTTGTGATTTTGTATTAATTCTACATTAGATTTCGTTGCAGTGCCCCAGATTTCTAATAAGTATTACATCTTACGTGCTTGTAACATATAATCCTAAAACCAATATAAACTTGGTGATAACAACCCTGGATGTATAAGCAAGAAAGAAAGAAAATAAAAAAAATGTATTTATTTCTGAACACCATAGAGACGTGCCGTGTGGTGCCGGTTCAGAATACCACCACCCCATCTCCTCCCGTGGGTGTCGTAAAAGTAGACTAAGGGATTAGTCGGAGGATGGGCAGCAGCGTCCTTCGAGTACATTAACAACTCAACTGCGATCGTCAACCCGCCTGCCAAGCGTGGCGATTATGGCAAAACCCCCCCAGTGAGCCCACAACACATCCATATCGGTCATTGTGGTGATCTTTGGGGGAGGCCTGTGTCCAGCAGTGGACTTCATTCGGCCGAAATGATGATGATGATGATGATAGAGACGCACATAATGTACACCAAACTATAAAACATATTTTTATTTTTCCCCTTGCAACAATTTAATGCTGTACCTCGCCAAAGGACTTGGAATCCAGGCTATCTTTATTAACAAACAAAAACAAAAGTAATACAGTATTTACTAGGAGTGTTCGATAAGTATCAACTGCCTCATACACTGTTTGCAGTGGCGGTTTTACCGACAGACTGAGCAGGCTCGAGCCTTTTTACGGGTGGCAGTTTTGAGTACCGTATACTAACATAAACTTTTGTACAACTCAGACAGCACGAACATCAAAGACATTTCTGTAAGACGGCTTTCTGGTCTCTTGCAGTCTTCAAGACACCTTTCCGATGACATTTCGTAACCAAAAACGATGTTCTGTGATATTTCAACTAATTGACTGGATTGCAAAAATAAACTAGGAGCTGACAATTGTAGAGATAAGGTAGGCAAACATTTTACAGCATATACTTGGAAAATGTGTAAATCCGCCACTGGCTGCTTGATTTCATTTTAAACTATGAGCGTAAAATAATAAAACTAAACAAAACCCCTATTTGCAATCAACTGCTGTGTTATGTTTTTATCAACACGAACTCAAAAGTACCTATGCCATATAAAGTAGTATATATGACTTAAATATTCTATTAGATAACAAGTGACGGTCAAGTCGAGTCACTGGTGCGAGTTGCATCCTTCAACACTAATGAACATTGAACTTGAATCGAGAACGTTCCAGCTTAGAATGGATGAGAATAGTGTGGATATGTCACACGTCAATCGATAAAATCTGTTTATCCTGTTTATACTGTGTAGGTCTTAGTCTAATTATTGCGATACGTAATTTCAAAATTGTTTACCAAACAAGTGAATGCTTTCTTTATAGATATATATTACATTGACAATCACGGTAAACTATAGCTACTTACCACAAAAGAGTGAAACCTGTCGCATGGACATTCGACAATTTTGAAGATCGTCAAAATTGTTTACACAGGTATCAAGTTCACCATATTTTTGTAACATATATGACAAGAAGGAATATGTTTCTCACTTGCATGCAGTAGTCATCTAGACATCCTAAGTTGACGGCCTGGTAACAAAATTGAGAGACATGTATGTATGTATGTGACTTCATTTACGACTGTAAAACGGTCCCTAGTGTTGGAGGTCTTCTTCTTCCTGCTCTGGTCCCAAGCTACTTGGAGCCGGCGCAATATATTTCTAGTCATATTGCAAAGGTTTTGGCGAAAAGGTTTTACAATCGACGGTCTGCCTGACACTAACTCTCCTTAGATATGATGTTGGTAGTGCGGGTAACCCAAAGTACTTATAACACCAAGCACTTCATGCCCGGTACGGACTGTAAAGCGGTCACCCCCACTAGCGGAGGGCAGGCGGTTGTAAAAAGGCCGCCTCCTAGGCATTTCTCGGGGAGGATTTTAAAGGATCCCCCCCCAAGTCTCGCTGTGCGCTGTGCTGCACACACAGCGGCAGGTGACCACGTGCGCGCCACCGTCTTCCCGGGGTAATTTGACCTTACCCAAGCCACTATTAACAATACACACTTTTGCACGTAACCACTGTCCACACCAATGTAACACAGGATGAAGGTTGGGCTATTAATCGATCTTCAACAGCCTACGCCTATGATGATGAAGGTATCGTAGCTCAAGGATTACGTGCTGAATGCTTGGCGTATTGCGTAGAACAATGAGTGAAACGGATAATGTTTTATGTTATAGTATATTGTTTGTGTGATATAAATACGTTTAATGTTATATGTACCTTATCAGTGAATCTGGATTTAGGCGTTTATATTTAAAAAAAGGAAAATGTAAGCTTATCAACTCTATGCCCATCAGATGGCGTCGGCCATTATACGTCGTCGTAGCTTCAGCTCTATATGTGCAAGGTGAATGCTTGGCTTATTGCGTAGAACTATGAGTGAAACGGTTAATATTATATGTTATATTATATCATGGTAATATTTGTTATATCAGTGAAACTGGAATTAGTCGTTAAAATAAAAAAAAAGGAATATAATTAAGCTTATCCACTCTATGCCCATCAGATGTCGTCGGCCATTATGCGTCGTCGGCCAACCCGAGCGCGTCACCCTCACTATTAACTTCACACGCACTCGCACGGAACGGCCGCCCTTACTAAATCGAAACTCTTCATACATTTATTCGGAAAGTTGTTTTATTATTGTGTTGTACAGGCTTTTTGATGCAGGTTTTAAATGTTTGTTATACTAGGACCAAACTAAACTGAGTTTCCACCGTAGCCTGAATGTACGCAATATTTAACGAATAAGATTAACTTGCCGTGTGGTGCCGGCTCAGAATGCCACCACCCCATCTCTTCCCATGGGTGTCGTAAAAGTCGACTAAGGGATTAGCCGGAGGATGGGCAGCAGCGTCCTTCGAGTACATGAACAATTCAACTGCGATCGCCAACCCGCCTGCCAAGCGTGGCGATTATGGCAAAACCTCCCAATGAGCCCACAACACATCCATATCGGTGGTTGTGGTGATCTTTGGGAGAGGCCTGTGTCCAGCAGTGGACTTCATTCGGCCGAAATGATGAAGATTAACTTTACTTGTTCAGCGTCATCATATCAGCCAAAATACGTCCACTGCTGAACAAAGACCTCCCCCATAAACAACCGGTTATATGCCGAGTGTCGTTTTTGGGGGAATTTGCCATACTTACCACGATTGGCAAACGGCTTGACGATCGCAGAATGGCGGCTATTCCATAGAAGGGACGCTGCTACCTATCCCTCTTGTTTACTCTCGTTAGCGACTTTTACAGCATCCACGCTTGGAGATGGAGTGGTGTTACATTCTTAATTCGGACACCACAAGGATTGGTGAGCGTAGAATTGCTGCTGTTCCACAGAAGCGATGATTCTGCCCATCCCCCTAGCTTAGAATCCCTTAGTCACCTTTTACGACATCCACGGGGGACGGGGTGGTCTTAATCCGGACAACACACTTTTAATTTACTTACTACACGACCTTAGAATTTGCGGGTTGCGTTGGTAATAGTTCAAATTGAGCTTGGTAATTAACGGCATTAGCAGTGACAATGTGTTTAATATTATCTCCTATGATGAAACGCTATGTGCTAGCTCACAATAACAATAATTTTACACTATATAATTAGCACGATATTATAATAAAACAGACAGGAAAGTGTTGCTGGGGACCCATTAAAGCCGTTTCTTCACTCCAGGAAAAATACTTAGGAAGCGATCAAGAGCGGTACATTTGAACTTTTTTTACACTCAATATATAGTTAAATTTATTTAGAATCGATAAAAATTAATAGTTGGCCATTTTTTGTTATATTTAGTTTGCGCTAAGTATAGCACCACCCTATCTCTCCCCGTTAGTGTCGTAAAACGCGACTATGATATTAGCGGGAGGATGAGCCCCAGCGTCCTTCAAATAAATTTACAGCTGCGATCGCCAATATGCCTGCCAAGCGTGGCGATTACTGCAAAACCCCCCAAAAAGCACACAACTCACCCACACTAGTCGTTGTGGCGATCTTTGAGGAGGCTTATATCCATCAGAGGACGTTTTACGGCCGAAATAATGATTAGAAACGGACGTGCTCATAGCACAACTAAACGTATGATAATATGTACAATTCTATCACGTTACCTTTGTGGTTCGACAATTCACCCTTTTATGTTGTATTTTTCCACTAGGCCGTTCTTTAATCCTGTCTCTCAGATGCAAATAAAAAATTCATTACTCCTATAATACCCTCCATGCACTGAGCCCCCGCTTTTCTTTCATTTTATTGACTATGACGGAAGTAATCAAGCTATTGTTGAGTAACATCGAAACAAAACTAACAATAGTCGCGACCACCATAATGCATGTCTTTTGAAATGTCTCCCACATACCTACCAGAGACAATATACGCCCATATTTCTTGTTCACATGCACTCGCATGGAACGCACCTTTAAAATCAACGGAACGAATCATTATGTTATACTTAATTATCTGTGGAACTTGATATAGACTAAAACGATTTTCTTTTTTACGCCTAATGGCACAGGCTTCCGACTGGCGACAAAAAGGTAGATTAAGTGAAGTTTTTATTTGTTTACAGTTTTTCTGTTGGGGAAAAAATAGTAACAAGTATCTTAAAGCTCCAATCTCATTTCCTTTGGAGATTAATGGTGTTGTAACAAGTTTTGCCTATTCATCTGATGTTTTTATAAATTGATTATTAAATGTCTGTTTCTTACAAATCAATCAACATCTTGTCGCAATCTGTAAGATACAGTTTCTCCAAAAAACAAGTACTCTGTGTAGTACACAAACAATTGGGTGTAAAATACAAATATTCCTCCGTAGGATAAGTGCAAGATATGTATTTTATTCCAATAAAAATCCTATAAATTTAGTTCATTCAAGCATTTCTAGTAGGGCAGATTTTCAAGCAGTTTTAAATGTCTGTTTAATACCATTTCAATGATTCACTCGTTACTACAAACATCTGGAGTCTACATTTAGATTTTCTAAAATAAACTTTACACCGATCTAAAACTGTCACGTATGTTCTCTGTCATGGTACGATCTGTGACAGCCCTAGGACCTTTACAAAGTGTTTACACAATATATAACGTTTTGAAAATTGTGATAGGTCAGGTACGACTACATTAGGTACTCGTTAATTAGATTTTTACGTCATTAATTTGAATATTGGTCGCTGCTAGCGTAAACATTATCTACACGGGTAAATGTTTTGTTTAGATTAGCATATGTGATTTAGAATGAAAATGAGGTATGCGTATATAAAATTTACAAGTATTTAAATAGCAGTACGTTCTTTTTTTTTTATTGGTGTCCAGTGGAAAATCTACATGAACTTCCTTCGCTCCGGGGAAAGGCGAAGGGGTATCCCGGACTCCTACTGGCTAAAACCACTGGAGCGATCATCTTCGGCACCGAAGGGGGGTCCAGGTCCTCGTAAGATCACAGTAGAGCCCATAGGTGCCACGCCTTTAGGCGGTCACCCCCTCTAGCGGAGGGAAGGAGACTGTGAATCGCCATCCAGGCACTTCTCGGGGAGGATTGTAGAGGACCCCCCCAAGCCTCACCGAGCGTGCGTTTAAATAAATTGCATTATGCGTAGGTATATATGCTAAATGATACATTTAATTAAAATAGATGCCAGATGCACTGCTGAATTTTATTATATTTTTATGCAAAAAATCTTGCTACAAAATTACCTTTGCGTTGCAATCCAAACATGTACGGAACTCGTTCCCTCGTACGCGATTATAGCTCGATGCACTCGTATAGACGCTCGGCGGGCCGGAACGCGCTGTCCGGCCCAGCTGGCAGCCATTGTTTTTTTTATTTATTCAAATTTCGTTCGTGCATTCGATGGTCGAAATTTAAAAATAGATGTCATTGTCTAGCGTATAATAGGTAGTAAGAATTTGTATAATGTACAAAATTTACTAGCTACTTGGGTAATATTGGAAGTTCTATCGTTTTTAATAAAAATACATAATGTTACGTTATTTGTGCGAAAATCTAAAAGAAATAATTCTAAATAATCTCCATTATAATTTTAACTTAATTGCGTTCAGAAATAAGTTTAAATGTTCTCCTTTGTTTTTCTTTGTCAAATGAAGCTAGCTAAAAGATGACTACTTAGGTACAAATAATGCTAAAATTCCCATCAACACTTTTTATTTTGAGGTGCAACACTCAGTATTTCACACAGTGATTTTCTTGATGTAAGTTTTTTTTTACCGTGAGACCTTAAAATATGATTGTTTGTTATCCTATTTTCATAACCACGTCAGTGGCCCAGCAGTAGCAAGCGCAACGGCCGAGCGTGAGATACTGGTATCTCAATATCCAGGTAGAGTAGTATGTTAGAAAAATATTAGTAGCCCAGATTTCAGGAACGTACCCGGTAAACAACAACATGCTCATATTATTATATTAAGAATATCAGCTTGTAGCTATCCCACTGCAGGCTGTACTTACTGCTCATACAGAAAAGAGATGAGAATTGATTAATACGCTTGCTCACTGTGTATTTTTTCTGGTCATAAGATCCAGGTATCCTCACTATTTTTCCCTGCACCTAAGTTAGATCTAACCATTGAAGAAATCACATCGATACAGCCCAGGTTCTGAACCCGCAACTTGGTGCTTAGAAGCGAGGCGTTAACCTCCAGGCCACCACCCCTTTTACATCATCATATTACACCTCTACCTACGTCTTCAACATCATCATTTCAGCTGAATAAAGTCCACAGGACACAGCCTCCTCGAAGATCACCACAACGACCGCCCTGGGTATTTTTTGTGCTTATTGAAGGGTTTGTCATAATTGCAGCGCTTGGCAGGAGGGTTCGCGATCGCGGTTGTGAATGTACTCGAAGGATGCTGCTGCTCATCCTCCGGCTAATCCTATAGTTGCCCTCTCGACACCTTGGTGGTGCCTATTCTTCGGCACCTCACGACATAACGGCCACACAAAATCTCTTTAGGGATACAGTAACAAACAATGTCGTGCAGCTGATTCTAAATCTTTTTTCCCACCTTACTCTGGATACCACCGGTTCTACCATTAACAGTAATTGTCTTTGTTTAAGGGCGGACTTCCTGTCATGGGGGTAGTAAATACTGTATTTTATGCGGGTCCCATAATGACGGTATTGTTTAGTTTCCGAACTAGGGGAGAATAGCCCACAGGATTGTATGTATCGGTAACACTTGGTTCGAACATTTGCTGAATAAATTACTTTGGCAAGAAGGGAAAGTTTGGATAATAGTGACTTACTTCTGTTTATATTAGACGATGTTTATAAGTACGCCTTAACTCACCTGCATATTTCGCGGCTCGGCTAATTTCAGACTCAACCGCAGCCCATTCACGAGCTCGAGCCAAACTGACAGTTCAGTTAACAAACTCGCCACGTACAGGTCTTGGATTAGGGTTCCAGTAGACTAGAACACACGAAATGGCGAATATGGCGATTAGATAGTAGAAGATGTTAACTATACTTTGATATACATTGGTACCTTACAATCGTTCAAATTTCTGAAATGTATCGATTATCGGGATACTATGGTTATTTCTAGCTTATAGCGCTCTACTCTTGTGCCTCTAACTTATTCAATCGACTAGATCTATTAAGAGGGGTCATTTTTCGCACTAACAGCAATACTACTGAGCCAAAACTTGGTCTACATTATTAATTTATTGCATAATCAACAGAAAAATCAAACGTAAGGGAGCTAGCTTAAAATGTACTTAGACCCTAAAAGTATACACATGTAAGATAATAAATACTGATTATATACATGCTATATTTTTCGCTCTTTCTCTTTTCCCCTCTTCGGTGCCGAAGCTGACCGCTCTGGTGGTTTTAGCCGGTTGGAGTCCGACAGAGAGTAGAGGGGCATTCTATCCTTCTCCGGGGCGGAGGAAGTATATGATATATTTCGACCGAGTTAAGTAGAAAAAGGCACTATACATATATGAAGTTCCTAGCAATTTCATCACAACACTGAATATCTCAAAGTGAGTTAAATACTCAGATGTCTGTCTGTCGCCCAATGTTTTATACCTAAACAAGTGTTTGCCGTAAAATTTATTTTTATGCGGGCACATCAAGTAGCTCCCTATTAAGACTGACTAGTGGGGGACTTGATAGAGTTTAATAGGTTTGCGATGGGAAAATATCGATAATACCATTTTCTATTAACCTAACATTAAATAACGCTGCATGTTGTTTTAATTAAACTCGCTAACGGTTCACTTTGGGGATAATTTGATATTTCCAATCAGATAATGTGGTTTATTTGGCGGTTTATATCGGTTTTGTGAAACTATTAATGTTGCACGTTTATAAACTAAATTGCTGTTTAGCAAAGCGCTGTTTTATATTTATTGAGCTCATTAAATAGCTTTATTACTAAGACGGACTACACTGTCATCATAATGCCGAAGAAAGGTTTTTCAAAGCGGTGCTAATAAAGCTTAGCTGAAATCCATAAAAATGGTTGCATTTTGGACGAAGGAACTTGATACGCTTTGCTTATAAACTAAGATCAGAATCTTTCATTATTAAAGTGGGCCCAACAGAAAAAACACAACTAGTATGAAAAAGGCAGGTGCTATTTGTTTACCAGTGATGATATATGGCTCAGAGACGTGATCACTCACTGAGGGCCTCATAAGAAAGCTCAAGATCACTCAGCGAGCTAAGGAGAGAGCTATGATTGGTATTTCTCTACGAGATAGAATCGGAAATGAGGAGATCCGTAGAAGAACTAAAGTCGCCGACATAGCTGAAAGGATTAGTAACCTGAACTAGCAATGGGCGAGGCACATTACTCGTAGAACTGACGGCCGTTGGGACAAAACGGTTCTCGAGTAGAGACCGTGCACCGGAAAATACAGCGAGAGAAGACCTCCAGCGAGATTGACAGATGACCCGGTGAAGGTGGCTGGGAATCGTTGGATGCGGGCGGCATGTAATTGGTCCTGGTGGAAATCTATAGGGGAGGCTTTTATTCCGCCTTTAGCTCATATGATGAGTGCAATTAATCTTCTTTCTTTTTTTTTATTGATCCGGTGGAAATACCTCATGTACTTCCTTCGCCCCGGGAAAGGAAGAAGGGGTATGCCGGACTCCTACCGGCTAAAACCACCGGTGTGATTATCGTCGGCACCGAAGAGAGGCTCCAGGAACTCGAATAATCTCCATCTAGAGCCACCCGTTGGTGCCACGCCTTTAGCCACTTCTCGGAGGAGATGACTGTAAAGTGGTCATCCCCTCTATTAAACTACTCCACTTGTCACCTTCAAATCGTTGGATGGTAGACTAGTAAAGCAAATCATTTACTAGTAGTTCCGTGTGGTATTCAATTCAATCATTTATTCAGTAATTAGATCCTAACAGACACTTTTACACGTCATATTGAAACAACGGAGGGCAATTTCACTACATGACAACCTCTGAGAAGAAATGCCAAAAGAAACTCAGGGCTAGGTCTTCTTTGATTATCTTTTTTTTATACTTTGTTTTACGAATTATTTAAAACAACTGTTATACATTGAAATACAATTGCAGCTATACAACACAAACAATGCAGATAAAATTCTGTTTCCAGGGAAGTCGCATGTGCAGATAAATGGTAAAGAACAGACCACTCATCGCCAACGATGGATGTCGTAAAAATGCAAATAAAGGATCCATCCTCTTGATATTAAGAGGATGGGAGGATTCCCACGTGCTAATTACAACAAACTGCGATCACCAATCGCGCGTGGTTGGCCCAACCACATTCAGCAGTGGATGTGGTGGCTGATGTGTGTGGTCGCATTTAATAATCAGTTATCAGTCTAGTCAGTCAAGTAAATTTAAGAGATTTATTGTAATAAATCTCTTAAATTTTATCATCATATCTGTCATCATAATCACATATCGTGTGTGAAATTTATGTCTGTAAACGCAGCCACGACACAGGAGTAATCCTAGTGTGGGGCAATGTTTAAAAAAACCGGACAAGTGCGAGGTGAACTCGCGTGGAGAGGGTTCCGAAATTGCTGAATATATTGTCTATTCTTGAATCCTGTCTTGTACCAATAATTTATCCCAAGAACAAATTTAACATCGTAGTTGAAAAACATGTTTTCCCAATAATTCCAACCGCAAACGTAAGTTTGTATGCACAATATTGTAAGATTTACTATGATAATTTAAGACCATAGACTTCACATAGGATTTCGTGTAATCTGTAGGTAAAGAGCTATTGCCTATATATTTTTCAGAATTTTAGGCTAAGTAGTTTTGGAGATAAGTGGGGGTTCCCCCCCACTTATGTGGTAAATTTGCCTATATTTTCTTAAATAACTTTAAAAATATATTTTATAAAATAAATACATTTGAGACCATCACAACAAGCCCTTCCATTTTATATGTTACACGATACAGTTCGCAAAACCTTATTCTTAAATTTTCTATTTCGCCCCCTATATTCAAAATTCATTTATTTACGTTGTACATACGTATTTGGGTTGCAGAAATCCATATGTGTACCAAATTTCAACTTAATCGGTCCAGTAGATTCGGAGCAAATTGGTTGTGACAGACGGACAGACAGACAGACACACGAGTGATCCTATAAGGGTTCCGCCGTTTTTTCCTTCGGACGTTCGGAACCCTAAAAAACTGCCAAAGGACCTCCACTGTTGAACAAAGAACTCTGTTATTGATTTTCACACTGAGCGGTTACATGCCGTCCGCATCCAACGACTCGAACAACTTCGTTTGACATCTAGCCATACAAAGTAATACTATTTATTACAGAATATCTAATTCATTCAATTCCGTGTGGTGTCCGGATTAAGAATATAGCACCACTCCATCTCCTCCCGTGGAGGTCGTAAAAGTCGACTAAGGGACTCTTAACCAGAGGGATGGGCAGCAGCGTCCCTTTTGCTGAGCAGTAGCAACTCTGCGCTCACCAACCCGCTTGCCAAGCGTGGTGAGTATCGGCAAATTCCCCCCAAAATGACAACACAACATAAGCACCGGCCCCCAGTTCCCGGCAGCCCCGCCATTCCTGGTCATGGTAGCGGCCACGGAAACGGCGGGGCAGGGGGTGCTAAGAATCTCCGGATGGGATCCGGCTACCACCCAAACCGAAAACTGGCCCTGGTGACATATAACACACGCACACTGAGGGCAGACGAAAAGATTGTTGAGCTGGAAGAAGAAATAGATAAGTTGCACTGGGATATCATGGGTCTATCAGAAGTCCGAAGAGAGGGGGAGGACACGATAACCCTGAAATCCGGCAACTTATTCTACTACCGGGAAGGCGAACATCTGTCTCAAGGTGGTGTCGGGTTTCTCGTCCGCAGGTCCCTCATTAACAGTATAGTGGCCATCGAAAGTGTGTCGAGCAGGGTAGCGTACCTTATACTCAGAATATCCAAGAGATATTCGTTGAAGGTCATACAGGTCTACGCACCGACCTCGACACACCCAGATGATGAAGTAGAGAGTATGTATGAGGACGTAAGTAGGGCCATACATACCTCGAAGACACATTTCACTGTTGTGATGGGGGACTTCAACGCAAAACTGGGCACTCGATGCGATGGTGAGTTGAGAGTGGGGCAATTTGGATATGGGCAACGGAACCCCAGGGGACAGAGGCTGGCCGACTTTTTGGAAAAGGAGGGACTCTTTATGATGAACTCCTTTTTCCAAAAGCCGCCTCACAGGAAGTGGACCTGGATGAGTCCCGATGGTTCCACGAGGAATGAGATTGACTTCATCATGACCAATAAAAGACAAATATTCAATGATGTCTCTGTGATCCACAGGGTGAAAACCGGTAGTGATCACCGAATGGTAAGAGGCACATTGAATATTAATCTCAAAGTTGAGAGGTCTCGTCTGATGAGGTCTACGCTCCGGCCCTCTAGTGCTCATATCCAAAACCCCGAGAGCTTTCAACTCGAACTCCAAAACCGCTTCGAGTGCCTGGAACATTGCGTATCTGTGGACGATTTAAATGGTAGGTTTGTAGAAACTGTCCAAACGGTTGGGTCTAAGTTCTTTAAAGCCCACCGTAAAGGTAGACCAAAAAAGTTCTCCGATCACACTCTCGACCTTATGGCAGAAAGACGCGCCATGACGCTGCAGTCTTCCGATGATGCTGAAGCATACCGACTGCTCAATAGACGGATATGGAAGTCCTTGCGGCACGATATCCGCACCTTTAACACTAACGGTGTTAAAGAGGCGATTGAGCGGAATCAAGGCTCCAAAGTGTTCGCAAGAGACAAGTCTATTGGGCAAAGTCGTATTATGAAGCTGAAGACCGAGGACGGCAGTGTAGCGTCGACTAAGCCAGAGGTTTTGAGAGAGATTGAGAACTTCTACCGGCAGTTATACACCTCGGTTACTATACCTACCATTGGCTCTGACAAAGACCCGCGAGCCAAACTAACCCGACACTATACCGAGGATATCCCGGACATCAGCCTGTACGAGATTAGGATGGCCTTGAAGCAGCTTAAAAATAACAAGGCGCCGGGTGGAGACGGAATTACGACAGAGCTTCTGAAAGCGGGTGGAACACCGGTACTTAAAGTCCTTCAGAAGCTATTCAATTCCGTCTTACTCGAGGGCACAACGCCGGAAGCGTGGAACAGAGGTGAGGTGGTGCTCTTCTTCAAAAAGGGTGATAACACCCTATTGAAGAATTATAGACCCATCTCACTTCTGAGCCATGTTTATAAGCTGTTTTCAAGGGTCATCACGAATCGTCTCGAGCGCAGGTTTGATGACTTCCAGCCTCCCGAACAAGCCGGTTTCCGAAAAGGTTTCAGTACCATAGACCACATCCATACGCTGCGGCAGGTTATACAGAAGACCGAGGAGTATAATCTGCCACTATGCTTGGCGTTTGTGGACTATGAGAAAGCCTTCGATTCGATCGAAACCTGGGCAGTGCTGCAATCTCTGCAGCGGTGCCAGATTGACTATCGGTACATTGAAGTGTTGAAGTGCTTATACAGAAACGCCACCATGTCGGTCCGAGTACATGAACAGAGCACGGGGGCAATTCCATTGCAGAGAGGTGTGAGACAGGGGGACGTCATTTCCCCGAAACTGTTCACCGCTGCAATGGAGGATGCCTTCAAGCTACTGGAGTGGAAAGGATTCGGCATTAACATCAATGGCGAGTATATCACTCACCTTCGATTTGCCGATGACATCGTAGTCATGGCAGAATCGCTGCAAGAGCTCAGCACAATGCTCGATGATCTCAACAGAGTTTCCCAACAGGTGGGCCTTAAAATGAACATGGGCAAGACAAAAGTCATGTCAAATGTCCATGTCGTGCCCACCCCAATATCCGTTGGGAGCTCTGTTCTCGAAGTTGTTGACGAGTATGTCTACCTAGGACAAACTGTCCAGTTAGGTAGGTCCAACTTCGAGAAAGAGGTCAATCGTCGAATCCGACTCGGCTGGGCAGCGTTCGGGAAACTTCGCAACGTCTTTTCGTCAACAATACCGCAATGCCTCAAGACGCAAGTCTTTAACCAGTGTGTGTTACCAGTGATGACATATGGAACAGAGACGTGGTCACTCACAATGGGCCTCATAAGAAAGCTCAAGGTCACTCAGCGAGCTATGGAGAGAGCTATGCTTGGTATTTCTCTACGAGATCGAATCAGAAATGAGGAGATCCGTAGACGAACTAAAGTTGTCGACATAGCTGAAAGGATTAGTAAACTGAAGTGGCAATGGGCAGGGCACATTGCTCGTAGAACTGATGGCCGTTGGGGCACAAAGGTTCTCGAATGGAGACCGCGCACCGGAAAACGCAGCGTGGGACGACCTCCAACGAGGTGGACAGACGATCTGGTGAAGGTCGCTGGGAGTCGTTGGATGAGAGCGGCATGTGACCGCTCGTTGTGGAAATCTAAGGGGGAGGCCTTTGTTCAGCAGTGGACGTCCTGTGGCTGATATGATGAATTCATAATTGAACATCGCTTAGTGGGTCAAAGTTTTAGGTATAACTAATACATATGAATAACTTCCACTCTGTAGAATCTTAATGAAGAAAATGCCAATAGCACCTTGCTTCAACTTTCAATAGATTAAAAAAAGTAAACGTCCATTAATCATTTCAAAGTATAGGTACTTGTGGCTAATTGCTCTCTCAATATTGGCGAGCAATTTTCTCGACACAATAAACATTCTTAACGTCTCTTTCATTCTATATTTTATTTTCCATAATAATTAGGCAAATTTATTGTATATAACAACTATTTTATCCACTGCCACTGCTAATCAGGTGAAAATTAAGACAGTTCCATGACAGCACAGATTACAAAGATTTACGGGGAGTAAACTGTTCGTCCAATAATGGTGCTTGTTTTCTTTTTGTTGCCCGGAATATATGAAAGCAGCGTCTTGTCGTCAAAAATCTAAGAAATGTTATAAAAAATACTAAAAAGACTAATAAAAATTAATTAGAAGTTCAATTAGGCAATACTTATTAAATTAAAATAATTTATCATTGTGCTTTGAAATAATAATAAGTAAATCTGCTATTAGGTTCTTCTATAGTTTATGTATATATTCCTGCTCATCAGCCTGATAATATGATAAACTACGATGATAAATGATAATACATATTAAAAAGAAGTAGATATGTTACATGCGTGCCAAAAGTAAGAAACAAAGCTCCCCCAATTGCAGCACCTCGCAATCGGTTCGCCTGGATAGCTACCTCTTTTACTCTTATTGTTTTTGTATCTTCTGTCTCACAACATGGTTGTGCAAGCGAGACTGTATTTTGCGCACCATTTAATATGGACGTAACATATCTACCATTGATAACTACATTACTGTACACCCACTACTTTGGGAGTAATAAATGTAAATATTTGGTACTCTATTCATTCATATCAATGACGTGCCAGTTTGCTTGATGAGCTTTTTAACTATTACTTATCGCTATAATTAAGGATGAGAAAAATTCTAGAATGTTCTGCCCCGCTACACTAGTACTAGAGACTACCCTAGGAGCTATCAATAAATAAAAACAGAAATCAACTCAGTGCTGTTCGCAGCCCACGTCTACATTTTATTTCGATCATCTTCAACATTTAGTACATAAACCTGGAACACGACCCTAATGATCCAGGTTCGGTACAATTGAACATGTTTTATGTTACAGCCAATAACATAAAACCCACCTGATGGACTCTTTTACGGGTTTCCCAAAGACTGCGTAATATTTGATAGGACGGAATGATTTCTGCGATTTTTAGGGAAGATGAGTTTACATACTTAAGGGTGCCTGGAAGAAATCGCCGAGTGCGATAAGGCCGCCCAGTGTACTATAAAATATACTTATAAGTACTACTGTTTATTTATACCGTTTTATGTCCATATTTGTAGTTTATTCATCATCATCATGTCAGCCGCAGCCATGCCGTGTGGTGCCGGTTACGAATAGCGCCAACCCATCTCATCCCGTGGGTGTCGTAAAAGCCGACTAAGGGATTAGACGGAGGGTGGGCAACAGCGCCTTCGAATACGTTAACAACTCAACTGCGATCGCCAACCCGCCTGCTAAGCGTGGCGATTATAGCAAAACCCCCCAATCACACTTTGGCGACACCCACGGGTGGAGATGGGGTGGTGCTATTCTGAGTCGGCACCACACGGCATTTAGCCGGCACCACACGTCATGGAATGGAGAATATAATATTGATTAATACAAACTGTGGAAAAAATATGATATCCTAGCAATTTATTAAATAAACAGCCATTATCTCCTAAAATAATACAAGTCAATTATAAAAAAATCCAGTCAATTATAAAATTTGGTAAATGCTTAGGCGCCCAAGTCTGACACGCCTGAGGCTCCTACCGTCATTAAACGGTGGGGGGCCACGGGGGTCGCGGGTGCACTGATTGGGGAGTCTGCGTGGGGACACCGAGCAACCCCCGGGAAGACGGCGGCGCGCACGTGGTCACGTGCCACCGTGTGCGCAGCACAGCGCAAAGCGAGGCTTGGGGGGATCCTTTAATATCCCCCCCCGAGAGGTGCATCCCCTTCGTGATGTGCCTAAAGACGTGGCACCAATGGGCGGCTCTAGTGTTATCTTGCGAGGATTTGGAGCCGCCTTCTGTGCCGAAGATGACCGCTCCAGTGGTTTTAGCCGGTAGGAGTCCGGCATACCCCTTCGCCCTTCCCCGGGGCATAGGAAGTTCCGTGTAAAATTTTCATTGGACATCAATAAAAAAAATGGCAAATGCTTAGGTACATAAATCTATCGCTGTATTAATATTCCTCGATCCATCATGCAGAGTGCATTCTTTGAATGGAAAAGGAAAGGAAATGAAAAACCCAACGATATGACAATTAAAATTAACTCCGCTATGACTTCGAATCGTTTTCGACAAAAGTAAAATTGTCTGGGTATTAAATTATCGATAATTTTCTCCGTGTCCCTCACTATAACTATCACTTAACGGATATAAATTAGGTTCGGGATATTTGACAGATGTGCTGTTTACAAACTCACTCGCCTGTATTGTTACTGACATGTGCACCCTCTATTTATAATTGGGTAGTCAGAACTTTATGTACGTAGGAGGGTTACTCTACAGACGTTACGCACATCTGTATAGCTTAAAGTTGGTGACGTAATTTAAGTTTAGAAACCTAGGTACTAAAATAATTACTTATCAACAACAGTTTTGTGTTTTTGTCAAACAAAAGAGAGCTTACCGACACACAAACGGCTCTCCAACTGAAAATAAACCTACACAATTATATACATTATTGTGTCTAGATTATCATGGAATAAATCCGCTGAAATTAAGTGCAGAGGTACATACAACCCATTAAACGGTTGGTGCAGTGGCTGATACAGTCGACTGCTGCGCTCCGGGTCGTGGGTTCGATTCCCACACGGAACAAATATTTGTATGATCTGCAGATAGTTGTTCCGGGTCTGGGTGTATTGTATGTGGAATTCATGTCTGTAAACGCACCTACGACACAGGAGAAATCCTAGTGTGGGGCAACGTTTTTAAAAAAAAAAAAATCCTGTACACAAAGCCGAGAGTTGAATCTCACGTCTCCACCGTGGATCAAAAGAACACCGTGGTGATTAGAGCCGATATGGATCCAACACACCCCATGTAATTCCTCAGAGGAATACGGTGGGATGAAGGCGTCAATGTGGATTTTTCGCCTAATCTTTTTATGTAATAGTGGAACACACTTCAACATCAATCACTGAAGTCCATGAAAATTTAGATTCGTAATTTATTTAAACGATGCAATTCGACCTTTTTTTTTTATTGGTGCCCAGTGGAAATTCATCATGAACTTCCTTCGCCCCGGGGAAGGACGAAGGGGTATGCCGGACTCCTACCGGCTAAAACCACTGGAGCGGTCATCTTCGGCACCTCAGGGAGGCTCCAGGTCCTCGTATGATCACACCAGATGCAATTCGACCTATGTTACTCATAAACAATTAAATATACATAAGACCCTAGGACTAAATCTCATCATCTAATCAAAACGCTCGCGACCCCTACTCATTAAAGCTTGAAACATATACAAGATATCGTAAACATGCTCTTTGTATCCGGTACTCATCGCAGATTTCATTTGCAAAACTCAACACGTAAAACAGGAGCAAAATACAAGACCAATTGCATGATTTTGAGGCTAACTGACAGGGCAGACAAACCCAGCTGGTTTCGACGTAACAAGCTTTTGAAATCTGACAAAGCTTATGCTGCAGCGGACACAACGATATTTGGTAACCGTTGCCAAATTAGGTACGCTTATTATCTTAAGTTATCCAGAATTGGAATCTAACAAACCTTTATAAGAAACTTGCAGACAGCTATGGGATTGGCAAAGAGAAAGATAAAAGAGATCTCTTGGTGCCGCAGTCCAGTGCAGTACAGTGATAGCCCAGTGGTTGAACGCTTGCCTTCCATATAGGTTGGTCTGAGTCCGATCCTCTGATTTTCGGATTCACGTGCGGATCAGAATATGATTATCACTTGCGGTAACGGTGAAGCAAAACATCGTGAGGACACCTGCACAAAGAGCGGGCTCTAAAAAATATTTTTTCTCAATGGTGTATTTAGTCCACCAGCCCGCACTAGGCCAGCGTGAACCATTCTCATAATGAGAAAAGGTACACAGCAGTGGGAAATTAATGGGTTAATTATCTATGTATGTATGTGTATCTATGGTAGTCCAAGAACTAAGAAAAATATATACTCAATAGTAATCCAGTTTTAGCAACCATTTTGGAGTCAGCTTCCAGATAATGAGATGCGGCTGAGTATTACATAGCCAAATACATATTATATACGCAAATGTTTGGCAGTATGAGTCTGTCATGCTCACTAATGTCCTACTGATTTGTTGTCAGAGTTCTGTAACGGGTCGTTAAGTTCCCTGCAATGAGACACGGAGTCGAAGTCTCGATGTATATTAAATGGTCATCCATCCAATGCATGAACGCATCAAACGTGACTTAGCACCTTGTATAAGGCAAACTGAAGGTTACATTTTAAAGATATTGGCTGCTTCCTACACGTCTGACTACCTATCCAAGCGTAGTAGTTATTTGAAGTTATCCCTCTGTCAGTAAGTACGGAATCTAAAACTTATATATGAGTCCAATTGTTACGTAAGAAGTTATACAAGTTAAGACGTATTCACTTCCAAAGCTCAAGTCTACTTAATTTCATTTTCGTAACTTAAATGGATTTAGTTACCTACTATTAGGGTGACCAGGTATGGCTTATCATCCCTGGTGGCCATTTTACAGGCATTTTTTTATTTTTGGATACGTCTAACTAAAGTACGTAAGTACTTAAATTTGTTTATATTATAAACTTAAAAAAGATAAACCGCACCTGCATTCCAAAAATAAAACTAGCGTTATACCCTCCTATCACGGCCACTATATCACAAAGTACTGTTTAAAAAATTTGAGAAATTCTGCAGAATCCAGTGTTACCATCAAGAAAATGAAAAAGTTTCGTAAACTACGAGACCTCTGGTCAACCTATTTACAGTACGAAATAGGGTTTAAGTAGACTACGAGCTCGGCTTAACTTGCAGTTCCTTAATATAGGTATTACAAATGCATCTTTTACCTCACAGATACTAAGTAGCTTACGTGTAGTTAGACTTGTCTGTTCAACAAAAACCAAGTATAACAAAATGCTGTTTTTCAACCCCAATAATTATTTACTCGCTCAATTTTAAGGATACCCGTAAAATGCTCGATTTCCATTACTAAATGACATTAAATCGATTAATAATGCAATAAGTGATATAACCATGAACATAAAATTGATTTTTAAAAAAATCTCTGAACCTTTTTCGTCGTAAATATTGTTTATTCTCTTAACCAACCAAAATTTACTAGGTATATATTGTCAAATGATTAGTCCTTCAATTGTTTATTAAATAAAACGAAAATCCATTACAATAAGCATAACTCTAACACCAACGTTAACCTAATACAAATCAAAGCAGTAAAAAAATTATAACAGTATCTTTATACTATGCATAGTTATCTTAGCCGTCACTTTAAACAAATGATCGCATACCTGTGGCATATCAACCTAATTGGGGTCGGCCGCCATGTTTTATTTTAGGGTTATAAGTTATAACTCACACTGCACATTCCACAAGTATTGCCCTATCACAAATAGGAGAGCTTGGGTACAGCTACCTTATAAAAATAACGGTAAGAACTGGTAATAACTTGATGCAGGCTTAAATAACTTGAAATAGCAATCTATTTCAGTTTTATTAATGTTAATGCGCAGTCAGTATGAGCCAACATCGTCACTACATCATATATATATTACAAACATTACAAAAACATACATACTAATGGTATCCATTGATTCGTTTTTTTAACCAAAATAAACATAGGTACTATAACAGGAAATTAGTATTTCATTTTATATACGCATTTACGGTGCAATAATTGTAAGTGTTGCCGTGTGGTGCCGGCTCAGAATGCCACCACCCCATTTCATCCCGTGGGTGTCGTAAAAGTCGACTAAGAGATTAACCGGATGATGGGCAGCAGCGTCCTTCGAGTACATTAACAACTCAACTGCGATCGCCAACCCGTCTGCCAAGCGTGGCGATTATGGCAAGACCCCCCACTGAGTACAAAACACACCATATCGGTCGTTGTGGTGATCTTTGGGGGAGGCCTGTGTCCAGCACTAGATTTCATTCGGCCGAATTGAATTGTAAGTGCATGGGTGCACGCTGCACGTATGTATACAGCACGTTATACACGGGTGCACGTTGCACGTGTGTATATTATTCGTAAACATGCTGCGCGTAGGTATATGGATATAACTAGATATATTTCCGTAAAGTTGTTTACTTGTTTTAATTAAATCGCTTTAATCAAAAGTATCCGTATTCGATAGCTGTTGATTAAAACAACATCTTAACACAATATTATAAAATATCCTCTACCAACAAAACTACTAAAGAAATACATATGTATTTGTAAATAGGAATTAAATTCATCTATGGCTTGTTAATGTAACACATTTTTCAAAAGCGCAGTTCGTGTGAGTTAGTTCCTCGAGCATTCCTTGAATACATTAACACAGAGAAATCAAATTATTTAAATTAACAGGTCGACGCATTTGTTGGGAATCCGAGACTAAAGACTTTTAAGGAGGTAATTTATTCCGTAGAAGATTAATGCCAAGGAGCTAACGGTAAGATAACATTAATTTTTATAGCAACTGCATTTTGATTGCTACATTTAGGGTTATGTATTCAAACCTTCCTGTTTTTCATATCTATCCGGATCCGTCATCTATCCGTGTGTCTCAAAACGGTATGTGGCTGCCAAGCAGTAGTGTTTAAACTTTGAATATAATGTGTTCCGGTTTGGAGAGCACTATAGCTAGTGAAAATGCTGGGGATAATAGACTATATAACTAATGTCTTAAGGTAACGAGCGCAGTGTGGTGCCCCGCAAGAGTAGTCCTGGGTAGCATTACAATTGTTAAGGGCAGGTGTACTACTTGTTTGTCTCGTCTTTTATTTGTACTTTCTTTAAATCTTGGATCGCGGCCTCTCACCTCTGGCTCACTTTTCATCATTTCAGCCGAATAAAGTCCACTGTTGGACAGAAACCTTCCCCAAAGATTGCGACAACGACTTTGTGTTGTGTGCTCATTGGAGGATTTTGCCATAATCGCCACACTTGGCAGCAGTTGAGTTATAAATGCACTTGAAGGACGCTGCTGCCCATCCTCCAGCTAATCCCATAGTCGCCGTATACGATACCGACGGGTTGAGATGGGGAGGAGGTATTTTTAGCCGGCATCACATGGCAACTATTCACATGTAAATGATTTACCTACATGATTAAAAATGTATATATTTTATCCTTAATAATCCTTGCTTCCTTGCAGGCTGTCAGATACATAATAGTAGACATTTGCATAACAGTTGGGATCGATAGTTCAACGCACTCCTGCTTTCTGAGGCAAGGTGGGGGCAGTCTGGACAATATACCATATTCTATGTATAGTGAAGTTTCATACTGCCGCCAAATTGCGTTATCCAATCACATCGTATTTACGATGCGTCGGATTTAGACGTTATACGGTATCGGTGTGGATAAGTGTATCAATTAGTGTTGATTAAACAATTATATATAAATTTAACAACAGACGGCACTGTTGGTGCAATGGCTGATACCGCGCTCCGGGTCGTGGGTTCGATTCCCGCACGAAACAAATATTTGTATGATCTGCAGGTAGTTGTTCCGGTCTGGGTGTGTGTCTGGTCTGGGTGTATTGTATATGGAATTAATGTCTGTAAACGCACCCACGATACAGGTGAAATCCTAGTGAGGGGCAACGTTTAAAAATATCTGCACTGGATTAACAGTCCACGTAGGCTGACTACTACATCCATGAATCCTTATAACACCACACATGCGTATGTCATTCTATCACGTCCGTTATTTTTTCATGTGTCGTCATCATCATTTCGGCCGAATAAAGTCCACTGCTGGACACAGTGCGGTGTTGTCTACAAGTGCGGGGAAGGGGGGATTGTAAAAGATCCCTCGAAGCGTTCCTGCGCGCCACCGACTTCTCGTGGGTCGCTCGGTGTGGGCACGCAGATTTCCCAGTCTACGCACCCGCAAACCCAGAGGCCTTCCGCCTGACTAGATTCACTCCTATACCTGCACACCACGCGGCATTTTGATCAGCATTTTTTCATTCACGATTTACATATTCAATTGTAAACGAGTAATTTAATTGAACAATATTTTAATCAAAACTCCGCACGACGTGGTACAATTGAATTTATACAATTAATGTAATTCGAAGTAACCGAACATCGGAAGCTTGTTTTCCAGTTAATTAATTTTATAATTAAGTCACACAATATTTTGTCGCTTGTTTACTTATCCGCTATGACGTAGTTTTTTAATTAGTTTCTTTGTTGATACGGACTAAGGTTTTTTATACAACCCAGTGGCGAGACTACCAAGTCAACGAAGTCAAAGTCTGAGTCAGATATCTTTATAAACCAATTACTGTCACTTATGGAACGTCATAATAATTATGACGTTATAACGACATAAGTGAAAAACAAACATAACTTAAATTATTTAAGTTTCACGGTTCCAGTTAGTTGAATCCTATGGAGAAGAGCTAGGAATAAACTTCATGGAAACTCCTTTAAAATAATTGAGATTACAATGTTGACTGATACAGATGATGGTAAAACATATAACGAGAATAATGTAGGTTAATGTGTAAAGAACTTCATCATCATCATCATTTCGGCCGAATGAAGTCCACTGCTAGACACAGGCCTCCCCAAAAAACAGCACAACGACCGATATGGGTTGGTTGTGGGCTCATTGGCGGGGTTTTGCCAAAATCGCCACGCTTGGCAGACGGGTTGGCGATCGCAGTTGAGTTGTTAATATAAAACCTTGTTTTTTATAAAAGATACAAAATTATTAATTATAGAAAAAAAGCTTGTGAAATACAAGCTTTTATGTAATATTTTTGTTTTTTTCTAAACAAACCCTTTCATTTGATACCCGTATTATGGGAGTGCATAAAAAATAACTAGTCCGCAATCTTTGGGAGTCCGCCATATTAGATTTAGAATGACGACACTTAGCTTACCATGGTTTGTCATCCAAACTAAACGTGTATACAAAATTTCCGCTCAATCTTTTGGAGGTAACTGTTTTAAAATTCACTTGTAAGATTTTACCCATACTAACAAGGCACGTTAAATAAAAGCTTGTAAAAATTACACGCAGAACTGGTCCTGGGTAGTAAAAAAACTAAAGTTAAAAGCCACGCGTCAAGCTAAAAATCAAGCGAATCACTTGGTCGTCTCATTACTTGCATTATTTATAAAAATTCAAAGTTCACTGTGTCATTAAAATTAAGTCCTAAGACCATGTAACTATAGACTGATAGTATTAAAACAAAAAATCTATTACTACCTCTTACAAGTGCGCGACGTCATATGAAAGAAAGAGATGTCTATAGAGCTTTGGTTACAGCAAAATAATCCAATGGTATTGTATAATAGTAACAATCCACTTTCTGTTAAAACTGTTAGCGTCGTGTGTTAACCAGATGGTTTCAGGTAAATACAGCTGTAGGCGCGCAACGTTTCAAGACGTGCGCGAGCGGTTAGTGCTTTCTCTTTTTATCACACGTGTATTCACATTACGATGACAAATGACGGCACGGTTGGTGCATTGGCTGATGCAGTCGGCTGCTGCGCTCCGGGTCGTGGGTTTGATTCCCGCACGGAACAAATATTTGTATGATCTGCAGGTAGTTGTTCCGGGTCTGGGTGTTTTGTATGTGGAATTTATGTCCATAAAATGCACCCACGACACAGGATAAATCCTAGTATGGGGCAACGTTAAAGTATTTAATATTGGAAATTTGTTCATCTTAATAGGCTCTATCTATGTACGTAGGTAATACTATATATTTGATTAAGTCCGATTAACAGATTAACGTTGTCAGGAGGCAGGTCTTATACGTGATCGGATCGGGCAAGATCTCTCTCTGCCAGCAGTAGTGTCGGCTATGTTGGCAGAGCACGAAAACTGGAATGCAGTGGTCTCCTTCTGTGAGAGCGTCATGCTCCAGAAGGAGACCGCAGAGCGGGATCGGGAGAGGGCCGATCCCGCTCGAAGAAGAAGGAGACGGCGCCAGGGTAACAACCACCCTGGCGCCTAATTCCGATACGCCTGAAAACCCCTGCCGTTGCTATAAGGTGGGGGACCTCTGGGTTCGCGGGTGCGTAGATTGGGGAATCTGCGTGCCCACACCAAGCGACCCAAGAGAAGACGGTAGCACGCATGTGGTCACGCGCTGCCGTGGGACGCTTTGGGGGATCCTTTACAATCCCCCTGGGGGGGGTCACCGCTTTACAGTCACCCTCTCCGAGATGTGCCAATAGGCGTGGCACCAGTGGGTGGCTCTAGTGTCTAGTGTGATCATACGAGGACCTGGAGCCTCCCTTAGGTGCCGAAGATGACCGCTCCAGTGGTTTTAGCCGGTAGGAGTCCGGCGAAAATAAAAGAAGGCTTTATTAATAAGTTTTTATTACACGTCACTAGCAAGATTAGAGAAAAACAAGGACCTATTATTTTATAGCATTGTTGGTACAAACCAAGTCAACAAATTGTGTCGTAAAAGATGAATAAGGAACTATACCACAGGGAAGGGCAGCAGCGTCTCTTGGTAGGATCCGCAACCATACCGCGCTCACCAACCCGCCTACCAAGCGTGGTGAGTAATGCCAAATTCCAATTTCCCTCAATATGACGACACAATAATTGTGGAAATCGATGAGTAACTGAGTGAGTTAAAGGTTAAATGTATTATACCTTCGAGGTGTACCGCCTAAATCTTTGGTAGGTACATAATGATTCATCAACCTTAACTTTAGATAGGCCCAATATTCTTCTCCAACTTTTATTGTTATAAGATTACATAATCAAGCCAACATTCTTAAATCTTCAGCTAATCATCTAACACGTACCATATTAATAATTAAAAACTCAATAAAATTATGATTACGTTATTTTTTTATATGAAAGTAAATATCCCGCCATTTTTACAACATGTCAAAATCAAATTACTTTTGTTACTTCATAAAGGTAAAGGCATCGCGCAAGGTCTTATCAGCTGCCATTGCCAGAACATTATTTATTACTCGTTTTATATCATTCACAAATATCGACACGGAATCCCCGACCACAGCAGTCCCCTCACCAATATCGCACTGCCTAGCAACTAGCCTCTCCTATGTACGTATATGTTGCCAGACGGCTAGACGTCGAGACAGGGGGTTGCACCCGCTTAATGAAATCACGAAAGTAAGTACCTTCTATAGTGACAATGAGTTGGTAGCCATTTTAGCCCCTCGTTGAGGAAGTTTCTTTTAGTCGATTATTGTTACAGAGGCGAATTTTGCAATCGATTCGTCGGGTTTCACGCGCGCAGAACGATATTTACGTCTTGTACGGGAAAAAATGTACACGTATTTATTTTGAGACAAATTTTAATCATCATCATTTCAGCCATTTACCTATCCCTCCCCCATAGATCTACACAATTGTTTTATTTTGGGGGGTATTTGCCGATACTCACCACGCTTGGCAGGCGGGATGGTCAGCGCAGTATGGCTACTGATCCACAGAAGGGACGCTGCTGCCCATCCCTTTGGTTTAGAGACCCTTTTTAATTTTTTTCATTGGTGCCCAGTGGAATTTCTACATGGAACTTCCTTCGTCCCGGAGAAGGGCGAAGGGGTATTTTACAGTCACCCTCTCAGAGATGTGCCGATAGGTGTGGCACCAATGGGCGGCTCTCGTGTGATCGTACGAGGACCTGGGAAAGGAAGGAAAGGAGGAAGGAGGGCTCCCCTTAGGTGCCGAAGATGATTGCCCCAGTGGTTTTAGCCAGTAGGAGTCCAGCATACCCCTCCGTCCTTCCCCGCGGCGGAGGAAGTTCATAAATAATTTCCACGATAGAATTTATTTTTTTCGCGACATTATTGCACAAGTCAAGCTGACACTCGAATCATTTCAAATACAAAAATAAATATGTATGTAATATAAAGTAAGTAATATAAACAAACAAGTAATGAAATGTGTTTAAATTAGACTTAATTGAACTTGGTTTTAAATCAAGTTTTCGGTGGCTATAGTTTTTATAGCACAAAATGGAGGTTCAATTTTGATGGTCATTTACTTTTTAGTATAAAAAGTATTTTTTCTAGAGGTCAATTAAACATAAGCCCATTTTAATCTATTTCAATTTAAATGTGACGTATCTACACGTGAGCAATCAGTGTGCAATTGCCATATTGTCATTACCGAATGAGCGAATGAACGAACGAATGAACCGGTGATTGCAACAAAGCAGCTGCTGTGGAATAATGACACATGGTTTTCAAAAACGGAAAAGTAATTACTTTTTCCATTTAAATGCATTTTTATTATTTCGGTCCGATTCGATTTTTACCACTGGCCAGGTATGTTAATACTACTAAATTGGGATGAGAGCTTATGCCTTGAACACATTATTCGTGATAGTGACATTTCGCGATTGATATAATGAATGATGGTAAAAGGTAATTTAGATGTGATTTAAAATAAAGCATCACTCTTTCTCTCTGTCTAGCGAAAGGAAGGCGACTGTTAAAAGACCGCCGCCCACGCACTTCTCGGGAAGGAATTGCAAAGGATGCCGCCAAGCCAAGGTTTATAGACTCACTTCTTAAAGACTAGTTTGCGGGTTCAGGACCTGGCAGGTACTAGCGTGAATTTTTCATTGTCTAATGTACTTTCTTAGTTAATCTCGGACAACACTGACTTTAACGGTTAAGGAAAACATTGTCAGGAAATCTGGACCTAATGATCTGTAACCGCCAACACGCAGTGAGCAAGCGTGGTGATCAATGCTGCTGCTTTGCCCTGCAGTAGAAAAGTAACCGGCTTAACTACTATACAGAAAATACGTGTTGTTACTCTGCCATCATGTCCAGAAATAATTCGAATGCAACGCCCCATTACAACCACAGTCGTTAAGCGTTATAGATTTGATTTTCTCTGAAAATCTCAATAGTTTTATTATTATGGATTTTCCTTATAAAATATAAATAAATGTTGCTTTGTCGCTCATTTATTACAATAAACTCATATGTATTTCCTTCCATCAAAGGTTGACAGCCGCAAATATAATTCACTCGTAAATATTTTAAGAATGATTTATATAGATATTACAAATCACTCAATACATTTTTTAACATGGGTGTAGCCTCTTCCTACTTTCTTGGTCCTCTGTTCTGAGGATGGCGAAGGGCTGTGCCGGTATCTTACCGACTAAAACCTTCACGGTGTTTGTTCGATTGCACTGACGCCGGAAGTACGTGATTCGCTCGAGCATTTAGGACTTACGACGTCCGTAACAAGAAGATAAATCTTAAGTGGAGTTGGGCTGGACATTTGGCGGGATGTCCAGAAACACCAACGGCCCGCGAGTCACTTGGATGACAGACGCACAGGCTAGAGGATGATGGAAAAACAGAAAGGAGGCCTACACCCAGCAGTGGGCTATTCAGGGCTAGAATTACGATGAAGATTTACACCGCTGCCAGGTCCCCGTTACCGATAGAGGCTCGCGTGGAGCACGGTAGCGCACCGCCGTCGACTCGAGCCTGCCTATGATCGGGTGACGGACTGTGCTAAGGTCTGTTTTCCACTATGGGGCTAGTCGCGGACGGCTAGTCGCGCGCGATTCCTATTTATACAAAGAAGTCATAGGCACACCCGCCCACGCGTTTTCGGCGCGGAACGGCAAAAGAACGCGCGTCTCAAGTAACCAAGCGTAGATGTTGCTACTTACAATTGCGTATACGAAACAAAACCTAACAAAAGATGTATCCAGAATTATGATTTTGTTTCCTTTTTAAGAACAAGTTAACACATTATATATATATATATATATATATATATTATATCACTCACCTTCGATTTGCCGATGACATCGTAGTCATGGCAGAATCGCTGCAAGAGCTCAGCACAATGCTCGATGATCTCAACAGAGTTTCCCAACAGGTGGGCCTTAAGATGAACATAGGCAAGACAAAAGTCATGTCAAATGCCCATGTCGTGCCCATCCCAATATCCGTTGGGAGCTCTGTTCTCGAAGTTGTTGACGAGTATGTCTACCTAGGACAAACTGTCCAGTTAGGTAGGTCCAACTTCGAGAAAGAGGTCAATCGTCGAATCCGACTCGGCTGGGCAGCGTTCGGGAAACTTCGCAACGTCTTTTCGTCGACAATACCACAATGCCTCAAGACGCAAGTCTTTAACCAGTGTGTGTTACCAGTGATGACATATGTAACAGAGACGAGGTCACTCACAATGGGCCTCATAAGAAAGCTCAAGGTCACTCAGCGAGCTATGGAGAGAGCTATGCTTGGTATTTCTCTAAGAGATCGAATCAGAAATGAGGAGATCCGTAGAAGAACTAAAGTTGTCGACATAGCTGAAAGGATTAGTAAACTGAAGTGGCAATGGGCAGGGCACATTACTCGTAGAACTGATGGCCGTTGGGGCACAAAGGTTCTCGAATGGAGACCGCGCACCGGAAAACGCAGCGTGGGACGATCTCCAACGAGGTGGACAGACGACCTGGTGAAGGTCGCTGGGAGTCGTTGGATGAGAGCGGCATGTGAC
The DNA here is from genome assembly GCA_947459985.1 of Diloba caeruleocephala. Lineage (NCBI taxonomy): Eukaryota > Metazoa > Arthropoda > Insecta > Lepidoptera > Noctuidae > Diloba > Diloba caeruleocephala. The sequence goes on along the minus strand of OX381625.1, from coordinate 5,212,243 downwards.
CGCTCGTTGTGGAAATCTAAGGGGGAGGCCTTTGTTCAGCAGTGGACGTCCTGTGGCTGATATGATGATGATGATGATAACACATTATTTCATTGCCGAAAACGAGCTGATTATAGAATACAGTTGCTAATGACAGTCGCACCAGGCGTCAACTCTTCGAGGCCGAAACACAGAATAGAGACATGGCCGAAGATCAAACATTTGCAGCCTAACACAGTTAACAACTCAGACAAGTCACAGATGTCGAAGTATATGTTTTGACCGCAATTCCTTAAATGCAATGAGCATAGAATCATGACATGTGGGCCGGCTAAGAATAGCACCACCCCATCTCATCCTGTGAGTTTCGTAGAAGGCAACTATGAGATTAGCCGAAGGATGGGCAGCAGCATCCTTCGAGTACATTTACGACTCAACTGTGATCGCCAACCCGCCTGCCAAGCGTGGTGATTATGGCTAAACCCAATCGCACGCAACATACCCAGAGTGGTCGTTGTAACAATCTTTGGGCGAGGCGTGTGTCCAGCACTGGGCTTTATTCAGCTGATGCATGACTACTGATTTTCAATGTTATGTAAGAGTGCCAAAAAGTCATAATTAACCTTCTTAAGTGTATTTAGCTAGACATATCTTTCTCAAAAATTAAAGATCCATAAAAAAGGCCTCTATCAATCAATAAAAAAATTGATTACTTAAATACATTCTCAAACTTTAATTAATATCGCGAAGAAATTTAATTATGAATTTGGCAGATTTTATTACTTTTCACGGAGATTGATTACAGGCGCCATTTTTCTTTTACAATAGTTTAATTAACACGATGGCCTTTAGAAAATGGCTTCAGTGTCTACCTTCCATTTGCGTATTAGTTGTTGATTTAAGGTAGATTAATATCTGTACAAAAGTTTGAAGTATCAATTAGTATTATATATAATATAAAAGCTTGACTTACCTTTAATTTTTTTTTTGACCGCGCTATCAAGTTATACACACAGCCGAAGAGGCGATTGTAACTTATAATAGCCAATTTTAAAAAGTAACTTTTGCTATGCTCCGTTTAAACATGATAATTCATTAGGGTTAGTACTTTTATTTAGACAATGAATGCTTTGAATGTATTATAATTAAAAGCGGTTTCGTAATGACGTCAGACGGTGGTAGGTTAAAACATACCCCTAAATTGTGTTAAAAGCCTGATCTTTGTTATAATATTTACATCCTCCATTTTAATTATGTTAAGAAAGTTTTAATAGCATGCCGAAATAAGGAACCAACGTACTTTCCGGATCTACTTAGACTTTGACAAGGAACTAACTGCCTCGTATAAAATTACGTAAGTCACTCGATTGCCAAGACATAAAAACGAAAATATTTTGAACCGGCGCCGGCGTCACTGCCTTGCTGTCACGTATAATATATGCCGTAAACTGGAATTTTGATATTGACATAAATTATCAAATTGCCATGTAATCGATTACTCTTTTTCCTTTTTTCTTTTTTTTATGTCAACCAAAGGTCGTCCACTGCTGAACAAAGGCCTCCCCACAGATTTCTATAATTGTATCGTGATTTTGGGGGGGAATTTGCCAGTACTCCTAACGCGTGTTGATGAGCGCAGTATGGCTACTGTTCCATAGAAAGCCCACCCCACTGGTCATCAATCTATTAAGTAACAGCAGTTTCTATTTTATTTCATGATTCCATTTCATTTCTATATTTTGACACCACCCCTGAGCTTGGGTCCGAGCAAGTTAAGAGCCCTAAATCAAAATATTCTATGTGATCCAGCTTGACCCTCCCCCCAACAACGTCTAAAGCTAAGGCCCGAGTCCCACTAGCCCTGGGCGGTTTGCTAGGGGGCTCCTCATAACAAAAAGTAGGCTTTGAAAATCGTAAATTTTCATCCTTCCGGAGGAGGCTTGTAGTTCATTTTCTATGTCACTTAGCGACATTATGGTCCTACAGGCATTTTGGAATCGTTTAGGTATGTTTACTTATTTTACACGATAACGTTATCCAAACCATTTTCCCTCGATTTATACCGCAACGTCGTCATCATCATTTCGGCCGAATGAAGTCCAATGCTGAACAAAGGCCTCCCCCAAAGATCACCGCAACGACCGATATGGTTGTGTTGTGGGCTCATTGGGGGGTTTTGCCATAATCGCCAAGCTTGGCAGACGGGTTGGCGATCGCAGTTGAGTTGTTAATGTTCTTAAAGGACGCTGCTGCCCATCCTCCGGCTAAATCCTTAGTCGACTACAAGCACTTAAAAAAAAAAAAAACTTTTACGACACCGATGGTAGGAGATGGGGTGGTGGTATTCTGAGCCGGCACCACCTGGCAATGTCTCCTTTGTTATTTTATATTAATTTATAACGTAATACAGATAACAATAATTGTAAAAGGTTTTTTGTCATAACACGTATTGTCATTGCTGTTCTTAAAAAAAATACAATACCAGTGATGTCAAAATCAATCCTTAGTCACATTTTAAGACACCCATAAGAGAGGATGATGGGGAGAGGTGGTTATTTGCCTGAAACCATGCGCAATCACTGACACGCCGATATTTTGTACGACAAAATAAAAATAAACGTCTGGCAGAATGTGGCCAACACTGTGACATATCGGTCGATTGACAGCATCATAATTTTCCGGCAGAACGACACAAGAGCCGTGCTAGCCATTGGTACACAAATAAGGTATTTTTTATATCAATTGTGCAAACCGACAAACGTGGTCTATCTAACATATGAAAAGTATAGCACTTCGATTAAAGTTATGCGCCTCGGCAATCTTCGTGTTTCCGAATCAGTACGAATGTGCAACCTATGTCCGAAGGCCACGTTGTTCTTTTACGAGATACCTATTCTTTTTATCATTAATTTCTCGCTTTGTAACAATAAATATCAAGATCGCACGTATTTCCGAAGCTAGAGGAAGGTTGTAGAGGCGCATAACATTAAATGTAGTAAGTACCTACTGTAGGCATGTCGACGGCAATCGTAGAGCTCTCCCTAGACGATCATGGTGCAGGCCCCTGCTTAACCTAAAAGAGAAGGCAGCATGATTTGTAAAACATACGTTACGAAAACTAGTTCTATCTCCTAAGATTTTCTTCATTTCAAACGGAAAGTAAAATTTCTCAATGAATACACTCGGCAGCTTTTAGAAGAGTCTATTTCTGACTGTTTATTTGAGTTCGCTGCGAACTAATCAAAGTTTACAAACGAATCGAGTAGAACGAGCGATTTCAATCTGATTGAAAACCATTTTTTAAAGATGAAGATGATGATATTATTTAGGTAGGTACCTATCAGTCTTTTTGTGTATTGATGACCATGATTGTGCTTCAAATAGACTGTTTTAATGATATATTTAGTAATGTTTTGGATTTCGCGATTATTACTCATTATAATAAAACACTTTTAAACGGATTTTCGAACGGACGCGTATATTATAGGTTTTTGTTTTTCCTGACGTCAAGCATAGACGCTCCACAAAGTCTGCAGTGTGTAAACATGCCTTAGGTAAACCTAACCATTTTCTTCGTTTTGATCAACCTCAAGTCCTCGCGAAAGAGAACCGATATGTACCTAGAATGTTTTGTAAGGCTAATTAAATTAAAAAACATCCTAATTTTAATAGAGAAGATGTTTGGCAGGTACCACCTGGTTGGAATCCAGTTATTAAAATCCCAAACAACACACCACACTAAAAAACATCAAGACACTGTGAGTGATTACTGCGTGCATCGAAACTAAGTTTTGGTTAAATTGTACGGTAGATAAAATAAAATCATCGTATCAGCCACAGGTCGTCCACTGCTGAACAAAGGCCTCCCTTAGATTTCCACAACTAGCGGTCACATGCCACTCTCATCCAACGACTCCCAGCGACCTTCACCAGGTCGTCTGTCCACCTCATCGGAGGTCGTCCCACGCTGCGTTTTCCGGTGCGCGGTCTCCATTCGAGTACCTTTAAAGTAAAACTAAATAACTTTTTAAAATCTGTAACGACGCCTGTCACCTTAGTCATCCTGCGACCACGAACCCTGCAGTGTTTCTAAACGTCAGGAAAGACAAAAATCTATAATATATGCGATATAATCCGTTTAAAAGTGTTTTATTATGTCGTTTGATGTCAATGTTTTTTATTATTTCCTTTAATATATATAATTATTGATATTTAATATCATTATTATAATTATAATTAGGCATTAGATTGATTAAATAAAAAACATATAGAAAGTTCTAGTTTAAGTGACGGTGGAAGCAAATCCGACGAACACATGGATGCAGTTACTAGTTAGGTTATTATTCATTTTTATATAAGATATATATCGTACATATAAACAAAAGTGCTTTTTATTTTTTACCTCTCCCTGCCTATTAATTACTGAGACAATTGTACTTACGGAGTAAACTCCAGTCGTGCGTCGGAGCTGACCCACATGCACTTGCGTTTTACCTGACGTATCGAATACTTTGCAAGGTTCGTGGTGGCAGGATGACTAAGGTGACAGGCACCGTTACAGATTTTAAAAAGTTAGTAATTTTTCCTGACGTTTTGAACACTTTGCATTTTGCAGGGTTCGTGGTCGCAGGATGACTAAGGTGACAGGCGTCGTTACAGATTTTTTTTTATTACCAAAAATTTTACTAAAATCTATAATATACGCGATGTAATCCGTTTAAAATTGTTTTATTATGAGTAATAATCGCGAAAACCTGAGACATTACTATCAAACAACATTTGACACATACATGACTTTAACGCAGAAGGTGCGCAGAAAAACGTAACGCATTTTAGTTAACGCTCGACAAAATTTCACTCATCATAATTTTTTCATACCATGGGCCTTATATATAAATTGATTCTTAAGGAGTAAACTCCAAAAATCTATATCTATACTATATTATGTCTGTAAACATTTCCTACCCAGGATAAAGGACAAACCATCGCAGGGTGTCGCTTTCAGACATTGAATACTACGTTATTAGCAGGAGGCTGCATCTTTCATTCTTTTAACCGACCGCTTGGGAAGAGGAGTGGGGAGGAGGTAGCTTATCTCTTTCCGGTAGCCGAGAACCATGGCCAGTAGGGGTTACAATAGTTTATATAGTAATAATAATAGTAGGTATATAATAGGTAATAATTATAATAGGTTGATTATTAGTTGGTCAGTTAGAGTCCAATAGGTGTTAATAGGTGGACAGACGACCTGGTGAAGGTCGGTAGTCGTCGGATGAGGGCGGCATGTAACCGCTCTTTGTGTAAATCTATGGGGAGGCCTTTGTTCAGTAGTGGACGTTCTTTGGCTGATGTGATGATGATGGTGTGTTAAATCTACTGCTAAAAAACGGGCCTCATTGTGGGCTAAAATTGCCATAAACATTACGTTTGGCAGATTGGTATGATGTTACTGTTATATTTGGTGCCGCGGTTTCATGCTGACAAAGCGTGCACCTGACAGCCGGCCAGAGGTAAGTGGAAGGACACCGTGGGGTTTTAGCCAGTAAGAGTCTGGCATGCTCCTCCGCCCTTCCCAAGGCGGAGGAAGTCCACGGGGACTGCCCCACGACAAAAAGACCAAATAAAAAAATGGTCGAGTGTGAGTTTCTTTTCGTAATCAAAACGGAAACGCGTGTGACGTGTTTTTACCGCGTTCGATTCTCCAATTGCTTGAGGAGTTTGGAGCGAGCGAGTCCAGCGCCGAACCTCTGCCCTCTCATATGTCTTCAGATATCTTTTTATTTTATTGATGTCAAGAGGAAATTCTACATGGAACTTCCGTAGCCCCTGGGAAGGGTGAAGGGGTAGCCGGACTACCGGCTAAAAACATTGGACCGGTCATCTTCGCCACCAATCATCAACCATCACACTAGAGCCGCCTATTGATGCCACACCTTTTGGCACATCTCGGAGGGGATGACTGTAAAGCGGTCAGCCCGTCTAGCGGAGGGCAGACGGCTGTAAAAAGGCCGCCCCCCAGGCACTTCTCGGGGAGGATTGTAAAGGATCCCCCCAAGTCTTGCTGTGCGCTGTGCTGCGCACACGGCGGCACGTGACCACGTGCGCGCCACCGACTTCCCGGGGGTCACTCGATGTGAGCACGCAGACTCCCCAATCTGCGCGCCCGCGACCCCCGAGGTCTTCAGATACCTAGCTAAAATAATGACCTGACATTGTAATGTATAAATGCATGTAGGTACTTTTAATCACCACTTGTGGTTAAAAGAAGCATACATTTTTAAAGTTATAATAATTGTTTTCGTCCTCCGCGCCGAAGTAAACACATATTATAAATGATATTCTCGACAGGAAGACCGATCATCGATAAGTCTTTTTGTACGTAATCGTTAAATCGATTCTATTGTTCGGTAATCGATTAATATAACGCTGAGTAATGATACTGTAAGCACAGTCAAACGTATCCCTATTAGAATATTAAATGTAGATAAAATGTTTCTTTTTACATTTTATATGAAACAGGTAGAATAGGTGTTTTTACTTTGGCCATAAAAATATCATCCCTTTCGTACTGTATTCTAAACGTTATAAAAAAATTATTACCGGTGGTTTTTCTTATGTCTCTAAAGTGCCCAAAGTATCATGGCCTTAAAAAAAAAACAACACCTAGTTGTGCCTTAAAAAATAGAGCTATTACTTACCATAAGAATAATAAATAATTATATTTATAATTTAATCGCCATTAGGATAAGGCCGCGGTCATTGTTCCATTATTTTTATTAAAACATTTATTTTCCTAGCATTGTTATTCTAATGATGCACAATAAAGAATACTCTATTACATTCTATTCTATAATAATATTTATTATTCGTATGCTGTTACCGCCAAAGTTATAAATTAGTTAAATTGTAATACACCTAGAAGTGTTTCAAAATAAAAACAGCATTCCGTTTTATTCCTTTACTGAGCTACGATTTATTTAAAAAATACCTCTAAAAGAAAACATTACATTCAAATTTCCCGGTAATATCATACTGGCTGGTTAACTAATAAGGATATAGGCCACATAAATCGTGTTACCAGGTGCATGACCGATTTACTCATTACAATTATGTAGGTAGGTAGGTAGGTACGTATAAGAATTATAAAGGAACAAAAACTCAACGCGTTATTGTGACGTGAATATTTTTATATTGACGCCTATGGCAATGACCGCGGCTGATGCTCGGTTCACGGCCGTTTAAAAAAAGACGTTTATGTTTTAAAAACGCTTTTATCCTTGTACGCTTGTAATTGGCCGAGCTGGATCTTCGGTTTGTTCGTATTCGTATGATGAATGCACCATTTTTGTACACTGTACACCCCACACTCGAAAATAAATAAACGGTCGACAGGCAGCGACACAGGGCGCTGAGGGCGGCACCCCCACAGCGGCAAGCACGCACACCAGCGCGACGGAGGGCGCCTGAGAGGGCGCTACCGTCGCTCAGTCTCGCGCCGGCTACCGCTCAGGTCGGACGTTAGTCGCTTTGTGCGATGTGATCGGAAAATAAACTAGTTTTGTTCCGGTACGACATACCGCCTCTGTGCGCTGTTAAATTTTACGTGTTTGTGGACATACTGTGAACGTGATTTTTATCTAACGTGAAAGGTTGGTTATCCCCTTTTGAAGTTGGGAGTTTATTGTAGCCGCCCGTCTTGTCTACACATGTTCATTGTTTACATCTGTAGTTATAGGCATGTGTTTAGTTTTTTACTCCTATCCCTCGTAATGTGAGGATTTTATTAATAAACGGGTAGTTCAACGCGTTGGATGAATCATAAAGCGGAGTACCCACATTGAATAAGTCGTTTCTATTTCCAGATAAACTGTTGGGATTGATTGGGAGCCGTTGACTTGTGTTGAAACAAAGGTTTACATTGTCGGAAGGTGAACGATCTTCATTCGACTCGCTACAGGTATGTTTGAACAAGAAATTCATTCATCGGTACACAGTCGCACGCCTACGGATCATATATTTTTTGAATTTCGAATTCATTTGAACACATGTTTCTACGAACGTTACAAATCTTTAAATTCACTTCAAATAGAGTCACAATGAGTCAACTTTTATGAAGTTTAAACGTCAAATCCTAGCCCATAGATTACACCGGTGTCCGCATGACTAATTACAATTTGAAATGCCTACAACGTATCTGTCGCACGGAAACGAAGCGTAATCCGTTTTTGTGTCATTGACCTGATTGTCTATGCTTAAGTAGGTAAGAAGTTATTTTTTGCGCAAATTACGTGTAAGTTGCGTAACATTTTATCCGTGTACTTGTATGTAATTAAACTATTGTGTTGCATGTCAAAGCAATGGAATCGAGGCTTAGCGCGCCTTATATAATGTATAACCTTTTGTGTGACATTTGATGTTCGAAGCCTTTCAAATCGTCTACTGAATATATCGCTTACTTGTTGCTCCTACTCGTTGGCATACCTAGTGTTGTTATAGTAACATATTTTCGTCGGTCTGTTTTCAAACAAACTATTTTAGGTACGCTGTAGTTCATAGATCAGAAATAATCCGACAGACGTTCCACACAGTAGGGTATTTGTTGATAAATTAGGGTGAACGGCCCAGTAGTCGACCGTTCAAGGTTATATCTCTAGTTTGATAATCCACTGTTTTATCTACACACACATATAATATGATTTATTGTAATGTTTTGTTATTGAATTTGTTAGTTGAGATTACTACGCCATGTTTAAAGTATATTTGATGGTATAATAATCACTAAAATAAATACAAAGAACCCATAATGTCACAATAATATTTTTACTAACTTGTCCGTAACGTCCCTCCCCATTTTTTATAGTCGTAAAGCCGTGGTTCCGTGTATTCATGGATCCATGGTTGCGACCCACGTAATCACCCACGCAAGGCGACATGGCGACTTTAATGATTTACCCACCCGTATAGTCAGATTTTTGAAGTAATTTTATAGTTTTTAGTCTACTTTCAAAAATATAAATCAGAAATAATAACAATTACCGATCTCATTAGATTTATCAGTCCGTTTGCTTGCGTAAAAGTACTTACTACCTACTCCACCTACTCCATGTTGAAGTCATAATTTCATGCAACATTTCTACACAAAACACACAATGGACTCAGTCTCGCAATATCGCATACCACTGCTGGGCATCTCCTAAGTACACTCAATTGATTCGAATAATTTATTCATATGACTTTCACATTTGAATACCAGTTACGATCAGACCCTACATTCTAAATATCATACTTTTCCACGGGAATGTGGAGTCATCAAAATTGTCAGATCTTTTGACAGTCACACGGGTTTCCGCCTACAGACCATTGAACGACATGATTCCTTGACACAAAGGAAACGGCTCATGTACTTTGGTAGATACTGGTGCTCGGTCTGTTATTGCAAGAGCCCTGCTAGGTACTGCTTTACAGTCACCCTCTCCAAGATGTGCCTATAGGCGTGGTAGCATTGGGCGGCTCTAGTGTGATCATACGAGGACCTGGAGCCTCCCTTAGGTACCGAAGATGACTACTCCAGTGGTTTTTGCCGGTAGGAGTAGGGCATACCCCTTCGCCCTTTCCCGGGGCGAAGGAAGTTCATAAAGAATTTCCACTGGGCACCAAAAAAAAAAACGTACCTACCCTGAAACTACCACCCTATTGCCAGAGATTCGCCGCTAAGGCCGCTAAGTAGTAGTGTTTAAATCTCAGACATTACTGTGCTCCGGTTACAAGGGCGGTATAGCTAGTGAAATTACTGGGCATAAGAGACTAAATAACTTGTCTCGAAGTGACGAGCGCAGTGTGATGCCACGCAGGATTTGTCCTGAGTAGCATTACAATTGTTATGGACAGGCCTCACGCTTATTACCACTAGGCGAATGATACGGTCGTCTCGCCACCATGTATTATAAAAAAAAAATACTTTGCTGTCGTAGTTCCTATATTAAAACTCAATACAAAACCGTGTACCAAATTTCTTGAATAATAATGAAATACTTACTTCATAAATTAACATAGATTCGAAAATTCCCGAAGAAAGTGTATTTAGTTGTTGAATTATGCCTACAAAAAAGTGAGAAGTGGTAATAGCTACCTAACCATTATTAGTAATGTCTTAGGTTGCGTGCATCGAAACAATTTTTGATTAGAATTGTGCGGTAGATAAAATAACTTTTAAATTCTGTAACGACGCTTGTCACCTTAGTCATCTTTGACCACGAACCCTACCAAGTGAAGCAAACGTTTGGAAAAATAAAAAATCTATAATTTACGCGATATGTTACGCTAAAAGGTAAAAGTTAATCATCATCATCATCATTTCGTCCGAATAAAGTCCACTGCTGGACACAGGCCTCCCTCAAAGATCACTACAACGACCGATATCGGTGTGTTGCGTGCTCATTGGGGGGTTTTGCCATAATCGCCACGCTTGGCAGGCGGGTTGGCGATCGCAGTTGAGTTGTTAATGTATTCGAAGGACGCTGCTGCCCATCCTCCGGCTAATCCCATAGTCGGCTTTCACGACACCCACGGGACGAGATGGGTTGATGCTAATTGTAGCCGGCACCACACGGCCTAAAAGTTAATGATCACATCTAATAAACAGGTTGGTCTGCACATACGTGAATCGCTGCTGCGCCATCTCACACGGGATGAGGCAGCAGTAATTCAGATAACCATGTTTAGTGAAAACTAACATTGATGTAAGTACTACTAACCTTTTTGAGTCAATGTTACTTGAATAAAGATTTATTTATTATTATAATAACGATTCTTACCGGAAAGCCTTGAAATTACAACTGAAAGTACATCTCCCATTCTCAGAATAGCATCTATATAAGACAGACTATAAAAAGATTCAAACCAGACCGACGGTTATCATTCATATCCACTTAATGACATGCAAACCTCTGCTGATGCTGCTTGATTGATTGTCTCTTACTTCATGAAAAGGGAAGCTTCCTTATAGCTAAAGTTCAAAGAGTTTTCCAGTTCATAACTCAAATATCTTTCACCCTATTTGTCACTTATTATGGGTAGAGGCATTAATACCCGCACTTAGTAATTGGGTCCTTTTGTGGACATTGTGAGCTATGGACGTGCTTGGTATTTCTCTACGAAATCGAATCAGAAATGAGGAGATCTGGGGAAGAACTAAAGTTGCTGAAATAGCTAAAAGGATTAGTAAACAAAGTGGCAATGGGCGGGGCACATATTGGGGCAAAAAGGTTCTCGGGGTGGAGACCGCGTTCCGGAAAACACAAAGTGGAACGGCCTCCGACGAGGTGGATGGACAGACGACCTGGTGAAGTCGCGGTTAGTGCAGTGGCTGATACGGGGTCTGGGTGTATTGTATGTGGAATTCATGTCTGTAAACGCACCCACGACACAGGAGAAATCCTAGCTTGGGGCAACGTTTTTTATAAAATAACAAAAAAGAGGATGGCCTTACAGTTTCAGAGGAACTACCTCCCGCACACGCTCAGGTTGTGGAATCAGCTCCCTACCGCGGTTTTCCCAAGAGACTACAAGGTCTTGAAAAAGTGCGTGAAAAGACTTACCCGCGGGCTGATTACCTAAGTTGCAGACGCTTTGCAACAGGCGTAAATTGCTCCAACGCCGCTGTCAAACGTCACTTTGGTATTACCTATTTGCCGATAGCGACTAAACAGGCGAAGATCTCTGACGCGCCTCAGTCGGACAATCAATGAATTAAAAACGTTCATTCTTTTTAGTTCCACTGGTGGCTACTGGCGCTAGTAACTATGCATCTTCCACAATAGCGGCAGGCGGGTATGCCTTACGTAATACCAATTGTTTTGACGCTTTGCCACCGGTGGATCCTTGGCTGTGCGACGGCCCGGTTGGTGCAGTGGCTGATACAGTCGGCTACCGCGCTCCGGGTCGTGGGTTCGATTCCCACACGGAACAAATATTTGTATGATCTGCAGGTAGTTCCGGGTCTGGATGTATTTATGTGGAATTTATGTCTGTAAACGCACCCACGACACAGGAGCAAAACTAGTGTGGAGCAATGTTTAAAAAAAAAAAAAAAAAAGCTGCTATCGCGTCTGCTGTTGCTGTTTTTAGTTAATCAGCCCGCGGGCTGGCAACGCGCGAGTACGACCTCGTGTTGCAAGCGTTCATAGGTTACGTTAACCGTACCATCAGGCGGGCCGTATACTTGTTTGCCATTTTACCTTTGCGATTGACGTAAAGTATAGTCGGCTGTTGTAGGAAAAATCAAATATTTGAGACCAAAGTACGAGAAAGGTCAGAGTCGAGTTCATTAATCTCGTAAAACGTGAAACGAGTGGAAAAGTTCTTAGTAATAATATTCTACTATCCACTTAATCCCCTATTGTCTATGCAACGATTACATGCTGACATGGCCTTAGATAGTAATTTTATTTATATCTAAGTATTGTTAGTTATTAACGTGGCGTGCATAAATATAAATTAAATTAATATTCCTGTAATATAAAACGCGCCAAAAGTATAGCGCGTATAACTTTGTACAGCCATGCCAGAGTTAGAACCTGCCATCTATACAAATAAATAAAATTGAAGTGTCTGTTTGTAATGTCAAAATAACAGCTTTTTACTAAATGCATATGAACGTATATACGGTACCTATAACAAAAACACTATTTTTAATTTTTTTGTCTGTCTGTCTGTTTGTTCCGGGTAATCTCTGAAACGGCTGGACCGATTTTGACAGGACTTTCACTGGCAGATAGCTGATATTATAAGGAATAACGTAGGCTACTTTTATTTTAGAAAATTAATTAGGGTTCCGCTCAAAAAATAAAACCCTTGAAATCCAATATGTATCTTCTATGTCAAGTGTCTATGTCGAAATACTCTAAATTTCTTTTAAATTAAACGCAGGTGAAACCGCGGGTCGCAGCTAGTTTTGAACAAGAGCACACGGGTGACTTTAGTCACCGTGATTATTTCGTCACTCATATGAAATCAATGCATATGTATGGAAATGTCGCGTCAAGTCACGTCACGTCGTACATCACCTCCATACAATCCCACGGACTTCATAAGAGACAAGTCGCCCGTGCGCTACCTCTTAGGACCTAAGAAGAGCCCGTAGACCCCAGGCCACTAAACTTGCTCTAGTGTGATCATACGAGAACCTGGAGCCCCCCCTTAGGTGCTGAATATGGCCCCGGTGGTTTTAGCCGGCAGGAGTACGGCATGCCCTTCGTCCTTCCACGGGGCGGAGTAAGTTCATGAAGAATTTCCACTAGCCCAATCAAAAAGGCCACCACAACTTATGTTAAATTCCAGAATTCCAGCAAGTTTTAATTTATCCTAAAATGCATTACATAGTTAAATCAGCAGCTTACGCATACACTCGAATCAGTCTTTAACATTTTTAAGCGGGTCCGAAATGACTCGTCCCCTAAGTGGGACCGAGTTCTCTATGATTGCGCCGTCGGGTCTATCTTGAGCTTCGCGCATCACTTGTCGTGGAAGTTACAGTTTCTCAGTGCGTATTTTTATAGAACGTAAACTAATATAAGTGAACAATAATTGTTTTGAAGAAAACTGTTTATTACAGCTCAAAGTCGATAGGCTAGTGACTTATAATACAATAATTAATGTGGTGTTACTTACGTACATTTGTAAATTTATCATGATTAAACAGTATTGCTAGATAAATATGGTGCAATTCATATAGTGAGTACACGAGCATTTGAAGTTAATCTTTTGTACGCGTGATCTGAGTGCTATTTCTCCTAATTAATTGACGATGTGAAAATTGACCTAACTGACATTACATTATGAACTAACAAAATATTTATGTACTGCTCCTGAGTTCAGTCGGGTTTCAAAAATGAATTTTTTTTTTTTAAATATGTTGTACCTACGGTTTTTAATTCGAAGGCCAGTATGATCTCAATCTAGTCTCATTTCAATGTCAATTTTGACGTTTCATCATTTCGGCCGAATGAAGTCCACTGCTGGACACATGCCTCCCCCAAAGATCACCACAACGACCGATATGGGTGTGTTGTGGGGTTTTGCCATAATCGCCACTCTGGGCAGACGGGTTGGCGATCGCAGTTGAGTTGTTAATGTACTCGAAGGCCGCTGCTGCCCATCCTCCGGCTAATCCCATAGTCGACTTTTACGACACCCACGGGAAGAGATGGGGTGGTGGTATTTTGAGCCGGCACCACACGGAAAGTTTATTTAATGTCAATTCAAAATTTGAATAAAATAAGATATTTAAGAATATATATTTAATAAAAAAATTACAATTATGTTTGAATTTTAATTTACGCCAAGCGAAGCGCGCGGTTACGGTAGACTAGCACCAATATAATAAAAATGAAGTGGCCGTGAATATAAAAATAATATTTCTTTGCCATTGTTTAAAATTATCAATGCATGCCATGGGAGGAGAGCACGCGGTGCTATATTCTTAATCCGGACGCCACACACATATTCTAAAACAAATAATATATAGAATTCCACAATTGTGTCATAATTTTGGGAGGGTTTGACAAGCGGGTTGGTGAACGCAGAATGATGCTGTTCCACAGAAGAGACGTTGCTGCTTCATCCCTTCGGTTTAGAATTCCTTAGTCGCCTTTTACGACATCCTTGGGAGGAGATGGAGTGGTGCTATATTCTTAATCTGCGCACCATACGGGGACGGATGAAAAAAACATTTTGATTTAACAAAATATCCTGAAACGTTATATTTTGTGTAAACACCTGCAACACAACCTGCATTTTTGTCGTGCCAAACGCGCTATCGGATCTGTAACTTGAATGTTCTTTGACTTTATTGCCGTTTCGCTTTATTTTCGAGAATCTCTTACGCAATTCCTATGGAAAATTTTGTTACGAAACCAACTGCTGTTTTTACATAATATCAATAACAACCCACAATGAGAGTTTATTAATATGGCCTATATTTGAAAATACACTGTTTAAAATAAGTTTTTCAATAGAATAAAAAAGCAGTCATAGCCTAGTGGTGGATTATCACTTGCGTTAACGGTGAAGGAATAAATCGTGAGGAAACCTGGGGTGCAATTCTCTAAGTTCAAACATCCATACATCCTTGAATACAGAATTTGAAATAACGGTGATAACCCAATTTGGTATTCGCTAAGACTGGTCCTCATGGCTTACCTTCTGCAATGTTTCCGAGAATAACTTCAATCGTGTCTTAGCAAATACCGAGTTGGTTTTACACTGTTATTTCGATTCTGTAGGCATTCAAGTATGTATGGATGTTTGAGCTTAAGGAATTGCACACCTGACAAGGATCCCAAATGTTCTCAATGGTGTGTGTAGTCCGCCAACCCGCACTAGGCCAGCATGGTGGACTAAGGCCTAACCATTCTCATAGTAAGAAAAGGCTCGTGTTAAGCAGTGGGACAGTAGTGGGCTGATTATGTTTGTATGTTATATATGGAATTCCAGCCCCCAACTTACTCTTTTTCGGCTTAAATGTATAATTTTGGGCCTAGCGCATAGCACCTCTGACGATTTAACAATAATAATAATTTATCTTTTCATCTCTCAAAGATATAATACATAACCAAACAAAGGAACACCATTAATAACTTTAGTTATTAATGTTTGTTAGTTGGTTTTGGTTTCTTTGTGAGAGACTGGTGTTAGGACAGGTACCTTGCTTTCTGATCACCAAAGGGTAAGTAGGGTAGGGTTTACTAACATTTAGCTCCTTTGACGTCAGTTTGGCTCCGGTGTTTCACAATTCCAGCCCAAAGATATATTAGACGCTGACGCGGACGAGCCAAGTCACCGGTTACTGTACATTAAAAAAAGACTATATCCGAAGAATTCCGGGTTATTACCGAGTCTGCCGTTTGAAACAATTATGACGTAACTCTTTATTTCATTAAGTTCCATACATCCTTTAAACCCCTATTTTACCATCTTAGGGGTGGAATTTATAAAAAATTACTTCCTTAGTCGTTGCCTACGTTATTAAAAGCACAAAATGCCATAATTCCAAGTTTATACCCCAGCGGTTTAGGGTCTGCGTTGATGAATCAGTCAGTCAGGCAATTATATATAATAATGTCTTAGGTTTTAGCGAGTATTACACATTATAATAAAACACTGCAGTGTTCGAAACGTCAGGAAAAACAAAAATCTAAAATATACGCCATAGAATCCGTTTAAAAGTGTTTTATTATAATTATATATATTTAAACATTCTCCTGCAAACAACAACCCCAGCCTTGGTAAGCTTGAATGGTCATTTTACCTATTACCCTCCGAAATCAGTCTGTCCCTGAGAGAATCGTTTGTTCTGTAGTTACATTTACAAGATAAAACGTACGGTAATCATTTTGGTTTATTAATCACGCATGCGCGCCTGTATTTCCGGAAGGAGGAAGACTTCGCCAAAGATGCTGGTCTTATAATATAATAATTGGGACCGCGCCTTTGCCATGTATCGGATACAATTCCAAACACCGGGCTGCCATGAGATTTTCATCATCATTATCATCACCATATCACCCAAAAGATGTCCACCGCCGTATATCATTTTGGGGGTAATTTCCCAGTACTCAAAACGCTTGGCAGTTGCGTTGGTGAGCGCAGAATGGCTGCTGTTCCAAAGAAGGGACGCTGCTGTCTGTCCCTTAGTCGCCTTTTGCGACATCCACGGGAGAAGATGAAGAATTGCTATACAATCCGGACACCACACGGGCAAAAGACTTGAATAGGAATCTATACAAATAAAGAACATTGAAGTGACTGTTTGTAATCTCATAATAACAGCTTTTTACTAAATACGTATAAAATTATATAGGTATAAAAGTATATAGGGTACTTAAACAAAATAAAAACAAGTAGTTTTTGTCTGTCTGTATGTTCTGGTTAATTTCCGAAACGGCTTGACCGATTTTGACGGGTCTTTCACTGGCAGATAGCTGATGTTATAAGGAGTAACTTGGCTACTAATTATAATTCGATTTCTTTTAAATTAAACGGCGGGTGAAACCGTGGGACACAGCTAGTATCACATAAAATGACCTGAGCCTGGAAATATAATACAGAATATTATGCTCCCGCTACGCTAACAAGTCAATGTGATTATTTTATTATCCAAGTTAATGTGCTTGTTCGTGTACAAATATGGGCTAGTTAAGCAAAAGGTAATCTACCTAAATATTACAAACATTAGTAATCTTTACCGAATAACTACAGATAAATATTCATTTCATATGAGGTCAAATATCTGTAAAATAGGTTTTCACGTGATTCTTTCACGGCACGGATACCATTAAACCATGTTGTCTGAAGCTCTGGATGTTACAAAACCAGATAAATATTATGATGCAGTATATCATGAGTATTTCAATATTAGGTTATTACGTCAAATTGCCAAGCGGAACGGTCGATCTTCGCGGTTAAGCTGCGTTTGTCGCAGTCAAAGTTCGGATGGGTGATCGTTCTTGTGAATAATGTTAAGATGAATGAAATGAAATAAATAAAAACATGGTAAATATCCCGTTTCCAGTTCTAATAATAGTGAATGAAATGAAGTATAATATTTCTTACTTTCTCCTTTGCAATAACTTAAATACTAAGCAACACAGTTAAGGGTGGCTCCTAGTGAGAGTTAGGACTCTGCTTAGATCTTTGCCACTGAACCCTAAGGTTTACCTGGACCAGAATTACAATAGGACAATAGGACTGAATTTAAGGGCATATTTACAACTACTGGCTGGGCTCAAAATAGGTATAATCAGCTAAAAAGCTTAAAGCGGCGCGCATAGTCGAATGCACTCGCTTATCGGTGCAACGCCCGGTAAGGTTAGGCAACGTTCGGCGCGCTCTGTCTTGATGACTCGGTAGTATCTGAACTGACCGCCTCCGTGTGTTGGAGGGCACGTAATCGTCGGTCCTGGTGGTTGTCATTAGACGGTCGGAGACCTTTGGGCGGCTTGAACAACCGATACACTAAGTCGGGCATTAAATAAACGAATGAAAGGAGAAAGCTGCAAATGTGTCGCTTGGTACCTCATTAATACTTGAACCGTGTTCCTTAAGACATAAAACTAGAATTGCGTCACTGTTTTTAGTAGAAAATTTAGACGGAGCCAGCTCGTGTGTCGATATTAAGTCTTCATTTGTATTATCTCTCTCTTTCTCTCTTATCTTATCAGCCCTGGACCTCTAGCCCCCTTCGGTGCCGAAGATGACCGCTCCAGTGGTTTTAGCCGATAGGAGTCCAGGATAGAAGTTCATGATGAATTTCCACTGGGGGCCAATAAAAAAAAGCTATCTGTAGATCATATAAATATGTTCCGTGCGGGGATCGAACCCGGGACATTCTCTTGCCTTAGTCGCCTTTTAAGACTCCCATGGGTAGGGAAGCGTGGTCTATTGCCGGGAACCACGCTGCCAATTTTTGATTACTTAATCTGATCTCGTAGAACTGATGGCCATTGGGGCAAAAAGATTCTTGATTGGAGACGGCGCACCGGAAAACGCAGCGTGGGATGACCTCCAACGAGGTGGACAGACGACCTGGTGAAGGTCGCTGGGAGTCGTTGGATGAGGGCGGCATGTAGCTGCTCCTTGTAAAAATCTAAATGGGAGGCCTTTGTTCAGCAGTGGACATCCTTTGGCTGACATGATGAATCTTGAATATGTACAAAACCTTGTCGCATATGTTTTTACGCATCATCATTATCGTCACCTTATATCGGTCCACTGCTGGACATAGGCCTCTCTCAGCGTGCGTCAAAACACCCGGTTATCAGCATTCCACATACATGCAGCCTGACCCAGGAACCGTCTTCAGGTCGTCCGTCCATCTGGCCGGTGGGAATCCCACACTACGTTTGCCCATACGCGGTCTCCACTCTAGCACTCGTCTACTCCATCGGCCATCGGTCCTTCGAGAGACGTGACCGCCCATTTTTACGCATCATTGGTGCATAAGTAATATCTTACGCCAACCTCACAACTGTCGCGAAACCAAAATGTATGCTACAGCAGTGACATTGTTTTTTCCAACGAATATTCTAGTCTAATTTACCTATCCAACGAACCAAATAAACCCCCTCCCTCTCCCCGACAGTCATTCGATATTTCTATATCAAACTTACATTATTTTCCCTTTGAAATTACTGCATGTGGCCGTTAAACCGCAGACTCGGTACTTTTAAAAAAGGGCTCGAACATACAATTAAAGGCAATCATTCAATTAGACTGGACGTTAGGGCGGCGAGCCGTGGGGTATTAGCTGTTGCCATGGAGACAGTTTTTTTTGTTTATGAAGTTTTAGTATGTACCAAACTATAGCTATCACAAATGAAATTAGTTTATTTAAATAATATTAATAATAAATCCGCTTTATTGGACACCAGAAAGAGAATACAGATATTAATGCAAAAATCAAGTACCGTAGATTGTGTTCACTTTGATTCGCGGGATGACTTTGATCGAAACTTCTTTTTCATGTTAAATCGCGAATTGCCTAGATCAATCTACAGAAATAGAATTGACAGTTAGTGTTACTATCCCAGAAAAAAGTTTGCATATCGCGTTCCGGTCTACCCAATTTCGGACCAAAGTCATCCCGGGAATCAAAGTAACCCCGATTTACCGGTACATAATAATAATAGTGTAATAGTTTTTCATTACATTAGCCAAAAAACGTCCACTGCTGAACATAAGCCTCCCCGATAGATTTCTACATTTGTGTCGTCCTTATGGGGGGAATTTGCCAGTAGTCACTATGCTTGGCCAGATGGAATATCTGCTGTTTTTCTGATGTGACGCTGCTGCCCACGTGTGACGCAGTCGCCTTTTACGACATCCACGGGAGGAGATGGGAGTGGTGCTATATTCTTAATCCGGACACCACACAGACTTATAATAGTTCAGTCCACGCATATACAATAATTGATTGTAGTCAAGAATTTGTATCCCAAGACTTTAATGTCGATACGGAATTATTTAACCAGTATGCATTTGTTTTTTCTTTGGTTCTTTTTAAAAAACGTTGCCCCACACTAGGATTTCTCCTGTGTCGTGGGGGCGTTTACAAACACAAATTCCACACACAATACACCCAGACCCGGAACAACTACTTGCAGATCGTACAAATATTTGTGCCGTCCGGGAATAGAACCCACGACCCGGTGAGCAGCAGCCGACTGTATCAGCCACTGCACCAACCGCGTCGTCAACTTAATGTTGAATTAGAAAAAAATACCATTAATGTAGGGTTGAATAGTTAAATATTGCAACAGCACAATGTAAACAGTGAGACGCAAACATCGCATTTCATTACGTTGTCTTTGTCTTCGTCGATTCGTAACTGACTGCGTACAAAACGCTGTAATGAATATATTATTATACTAAACATTAATTTACCTCCTTATTGAAAGCAACAATCCACAAAATTGGTTACTTGTAAGAACACTCCGTTCTCAACGATTTATTTTCATAGCACCCGAAAAAACACGATAAAAACAGTGTGATCACTCTAGTTCAAACGGCTGGCAATTACGAACTAATCGCTTTTACCAGACATGGGAATCGAAATCATCAGTCACCGACGCAGCTCTTTTTCTAACACACCTTCCCCTTTTGATTTGTTAGTATCATCCAAACTAGGAAGACCTCCAACCGCCCACTATGTTTCCTGTCCTTGTATGTCTTGTAAGTAGTACACGGGAGGAAGGGCATGTCCTATTATACTGGTCATACACGAATTCTCAGAGTTTGTACTATAGTTATTAGCCATGTTTTAACATCCCCTTTTTCTTTGTTTAAGAAGCGTAACACCACGCAAGTTAGTTCTCAAGCCTGTGCCTCGTTTGTGCTGATTTAGTACTAACACTTGAGTCATATGCAGTGAGTAAAATTAGTCATGCGTCTCTTTGTTGATTCCGTTGGTACATTATTAGAGATGTCAGTGTTTACTAAAGTGTTTTGTGATTTATGTACTAGCAACTCAACTGTAGTATTTAATTCAGAATGTTTACTTTAAACCGGTCCAATATTTGGTGTAGAATTGATAGTGTTTCCAGGAATACAGGGCGTGTGCGATAACAAAGGTATTAAAAAATACGATCCGCGCTTTACAACAAAAATTGATTTCTTTCCTAAAATAACTACGCTTGAAAACGTGAATGAAATATTGTGTGTACTTCGTATATGAAGTGTTTTATCCAGAAACGATGCCAATTTTTTGCTGGCTATGTGCGTAAACACTGCGTATGTACTATTTAAATTGAACGAGATACGCTCCTTCACTGGCCTGATGATAATTTTATATACAAATTCGAGCCACGTACACATTTATTTCTAGAATCTTCCGAACAAAGATACAATCTTTTAAAGAGCGTTGACTCCGTTTGTGACCTCACGAAACAATTGTTTTTGGGCCTAGCGTGACGGATTTTAGTCGAGTCATATTGTCACGTCGTCGTCATATAAATCACACGCTTTTATTCAAGTAACTGAACGCTTAACAGGTTTAGTTACTTTATCTTTTAGACTGTCCAAATCGAGCTTGGAGAATTTCTAAACTATCAAAACTCGGAACAAATTTTTTTTATTCCATACAGGCCCTAATAGGCTCTTACGAAAATTCAACTTAAGTGCACGGTTCGGAAAAGTCGGTCCTATGGAGAAGAGCCGGCAAGAAACTCCATGGATATACTCTTTTCAAAAAAAGTTATATTCCAACTTTCTCTCTGAACCACCTTCACTGCTTTCTTTCTTTCTTTCCTTTCGTATGGTTAGTGGAAAACCTTGTCTCAGAGTTGTTCAACCCGCCCAAAGGCCTGCAACTTGGCTTACGGCCGAAATTAATAATCAATCTAATCTAAAACCTTTGGATTTGAGATTAAGAATTTCTGTTTTTGTGAAAAATGTGATCCTAACCAATGATATTTTATACCAAACCTAACACAAAAAATGTTGAATTTCAAATCTTAAATCTAAAGATTTTGGATTACATTGATTATTAATTTGGGCTGTTAATGACAACAACCGCAACCAACATGGAGACGCTCAGTTGAAATATCACTATGCGGTCACCCATCCACAGACTGACCGCGCCATACGTTGCTTAAACTCGCCGATCGTTTACCGATCAGTGAGTGCAACTGGCTCTG
Organism: Diloba caeruleocephala; assembly: GCA_947459985.1. Lineage (NCBI taxonomy): Eukaryota > Metazoa > Arthropoda > Insecta > Lepidoptera > Noctuidae > Diloba > Diloba caeruleocephala. The sequence continues at coordinate 5,190,074 of OX381625.1, read as the reverse complement.
GGCGACTCACCGCTAACCTTGTTTGTATATCATAGACCGCTTTGCGTTTCCTCGTAAATAGTTCCGCAAACATTTTGTAGCCTTTCTTGGTATTTATAAGCAATATTGTTAGTCGCAGACGATTTGCAACTGCCCTGCACTTTATAGTTAATTTCGTTACTAATGGTCAATTCGAACGAACAGTTAATGTTGAGTATGTGTGGTCGGAGTTGAGTGAAGTCATTTATAATGTTTGGAACGTAGATCAACTGTTGTCATGAATTTGAATATTCATATTCGTAACTGAAGTAATTTTACTGAAATCAACGAAATGCTATTGTATTGAAACTTGAGAGATCTTTTATTCAAAGTTTTACGTAATGAGTACAATTTTAGAGCGAAATTGAGCACTTAATAAGGTACCCCTATCTTTTTTTTAGGTAGTGTAGCACTAAGTATGCGTCAAACAGAAAAATACCATTTTCAATTTACTTAATAGTACAGACGGACACTTTGCACAGAATTTTTGTTAAACTAATTGCTTCCATTGTTTTAAAAACTAAAACGTTTTTTGTTTCGCTATTATCGTAGATCTGATAGATTTACATCAAGTACCGGCCATTTCCTGCTTCAAAATTCCATTCCAGCTGACGAACCAACCGAATTATACACAATAATGATTTCTTAAGTATACCTCACATTAAACCATATGGCAACGACCATTACTATTTTAAAGCTATTTTACATGTTATTACTAGCGACGTTTTTGGAGAGGAGCAAACGAACGCTCTTTATCTCGATGCCTATGTTTGCACAAGTGCGAGCGAGAGGTAGCAAGTGTTCGGCTAGTGAAAACGCATCGTGAGGTGAGGTACCGACTCGCACGCGGAGTTGATGACCGCGAGCGAAGGCCGTGCAATCGGTCAGACAACCAAATGTCACGGCCGTACGCGGCGAGCGACAGGAAAAACAGCGTCACAGACGAAAAAACGTGACTCACTAACACGTAGTACCGGCCGAGTTAGCATTTGTGCTGCCATCTCGTTACCGCTCCTCTAACAACAAACTTTGTATAGTTCAATTAATTAATAGGCGTTTTCTCAACTGGCGGATTTAGAATACGCGCCGTAACGATAACCTTGCGAAGAGAATGGCAATGACATTGGCTCACAGTCAACGCGGAAAACGGAAGACTGCGTCGCCCAGTGGCACAAATCGCACTCCCTGAGGGTATAAAATTTTAAACATTTCTGAATCGCGTTTTACTTGCGCCGTAATTCGAAATTTTCTCTTTATTCCTAGCCCGTATTGTGATATTTCGTCTCGTAAACGGATATAATAACTTCGGATCGACGTTACTTTACGACTGTCAAAATCGTATTTCTAATAATAAAATGTCTCAATTTAGAGAGGCCAATGTTTTATGGCGGATATAAAGAGATGGTATTTTTTTAAATGTTTTGTTCGTGTACCGTGGTACGATGGGGTGTCTCGATTGCGTTGAACTCTCGGAATCTTATTTTTTAGATTCGGTTCACATGTTTTACGTGGAAACGTGGACATGTAATAATAACAATTCATGTTATCTAACCGGGAGGCGCGTTGGACGTGGATGTCAAGACAGCGAGACCATCGCTTTTATGCACACAATAAATATTTTTAGGGTTCCGAACGTCCGAAGGGAAAATCGACGGAACCCTTATAGGATCACTCGTCTGTCTACCCGTCTGTCACAGTCAATTTGCTACAAATCTACTTGACCGATTATTTTGAAATTTGGTACACGTAGGGATTTCTGCGATCCAGACACGTACGTGTAACGTAAATACATGAATACTTTTTAATAATATTTTGTCACTTATGGGGGCCAATATAGAAAACTAAGGAATAAAGTTTTGCAAACTGTACCGTGTAACATATGCAATGGAAAGGGCTTGGAGGGTCTTAAATGTATTTATTTTATCATTCTAAAAGATGTAGTTTTGAAGTTATTTAAGAAAATGGACGAAAATTGACTATCTCCTTCCTACCTCCAAAACGACTGAGCCAACATTTAAACAAGGAATATTAATAGCTCTTTACCTACAGATTACAGGAAAACCTATAAGAATTCTATGGTCTTAAAACAACATGGTAAACCTTTCAATACTGTGCGTACAAACTTACGTTTGCGGTTGGAATGTATGGGAAGCCATGATTTTCAACTACGACGTTTGTTTTTGGGAGAATTTCGAAATTAACACTCTCCACGCGAGTTCCAGTCGCAATTTTCCGTTTTTTTTACTTTGTCCACGACACAACTCGTTTACCCATTGTGCGATAACTATAACAAACAATTTTAATGTGTTCAATAATATCTCCGGTCGAAGTAAAAGTATAAGCAGTATAATTTATAGCTGCTTTATTAGTATATCATTGAATTACAAACAACATATCAGCGTATACGACGAACGTCCGTTGATAAATTCAGAACTGTACAGATCACACATCACATTCAAATTGACTCATTTTAATATCACTACGGGCAGTCCGTATTTGAAAATTTATGAACTTAGGTAAAAATATGTTTCGGAGTTAAACGTATTAGGCGAAGCCACATTAATTTGTCTAGTTTATAATTCTCTGTCTCACTGAATAGTAACGACATATTATAATAGGGAAATCCTTATAAGTAATCACATTTATGTTAAGTCTACATTGCCGTGTTGCCGTTTAAGTCAAGTTTTCCAAATTGCCGGTAACTGCCCATAAACTAATATGAAATATATAAATCATTCACTGGAATATTCTGTGATAAATTTTACTACGTCATTCGCACGTGTTAATGATCTCTCTCTCATGTCATGAGCCCGTACACGTACACGTCCAAAACGTGGACCTCCCAGTGACCCCTACAAGGAACGGTCATACTGCCATCAATCACCACGCTTGGCAAATGGATTGATGATCGCAGTGTTTTTTTCTTTCTTCCTTTTCTTTCTTTCTTTTCATTCTTTCTTATCTTTCTTTCTTTCTTTTCAAGGATCCTTCTGCCCATCCTCATAATTTCAACCCTTAGTCGCTTTTATCGACACCTTTGGTTAGAGAGCTGTGGTCTAATCTTTGGCGGGAATTCCACAGCTGGGTGTGTTGATATACGGAGATATTTTTGTACTTTTTGTAGTGATCTCGTAAACTGGATGTGTGAAGTGATCAGAGACAGGGTGGAGAGAGGGGGGATTCAACTGATACATGTACCTACCTACCTATGCACTTCGCCGTAAGTAGTGCAAGCTCAAAGCGTACTCTCATTTTGACGTGAATCTAATGATAAGTTTTATGACGGAATATTCTAGTGACTTCGAAAGTTAATCTATACAAATAAATAAAATTGAAGTGTCTGTTTGTAATGTCAAAATAACAGCTTTTTACTAAATGCATATGAAAGTATATACGGTACCTATAACAAAAAAACAATTTTAAATTTTTTTGTCTGTCTGTCGGTCTGTCTGTCTGTCTGTTTGTTCTGGGTAATCTCCGAAACGGGTGGACCGATTTTGACGGGACTTTCACTAGCAGATAGCTGACGTTATAAGGAATAACTTAGGCTACTTTGATTTTAGAAAAATAATTAGGGTTCCGCGCGAAAACAATAAAACCCTTGAAATCCAACATATATATTCTATGTCAAGTGTCTATGTCGAAGTACTCTAAATTTCTTTTAAATTAAACGCGGGTGAAACCGCGGGTCCCAGCTAGTTAAAAATAAAACAAGTGCGATAACGTGAATGCAATCATTATTTGAAGTCTTTATCTATTTCCATATAATTCCGGCGTTTTTAATATTGTTTACATCTGATAAACGGACGAACTGCAACTTCTGACAAAGGGCGATAGACTTGTTCCTATGGTAATAATTACAAGGAACTATTACAAATCAGCACGCACCAGTAAGTAGCTACGTGACCCTAATCGCGTGTTGCATACAATGATACAATCGTGACCTTTCGCAAGTTTTCCGCACAAAAAAGGAATATGTCTGTAACGTTTTCCTCTTACGTATCCTCGAGTGGTTTCTGTGGGTTTCTGAGACGTTAGATTTTATGCGAGACTACATAGCGCCAGAGAAATATTTCGCGCTGTAATACAGCTGTAGGTTTGAATCCCAAAGTAAGTAATGCTTTGTAACTATTGGAAAGACTAAATAAAGTAAAATCTTTAGTTACTGCTTTATTGGAAAGACTAAGTAAAATAAAACGGTGTGCGGCGACTTTTTTTTTGTTGGGCTTTTCGTAGACTTGACAGACTTACTTACACCCACGGGAGGAGATGGGGTGGTGGTATTCTCAGCCGGCACCACAGGGTCAAGTCATGAACAGTCAAATATATTTAATTTACTTCTGACGTATATGCTGTGTGGTGCAAGCAATAAATATTACCACCCTCTATCATCCCCTGGGTGTCGTAGCAGGCGACTACGGGATTAGCTAGATATTGCAGCATATTTCGAGTACATTTATAACTCAACTGCGAACGGCCAACCCGGCTGCCAAGCGTGGCGATTATGGTAAAACCCTCCAATGAGCACACACCACAAACCAGACCGGTCGTTGTGGCGATCTTTGGGTGAGGTTTATGTCCAGCAGTGGACGTCTTTCGGCTGAGATGATGACTAGTCCTTAAATTAATTTGCACCTTTAATTATCTTTTACGGCCAACTTCATAGTGTAGTTTTAGTGCCGGTATGCGCGCGCAGTTCCCAATTTTACTATTATTAAACACGCCAAAAGAACTGAAGCTAATAAATATTCTGCACATGATCGTCGATACCTATCAGTTATGTCACTGGTTTCTTTTTTCGTATATTGACATGCAACCCGGTTTTTACAAACAGCTACATATCAAGCTTTAAATTTCCAGTATAGGCGAATCTCTCATTGTACGGAAAACCTATACAATGCGAGGTCAGCTTAATCTGGAAATGTATAGCTTGGCGTGTAGCCGTGCGAACTCTGCGTTTTTATCGCATATTAATAAACAAAATGTATAATTAATTTGCTTGATTCATATTCCGAGATATCTTTTTTTTTCCGCGTGCTACTGTATATAAACAATGCATAGGTTTTATGTGTAGGCCGCCTCAAGGACACCTCGTCCCCTCTCTTAGTCTCCATTCCCGACAACATTGAGACAGTCGCAGACACGCTAGGCGCGATCGACTCCCTCTCCAGTCACGTGCAGTCTGTAGTGAGCGAGTGCTCACGGCGGGTTCCAGTGGTGGATGACCATCACTGGAAGTTGCCGGACGATGCGCGAGCACTGTTGACGGAGAAGAATGCAGCCCTCAGAGCGTATAGCGCTTTTCCCTGTGAGGCCAATCGCCTCTATATGCGCCACTTACAGCGTGCTGTAAGGAAGCGTATACAAGAGGTACGGGAGGCCGCCTGGGACAAGACGCTAAGCGAACTAGAGCCCAACCAGTTTGCCTTCTGGCAATTACAGCGTAGACTAAAGTCGGACACCGTGTCAACTACGCCCCCCCTAAACCGCCCAAACCAAAGGCCGGCCTTTGATGATGATGAAAAAGCCGAATGCCTAGCCGACAGCTTAGAGGCCCAATGCACCCCCAGCACCCTACCAGTAGACCCAAGCCACCTCGCTAAGGTCGATGCCGAAGTCGAACGTAGGGCCGCTATCCCGCCCGTCGACGACCCCAATGACCCCTTAGCCCCCATCTCGGTCGACGAGGTGCGGACTATTGTTAAAAACCTCCACCCCAAGAAAGCCCCTGGCTCAGATGGCATCACTAGTAAAGTGATCAAACACTTTCCCCCCGCCCTCATTAGACTAATGACCGCCATATTCAATGCGGCATTTAAAAATAATCTCTTCCCACATACGTGGAAACAGGCGACCGTTATCGGTATTCACAAACCCGGCAAACCGGCGTCTGAGCCAGCCAGTTATCGCCCCATAAGCCTTCTCAATGTGCTTGGGAAGATATATGAGCGGCTTATACTTATTAGATTAAAGGATTTTGCCGAATCCAATAAACTCATTCCTAACGAGCAGTTTGGTTTTCGAACTAAACACTCATGCGTCCAACAAGTTCACCGTTTGGTCGAACACATCCTCCATCACTTCACCTATGGTCGTATGACCGGGGTGTTATTCTTTGACGTGGCGAAAGCGTTCGACAAAATTTGGCACAATGGCTTATTATATAAGTTATATACACTCGGAGTGCCAGATCGTCTCGTGCTTATCATACGAGACTATTTGTCGGATCGCAGTTTTCGCTACCGCATAGAAGGAACACTTTCCACCCCCCACCCCATAAGATCCGGAGTCCCTCAGGGCTCGGTTCTCGCCCCACTCTTGTTCACGCTGTACACCAGCGACATCCCCAATCCACTCAAAAACAAGCCAAAACTGGCCTTATTCGCCGACGATACGGCAATATTCTACTCAGGTACCAGCCCTGATAGTATATCCCGCAAACTTCAAGCCTCAGCCGATTCACTGGCCAACTGGTTCAGTAAATGGCGCATAGAGGTTAATCCCTTAAAAAGCGCAGCCGTACTTTTTTCCCGTCACGGCGACCAACATACGCGCTTCAAACAAATCACGATGTTTGATAAGCCCATTCCCTGGCAACCCCACGCCAAATACTTAGGTGTTACACTAGACCGTAACTTGTCGTTCCGTGAGCACATAAAGACGGTGCGAGCCCGCGCCGCTTTTGCACTCGGACGACTTCACCCTATGTTAAATGCACGTAGTAAATTACCCCTTAACTATAAGGTGCGTATTTACACAACGTGCATAAGGCCCATTTTCACCTACGCAAGTGTTGTGTTCTCACACGCTGCCCACACCCATATCAAGAAACTCCAAGTCCTCCAAAACCGATTCATGCGCAAAGCCACAGGTAGTCCCTGGTATGTGCGCAATATCCAACTTCACACCGACTTGAACTTGCCCACTATAAAGCAGTTCATGAAATTAGCGAGTAAACGCTTTTTCGACTCTGCCCTTCATCACCCGAATCCCCTAGTAGTAGCGGCCGCTAACTATAGGCCCTCTAAAATAAGTAAATGCCGTCGACCAAGGCACGCACTAGAAGATCCCGATGATCTTATCACTATCCATCACGTAGCTCACATGAAGAGACTCGCGCAGTCTCAATCAACAAACAAACCGACATATCGACCCCGCCGCCGGGGCCCGCTTCTACGCCGTCGCGGAAGCCTAAATTCGCGACCACCCGATTAACGTTAAAGTCGCCCCCCCCGACCCTTGCTCGCGCCGGCCCGTGCCGAGAAATCGAGTAGTAACAAAAGATCCCTATAAACCCCAATTAATCATTGATCCAGCAGTCCCTTATGACTATTACTATCCCAGTAACTCCCTGAGCCGAGGTCCGTGTCCCGCAGGGGACGCCCTCAGGCGCAGTTACTTAAATATAAAGAAAGCTAGGCTGGAGGCTACTTAATGCTTCGCCAATTTGCCCGGTTAAGCAGATATATCCCCCTTGGGATTACTGCGAGAAGCCCTACATAAAAAAAAAAAAAAAAAAATGTGTAGGCATTATGTTTGAGACTGCTAATGGCCGGTTTCTGAGGTACTTTTGTTGGCGGTTTATCTATTCATTAGCGCTATTGGTTCGATAACTTAAGAAAATGTGTTGCTGAACAACGCAGTGTAAGATAAACTCCGTTTAAACTTAGCTTACCTTAACTGACTAATGTGCGCCGTTTATCTGTTCGATAACTTTATAGGACGTTACGTTTCTAGCAAACCACATAAATTTTTACACCAAATATTACAATAATTCAAAGGATATGTTCAATATATCCGTGTGATGCCGGCTCAGAATACCACCACCCCATCTCCTCCCATGGGTGTTGTAAAAGTCGACTAAGGGATTAGCCGGAGGATGGGCAGCAGCGTCCTTCGAGTACATTAACAACTCAACTGCGATCGCCAACCCGCCTGCCAAGCGTGGCGATTATGGCAAAACCCCCAATGAGCCCACAACACACCCATATCAGTGGTTGTGGTGATCTTTGGGGAGGCCTGTGTCCAACAGTGGACTTCATTCGGCCGAAATGATGATGATTCAATAATCTTAATGAGTACCTATAAGCAGTTCATGAGTCGTATTTGGAAATACTGGAGATTTCTTCCAATAAATCAGTAAACAGAAACTGAGACATAGGAGATATCCTTTCGAAATGTTTACAGATGCAAAATTTAAATTGAGATATCGTTTTGTTAAGTAGACTGTGATACACCTTAGTGACATCATCAGCCCTATTCTGGCTCCCGTTATGCAACAAAAGTATACATTGCTACTTCGATAAGAAGCATCTTCTCTCTTTCAATAAATGATTTACTACGCGTTCCAGCACAACGGCAGATTAAGAAACTGGTTATTGGTTTCATAGTTATGGAACGGTTCGTCGTGTATTCAGAAACGCAGTGACAGTTAACCTACGTTTATCTTATACATAACTTTATTGAATCAATAGCTAATGGGAATTTAACTGGGAACTTCGGTGTGTCTGTCTGTGTCAGTCAGTCATATGTTTTGAATCCGCGAGCAACATTTATGCATATGATACATGTATTCTCTTTGTGCATGTTACATAGTCGAGTCGCTATTGTTAAAGTATTATCCGTATCAGATAACGTAGTTATCCTAAAAAAATATTGTAACTATATTGGTATATCAATCAGTTTCGACGTGATTCATACAAAATGATTCTCAGTCGGAAAAATGACTAACAATATAAATGTACAGTTTTCAAGAATGTCAACGGTAAATATTAGGGTGGGTTTCCCGAAATTACAATTTTTATAAAAGTTGTTTAAAATGTCTATTCGTGGTTACAAATTCTGTTTCTACGAAGTATCGTGGCATCGCTCTCTAACGGCTGAAATTAATAATCAATCTAACCCAAAATCTTTGGATTTGGGATTAAGGATTTGTCTGAAAAAAATACGCAGCGAATTGAGAACCTACTCCAGGTTCTCAATTCGCTGCGTATTTTTTTTATGTACGTACATTGATTACTCCTACATTTGTAGACCGATTTGAGTCATTCTTATTTTTAGTGTTAAAAACTGATACCTAATTGAAAAAGTTCTTACATTTATTTCCACTAAAAAGAAACAAATTAAACCCCAACCATGGTTCATGCAGACCAACGAGAACGAGAAGTTATATTTTATACCTGGCCCGACTTCATAAATAAAGTTATTTTTTCCTTTTCAGTGGTGTACGGTTTTTGAAGTCGGTATATTTTTTGTTAAAAAGTTTTATTTGTGTTAAATGTGATTCTAACGCAAAAACGAATGAATTTCAATATCATAAATCTAAAATTTTGAATTAGATTGATTATTAATTTTGGCCGTAAGTCCGTTGATAAGCTCTGTCTAATCAAGACAGATATTATGACGGCTTGAACTGCACTTCTGAGTATTGTCACAAGAAACCGCTGAGTGTAGTATTGTGAAAAGTTGCTTAAGGTTGCGAAATACTTATTTACAATTTCAGGGACTACAAATATAAGTACTTAACTCGAACAGAAAATATAAACAAGTCTCGAAATACATTCAAACAATTATGAATCATAAGATATTTTAATGTAAACTTAAACTTAACCGCTTCTATTTCTGTCTCTTTTATTTAATTATTATACAATTTATGCTAATACACGAAAAGGCAACATCCTATCTAATCTGATAAAGGCGTGTGTAGGTTTTGGTAGAAAAATACAATTTCTTTGGATAAATTGAATGAGAGTCATGATTGCTCGCTCGGGAGTCTCTCGGCACTGATCTAAGATCGACGAATTTTGTAACTTGCTAACAAATATGTTTTGCGCAGTTTTCTAGAAAATTGAGGATACAAACCTAATTTATTTCGTTTTTGATAAACAATTTTGTGACAAAATTTATGTATTTACCATGAAGCAAATACAAATAGTATTTACGCTCTTCACCGACTCACTTGACTGATTCTGTCACGCTGGAATATAATTCAATTTTTTTAAGTACTGCTTTAATATTAGTATTAAAGAGTGGAAGTCCAGTCTGGTGTCAAATTAAACTGACTATGTTATGTACTGGTATGTTTATGGAATAAATGGAAAGATACCTAATGGTCAAGTGCAATCATTCATCCAACACCAACCGATTCGGCATACCTACGCTATGCATAGCTTGCTGCCTGTGGCAGTCGTAACTTAGCCGCGACAGTGGTTTTTTTTTATTGTTGGGCTTCTCGCAGACTTTTGTGAGAAATGTAGCTGCTCAACCGGACATTTCTGGGGAAGCCAAAAAGCCCTCCAGCCAGGCTTAAAATTAATATTAAAATCTAAGCAACTTGCACTAAGGGCGCCCCCTGCGGGACACAGACCTCGGCTTAGGGCGTTGCTGGGGATAAAGCTATTGTTTTGGGGACAGCTGGATTGGTTTTATTTCATTTGTATTCATCATCATTACGGCCGAATGAAGTCCACTGCTGGACACAGGCCTCCCCCAAAGATGTCCACAACGACCGATATGGATGTGTTGTGGGCTCATTGGGGGGTTTTGCCATAATCGCCACGCTTGGCAGACGGGTTGGCGATCGCAGTTGAGTTGTTTATATACTCGAAGGACGCTGCTGCCCATCCTCCGGCTAATCCCTTAGTCGACTTTTACGACACCCATGGGAGGAGATGGGGTGGTGGCATTCTGAGCCGGCACCACACGTTTGTATTAGGGGACATTTAAATCTACAGGCTCGGCAAGCCGGCGCGAGCAAGGGACGGGGCGGCAGAGAAGAAATTCCTACTTGAATGTAGTTATATTGTCGCGGCGATGGGCCTCCGCAACGTCGGTGAGGTACTGGTGGGGGAGATACTGGACTGCTTTTTGTAGGACGTCTCGCCTGCCCGATCGGTTCATATCTGTCACGTGTCGAACAACACGCTCAAATTCGATTTTTGAAACTAATTGACGCCTAATACTCTACGGTCAAATTATTTTTGTTATATTTTTCTTTTGGCCATATTGTCAAAATATAATAACGATGTTGCCAGCGCGGATACGCGTTTGGTTTCATGCAATGTTAGTTTTTAAGTGTTTAATTATCCTATTGTAGTTTCGATTTTAGCCATTTAGTTAGTTATGCCATATGTGGAATTTTTATCTTTGAACCTGTACTTGTGCGTCGACGTTCGACGCAAAAATAAACGGTTTTTCTTTCTTCTTTCTAGAATTTTATTCTTTTTAATTCATAGCTACTTTGATGAATTTTTTATTAATAATAAGTTATTATAACTAGAAATTAGCCGCTTTGAAACATTTTCATTATCATTATATTCGCTTGACACAGTAACGGCCGAATACTTAAACGCCAGTTAATATTAAATCCCGCTTAAACTATTCGAGAAACCTGTTTACGGTACAACCCGGGCGGCTCAAATAGTTAAAGCAGAACTTAATATTAACTTGCGTTCCAGTATTCGGCCGTAAAAGTCACTCATAGCCCGCAAACGTCCACTGCTCAACATAAGTCGCCCAAAGATCACTACAATCAGCGGTTATAGGTCATAATCACCACGCTTGTCAGGCGGATTGGTGATCCCAGTATATTACTCGTATTAGCATTCGGGAGTGAGCTGTTACCCTCAACACTCTGTTACCTTTTACGACACCGGTGAGTAAAGAAACGTGGTCTTATCTTCGTCGGCAACTACACGGAACTTAAAACAAAACGGAAAACGTCAACTGCACCGTTGGTGCAGTGGCTGATACAGTCGGCTGCTGCGCTCCGGGTCGTGGGTTCGATTCCCGCACGGAACAAATATTTGTATGATCTACAGGTAGTTTTTCCGGGTCTGGGTGTATTGTATGTGGAATTCATGTCTGTAAACGCACCCACGACACAGGAGAAATCCTAGTGTGGGCTAAGTTTAATAAAAAATAAAAAACTTAACGTTTATAAACTAAGAAAAGAAAACATTACATAATAGCCCATTACTGTCCCACTGCTGGGTACGGGCCTCTTCTCACGTTGTGAAAGGTTAGGCCTTGGTTCACCAGTCCACCACACTGGCCTAGTGCGGTGCGGACTAACACACCACTGAGAACATATTAAATAGCCCTTCAGGTGTAGGTTTCATCACGATGTTTTCCTTCACCGTTATAAACCAAAAATAAACCCTTTTAAAATTGTCCAAACAAAATTAACCCTTATAAACAACAGATACCGCAACACAGTGTTGCTCATAAAGAAAATATGTAATATTTTTGACACTAGTAACATTAACTAATGCACAATTACACGGTCAGACATCATGTGTCAATAATTCACACTTGAAGTAAACAGGTAGATTGAAAACGGTCAATAAACTTGTGCGTCTTGTACTATAACAAAGAGGCGCAGTTGGGGGGCTACGTAGGTCGTTCACACCGTGTTTAGCTCGGATATTGTTTATGGAAACCCATCATATACGTTACGCAATAGCAGTTTTGCTAAAATTATTATCAACTCTATTTTTCTTACGTCAATCGCTGTGGACGATCGCCGTGACTCCTTCGTTGTCTTTTTCGTTTTCAATTCGCCTTTTTACTCGTAGTCTTTTTAATGAAGATATATCTAGCGCCTGTATATTTTTTTAAAGGTGGTAAAGGAAATCGCTACATGTTTTATATCGAGAACAATCTTTCTAAAATCCTTAAGCTAAATTTTCCACTATGACTTTGCTGTTTTTATACTTTTTTATACAGTAATGGTGGCGTAATATCAATGGGTACCAACCATTGTGTATGTCTATAAAAAATACACAACAATAATACTACTCTCGGCAACGTATTTCCAGAAGTGAAACAAAGAAAAACTTCGTCTATTAGATATTCATAGACTACGGCTGGCGGCGTTACATCCTAATTTACAAGGAGGGTGCGAGCGAGATAGTGGCATCCGGCCTCTTTGTCACTACCTGTTCTTTTTTTGAGGTCTACCTCTACCTGCGTAACATCCCTGTGGCCGGGGTGAGTCATTGTGGTCGGTTGTACGTACAGTCACGAACGCAAGTTGTACGAATTTATTATATATTCAACAGGTTGGTTTCTTTGTTGAGGATCGATTTTTGTCTTAGTCGAATTTTAAAAACGGATTAGATCGCGTGTATTATAGATTTTAGTTTTTCCTGACGTTTCGAATACTTTGCAGCATTCGTTGTCGCAGGATGACTAAGGTGACAGGCGTCGTTACAGATTTTAAGAAGTACCTATTAGCTTTATATTTAAGAGTTTGAAAATAGAATTCTGAAAATGATGAATAAAGATGACAAAATGATTGCCTCAATAAAAATAAAAACTTACAATTTTTGGATTATATGGCGAAATAAGTTTGAATCTTTACCCACCTCCTTTGTGGCTGGTTAAGTTGTAGTGATTGGCTGAAGATTGAAAGTGTTATAATGAGTACGGGCAATGCCACACGGTGTGTTGGCGTCGCTGTCTTGCTGCAGGGGCGCCGCTACAGGCTGACACAGAAAAAATCGTGGTATGCTACGGTGCGCTGCGGCACCGCAGCGCTAAATGGCGCGTTGCAGCATCGCTTTGTTGCTTCTGCGGCGCCGCTGCGGCATCCTACATAGTTATATAATCACTGCGTTGCGGCGCGGCAACGTGCCGTGTGGCATCGCCCTACGTACGGAAATAACCATAAAATCCCACGCTAAGTAAAAGTAGACTACACCATCTGATAACCATCTTGACACATTCATAATAAGAGTCATATTACGTAGTAAATAAAACTTTAAAACTTTCTTGGGGCCTTTTATGCACACGACCTTGATTCAAGAACTCATTTTCTGTGACATTCGTGATCGGTAGCTTGCCACTTCGTACTAATTTGGAGTTATGTCAGTGACCTCAGACGGCTGCGAATTTCCTCAATTCAAAAATTTCCTCCTTTAATGTCACGATCGCTTGATGTCAAACCTTAACAAACAATTCTGCCTTTTCAGCGTTTATTATGTGCCAATTTATAAGGTGTGGTTCCCGGCAGTCAATATACCACTGCTCTCGACCCATAGGTGTTGTAACAGGCGACAACTCCCGTATTACAGATTGAGAATCAAAACTCAAGTAGAACTTAAGTCGAGATTGCGCTAATCAAATATGAACCCTAAGTGATACCTGACGGCTTATACTCGAGTTTTGATTCTCGATCTGTAATACGGACCTTAGGGTGAGATTCAGAAACGAGTCTAAGCGTGAACTTACGCTTCCATAAGGACTTCCATTACGCCCCTAACTTTGACAGATGGAAGCGTTAACTTAGCTTAGACTCGTTTCTGAATCTCACCCTTAGTGTTGATATTAAGATAATAACAACTTACTGCGAACGCCAATCCGCCTGCCAAGCGTGGTGATTGTGGTCGTTAACTGTAGCGGTCATTGGGAACCCATGTTCAGCGGACGTTTAGCGGATGATGAGATGACATGAGAGAAGCTAATTGAAGATAGCGATCCGACCTCCCGCCATCAGCGGGGAGTTCATCCGCGTACCCTAGAGCCAAAATGGTCTCGTAACTTATGGTTTCAGAGGAACTTCCTCCCGCGCACGCTCAGGTTGTGGAATCAGCTCCCTTCCGAGGTTTTCCCAAGAGATGTAGTCTCACATGGGGCTCTACAACAGGGACGCGAAAAGATTTTTACATCGTCGGCAACGCGTGAGTAAGGCCTCTAGTGTTGCAAGCCTTCATAGTTTACGGTGATCGCTTGTGTGTTTGCCACCTTAGTGGTATTATAGTTAGTACAAGTTTTAGGTCAATCAATCATTTCGGCCGAATGAAGTCCACTGCTGGACACAGGCCTCCCCCAAACCCTCCACCACAATGACCGATATGGGTGTGTTGTGGGCTCATTGGGGGGTTTTGCCATAATCGCCACGCTTGGCAGGCGGGTTGGCGACCGCAGTTGAGTTGATAATGTACTCGAAAAACGCTGCTACCCATCCTCCGGCTAATCCCTTAATCGACTTTTACGACACCCACGAGAGGAGATGGGGTGGTGGTATTCTGAGCCGGCACCACACGGCGAAGTTTTAGGTATGACTACCATAAAAGGTTCCGTCCATTAATTTACCTTATTTTGTCGCCATTTTAGTATTCATGTTAATTTCAGAGATTCTTGACCCCGCACTACATCATTGTTTACCTTTCCACTTCTTTGGACACTTCCGAGAATACATCCTATGTCATATTTTGCAAAACCCACTCTGTGTCGACTAAGTTCGCCTCTCACTTTAGCACACGATCGTACATTATTAAGGTAATGTTAAGTGTGGGTGTTTTGACCTCTCACGGCGGCTGAACGGATAAATTATGCGGTATCGATATGCGAAACGTTTGCTAAGAACAAAATGAAACTAAAAAAATACAAGAATCAGGTACCCGGGTGATTGACCGAAAAAATCTTGATACCTACCCTTATAAACCGATTAGGCTGGAATTGTTCGTGTATTAATCAACAGGTATTTTTCCGTGATTGTATTGTTGTTTATTTTCTGTGAGGGCCACTTAATGGTTAACGATATGCTAGCGGCAACCTGTTAGCTCCAATTTGGTTGATGAACGATAACCGTACCCCACTTTTCTTGTATGAATTCAGCTAGGTTTAACCATAATCAAGCCTCCCTTAGGTGCCGAAGATGACCGCCGCCGTGGTTTTAGCCGGTAGGAGTCCCCTTCGCCCTTCTCCGAGAAGGAGGTGGTAGCTCATGATTATTTTATAAGTTTTTTTTTTTTACCATAATGATTTGATGTTGTTTGACTGACAATGATAAAGACTGAATGGCTTATCAGTTATTATCGTTAAATAATTAATCATCATCTTCATATCAGTAGAAGGGGCCCTTGCTGAACAGAAGCAATGGAGCCGAGTGGAAATCTATGGGGGAGACCATAGATTTTCACAACGACCGTTACCTGCTACCCACATCGAACGACTCCTAGCTATCTTCGCCATCTCGATGGAGGTAGTCCCACGCTGCGTTTTCCGGTGCGTTATCTTCACCCGAGAACCTTTTTGCTCCAACGGCCTTCGGTTCTAAAAATGTTTTGCAAAAGGAAAAGCTGCGCGATAGCTGGGGTGCAATTCTCTAAGCTCAAACATCCTTACATCCTTGAATACAGAAGTGAAATAACGGTGATAACCCAATTTTGTATTCGCTAAGTCTGGCCCTCATGGCTTACCTTCTTCGAGGTGTCCTTGAGTAGCTTCAATAATGTCTTAGCGAACACCGAATTGGTTTTACACCTTTATTTCGATTCAGTATTCAAGGATGAATGTTTGTGCTTAAGGAATTGCACCCCTGCTGTCGCTGCTTTTAGCTAATGATGGTGCCGATACTGTCTTATAAAATAAAGTGTTATTATTGTAGCGACACATATATTGCCACTATATAACTTCAACTTACAGCGACATCTACTTGAGAATTAAGTGCAACTCTCCGATGACGTCAGAGAATCCTGAATCACGCATGTAAAGAGTTCGCACAACGCTGCATAATTAATATGCAGACGCCCAACAAGGGTTCGGCTTCGGCCCGACAGGCATACGCCGACTGGTTGGAGGATCCCCCCTCTTCTACGGTGGAACACAACACCTCGTTCCTCCATTTTGGTGAGTTGGTGACTCGCACGTGAACTTTCGTCTCTCTATAAGCATTAAATTACGAATGCACGGTTGACGCAGTGGCTAAGCTTCAAAAAGTTTCGGTTTTCTGCGCTTACGGGTCGCGGGTTCGATTCACGCCAGGAAAAAATATTTGTATGGCCTACAGATAGTTGTTCTGTATCATCAATTTATGTATGTAAACTTTAACTACGACACATAGAAAAAAAAGGAGTCGCGAACCCATAAAAAAGAAACGATAATATCTACTTTGTTAATGGTTGGTTACTTAAAGCCAAGAACTGAAATGTTCAAGCATTTTCTGCCGTGTAAACACAGCTTATGATAGATTCTCTCTTTACAAGTAATTAATATCAAACGTAAAAAGATGCGACCTTAAACGTTAACATTTTGAATTCAATAGCGCAAACAATTTTAAAGTTATATTTTCCTTCGTTGTCGCTTCATACGTTTTGCTCTTCGTCGATATGGTCATTCTTTATATACGCTACAACTTATCTAGGTGTAGCAGTTTATATTGGCAAACAACCGGATGATTATGATGACATTATCATATCAGGAGAAGGACGTCAACTCTTGGGGTGCAATTCCCTAAGCACAGACATCCATACATCCTTGAATACAGAAGTGAAATAAAAGTGAAAAACCAATTTGGTATACGCTAAGACACGATTGAAGCTATTCAAGGACATATTGCAGACGGTGCGCCATGAGGACCAGTCTTAACGATACCAAATTGAGTTATCACCGTTATTTCAAATTCTGTATTCATGGATGTATGGATGTTTGAGCTTAGAGAATTGAATCCCTGAACAGAGGCCTCCCCCATAGATTTCCATAACGATCTGACATGCCAGCCGCATCCAACTACTCTCGTCTTCGCCGTCTCGTAGGAGGCCGTCTCAAGCTGCGTTTTCCGGTGCGTCTTCAGTCTAGAACATTTCTGCCCCAACGGCCGTGAGTTCTACGAGCTATATGCCCCGCCCATGATGCGATAACGCAATAATTACCATGCGTAGCAGGCGGGTTGGTGACCGCAGCGTTACGTCATTAGTGCAGGTAGATGTAGCTGGCGATCCTCTTGTTATACTAAAGGTTGTTGCTGAAAACCAGCGCTGTTGGCTCTAGGTTCGTCCGGAGCCACGGCATAATGCTGAGCAATTACCTACATTTCTGCGCACATACGACGCACAACTTTGTACATCAATAATTTATTTCATTTGTTGTGTATAACTGTAACCTATTTGTTGTTGTTTGGTTGCACAGATTACTTAGACATACTAATACTACTTCTTTTCTTTTTTTTATTACATCGAGAAATCAACCACAGATAATACAGATCCATTGAACTTTGTAAACTGGATTGTCAGAGATTAGATTCTTACGGACTGACAAGTTTTATTTAAAATCTGTGCTACAATTTTTTTATATTTCTGTTTTTATAATGTTATTATTATTTTGAAGAAAGTCTACTTTTAAGTCTTGTGATTTTTCGTCTAGGGGAAGGGCAGGTGGACTCTCACAGCTGCTATCTCTGCCCCTTGATTTTATTTTCATTAGTAGTTAACACTCATAAACGCTTGCTCAGAATGCCACCACCCCATCTCCTCCCATGGGTGTCGTAAAAGTCGACTAAGGGATTAGTCGGAGGATGGGCAGCAGCTTCCTTCGAGTACATTAACAACTCAACTGCGATCGCCAACCCGCCTGCCAAGCGTGGCGATTATGGCAAAACCCCCCAATGAGCTCAAAACACATCCATATCGGTGGTAGTGATGATCTTTGGGGGAGGCCTGTGTCCAACAGTGGACTTCATTAGGCCGAAATGATGAAAAGTTTTATCATCCAAAGGATGTCCACTGCTGAACAAAGGCCTCCCCATAGTATACCATAATTGTGTCATCATGTTTGGGGGAAGTCGCTAGTATCTACTCACCACGCTTGGCTTAGGTTGTTGAGCGCAGTATGGCTACTGTTCCACAGCGTCCCATCCATTTGGATTAGATTGCATTAGTCGACATATAGGTACAACATCCACGGTAGAGGGCGGAATAGTGCTATATTCTTAATTCGGACACCATACTGTTAATATAAAATTAATATTATAATAGAATTCATAGGGGTTAATTTTGAACGACAGTGTTTGTTTGAGATAACTAAAGATAAACTTTCCAATGAACAGCACACTGAAATAAGTAAACGTCACATTTAAAAGCTGCCTGAAAACACCGACAGAGCAATATTTCCACCAAACAAAAACAGTTCGTATATGAAATTAAATTGAAAATTATCTCACAATTTGCAATATTATTTTAACGTAATATAATATCCGGGCATTCCGGGGCAAGGCGTTTGTTCCGGCCAATTTATTCGCTTAGCAGGTGTCCGGGTATCGCTTGGTACATTTTACCCGGGCTCTAAATCAAACAGCATGCACTTAACGGTTCTCTTGAAGTATTTTAAAGTGTATCTACCTCAGTGTTATCAGTTTTAATTATAAACCTGTCATAAAAGTATGTAACAGGTAATCTCGTTGAAGATTTTCAGCACGTGATTTAAATACTTTTTAGTCTAAGTACCTGCTTTTATATTTTTCAGAAAGAAAATCTATTTACTTAATACTGCCTGTAAAGAAAAATAAAAATGAAACACTGATGAGTTGTCAAATGCATGTTTAAAACATTTTAATTATAGTTGCTACATAAGATTAAAGTGAAAAAAAAAAACAATTGAAAACCGTACGACGTTGCCCACATATTTTTAAGATTTTTTTTCAGTTTTGAGAAATATTTTATTAATACGTAAAGATTCATTAGTCTAAACACCGTACGACGTTGCCTTATACTTGACATTGGCGAAATTGTGGAAGATACTCTGCAGAAGCCATAATTTAAGAGAAGAAGAAGAAGAAGATTATTGTGCATTCTGTCACCGAAGTAAAATAAAATTGATAGTTATCTGTCCACTCGCTATGTTATCACTGCTATAAATTATTACTCAATAAAATTAACACTTCGAATAATTTACACAAGCCGTAATAAGCTTATCTAAACTAAGCCTGCCGTATGGTGCCGGCTACGAATAGCACCAACCCATCTCATCCCGTGGGTGTCGAAATACCGACTAAGGGATTAGACGCAGGATGGGCAGCAGCGTCCTTCGAATACATTAACAACTCAACTGCGATGCCAACCCGCCTGCCAAGTGTGGCGATTATGGCAAAAACCCCCAATGAGCACACAACAAACTGATATCAGTCGTTGTGGTGATCTTTGGGGGTGGCCTGTGTCCAGCAGTGGATTTCATTCGGCCGAAATGAGGACATCAAACCAAATTCCCCCCAAAATGACGACACACGGCATGTAACCGGTCGTCTATGTTGGTTTAGTTCAGCAGTGGACGTTTTTAGGCTAATATGATGATGAGAAAATTAGCCGTCTGGTGTCTTCTACGAATAACACCACCCCATCTCATCGCGGGTCGTTCACGAACTACACAACATTACTAGAATATCAATACAAATAAATAAAATTGAAGTGTCTGTTTGTAATGTCAAAATAACAGTTTTTTACTAAATGCATATGAAAGTATATAGGGTATAAAATAAAAATAATATATATGTACCGCAGGGGGGCTCCAGATCCTCGTAAGATCACACTAGAGCCGCCTATTGGTGCCACACATCTCGGAAGGGATGACTGTAAAGTGGTCACCCACTCTAGCGGAGGGAAGGCGACTGTGAAAAGGTCGCCCCCCCAGGCACTTCTCGGGGGGGATTGTAAAGGATCCCCCCAATAAAGAACTGTACCTACATAGGTGGACTCTTGCAATAAGATGAGATAAAAATATTTTTATTCATGTAAAACCATGTGCAGGCACTTATGAATAGTCAAGACTTTAGTTGCCGCGTTCCAAGATGTTGATTTCCCATGGAGAAGAACGGGCAAGAAACTCCATGGTTACTCTTTTTAAACCATAATAATTGTTACAGTATTTTTGATTACATTGTTCTCAAAATAAATAATGTGAGGACAATGTAGCAGAAAAAAGTAAACTTCTTAAAAATTCCACACTAAACAAGCCTGATATTTAGAAAAAATTATGATTAAATTGTCATGGCAGCATTAAGCTGCCCAATCCCAACAGACAGCACTCGTTCACAAGCATGACGCATGCATCAGCGTCGCTCAGCTCAACCATATTATAGGGCAACTAAGCGACGATATGACGACTACCGCTAGTAAACCAGTACTCCAAGAATCCCTTCCTAAAGCTCTACATACATCCCAAGTTCCAAATTCAACTTTGTGGTGAATAAAGCTAACCTGGGCGTTGATATGTAAGTCAGTCATCCAGTCAATCGCCTTTTCTTTTTATATATTTAGAAGACACGAAATACCATAATTTCGATCAAAGAGGACTAAAACGTCACAACCAAACGGAAAGGGTAATAAAATGTGTGGGCGAGTAAACTTTGGCCGTTCAATTTATTTTAACTAACCAAAATAGCTCGGTTTCCGTTGCTGCGCTTCGCTTGGGGTGAAGGGCATGGTGAATGTTTACAACGATATTATTGTTAAAACCAACCATTGCATTTACTGATGTTTTGTGGGGTTGCTACTGAAAATACTAAAATAGAGGTAATATTACAGCGCGTGCTACTCTGTACACGTGACCGTATTGAAACTTCCCTCGCATTCGCTTACATCTTATGTGCCCGCGCATGCGCCCACACTTTTATGCCCGCGTTAAACACAGCCACACAACGTTACAAAATAAACGTTGCACAAAATTTGACCTTGACATTTTACTCAATCCGGCACAAAGCAGTAGTTTCACTTCAAAAAACGCATTACGCGAATAGTTAGAAATACAACTTACATTGCGAAAAAGGATTTGTTGCGTTTAAAAATGCATGCCTCCACGTGTTGATAGCATTCTTGATATAATTCATAAATTATTCACTATCAACGTCAAGTATCAAAGTAAATAGAATTGAACCGTACGACGTTGCCGGCATACTTTTTAGATTGTTTTCATTTTTGATAAATATTTTATGAATGTGTAATGATTTATTAATCTTAACACCGTACGACGTTGCCTTATACTTGACATTGGCGAAATTGTGGAAGATACTCTACAGAAGCCATAATGTAAGAGAAGAAGAAGAAAATAAATTTTGATAAATCGTCAATATTGGGTATGTCAAAGCATAATATACACATTTTATTATAACAGCGGGTTTATTCTTATATCAAGATGTTGTCTGCAGTGAAAGTGCGCATTCACGGGATGCTAGATGATAACTGGATAATAAAGGACAAAATCAACCAGTATTGGGGCCTGATAAAGTTATATCAACGTATTTGAGAGTATTCATCAAGAGAACTTGAAAAGGACGAAACAACTTGATAGAATCAGATACACGAAAAACAAGAAAATGGAAGAATTTCGCTTGGCACACATTATGAAAGAGCAAATTTGGACTTCTGGGATGGAAACCCTGGTGACCTGAAATACAGGCTTTAGCCTAGTTTAGGCGCCAGTCTCCAATACATTTGTATAATACTACTTATAACTTTTGAAAATAAATAAATACATTCTGTTTTACCTTACAGAGAACGGAAATATCCAATTACTGTACGTGAATGTTCTGACATGTTTCTGCAGTGAATACTATATTATCAACTGAAAACTAGAACATTATGCGTTGCGTATTGTTTTTCCGATAATGGAAATCGCGAGATCATATTACGTTCGTAACATAGATAAATGAGTCGAAGAAATGTATTTTCTCCATTCACCAATAAATATTACAGAATATTACAGAATATGTATGTAGAAAGAATATCTGTAAAATTAAGTTCGGTTCTTTTCCACAAATCACGAAAGATTTCAACCTTTCGGAGCCGAGGCACGGCACAGTAAAACCTCGTCAAGGAACACTTCTAAATATGGATTATGATAGGTTGCCGACACCGACCGTCGCGGGACATCGATCTTGGAAATACTTTAGCGGTTTAATTCGATGCCTCGGGTGCACTCTACCCTCCAGTTACCTGCATCTGGCGAGAAAAAAGCGTGCACCGTATTTTATTGAACGGGCTATAAAAGCTTAGTGAGATTGAACTCTTTTGTTGTAAAGTAAGAAGTTTTTAATTAAATTTTAAGTAAAGACGAGCGTTTTTATTAAGATTTAAAAAGAGTTTTTTATTTATTTTGTAAGTAAATATCGTTTCAAAACGATGTCCCACACTAGCATTTCTCCTGTGTCGTCAACTGACATAAATCTCGCAAGTATAGGTATACCCGAAACACCTATCTACAGTAGACCGTACGAATATTTGCACCGTGCGGGGATCGAATATGCGACACGTCCAGCAGAGATCCAATTGCTTAGCCACTGCGCCGACCTTACCATCGAGCTTTCGGCAAATTACTATTGACGACACTTTCTTTCTGGGTATCAATCAGGGCCGCATTTAGAGATGTGGAGGCCCCTAATTATTCTTCAAATAGGTTAAACATTTTTTCTTTCAAGTTTCCTATAATTTATTGCGGGACGAATCAAATCTTTCAACAAACAATAAAATTATATCGTTAACGATTGGAACTATGTGACGTTATTTCGACGAGAAATCATTGATGACTTCGCTGAAATTCAAATATTGATCCGCGTGAATCCGAAAAGTCAGATTGGTATCGAACTCAGACCCTCCTGTGTGGAAGGCAAGCGTTCAACCAGTAGGCTCGTTACTGCTTATAAAAGTAGATTCATGAAGATTAATTTCTAAAATTTGTTTTGTTTCTTTATCCGCGATTTGACGTGTTGTCTGTTTTACACGGAGTTACCGTTAAGGAAGAAAGAAAAGCATTGGCACAAACAATTACATAGGCAAACAAAAATGATGATTGAATAGAAGTGCCAAAGGGTCATCAGCTCAGCATGATGTCAGGTGGCAGTACCACCACCTGACGCTGATTTTCAGCTGCAACCCACGAGTGCCACACGCTCGAAATTAGGAGGATATTTTAGGAATTGATATCATTCAATATGCATATTATAATATGCGTAAAAGTAAGTCTAAAGTATAATCTATATGTATAATTAGTATGTATGTAATATAATAAATACATGTAAGGTATATAATATAGTAATAATAAATAAATGTTGCGTGGCGTAAAATGTGTTATCTTTATTAAAGACGCAGCCTGCAAAGGTGTTAGCAGGCTACAGGAAAATAATTCTTATAATTTCATAACTACGATCCAAGCCCCAAAAAAGATAACCATGCTTGATATTTTGTACCCCTAGAGAAAATGAGCACGAAATATTCTACCACATTTTGGCGGCATAAAATACATTTTATAAGAGCACACAGGTTAGACGGTTATATAAACCCGTAATCGCCCGCTTGGCTTTAAATTATCGCGGGGCACGAGCATTTCAGGAGTAAACTCTACTAACTCCATATAATGTATGTTAACTGAAAATTAAGGCCGTATTGTTAAACCTGATTCTAAACAACATGAATTATTCATCATCTCACTATAAACACATATTTTAAAGTCTGCCTTGTATAACCCTTTGTCTTCGGTACGTGTTTGAAAATACAACGCTTTCAGTAAATCATTAATTAAAACTTTATACAACCGGGGCTTATTAATATTTCTTGTAAAAAGTAAACTGCACGTGTCAACTTCTGTCAAAATATACAATCGGGTTCGAAACAATGGTAGGGCCTGCAAATTAGTTATTGCTTTCCGGGTAAAGAAAAGTGATCGTTATGTTTATTGGGTTAAGAGTGTAAAGGAAGTGAAGGATTAAGTTTGTATGGCTGCATGAGTCGCCCGCCAGTTGAATTTTACTATTTTTGCCCTTATTGCAACTAGTGAAGTGAAATGTAGCGTCGATAAGTCTTCAATGATTTTTGTTGATTGAATCTTTTGTTTTAATAACCAGTAAGCATTTTTGTATTTCAGCACGTACATTAATTGGAATTTAATGTAAAACATTACTAACTTAATGAATGTTTATTCAGTTTTAGAATTGTATAGAAGTATTAATTTCGCAACAGCTATTAAAAATTTTCTACGAAAATAATATACGCAGTTATAACATTAGCAAAATACCTATGCTAAACTAACCTGTGTATTTAATAAGCGACGGTGAATTTCGCAACGATTTTATGCAAAATTAACTCAGAGTCTTTCATTACCCACGCCGAATTAAACTCAAAAATATTTAACACATCGAGGTAAGCAATAGAAGATTTCACGTTAGAATAGCCCGTCGGAAACATGCCGTGTCAGATTTCGTAAAAAAGAGAAAAAAAGTAAAAAAAATTAGTCCGGAGCCAGACAGAGCCGTCTGCGACGGAATATTTAAATAATGTCTGGTTCAAACAATGGTTGATGACAACCAGCTCTCTTCTTTGTTATGGTAAAATTAGGGACGGGAACGTTGGGTATCGATCATTTTGACTTTTAGTTAGTATAGCTTTTAGTTATTTAATATTTTTATAAAGGGGTTATATTTAGTGCAGTTAAAAGGGTTCGCTGATGTTTATGTAGACAAGTATTCGGTTACTAAAGATATACGAGTGCGAAGCAACTTTTGTATGTTATTGAAGATGTTCTGAACGGCTGTTTTGGCTATTGCTCGAGTGTTCCAATCTTGTTATCAGTGTTCGCGAGATATGCCATGAAAAACACCCTTATTTCAAGGTGTTCTGGCTGTGTAGTTCCCTACCACACAATTGAGCTCAACGTGGATGTCTTGGAACACGACTTACGCACGAAATTATTAATCAGTCTAATTCTAAATCTTTGTATCTGGGATTAAAGATTTGTCTGTTTTTGTGTTTCGGCCGTAAGATAACAGAACCTAAGAGTGAGATAAGATAAGATAACATATTCAGAGGACTGCACGCGGCGGCCTGCGTTTAAAATGAAATAGATACTGCGATCACCAATCCGTGTGCCAAGTGAGGAGATTGTAGTAACATTTATATTATGTTGCAGCTGTATCGTCAAAATGGCTTTATTCCAGTAATGTCTTAGGTTTTCGCGATTATTACACATTATAATAAAACAATTTTAAACGGATTAGATTGGGTTCATTCAATTTAATAACTCTATCGATGGTCAAAAACTTGACGTTTATTAATCACATTTCCTCAGTTGACTGCAATGGTAAATTTTAGTAGATTTTTCGTTTCTCAACTATTCAAAAAGTTTCAGTGACTCGAGAATCTAACGACGCTGATGATGATGCTCCAACTCTAAAGCGACGCTGATGCATGCGTCATGTTCGTGGACGAGTGCTGTCTGCTGTGACTGGTCAGCTTAATACTGCCACGGCAATTTCATTATAAGCTTTAATGAATATTGAAATCTGGCTTGTTTAGTGTAGACTTGATGCAATTTAGAATCTTTTCTCCTTGTCCTCATCATAATTTCAGCCGTAAGAAGTGGACAGAAGCCTCCCCAAAAGATTGCCACAACGACCGGTACGGGTTTGTGTTGTGTGCTCATTGAGGGATATTGCCACAATCCCCACGCTTGGCAGGCGGGTTAGCGATCGCAGTTGTGTTATAAATATACTCGAAGGACGCTACTGCCCATCCTCCGGCTAATCCCATAGTCGCCTTTTACGACACCCACGGGATGAGATGGGGTGGTTAAAAAAACAAAATTATAATTACTTTAAAAATAGCGCACAATATAGTAAGTAATGTCAATCATCAATCAATCATTTCGGCCGAATGAAGTCCACTGCTGGACACAGGCCTCCCCCGAATATCACCACAATGACCGATATCGGTGTGTTGTGTGGGCTCATTAGGGGGTTTTGCCATAATCGCCACGTTTGGCAGACTGGTTGGCGATCGCAGTTAAGTTGTTAATGTACTCGAAGGACGCTGCTGCCCATCCTCCGGCTAATCCCTTGGTCGAATTTTACGACACCCACGGGAGGAGATGGGGTGGTGGTATTCTGAGCCGGCACCACATGTGTGGAATTTATGTCTGTAAACGCACCCACGACATAGGAGAAATCCTAGTGTGGGGAAACGTTCTTTTTATGGAAAAATAATAATAATATCAATGCGTAGGCGGTGATTACACTACCACATAACCACACACATACTTAGATTATCATCAAACAATTCTCAGACAGACCTGACAGATCTCAACATGAATTCATTACAGAAAATCTCCATACATCAAAACAACCAAAATAATTGTTGATTATGGCACGACGATGGGGTATCAAAAGACTCCGCCTCCATATTATTACTTATGTAAGCATCTCAATTTCCTTAGTTAATACGAGCCTAAGGAGGAATTCTTGTGAAGTAATTAATCATTTTGCTAATAATTAATATTCCTAAACGCATAATGGCGTATGAGTAACTTCAAAGCTCGCTTCGCAAGATATACACAGAATGTCCACTTCTAATTAGACGCAAAAAGAAGACACACATAAATAGTTTTCTTCGCCTGTTCACGTCATCACCTGGAGTAAAATTCCTTCAACCCCAAAACATCCATACATCCTTGAATACAGAATTTAAATAACGCTGATAACCCAATTTGGTATTCGCTAAGACTGGTCCCCATGGCTCACCGTCTGCAATATGTTCTTGAATAGCTTCAATCATGTCTTAGCGAATACCAAATAGGTTTTTCACCATTATTTCGTTATTTGTATTCAAGGATGTATGTAAATCAAGGTTAGAGAATTTCACCCCTAAACATATCTCTTCCATGAATTATAGTGAGGAATGTTTGCTATATTCAATTCTATAATATAAATCGGTAACTATGTCACTGCAGGGCAA
This sequence comes from Diloba caeruleocephala, assembly GCA_947459985.1. Taxonomy (NCBI): domain Eukaryota; kingdom Metazoa; phylum Arthropoda; class Insecta; order Lepidoptera; family Noctuidae; genus Diloba; species Diloba caeruleocephala. The sequence goes on along the minus strand of OX381625.1, from coordinate 5,162,565 downwards.
AGGGCTCTTCTCATAGAGACAAGAAACAAACTTTGATTACCAAGCTTGCTCACTGCGTGTCAGTGATGTCAGACCATAAGACCTGGGTTTCACAGTGTTATCCTTCACCTAAAGTCTGTATTAGTGATCAAAGTATGGTATTAATAGCGGCTAAGAAGATCCAGAAGATGTTGTTGCCTCCACGTATACTACGCGTGCGAAACAACAGGGAGAGGCCTATTCCTTGTCGGAAACTACACTGTTATAATAATCGCTTGGACATATAAAATAACCATCTTAAACAACAGGGACAAAAGTTAGCTTCGTTCCGTATTTATCATTACCGCAATATTTTTGTTTCGTACGGTTTCATGAGAGCGTGTGTAGTTATCACACGTTCATAGTACTTCTGTATATTATCTTTTATGTTACATAAGCTTCTCGGTCGTTGTTATTCATTTGTATGCTATTGTTTTATTCGATAGACCGTACATATCTTTACCGTGGAAGTATTTACGTATATCGAATATATTAAGTTGTGAGTCAGTCTGGCTCTTCGTGGCCCGCTGCTACAAAAGTCAAGTCACTTTGCTAGGCAGTCAGTAGTCAGCAACGAGCAATCATACCGTACGGTTGGTTCCAAACCGCTTCTATAAATTGGAGATATATCTAGATCATAATTCTGCATAAATATTAAACAAAAGCTACAGTAGATGAATCTTCCTTACGCATAACAACTCTGCTGTCATTCGAGTGACCTTACTATCTCTATAAATGTCTACAAAAATAAGCCAAAGGTTCCCGTGCGATAATCCTGTACCGACGTGTTATATCTTCGCTGTAAGCCGCAGTACGAGCGGTTTGGTCGAATTTCTTGTACTAAAACATAAACATAGTGTGCTTAGAGTATGAGCAGAGGATTAGGGGCTGCGTGGGCTTCAGGACCAGCGGGGCGTTGAGCGGAAGCGACGGCGACGACTGATCCATTGCTACCATTCTTACGACGCGACGTAACAAGGATAGACTTATGCGACAGTTTGTTATCAGCTTTTTCTTGAGTAGTAAATCAACACAATTTTTGAATGTCGCATTCCAGATTTAAGTTTAATAGTTTGTTACTTCGTCAAAAATGACACAAACAGTGTTTGGAAGACATTAGATATGTTGAATCTAGAAACTAGAAATTAATAGATTTTAAATCATTATAGGTACCTACTGTACATCTGAAGGCAAACTCGTAATTAATTTACACTATGACTGAAAGTTGACCGAACTGAGATTTTATTATGAACTAGCTGGGACCCGCGGTTTCACACGCGTTTAATTTAAAAGAAATTTAGAGTACTTCGACATAGACATTTGACATAGAAGATATATATTGGATTTCAAGGGTTTTATTTTTTACGCGGAACCCTAATTATTTTTCTAAAATAAAAGTAGTCTAAGTTATTCCTTATAATATCAGCTATCTGCCAGTGAAGGTCCCGTCAAAATCGGTCCAGCCGTTTCGGAGATTACCCGGAACAAACAGACAGACAGACGGACAGACAGACAGACAAAAATGTTTAAAATTGTGTTTTTGTTATATGTAACGTACATACCTTCATATGCATTTAGTAAAAAGTTATTATTTTGACATTACAAACAGACACTTCAATTTTATTTATTTGTATAGATTGACAAAAAGAAATGGTATTCTGCTACTCTTAAAGTTCAGTCGGATTTCAGTATGATCTCAATCTAGTCTCTTTTCAGTGTCGATTTTGACGTTTATTTAATGACAATTTTAGAACCTGTCAGTTCAAAATGTCAGCAGAATACCGTTTTGGCTTCGGTCAACTTTCGATCAATTTTTTATCGCATCACAGTGTAAGTACAAGTTTGACGTTGTTTGTTGCTTTAGAAGAATACCATTTGTGATATTTACGACATTGACTAGATCGGAACTATATTTTGAAAATGTTTAATTACGAGAATTGGTCGTCGGAAATCTCATGTCTTGCTTTGTGTTCTCGAAGACAGTGACTACTTCACCGTATATAGCTGAAAACGCCCGCTGGTTTTATAGCCACTTTCAAGGCGGTAGGTACGCGAAAGGACTGTGTGTTTAGGCCCTTCACTGACTTGTTAATCTTTGTGATCACCGTTTTTGTTTCTGTGACGAAATGCGGGTCGCCTGTGTGCGGTCCCCTTGTGTTTGTTCTGTTTTTGTCTGGATAAGATTATGGCTTCTGTAACGAGATTAATATCTAAGAATGAAAATATTTCGTAATATATTTTACCCGTCTTACCATCGTCTGATTGGCAGAACTATGGCAAGCTGGTTTTAGTTATAGTATAATCTTCTTAATAGGTATGCAAACATTTGACATTTTTACAGGGTAATTCGAACTACAATTTTTTAAAAACGTTGCACTAGGATTTCTCCTGTGTCGTGGGTGCGTTTACAGACATGAATTCCACATACAATAACACCCAGACCCGGAACAACTACCTGCAGATCATACAAATATTTGTTCTGTGCGGGAATTGAAACCACGACCCAGAGCGCTGCAGCCGACTGTATCAGCCACTGCACCAACTAAATAAGAACTCAACATTTCTAACTCTCGCATTAAACACCAGAAGGAGTTGCAGTGAGCGACATGCCCCAAGTCGCGGTATGACAGTTCGGAGTAAAAAAAACCTGCCTATTTACCTTCCGCAGTTAGATATACGTTTACTGATATTTGATTTCATTCACTCAATTTACATGAAAAAAATACAATATCGCCTACGCAAGATTTTAGGAATTAAAAAAATGTAATTTAATATTTTATAACACGTATATTAACGTCTTAATTCATTCTGTTAACTAATTATATTTCTATTCTTGTTACAGGTAATTTCCGCTGTTATATCCATAAACGTACTGACATTCAAGGACTACCTAGAGGTAGGTAAATTATGTGACAATTTGTGCCCATGCCATGGTTTCCGCGTTCTCAAGGATTTTAACCACGTCCATCGCCCTCATCGTGTTCGGTGACATCCGGCCAGGTTTAAAAAAATAGAATTACAACGTCATTTAGATCCTAGTGTATTGCGCTACAGCCAGGCAAAAACAGAAAAAACTCGTCTGAGTTTATTTACTAGGTGTTAGTACAGGTCATACAGATACCAAAATTTTGTCGCTTGATTCGTATTTCATATAAATAAGCAGTTATACGGTTCAGATACTTATACAATAGTTTTGTAACTGAATACGACTTATTTCGATGCACAAGTAGCATTGCATAGATAACCTAACAGGTATTTCATGTTCTATATAATAATTAATATAGAAGGGGAAGGCCTGCCATAGATGTGCACAAAAAGAAATGGAATGGTATTGCCGTTAAATCAGGCAAAATAAACTAAACATACACACACATGATTTTTCATACATAAGGTTTAACCAATCAAATGAAAGCGTTTTCATGACGTTCATGGCTGTATGAGCTAAGATCCCTTTGCCTGCTCTGTACGGGAAAATAGTATGTACCTAAACATTAATTTAAAAGTGAATTACCGCTTGGCGTTTATCATTATTTATTGGTTATATTATTCTAACATTTAATAGTTCAATTGTTTAATTCTAAGGAATCTCATACGTTTATAATTTTTTTGGCATTAATTCCCTTATGCTTTCACTTTGACACTCTTTTCTTCATGATTCAAGGTAAGAATTAAGAATGTATATACAAATAAATTCCCATTAGTTAAAATTGGTCACAGTAACAGGCAATACTAGTTTATATAAAGTTGTGCGGATATACCCCATAAGGTCTCTCTGCCGATATTCGAAATATGTACGCGACGCTATTTTCTAAAAGGGTCAATCTTAACAGCTACCCAGTTCAACGCCTTAACCTCTAAAGTTGCGTATGTATTTCATCATCATCATTTCGGCCGAATGAAGTCCACTGCTGGACACAGGCCTCCCGCAAAGATCACCGCAACGATCGATATGGGTGTGTTGTGGGCTCATTGGGGGGTTTTGCCATAATCGCCACGCTTGGCAGATGGGTTGGCGATCGCAGTTGAGTTGTTAATGTACTCGAAGGACGCTGCTGCCCATCCTCCGGCTAATCCCTTAGTCGACTTTTACGACACCCACGGGAGGAAATGGGGTGGTGGTATTCTGAGCCGGCACCACGCGGCATAGCCGGCAAAGAAATAAACGATATAACAACCGGTAGGTCAATACTAACAACAAAATAATGCCCATTCCTGTATAAGTTACCTGTCATCAAAGTCCTTATTACTAAGGTCAGATAGGCTCCGAGGAATCGGGATTGCAGCTTGAAAATGTACGGGAGCCGAAGCCAAGCCAGCTGTTGTATCCACGCGCAACAGCCCGAAAAGTTCCACTGGTGAACATGTGTTTCTCGATGATCACAGCAAAGAAAAATCATATCAGAAAAAGGCGTCCTCTGTGGATCAAAGGCCTCTCCCATAGATTTCCACAAAGTTGTATCGTAATTACCACGCTTGGTAGGCAGGTTGGTGAGCGCAGAATGGCTACTGGCCTATAGAATGGACGCTGCTTTCTATCCCTCTGGTCTAGACTCCCTCAGTTGCCTTACGACATCCACGGGCAGAGATGGAGTGGTGCTATATCATTGATCTGGACACCACACAGACATGCTGCTCATTGCCTTGATATATAAACCTTTAGGTGCCTTTTAGGACACCTACGGGTGGAGAGGGATGATCTATTCATTGCCGGGAGCCACACGGATGCCGTCGTACTATCGTTGCCTATTACAGTAATCCAATATGGCATAAAAAACGAGTAGGTATCGCCGCTCAGAGCCTGCTAATAGAAATGTTGTTCATTATTGCAACTTGCGCAAACCAGATAAAAATCAGCTGACCTACTCTACATTTCCTAGTTGCGAAATCATCATGAGAATAATCATTAACCTTCTATACATTGGTACCTATTTTCATCAGCCAGCTGCATTTCGTTGTTCACTTCTGGGCACAGGACGCTCAGAATTAAAAAAAAATCTCAATACATTTACTTGTTGTTGGTTGTTTAATGAAAACGTTGCCCCACACTAGGATTTCTCCTGTGTTGAGGGTGCGTTTACAGATATGAATTCCACATACAATACACCCAGACCCGGGACAACTATCTGCAGATCATACAAATATCTGTTCCGTGCGGGAATCAAAGTCACGACCCGAAGCGCAGGAGCCGACTGTATCAGCCACTGCACCAACCACTTTCCTGAACCGTGTTCAGGCCATTTGACGTTTGGTATTTTGTATCTTCCCTTCCCTTTTGTCACAAATACTTTGACAACATCCAGCCAACGCCTGTGAGACACTTATGGCGCTTCATCACTTCAGCCGAGAAAACGTCCATTGCTGGACAGGAGCCTCCCCCAAAGGTAGCGACAACGACCAGTATGGGTTTCTGTTGTGTGCTCATTGGGAGGATTTTGTCATAATCGCCACGTTTGGCAGAAGGGTTGGCGATCGCGGTTGCACACACCACACTCATATAAGTCGTTGTGGTGATCTTTGCGGGAGGCATGTGTCCGGCAGTGGACTTTATTTGGCCGAAATGATGAAGATGATGTTAAGTCAAGTTGGAGGCCTTTAGGAAGCTTGAACTGACGGCACAGTTGGTGCAGTGGCTGATACAGTCGGCTGCTGCGCTCTGGGTTGTGGGTTCGATTCCCGCACGGAACAAATATTTGTATGATCTGCAGGTAGTTGTTCCGGGTCTGGGTGTATTGTGTGTGGAATATATGTCTGTAAACGCACCCACGACACAGGAGAAATCCTAGGGTGGGGCAAGGTTTTAAAAAAAAAAAAACTGACACAAGGATGGTCACCGAACAAATAAAAGAATAAGAAGCCAGCGCGTGTGTCCAACGAGATCTATCTTCTGAACAGCTGTTCTGCAACGTAATCATAGTGTCAATACGAACTGCAAAATACCGATAGTTGACACTGCCTAGTTTCAAGCGGTCATATCGGATGACGTCATGCGTCACCATTGTGCAGTACATTTCCTACATGTCACGTGCGCACTTGCGTAAACTTGTTATAGAAACATTGGTTTCGTTTGTAAATTAATAGGCAGGTGCGTGGCCAAATGAGCTCGATAGGTAGGTAGCATTTTTTAAGTAGGTAAGATGCGGTGATGTTTAATTAAAACTATTTGAAATTCGTGTTCCAGAAAGAGGTATGAGACGTGGTAATATAATGATTTTGTTCAACCCGAAAGTCGGTAGGTATTTTTATGAATTCGTACTGGACGTTTTTCTGGACAAGGGCTATTTCGTGCTTTTTAAAAGGAGGTTATGCTCGTAGAGCTTTTATTTCGCGTGGTCTCCAGATTAAGAATATAGGACCACTGCCATCTCCTGTGTAGACTACGTAAAACGTGACTAAGGGGCTAAACCAGAGGGATGGGAAGCAGCATCCCTTCTGAGAAACAGTAGCCATACTGCACTCACCAACCCGCATGATCGGTGAGTACTGCTCAAATCTATGCGGAAGGCCTTTGTTTAGCAGTGGACCTCCTTTGGCTGATATGATGATGATGATGCTCATCGTTACTATAAGTGGAAAAGCGTATTAGAAAGGCGTAATCCAACGACAGTGGTATTTAAATAGTATAGAAGCGACAAGTTACTAATTGTAAAAAATCTCGTGTCTGTACCATTAACAGAGCACAGCTAAGCGTAGTAGAGCCATATGTTCATAAGAACAGTTTTTTTTTTAATGTTGGTACAAGCCCGCCACATTCTCCCAAACATTGCAAAAAAGCTCCAATCAATAAAGCTCGGTGTGACCCAAGAATTAAATAAATGTCTTGAAAATAATTAGAAAAGAAAAAGGAGAAGGAAAAAAGATACGTTCCAACTTCCATTGTCCTCTTTAGCAAGACAGAAAAACACCTATAGGCCATAGGCACAAAAAGTGAGGTTTACAATTGGGATAAGCCCAGTTGCCAAGCACCACGGGTGCAAAATGAGTTTATATTAATTTATTTAGATATGTTATTTATTTACGGGTCCTATGTTGGGAGCTATTGTGACAGATGCCAATACTAGGTATGGCAAAAGCGCTTGAACACGCGGAAATGTATCCTAGTTGCAACAAGGTCTGTATAGTAAACAACTCGCGAGCTGTCAAACATAATATTGAGTTCATCTTGCCAAAGAATACACCCCCACAGGGTATGATTTAGGAACAATTTGGTATTATCTTAATATAACCGTTAATAAGTAAAATGTTTTTTAGACTTAGGATAGGAACTGCGCGGGCAAACGTCGCCGGGTTGGCAACAAGAGTTACATAGAGTTTACACCTCCAGATTTAGTAGTAGTAGTAGTTTAAGTCCACTTATAAGAATAAGGCATATACCTTGAATAAATGCATTTATACAAAATATTACAGGAAGCGAAATACGTGTACTAGAATTATCATCATCGTATCAGTCACAGGACGTCCACTCCTGAACAAAGGCCTTCCCCTTAGATTTCCACAACGCGCGCTTACATGCTGCCCTCATCCAATGACTCCCAGCGGCATTGACCAGGTCGTCTGACCACCTCGTTGGAGGTCGTCCTTCGCTGCGTTTTCCGGTGCGTGGTCTCCACTTGAGAACCTTTTTTACTACGGATCTCCTCATTTCCGATTCGATCTCGTAGAGAAATACCAAGCATAGCTCTCTCCATAGCTCGCTGAGTAACCTTGAGCTTTCTTATGAGGCCCATAGTGAGTGGCCACTAGGATTATACTCAGTGATATTCTTGATACAGGATATTAGATCCACGTAAGATCTTGTATCCCGCTTAAGTATAAGTCTATGTACTGGAGAATCAAATGTGATTCTTGTTTCGTAAGTAATCGCCATAATAGCTTTTTCCCGATTACATAAGAAGCCTTACAACTAGGCTCATCTGCGTGCTCATAAGGAGCGACCCCCGGGAAGACAGCGATGTGCATGTGGTCACGTACCGCTATGAGCGCAGCACAGTGCATAGCGAGGCTTTGGGGGAATCCTTTACAATCCCCCCGAGAAGTGCCTGGGGAGGTGACCTCTTTACAGTCACCTTCCCTCCGCTAGAGACCTCCGAGATGTGCCTAAAGGCGTGGCACCAATAGGTGGCTCTAGATGGAGATAATTCGAGTTCCTGGAGCCTCCCTTCAATGCCGAAGATGACCACTCCGGTGGTTTTAGCCGGTAGGACTCCGGTATACCCCTCCGTCCTTTCCTGGGGAAGTACATGATGTATTTCCACCGGATCAATAAAGAATAGGCTTCCTATCTAATCAGATGCGACTGTATTATACTGCAACTTAGTTACTGGGATATACTGAGATGCTTTGGCATTCGTATGAAAACGGATACCGATGCCTTAAGGTTCTCTCAGTTGTAGTACTCGGCTCGGGGAAGATGAAGGTGATGTGCCGTACTTTTATCGGCAACACTTTTTTTTAACTCGACGTGGCCTTCTTAAGCATATACGGAGCAGCACCGGAATCTCCAGTGAAACGTATCGGTGTCCCCCAATGCTCCGCCGCAGCTCATCTCGGGGAGCCATTCTCCTCCAATACTACTCCAATATTGCTGGCGGTGGCGTTGTGTATCGGGTCGTTCGGTTCCCTACAATATGGTTGAGCTAAGCGATGCTGATGCATGCGTCATGCTCGTGAACGGGTGCCGTCTGTTGGGACTGGTCAGCCATTAACTGCCATGGCGAATAATAATTATATTACATTAGTATGTTCGTCTTTTATTAATTTTTTAAACATTGGCCTATTATGTAGGTTGCTCGTTATATGTTTTACCATAATTTGTATCAATCAACATTGTAATCTCAATTATTTTAAAAGAGTATCTATGTAGTTTCTTGCCGGCTCTTCTCCATAGATCAACTATTTGGAACCGTGCAACTTAGATTCTGACGTTTCATAAGTGCCAATATTTGGTTTATTTGAAATAAAAATATTTGACATTGACTTTGATACCGACATCCAAAACGCCTCGTGTCGTTCACGATAGCTCGTGACCACCATCTGCGACTGTCATCTCTGAGATCGTTGGTTGACGTCCAAAGTCCCCTCTCTGAGCGCTCGAGACCCTAAAGGCCCAGCACGCTAGGCGTGGGTGCCAGCTTATAGCCCGGCTATGCGCCGAGGAGCCAACCAAGTAGCGAAGAAGCTAAGTATCCGTCGATACTGCACTTACTTACGCCGAAATCAAATTCTTCTCCATAGTTCAAGGGTACGCGCCACAGTTATGTTATTTATCTTCTATACACATACATTCTTCTCCGTAACCTCACACGGGTGTCATGCATTTATCAATGAGGAACTCGATAGCCATGACTCATTTAGCTTGAACATGATTCAGTTCCGCTTGTTTTTTCTTTGCAGTATTAATGTCATTAGATTCATACATCATTACGGAAATAATGACTTGTAATCTACTCAAGTGTACTTAGCATAGAAGTGAAGATTGTGCTGAATGTTTTTTATTTTTTTTAAACATTGACCCGCACTACTTTTTCTCCTGTGTCGTGGGTGCGTTTACAGATATGAATTCCACATACACAATACACCCAGACCCGGAACAACTGCCTGCAGATCATACAAATATTTGTTCCGTGCGGGAATCGAACCCACGACCCGGTGCGCAGCAGCCGACTGTATCAGCCACTGCACCAACCGTTAGATGTCTCCGTAGAGCCCGTGCTCATCGGATACCTGCATCTGCGCGTAGTTTGTGATACCCGGCTAGGAGGCTACCCTGGGCGTCGAGGCACCTGCCCTTAACATTGAAACTATTGTTGCTCTGAGTAGTTCAATTGAACGTTGTTTTCACCCATACGTCTTGGAAGTGTTTCTTTTTTGTTCTGGTAGATACGTGCTGCGAAAAGGAAGTCATATTTAGGGATAAAAGAAAGATGAAAGGGAGATTTATTATGTAGCATAGTCGGCAGTAAAAGGCTAATTATTAATGCCGTCTGGTTTTTGCATTGTGTGACGATTCTTGAAGAGACTTAAACACTCTCCTATTCCGTCAGCCAAAGGACGTCCGCTGCTGAACAAAGGCCTCCCCATGGATATCTACAAATTGCATCGTCATTCTGGGCGGAATTGGCCAGTGCACACAATGGTTGGCAAGCGCAGTACAGTCAGTACAGTTTTTACAGTCGCTCCCCTCTGCTAGAGGGGGTGACCGCCTTACAGTCAACCCTTCCAAGATGTGCCTGTAGGCGTGGCACCAATGGGCAGCTCTACTGTGATCGTTCGATGACCTGGAGCTCCCCTTCGGTGCCAAAGATGATCGCTCCGGTGGTTTTAGCCGCTAGGATTTCGGCATGCCCCTCCGCCCTTCCCCGGCACGGAGGAAGTACATGATCTATATCCACCGGGATCCTAAAAAAAAAGGTGAGCGCAGTATGGCTTCTGTTCCACACAAGGGACGCTGCTGCCTATCCCTCTGGTTTACAGTCCCTTAGTCGCCTTTTACGACACCACTGGAGGATATGGAGTGGTGGTATATTCTTAATTGGATACTACACGGCTAATTCTCAAGCGAACACTTCTTTTTTATATCATAGATAAAGCATGTTAAAGATGCACATTTTCAGTGTTTTAATGATTAAACTATAGAATATTATTTATTACATATTTATTGGTTACAAAATAATCTTTCATGATATAAAATTTTACGAGTAATGATCGCGTGTGTAAAATATATAACTTACAAAACTTACAATTACATAATGTACGAATTTCTTTTGAATATAAAATTATAATAACGATAAGGTGTTGTCCGTAATATAGTGACACGTGAATCGTATGTCACCAGACGAATCGGATTTCAAATAGGTATATTCAGCGTCGTAAAAACTCACACAATTTCCACCTTTATTCTAAGGACGATAAGCCTTAAATTGCGCGAAAACCAATGTAATATGCAAGGTTGTGACATAAAAATGTGTGCGCTGCAATATATATTGAAATTTCATATTAATTTACATTGCGTTATTAATTTACATTACTTATATAGTAATTGTTATTAAAACAGAGTTGGATAACGCAACGGCATATGTTATGATGACAGGTTTTGCATTGATCAGCTGTCTTTGTTCACCCCGTATAGGTACTATTATATAAATTATTGAATCGTAAAACGAAGAACATCTTGCATACAAGAAAATTCAAGGAAGACAATTAACTCAGCGTATCGCAGGACACATCTCTTCTCTCGCCATTGCCACGCCACCCATTTCCGTCTTCCGCATCAGACTGGAGGTTCGCAAGGCAAGATTCCGAGACTGGACGCAGAGGAAAATTGGTCAGGAAAAAGCGCGGGGTACTTCAAGTAAATACCTACTTCTCGTAAATATCTACTATACAAAGTATAATTTTGAAAATGCACTGACATGACATTTCGGTTATGCGTACAAATGTAAGTAACATGAGGTACATAACTTGACACTGGCAAATAGTTACAACAATTGCCATATAAAAAATAAAAATAAACATGAGGTATTCTAGTATTGTCAATTGAAAAAGTGAGAAGTAATATAAATAATAATATAAAATAAAATATCAGATATAATATATTTCTTTATTTAATATTTTTTTTATTCCCTTTTTGTACCTAGATATTTTGTACATAGTTATAGTATAAATAATTAAAAAAATATTGAACATTAAAATAATAAATTATGTTACTATAAAAAAAAACATATTATTTATTTACGTATGCCAAAACCCGGTACCATACAATACCTTAGGTACGCTTCCTACAATGCCTATGTAGAAATGAAAGCAACAGAAAAGGGAAACTGATGTTTATATTACTAATACAGAAGCATTCATCTAGAAATAATGCTTATGATTCATATGAAGGATTCATAACATTCCTACCCTCTCCACATTGAATATAACGCGAAGATGTGTATCTAACTAATACCCCATAGAATGCGACCGCCCACGTGCGTTCAACCGTATTTTTTATATCCCGAACGCATCCTTTCTTCCTTCGCCATATTGAAATTCCTTCCTCCAACTTCCCCAAATAAATATAAACCTTATAACAATCAAACAAAGTCCAAATTCTCAAGATTATAATGTAATTGAGAACTATAAAATGAACTTTACGATGGTTGGAATAAAGGCCTTTTGGTACTTTCGTTTGTCAAAAATCCTATTGAATAGAACCTGATTTGGGGTCTGGGATGATGTGACGTGATTCCTTTTTTTAACCTGTCACTGGAATACCGCGGGATATCAATCACGCTAGAGGGCAGAAGTGTAATAGACTGTTTTAGTTTCGAAAAAACTGGTATTTTATTTTAACACTAATGTAGTATTTTCATTCCTTTCATTTTAAGCTGAGTCCGTCGTCTAGGTAGGTAGCACACACATGCACACGCCCACACATTGACACACAAATACACACACACACACGCCCACACACACACACACACACACACACACACACACACACACACACACACACACACACTCACGCCCACACATACACACACACACGCGCGCACATACGCGCACACACGAAATCGCAGCCTCTCAAGGATCAGTACGATGAGTGGTCATCACATATCCCCTAATAGTGCCATAATCACCACGCCGATCACATGAATAAGCAGTAGGGTTTAAACTTTAATCATTACTGTGTTCCGGTTTGAAGTGTACTATAGTTATTAAATCACTAGGCATAAACTTAGGGGAGAGCAATCGAGGCCAAAGCCCCGGGACCTGCGCAAGAGAACGGGCCTAACAAAAGGCATTTATTTACAAATACCGAATAATGTGCAAAATTATATTTAAATGCCAATAGCCAAATAGTTTATTTGAATGATAAAGGAAAAAGGCACGGTTGGTGCAGTGGCTGATACAGTCGGCTGCTGCGCTCCGGGTCGTCGGTTCGATTCCCACACGGAACAAATATTTGCATGACCTGACCTGCAGGTAGTTGTTCCGGGTCTGGGTGTATTGTATGTGGAATTTATGTCTGTAAATGCACCCACGACACAGGAGAAATCCTAGTGTGGGGCAATAGTTAAAAAAAGTAGTTTAGTAGTTATCTTAAAAACAGAATTTGCTCAACTTATTTCACAAAGGATGATTTTGGCGACGCGACATAAATTTACTGCATCGTTTAATCTATATGAAAAAATATTCGAGGCCTCCACTCCATTGCCCCAAGGCCTTACACCTCTAAATGCGGCCCTGGACATAACTTACTAAATAACCAATGTCTCGAGGTGAGAAACGCACTGTGGTGCCATGCAGAACTAGTCCCTAAGTAGCATTACAATCGATAAGGGCAGACGCTTGCCGGCAGGCGAATGACTTGCTGGCCGTCAAAAAACTTTTGTCATTATTTTTGTTGGATGACTCTATGATGCTCGGTATCAAACTACTTTTACAATATGGAACATTCCGTAGTAATCTCATTTTTTCAAACACCGAACTCTGTCTCGTGTACGCGGTATTTGAAGTTGAGTTCTATTGAAGTAAAACTTCTTTAGACTAGTTCTAAGATCTTTTTCCAGACGAAAGTAACGGTGAACGCATTTTACGCAATTTGTTAAATAATTCAATAGTATCTAATATAAATAATTATTTAATTGCATAAATAAAAATATATTATAACATGCAAATATAATAACTGATATCATTGATTGAATACATAATTCTTATGACAGTACGTAAAAATATTAAACAGATGGCGGCGCTGTGTTCTTCGAAAAATAAATTGGTATCATTAATTTTATATCTAATTATATAATAATAACATCTCATCACTGACTTTGTAACGCTCTAAGAAATATGTGTTTATATGTAGGAACTTATATTAAAGTGTTTGTTATACATCGGGGCTTTAGGTGCCTTAGAACTAGTTAATTAACAATTAAAACGTTTGATTTCAACCGCGCGTCAAGGTTACACGCACTTTTTTGGCTCTTAAAGCCAATTTAGGTTCAGTAATTGGATATCACAGAGACAAGTAAAAATAATAACATTTCCTCCTCAAATGAGTTTCTTTTAAATCGCAGTATTTACGTTCATAAAATCGTAAACTGTCAATAACAGGGTAAATTGATTTTTGTAACGGCCATTGTGAATAAAAGAAAAACAATTTTCTCCGAAGTATAAAAGGCCGGTTATTTGCTTAAATTCAGAGTTCCAATCGTTGTATATTAAATGCTTATTATTTTCAAATTGGGCCGCTCTCCTATTTATTATTAAAACCCTCGGGGATTTAGGATTTACGGGTTCCTGTGGTGGGACTCAAGAATTTATAAAATGATTTTAAATACCCTCTTAAATAATTCAGTGGTTTCTTTGAAGATTAGCTTGATAGATTCGACAAAAGCGGATTTCAAGTAAAATTATCTCCGAACATTGCTGTTAAGTTACAGGCAAACAAGAAGGTATGCGATGTAGAAATATTTAATGGTATTTTAATTAATTTAATGGTATTTTTCGTTACGCGTAAGTTGAGTCACCTATACCTGGAATAAACATTAAAACAGAATTTATGTGGGAGGTTTCGTCAAATTTTTGACGGAGCATTTTAAAAACATATATTTAAAAACGTTGCCCCACACTAGTATTTCTCCTGTGTCGTGGATGCGATTACAGACATGAATTCCACATACAATACACCCAGACCCGAACAACTACCTGCAGATCATACAAATATTTTTGTTCCGTGCGAGAATTGAACCCCCGACCCGGAGCGCGGCAGCCGACTGTATCAGCCACTGCACCAACCGTGCCGTCAATGACTAACCAGAAGGCGGCGTCCTTTTTGTGGTTCAGCAGCTATTTTGCGCTCACCAACGCTTACCATGCGTGGTGAGTACTGGCGGATTCCCCCCAACCGGTCGTTTATGGGGGAGGCATTTGACCAGTGAGCTTTGGATATCTTTTGAATTAAGTAACGTTGAAAACACGCCTGATATGATAAAAGCTACTGGCGACTACTTGCAAAAGACCTAAAAACGTTCATCCCTGAAATGAACGCTCGGGGTGGAAGAAAACTTGATGAGATTTTTGTTTATAATTTCAGTAATCGGCCACAGTAATATTTCATAGTCATCATCATTTCGGCCGAATAAGTCCACTGCTGGACGGGCCTCCCCCAAAGATCACCTCAACAACCGATATGGGTGTGTAGTGTGCTCAGTGGGGGGTCTTGCCATAATCGCCACGCTTGGCAGACTGGTTGGTAATCGCAGTTAAGTTGTTGTGTGCTCGAAGGACGCTGCTGCCCATCCTCCGGTTAATCCCTTAGTCGACTTTTACGACACCCACGGGAGATGGGGTGGTGGTATTCTGAACCGGCACCACACGGCCACAAAAATATTTCATAGTAATAATAAGGAACTTTCGTCGCTGTATCGTCTAATACTTTTGTTTCTTCTCCTTGAAGGTATGGCCATAAAACTCAAGGGCACGCGAAATAAGTTGGGGCTACGAATTATATGCCAGGATATAGTAAAATTATAATTTGTTTCCTGATTATGCCTGCTTTGAGGCTCGTTTTTGCTTGTGTGCGGAAATTTCTACGTAAATTCTATATGCGGATACGCAGACTGCGTTCATGCGAAGTGCTCACAGGCCATGATAATTGATTGATGATTTTGATATTGCGACACAATAGAATAAAGGCTAATATACCCTGGCTGTCTCACTTCTCAAATCTTTTTATTCTTTTCTCTACAATTTTTTTAATGTGGATGGACTAAATTGATCAGCTGGTCAGTAGGGGCAGAAGACGGGGCCTGAGTATTGTAGAGCTACTTAGGAGAAGCCGATGCCCAACAGTGGGCTAAGATACATGATAGGCGGTACTAACAGTGGATACATGAGTTTAAATTTTATCTGAATCTATGAAATAATAGAATATATGAGACGATTTAAGTCAGATTTGTTCTAAAAAATAAAAATGGCACATTTAAACGTGTTTCATTACGCTCCAAAAATGACCATTTATCCGTTTAGGACATGACCAAGCCCCGTATTTCCGTCCTAACTATACATATATTTCCAGAAAACCATTGTACCAAATAACCGTTTCCGCCCATTGAATCATCCTGTTTGTGTGTATGTAAATGCGTGATTTTGATGTTTTTTTCGATTTCATTGAGATATCTCACTCGCCTTGCATATTAAACGAACCTCCCGACATATTTGATCGCTACCCCAACAATTCCGGCGTTTTAATGATCAATGCGCGCTAACTATTGCGTTACTCAAAAGATCTCGAAAGTCGTCCAGCGTTGTAAGTTGTACACAGATGATATTTCAGTTTTTGGTACAGGTAACGTCCAGACCTCGTAACGAACGCAGATGACTCATTTGTGTATGTAAATTATGTTAAAATTCAAAACCCTAGGCTTAACTTTGAGTTTTTGAAATTCAAATTTGTAGCTCTCGGGCCCTTAAACGACGTCGGGTAGGGAATGCTTAATTGTTTTCCTGGGAGGGAATTTTATTTAAAAGGTTCTTTAGTGCCGCATTTCGTGGATCAAGTTGTTTAAATATCGTTGGAAAATAAAAAGGAAATTACGTGAAAATGAGTCGAAAACATTACAAATTCCTGTTGCAAAGTAAGATCTCTCGCAAATAGAACATGCATAATAAATGAATCTGTATAAAAAGAAACTCGGACAGCTGTTTACGTTTTTTCTTAAAGTGGTAAACAGTGGCTTGCTCTCTTTTTTGAGCTGTTTTTAGGCGTACCGGCTCTCGACTCGTGCCTGAGTTTAACCTTGAACCTTGAACACTTCGGCATTGGAATTTGAAGTCACGGCCAACGTTGGAAAGTATGAGGGCAAAATTTAATACTCAAGTTACTGTTGATTTATGAGGCAATGTTACGCAACGTGTAACAGGTAAAGGCCTTAGTGAGGTGTTAGTATTGTTTGGGGGTTAAAAATAACTATAATCGACGTATTATTCTTTCTGTGAAAAGAAAGGTAAAAGCAAGTTAAGAAAGCACGAAATCGAGCTCTCTCCAGAGCTATGCTTGGTATTACTCTACGAGATCGAATCAGAAATGACGAGATCCGTAGAAGAACTGAAGTTGCCGACATAGCTGAAAGGATTAGTAAACTGGAGTGGCAATTGGCTGAGAACATTGGTCGTAGAACTGATGCTCATTAGGGTAAAAGGTTCTCGAGTGAAGACCGCGCACTTGAAAACGCAGCGTGGGACGACCTCCAAGGTGCACAGACATTGGATGCGAAGCAGCATGTAACCGCTCGTTGTGGAAAGCTATAGGGGAGGCCTTTGTTCAGCAGTGGACGTCTTTTGGCTGGTATGATGAAACAGGCACTTAATGTGTTTCTTATACAAATATTCAAAGATGTTTTATCTAGTGGTTGGGACAAGGCCAAATTAAACACTGGGAGGTAGATACAAAAAATTGACCTTTATGTCACCGGATGTTAAGCGACAGTGTGGTCGACAATGGTGCACGCTTGCATAAAATAAACCTGCTCACTCGCTACTTGAAGATTCCTTGGTTATATCGGTCGGGAAACAGACTCTAGCAAGGATTTCCCCCCTCAGCGGTACCCACGAATAGCGTGGAAGTAAAGCGCTTCGTGCGTGTGGGGGGAACATCCACCATGCTCAGCAGTGGACTTCAATGGGCTGCTGTGTGTTTGTTTATGTTGAAGAAAACAATCCTGCACTGATATGAAACCACAAGTGTCGAAATGTCATCCAGCATATAAATATAGAGTGCAACTTCACATTTCTCTTGTTTCGAGATTTCGACGAACACATCTCATGCTTCCGCTTCGAAGAAAAGTTCTTATAGTCTTGACATGTGACGTCATTAGCCTGAACTGAAACAGTTTCTATTGAAAGTGACATAAATGTTTATGATTTGTGTCCAAAACTAATTTCATTGATGCGCATTCTTTGGATTCCCTGCGGATATAGAGAAATCTGGGTCAGCATCATCATCATTTAGGCCAAAAAAGTCCACTGCTGGCCTCTCCCAAAGATCGCCACAACTACCAGTTTGGGTTTGTGCTGTGTGCTCGTTGGGCGGTTTTTCCATAATCACCACGCTTGGCAGGCGGGTTGGCGATCGCAGCTAATTTGTAAATTTACTCGAAGGACGCTGCTGTCCATCCTCCGGCTAATACCTTAGTCGCCTTCTACGACACCCACGGGATGAGATGAGTTAGTGCTAATCGTAGCCGGCACCACACAGACTCAATAAAAAGGAATACTGGGTCACATGTGTAAAGTGGGGTAGAATGGTGTCATACTCGGAACGTTTGCAACTGGATTGGAACTGATTCTGGACACACGTGGATGGCTCCAAGTTCCAACCGAACGCTTCGACTAGGTATGAAGTTGAGATGTCTGTAGCAAGCGCAGATTTAACTAATGCAATCAAAACTTGCACATCAGCCCGTAAACGTCCACTGCTTGAACATGGGCCTCCCAATGATCACTAACATGAGCGGTCACAAGGATATTGCCATAATCACCACTCTTGGATATTGTATTGGTGATTGCAGCATGTTGTTATTAGCACACAGGAGGGTGTTGCTGTCCATCGATGCATATTTTACGACATGGGTCCTCATGAGCGGCGAGGGGTGATTTATTTTTTGCCGAGACCAACACGGAACGGGCACCACATGGAACTCGCACCCACGGGAATCACAACACTTTAAACTTAGAATAAAAGAAATGACGTTTCGTTAACCGTAGTAGCTAAGCTAAGAAGCAAATATTTGTATGGCCTAAAGACAGTTCCCTGGTTAATGAAATAATAGTATTTTTAGTAAGACGTAGAAGAAGCAAGACATATTTATCGAAACAGTAAAAAGAACTGATTTTTGAAAGAAGCAACATGGAACTGTTGTCTCTTAACCTAATCACTTCACTATGCACTTGTTTTAGTGAAAGATACTTTGTATTATAGTATGTAATATGATCTTTGTGTTTTTCATGTATTACGTATTATGTATTGGTGTAAAACGTTGTAATTAAACAAATAAAAAATAAAATAGAATGTAGAAAGAGATAGCACTTGAATGTAAATTTTTTCTGTTCTCTAGCTCGTGCGCAAAAAGGTAAACACCTGTCGTAATAGAACACTGTTATTTTGGAACAGACTGAACAGTTTTTTTTCTGCAACAGTAACGGTAGTGCCGGCTAAGAATACCACCATCCCATCTCATCCCGTGGGTGTCGTAAAGGCGACTATGGGATTAGCCGGAGGATGGGCAGCAGCATCCATTTATAACTCAACTGCGATCGCCAACCCGTCTGCCAAGCGTGGCGATTATGACAAAATCCCCCCAATGAGAACGACAACCACAACACAAACCCATACCAGTCCTTGTAGCAATCTTTGGGGGAGGCTTCTGTCCAGCAGTGGAAATTTTTCGGCTGAAATGATGACGTGGAACAGGTTTCTCGTTTTAACTGCTACAGTCCACCCCTAATAAGGGGCATGGTGAAATATAAATTCACACATGACATCTACAAACAAACGAATTATAAAATACTGCGTAAGTTTTCCTTTTAAGTTTGGTTCTCTTTCGCCGCTGACTCTACTCGAACAAATTATCTATCAGAAAAGGCCAAATACCTGTACGAACATTTTCTACACGCCGTGACGAGACGTTATTAAGATTCCGTATGAAAATTTAATTGAACATAATTGTAGATAATCGGCGAACTGTTGATCTGATCCAGTCCAAGGTTCGAGTGCCGGTCGTGAACCTTTTGTAATTAAAAAACTAGTTTTATTGCTATATATGACGAGGACGATGAGCTTATTCGGCTTTATACGTGTACATGTATATGTAACATTATATCTATACAAATAAATAAAATCGAAGTGTCTGTTTGTAATGTCAAAATAACAGCTTTTTACTGAATGCATATGAAATTATATACGGTACATATAACAAAAAAACAATTTTGACGGGACTTTCACTGGCAGATAGCTGATGTTATAAGGAATAACTTAGCTACATTTATTTTAGGAAAAATATTAGGGTTCCGCGCAAAAAAGATAAAACCCTTGAAATCCAATGTATATATTCTATGTCAAATGTCTATTTCGAAGTACTCGTAAATTTCTTTTAAATTAAACGCGGGTCCCAACTAGTATAGAATATAACGCTGCAAAACTGCAGTGCGTTTGCTGGCAATGAAAACTAATCCATCCGTTTGTAGGTATCCTTTTATTTATTTATTCAATTCTATATAATTACACTTATACTATTTATAGGTGTCCAGTAAATAGCACGACATATTGCAGGGGGTGAGAGGTCGGGTCGATAACTACCAAAAAAAACACAATATATGTTCAGCAAAATCTTACAAAAATCTTAAAATCTTACTGTATATAATTAGACTATCACTTTTCTATATTCATAATTACCTAAAATGTATGTATTTATGTATGTATCTATTATATTATATTGAGATTTGTTTTAAATATCTAGTACTATCATCTACTTATCCGTACACCACGGACTACCCCATTATTATCTTTCGTGACTTTCTTGTCCATCCTAAGGTTGACTAGAAAAGATCGCTTTCAGCGATAAGACCGCCCGCTGTACATTGTATTAATATTTATGCTGCGCACTGGAACGTGACCAGGTGTGCGCCACCGTCTTCCCGGGGGTCGCTTGGTATGAGCATGCAGACTCCCGAATCCCCGCACCCGCAACCCCCGAGGCCCAATGCCATAAAGCGACGGCAGTGTGATAAGAGACTTTTTTTTATTGGTGCCCAGTGGAAATTCTTCATGAACTTCCTTCGCCCCGAGGAAGGGCGACGGGGTATGCCGGACTCCTACCGGCTAAAACCACTGGAGCGGTCATCTTCGGCACCTAAGGGGGCTCCAGGTTCTCGTAAGATCACACTAGAGCCGCAATAAGAGACCTACCATGATAATTTGATGCGTAGGAATATTATATAAATATAGATATATTTACTTAATCCTCAAATTTCAAACCAAACGTCTTCTTACCCATAAAGCTGTGTTAAACTACCCTTAAAATACCTCGTTTCCTTCATTATAAATCTCGGCACGACACCCTAAAGTTAATTTCCTTGCGCCATAAATCCGTTGGTGATGCTGACGTACTCAGTGAAACGTAGCACTTGTGTACATGGCAGATGGCAGGTTGACTTTGCTACGAAATGGGAGATTTAGGGTTAAGAATGTTAAGGATAATTCTCATTTAACATTGGCAGCTGCTTAACATTGCTATACGTTACACGGTTTTGATACTTCGCTGTAATGTAATGAAACAATAAATATATGCTCTTTTTGAACGTTAACATAAGACAGCACCCATACACATAGCATTCCATCGACGACACGGTTGCTGCAGTGGCTTATACAGTTGGCTGCTGCGCTCCGGGTCGCAGTTTCCCGCACGGAACAAATATTTGTATGATCTGCAGGTAGTTGTTCCGGGTCTGGGTGTATTGTGTGTGGAATATATGTCTGTAAAGCACCTACGACACAGGAGAAATATTAGTGTGGGGCTTTAAAAAAAAGTATATATGTATATACTTATACTCTTCACCGTTTCCTAGTGTTTAGGCTGGGAAGAAGAAACTGCCCACAAACACGGTATTCAAAACGTTCTGGACACAAGCCTCCCCCAAAGATTGCCACAACAACCGATATGTTGTGTGCTTATTGGGGGGGTTTTGCCATAATCGCCACGCTTGGCAGACGGGTTGGCGATCGCAGTTGAGTTATAAATATCCTCGAAGGATGCTGCTGCCCATCCTCCGGCTAATAGTATAGTCGACTTTTACGACACTCACGGGGTGAGATAGGGTGGTGGTATTCTTAGCCGGCACCACACAAGATACCTACCACCACAGATATTATAATACCACTAGTACTACCACCAAAATATAATTTTTTCATTATCTGCCTTATGAATTGCTTGAAAACCATTGGTTTAATTCATAGTCTATGCCAGGAGACCCCGTAAGGGAGCGTAAGTAAATGAAAATGTGTTTTAAACATGATGGCATAAATGTACGGATACACTATACACTCTCTGTATCGGGATATGTAGGTCTTCGACTAAAACAGCCGTGTTGCATGGAGGTAACCGAGGTGTATTTTCCTGCTCAGCAGAATTAATATAGGCATGCTATAGTTAACTTGATACGGGAATATATAGGTACGGGTTACCAGCCAGCGAGGTACTTTGTCGGTGTAAAATTATTTCACTTAACTTGATATTTACTATGTTTATACGGTCGAGATTTGCTGTTCATATTTAGCCTCATATGTTCAGTAATTTCACTAGCTGCAGTGCCCTTCAAACCAGTACACAGTAATGTTTGAAAACAAAAGCTTCGCGGCAGAATATCTGGTAGGCAGCCACCCAGCCCCGGACTCTTGCAATAAGAGACTTAACACCAGTAATTTCCAAGATGGTTTAGTCCGAACGACGAAGGATCATACAGTCGAAATTTCAACGTTGGTCTTGTACATTGACTTGCTAATGTTTTTTATTCCTACTTCGGCCTAACCCATGGATAGCTCGCTGCACCGTCTGGCCTTTTTTTTATTGGTGTCCAATGGAAATTCTACATGAACTTTCTTCACCCCGGGGAAAGGCGAAGGGGTATGCCACCGGACTCCAACCGGCTAAAACCACTGGATCGGTCATCTTCGGCACCGAAGGGGGGCACCAGGTCCTCGTAATATCACACTAGAACCGGCTATTGATGCCACGCCTTTAGGCACATCTCGGAGGGGATGACTGTAAAGCGGGCACCCCCTCTAGCAAGCACCGCCTTGCCTGTGTTAGTCGTAATCGAGGGATACCTAAGTAATTGAGCTTTACTTACTTGTTTACTTACGGCAAGACGATCACCAATCCGCCTGCCACGCGTAGTGATTTCAATATGGCAATGGCCACCCATTGGAGCCCCGTGTTCAGCAGAGGACGTTTACGGTTTTGGTGTGTGTGTGTCTGAGTGTATCAAATTATGTTATTTCGCCCAAATAGCGGATGTCAAGCTAAATTTATAATTTTGCATAGAAATATATTATTTTTTGTTTAAAAATAAAATAATGGAAATACGGTAGGTAAGGTACTGTTCTGGTATTACAAACGAGATGCAACATCGCGTTGATTTATGTCGCAAAATATGTAATTCAAAGTCAAATTGGAAATGTTTTTGTATAAATTGTTGAGGCATTTTGTGAACAGCCCAAGATTTCATCGAAAAAGAAAAAAAAATATGAATCAACTCAAAACCCCGCGGAAACAGTGTGGTACTGTACAATTTTTTTGGTACAAAACATTTCGGTACATAATGTTGCTTGAAATATAACGAACCCAACGTAAAAAGTACCTTCTCTTGATGAAACGCTTAATTAACCTTACTCTAGTTTAAATGTCAGGGTTTCATTAGAAAAAGGCAAACTGTTGACACAAGCAGCCTTCTATGTGAGAACACTGTAGCACTTAAAGCATGGACCACTCTTTCAGTGAACATTAATTCAGTATTTCATTCCGTACTAATGAAGGTATTTTTTACATTCTAAGTCCAAGTAATCCTGTTCCCATAAATTGTGTTGAAGCCAGTGACGTCACAAGTACTTGCGGCGCGTGAGCCCAGGTACTTGCGTTATTCTCGTCGATGGTCAGTGACCACAAGGGACCTTTGCTTGGGGTGACTGTTCCACCAACATCCTTAGACCTCTCGAACAAAGTAACATTAATGTCACCAGAGCTCATCTTGCATAAGTCTTTAAGATCCAGTATACAATGACTCCCCTCGGTGCTAAGTGAGTACTAATAGTTAATGATTTCTGTTATTAACATTTTAATATACCTACTTTTAACCAAATATCTTGACGTTATTTGTTTTTATTCGTTATATATTTCCCGTCGTTTTCTTGCTGCTCTTATTTTTAAACTTGAAATAAAGGAAGTTGACTGGTTTGCCGGGTCAAGTTACAGTGGTTGCCCTGTGCATGAATGTTCCTGCCTTCTTTTTTCAACCATATGTTTTCTGGTTGTTTTGTTGGCCTTGAAAGAATGTCTGGTTAGTGCACCGCGGGTTGATGTCTCTTTATTTATAGCTGTACGTTTTTCTCAGTTCCCAGTAATGGCTACTCTATGCTCGTACACCTACTGATTACATATATTACGCTACTGATGCATTATGTTCAAAATTATTGTCTGAAACACGTTTCCAGATATAATTATTTATTGATCAGAATACTTGTCCGTTTTTACTAAATAAATTAAAGCGGAATATGAATATAATTTTTGTAAAGACGTTTTAATTGCTAAATAAACCGGTTGAAATGATTTAGACGTCCAATTCAGATGCGAGATAGCTCCCTGTTTAAAGTTCCAAGTTTGGTAACTTAAGTAGGACAAAATTTATCCTGTCCGACTCAGGCTTTCAATTTAACTTCGATTCATTATAACTACTGCTCGAAAAATGTTTGTATCGTTGCCGGAAACCAGGTGACTATGGCTTGTGGTTACTCCAAAACGAATAAGAAACATACAAAATCTTACATCACATGAAAACTTGGATAGTCGTAATCGTAACCACAAAAATTCCTAAAGAAATCGAAATGCTCTTAAATCATAGCTCAATAAACCATAAAATATGACCAAAAACGTTATTAAGACAAATTTGGATCTTATGCCTTTCAAGATAAGGTTGGAAACGTTCGACAGTATTTGTAGAGATAAGTTTGCCGGGATGTGGGACCAGAAAAGTGGTCAAAAGTCGTCGGACTGGTCTCGGCCGGCCCCAACCTGTTCTGTCCCGTTCGTTTTGTCTTATTTTTGTTTTGCACGAAGCACTGACCACCACAACAAAGGTCCGTGGGCTGGACTTGTTTTTTTATCCACCCAAGGAGCAATGCCTTCGAGATCTTCTGCCTCTGTAAGCGTTGTAACATTTTGAGATACGTTCGGTTGTTCAACATGTCACGTTGTCTGGAATTTTGCTTTGGAATGTTTACTTTTAAAGATGTTCGCTTATTGTGGTGTTGCCATGTTAGTTTACCTTAAATAATTTTATTATTTTGTACGGCATTTGTGTCGTAGGAGAACGGGGTTTCGCCTATTGAGTGCGATTATTTTAGCCAACATCAAATTATTACTCACTGGGGATTTTAAAGCAAATAGTCTAGTACAATTTCCGTGTGGTGTCCGGATTAAGAATATAGCACCACTCCATCTCCTCCCGTGGATGTCGTAAAAGGCGACTAAGAGAATCTAAACCAGAGGGATGGGCAGCAGCGTCCCTTCTGTGAAACGGTAGCAATACTGCGCTCACCAACCCGCCTGCCAAGCGTGGTGAGTATTGGCAAATACCCCCCAAAATGATGACACAGTTGTGAAAATCTATGGGGGAGGCCTTTGTTCAGCAGTGGACGTATAAATGGCCGTTATGAGTCTAGTACAAAAAGCCTAAATGAGTCATCCAGCAACATTGCTAGAGATTAAATCAAAAATGTGTGACAGAGTCGTGAAACTTTCCAGTAGGCCAAAAAAATTCTACGTCTGGCTCTCGAAGTCACCTTCCGAGGGCCGAGTCGAAAAACAATACATCTATGTTATCAAGTGATTTGGGTCTGCCCTCTATGTCCTACGGGACAGACGTCATTTTGACCGCTGTCAATGTCACGCGCAGACTAAGGACTGGACCCCTGATACGGAATTTAAATACTGGTCGGCCAAGGGGGTCGAGTCGATATTTGATTGGTATCTATGGGGTATTGCGAGGATTTACCCACAATTTTTTACGAGCTTCAGTTTACCGAAAGGATGTTAATTATAAAAGAGTTTAATATCCCAAATATGCTAAATTATTAGTATCGCCGATAATTGCGCGGCGATTCCACCTCTATTTTATTTCAACTTTTATATTTAGATTTAGATATTTGTAATATTTAAAACTCATTTTACCAACCATGTATGATCTTTGTTCTGTAAAAGGAATACACATGTAATAATCACGGCACCACATGCGAAAGGCCGACTTCTAACGACGTAAACATACCAGCCCCTAAACAAAAAAAGCACATCAAAAACACCAATAGTAACACAAACGGGCCGCGTTGTTATTTATTTATCTATTTATAGTCTGGGCCAAGTGTTCGCTTCATTACTTGTGAACATATTGCTGTGTTTACGCTGTGTATTTCTGGAGCTAGCCGTGTGTTCCGCCACGTGTGGCCACGTAGTGGCAATGCTGGCTGTATAACGAGATGGCTCGGCCGTTTGATTTTGGTGGTAAAGTATTCAGCACTCGCTTCATTAGTTCGATTTTTGAATTGCTTGGACTTTTTCGAACGCTTTTGTTTGAACTGCAGCCTGGAGTTGATTATCGTCGATTTGTATTTTATTTTATGTATTTCAACGAGTTCGATTCGATCGATTATCGTTGGAAATAGACGTACCTAAATACTTTACTTAATTAGTTACCTTTCATTTCTTACCGTCATAATTTCTTACGTTCATAAAGTTAGTCTGATCAGTTGATATATGCAACGAATGTTTTGCTTTAAATGTTACTCCTATCCACGTTCTATTTGTGAAATAAACAAAAAACTGTAGCTTTTAAAGCCCATTCGGACAGAACTACGCCGTCGAGTCCATTTATTTCATTTCTAGCCGTCAATAAAGATAAATTGATCGTATTCCTTTTAAGGACTAACCTATTCCCTAGTTCAAAAAAAATATCCACTAGAAAGAAGTTGAATAGTAGTGATGAATTGCTTTTCGCCGTGTTGGTATTTCTGGTTTCTATTCAAAGTTTTTTTTAAATAGATTATCTTAAGTCACCCTTTTGTTATTTTTTATTCTCTTCGTTATTCCGTGACACGAATCTAGTTTTAAATGCAGTACTAAAGCGGCCCCGATAAGAATATTTTGGTCAACTCCGTAGCAATATATTTTTGAAAATTCCTCTAGATATCCTTAAAGACATGTTTGAATTTAGGCTTGAATCTGGAATTGTTCTCTTGGGATGTTTTAAGATGCGCCATTTAAATTCTAGGGTCGAAAGGAGGTCCCTTCAGTTCAATATGCTTATTGTTGTGTCGTTCTTCTTTGAAAATAGACTGAGGGCACACTAATATTTTATTGTTGGAGACAAGAAATGGCACGAATTGACACACTAACGAAAGTCAATGTTGCCATTGAAAGCGTGGCATCTCGGTCTCCAAACTTAAGTTTCTCAGAAGAATACACGTCATTTATTTGATTAAATTCTTTAAAACCTTTTTGTTCTTAATGAAGATTCCTCCTAGGTGTTAAAATATGTAAGGATTTGAAGGTGATATTTATAAATCCCTAGTCAAAGCTGAAATAAATTAAAGCAGAACAAAGATTGAATATCTTATATTAAGGTGATTGTGTGTCTTTCAATAGTTTTGTATGTACTGCGCTATGTGCACCAAAGTATATTGGGGTTAACACTGAAAACCAGCGCTGTGTTGTGGATAACGTCGCAACACAGCATCATGCTGAGTACGCCTCGTTGCCACAGTTACGGCGTGCACTGCCGATGGATATATACCTAATAGATTAGTGTAGGTACCTGTCTTTCTATTAAAGAATCATATTATCATTATACCATAATGTAAAATAAGACTTTTTTTGTATCCTTTTCGTTCAGTGTTGAACAAACCAAATGTATACATCGTTTAGGTGCTTACAGATTAAGTATTTATGTTAAAGATTTTAAGGTTTTATGTTTAGTATATTTAATGCACGTTTGTTTGCTGTGGCAATAAATACAATTTTCTTTCTTTTCTATATTATAACTATTGTTTCCAGTTTTTGTTCTTCTGGTGCACCTCCACTAATGAACGTTAGCTGCGCATATCCCAGATCGTCACTTGAAACAGTTCTTCAACCCTGGCTATGCCTTTTTTTTTATTGGTGCCCAGTGTAAATTCATCATGAACTTCCTTCGCCCCGGGGAAGGACGAAGGGGTATGCCGGGCTCCTACCGGCTAAAACCACTGGAGCGGTCATCTTCGGCACCTAAGGGAGGCTCCAGGTCCTCGTATGATCACACTAGAGCCACCCACTGGTGCCACGCCTATTGGCCCATCTCGGAGAGGGTGACTGTAAAGCGGTCACCCCCCCCCCCCCAGGGGGATTGTAAAGGATCCCCCAAAGCGTCCCACGGCAGCGCGTGACCACATGCGTGCTACCGTCTTCTCTTGGGTCGCTTGGTGTGGGCACGCAGATTCCCCAATCTACGCACCCGTGAACCCAGAGGTCCCCCACCTTATAGCAACGGCAGGGGTTTTCAGGCGTATCGGAATTAGGCGCCAGGGCGGTTGTTACCCCGGCGCCGTCTCCTTCTTCTTCGAGCGGGATCGGCCCTCTCCCGATCCCGCTCTGCAGTCTCCTTCTGGAGCATGACGCTCTCACAGAAGGAGACCACTGCATTCCAGTTTTCGTGCTCTGCCAACATAGCCGACACTACTGCTGGCAGAGAGAGATCTTGCCCGATCCGATCGACCAGGATCCGCCGCTCGGCGGCCCACGCAGGGCACGCCTCGAGAACCCTGGCTATGCCTGTCGACTCTAAAATTCTAGAATAACGACTCTTGTTTTCCTACGTCTTGCTTTCCCCTTTATTTTGTCCATTATAATAATAGTTTTTAGAAGGCGGTACTCAGAGTGCCTTAAATATTTTTGTATCTTGACTGTAGCCATGTAGACTTCGTCGTTTGTAACTCAGTGAATCTAGCTCACTTTTAGCATGCGTCAGTAGAACCACATTTCTGGAGACTCACGTCTTTTGGAAAGGTGTTCCTTGATTCTCCATGCCCCGCATCGAAAGCGAATTATGGACGCGTCGCGCAATAAAGCTTTTATTTCAGGGTAAAGTTTTAAGTAAACTACAATTTCGTGATTTGCACACATTGCTCGTAGAACTGATGGCCGTTGGGGCAAAAAGGTTCTCGAATGGAGACCGTGCACCGGAAAACGCAGCGTGGGATGACTTCCAACGAGGTGGATAGACGACCTGGTGAAGGTCGCTGGGAGTCGTTGGATGAAAGCGGCATGTGACCGCTCGTTGTGGAAATGTAAGAGGGAGGCCTTTGTTCAGCAGAGGACATCCTTTGGCTGAGATGATGATGAATTTCGTGATTCAGTACTCTGATCGTCTTAATTTCAGCCGAAGGTCCACTGCTGAACAAAGGCTTCCTTCCTCCATAGACTTCCACAACTGCACTTCCAACTGCATGCCGCTCGCACCCAACGACTCCCATCCTTTCTGCTTACTTCATCATGAAAAAAATACAACAAAAAATAATATGCAACAATATATCTCGCTTTACCCAGCTGAAGAATTCCTAATTTCACCTAAGTAGACGTCCGACTACAAATCCTGAGTTATGCAAAGTAAAACAAAAATGCTTTTCCATCAAATATTCTAAACTTAGACCGTCCTTTGAGCAAAGAGGATTTCTTTTAAAATACGGCACGGCAACATAGAAACGGCTTACAAAGATGGCGGATAAGATAAGAGTACTAGGATTACATAAATCTGAACTGATTCCACATCGCATGGGAACATTATACGCTGACTGGCACTGTATGGATTCAGGAAAGTTATCTTGTTAAGACTTGAATCTTATACTTATTGATTTTACTATATAACTTTTGCCGTGTGGTGCCAGCTACGAATAGCACCAACCCATCTCATCCCGTGGGTGTCGTAAAAGGCGACTATGGGATTAACCGGAGGATGAGCAGCAGCGTCCTTCGAGTAGGTACATTAATTTACATAACGACCATTACATGCCTCCGCATACAACGATTCCCAGCGACCTTCACCAGGTCGTCTGTCTACCTCTTTGGAGGTCGTCCCATGCTTCGTTTTCCGGTGCACAGTCTCCACTCCAGATCTTTTTTGCCCAAACGGTTGTCAGTTCTACGAGCAATGTGCTCCGCCCATTGCCACTTGGCTTACTAATCGTTTCAGCTATGTCGGCAACTTAAGCTCCTTAACGTATAGTCTCATTTCTGATTCAATCTCATAGAGAAATACCAAGCATGGCTCTGCTGTGTGTGCTGTGTGACCTCGAGCAATCATATGACGCCTATAGTGAGTGACCACGTCTCTGTCCCATGTGTCATCACTGGTAACACACACTGATTAAAGGCTTTTGTCTTGAGGCGCGTACTAATAAATGTCCTTTAATTATTTAATAAAAGTGTGACTTAATTTATCATTTTCGTTTGCAGGTAACTTCCAGCACAGCGGTGTAAGAATGAGTGAGTGAATACGTTCATTTAAGGTTTATTCTGGTCCATGTTTACCTTCCTAACTCCGAACTCAGGCGGTACCTGATATACAAAATAAAAATAAGTGGTCTCTTTAGAATTGCGCGTAATTAGCGGTAATTGAGAAAAAAAACTTAAACCTAAATTCATATTTACAATATGCGTGTTGCCTATAATCAATATATTAGTGCATTAACATCTACTGAACATGGACTCCTTTTTAACCGATTTCAAAAAAGAGGAAATTCTCAATTCGATGCGTATTTTTTTTATTACATCGCATCACCCAACTGTTGCAACTCAATAGATCTTGTGCTCGCCTCGCTCGCATACTATTACACACTTATAAAGGGTCTTACTTTAATAATGTAAAATATTAGAGGAGGTAAATCTATAGCATGTAATGATGCGTTTCAGCAAAAAAAAAACATCATCATCCTTCATTTTGTAAAATAATAATAGTCAGTAAATCTTTCGCTAGTCGAGTATTTAAATATTTATTTTTACTAAAGTTGTTACTTGATATTTGAAATGAATTGTTTATCATTCTTAGAGCCTTTTTTATTTATTTTTTATTGATGCCCAGTGGAAATTCTTCATGAACTTCTTTCACCCCGGGGAAGGGCGAAGGGGTATGCCGGACTCCTACCGGCTAAAACCACTGGAGCGGTCATCTTCGGCACCTAAGGGGGGCTCCAGGTTCTCGTATGATCACACTAGAGCCGCCCACTGGTGCCACGCCTATAGGCACATCCCTGAGAGGGTGACTGTAAAGCGGTCACCCCCTCGGGGGGATTGTAAAGGATCCCCCAAAGCGTCCCACGGCAGCGCGTGACCACATGCGTGCTACCGTCTTCTCTTGGGTCGCTCGGTGTGGGCACGCAGATTCCCCAATCTACGCACCCGCGAACCCAGAGGTACCCCGCCATATAGTAACGGCAGGGGTTTCAGGCGTATGGGATTAGGGGCCAGGGCGGTTGTTACCCCGGCGCCGTCTCCTCCTTCTTCGAGCGGGATCGGCCCTCTCCCGATCCCGCTCTGCGGTCTCTTTCTGGAGCATGACGCTCTCACAGAAGGAGACCATCATTCTTAGAGCCTAGCCTTGAAATATTTTCCATTATGAAAGTAAGACCCTATATAAAGAAGAGGGTTGGTCCATACATAGCCACATAAAATTCATTTATTGATTAATATTAATTCCGTAGACGAACTAAATTTGCCGACATAAAGCTGAATGTTGCTGAAAGGATTAGAAAGATAAAGTGGGAATGGGCGGGACACATTGCTTGCCGTTGGGGCAAAATGATTCTCGGGTGGAGACCGCGCACCGGAAAACGCAGCTTGGGATGGCCTCCAACCGTTGGGAGTCGTTGGATGCGGGCAATATGTAACCGGCCGTTGTGGAAATCTATGGGGGAGGTATGGTTCAGCAGTGGACGTCGTTTGGCTGATATGATGATGATTCTTCTCAAATACCACTCAAACTCAAACTTTTTATTGCATTCATGTGTACATAGATGTTACAATTATAAGTGGTTATATGGTTTCAACATGAAACCCGGTAAGGGCACAACAAAATGATAATAACGATGTTTACACTATACTTAAATTTTGTCGTATGTTAAATAGTAATAATAACAAATACCGAGTAATATTTTAATTATGTTGAATGGCAAGTTTATTATTGATTTTAATCAGTACATGCCTGTATAGTTAGTAATATTTATTCATCGAATCATAACAAATAACATTTTATTTATATTAAATTGCATGTTTATTGAATTAAATTAATGCATTAATATATAGTTTTCAGACAAACCGAAACGAAGGAAACTGTCATCTCACAATCCCAGCTTTGAAGCCAATCGATATCCGTGAGGCAACACGCAGTACTTAGTAATTAAGTTTCCAAACCTAACTGACGTTTGTTAATCCCTAGAGCGCATCCCAAACATATTATAATTGATTTAAGCCCACGCAAATTGTATCGCTGATGACACAAAGCGAAGATAATGAGATTTCACAGTGACCTGCCTGTAATCCCCGGGCCTAGCTATAATTATGAGCCAACGTAACAGAGACAGTACAAATATTTGCCCCAGTCAAGATTACCGCGGAAGCAGATGGTATAAGTCAAATTTTGATGAAAAAATTCCAACGTCGCTGTTTACTTTAGCCCCGAGACAGTAATGAACGCCATCCCTGTTCCCCAAAATCATAAAAACGTTAGATGAGTTATTTTTACGCTTTTTCTGTTAGTTTGTGTCGTGGCGCTGGGAATAGGTGTACTTAATATACGTATACATATGGGGAACAGGGATAGCGTTCATTGCGGCTATAGTGAAAATCAGTTTTTAGTTGGAACGCGTTTTCTCTAGTTTATACATAATACCTTCGCTACAAATAAAAATTACTGCTAAAATGAATTCCTTGTCGCGTCCGGATTAAGAAACCAATCCCATCTCTTCCCGTGGATGTGGTTAAAGACGACTAACGGACGAAAATAATAATCAATCTATTCCAAAATCTTTGTATTTGGGATTAAGTTTTGTCTGTTTTTAGTGTTAACACAAAAACGGATGTAGTTCATAATCTTATATCTAAAAATTTTAGATTAGATCGATTATTAATTTCGGCCGTAAGAGACTAAACGATAGGGATGGGCAGCAGTATCCCTTCTGTGAAATGGCAGCTGTTCTGCGCTCGCCAGACTGACTGGTATATTCCCCCCAAAATGACGACACAGGGCATGTAACTGGTCGTTATGGAAATCTATGGGGAGATGATCTGATATGATGATGATGGTGATGAACTAGAATTTACTGCTATTCAAAAATGAATGTCAGTTAAAACTGGTTTTACCGAGACCAAATGAGTTATCGCCATTTAATATTCTAAGGCGGATCTGACACGGACAGTTTAGGATTTCTTCTGAAGTTCTAGACAGTTTAGGAAGGAAGGCTTGGCCTTCGTGTTTATTTTTTCTTAGCCTTTAAACCACTTGCAAGCCTGCGTTTTGTTTTGTAACTTCGTTGCAACTAGTTGTAACGAAAGAATTTAGCATAAACCAGTTTAAACTAGAGAAAACGCGTTCTAACTAAAACAAGTTTTCACTGTAACATATAAATAAGTAAAATTAAGTTGAGATAATAAAATGAGACGTTGCTAACCTATATTATACAAAGACTCATTTTTTGTTAAGTATTGCGTATGCTGTATACATTTTTCCGATGTTATCGCCTTCGTAAACATTTGTTCCATAACATCTTTGTCATTGTATTTTATTGCTTTATATCAGAACGTTAATAAACTTCATCTTTTTAGTTCTTCTGTGTATCGTGAAACTTCAAGATGGCGTCAACACACTGCGTTCGATAAATTTATAACATTTCCAATGTATTAATTTCTCAAAAAATATAAGTTGGAGCCACCCAAATTACGCCATATTCTTCTAAATTAACATCTGGCCCAATTTCGTCGGTCACACAAAAAATAAGACAAAATGCTTTATGAGGTCTGGCACAAAATTAGCATTGGGCTCTGCATCTGAGAATTATCTCGAACAGTCCTACCTGCTTTGCCCTAAAAGATTTTTTCTTGATAGCGTGCTTCGGGTGTTTTCTAAAACCATCAGGGAAACTCAACACCGATATTCATTGAAGTTTTGCTACCCAAAAAAGTTTGCGGCTTACGACAAAAACTCAAGTTTTATCTACTTTAGGCGAGCGACTTAAATTTCATTTAAGGGCATTGTGTAGTTGGAACAGGGATGGAGCGGTGCAACCTGGGGCTGTTATTTTCGTATGTGTAGGTGTTCAAGTTATTTTCGTGAAGATACAAATAGACTAAAGAGTAACTTACAATATTGTAAGTAGCGGTTGTTCTTGCCATGTGTTTTAAAGTGCACAGCTCTAACTGGTGCTACTTCGTTATTTATCATTATTATTCATACCGGTTCCTGTTGGGCCTCGTTTTTATGCAATGGATGACTGGTTTATTATCTCTGGTATCTCCTGGCCTACGTACATATTGCAATACAATATAAATACACGACTACATAAATATTCATTCTTTTCTAGAATATTTCGATCTGATACTAAAGCATTTATCAACCGTAATTCCGCTAGACAATTCTTCAAATGAAACCCATGTCGTGGGAAGAGCTAAATTGGATATAAATAAATAGCTCATACAATGTTCGCAGTTTACTTCATTATTCTTATTTAGCCAATAAATGGTGGTAAAAACTCCACCTACATGGTACCTATTTAATTTTCTTGTCCCTCTATTGAGTTAGCGCGTCATGTCATAATAACTGTGTGTGTATAACTGTGTTATTATGACTTACCTAGTAATAGAGATGTTAGTATTGTCTTAGGTTTTCGCGATTATTACACATTATAATAAACAATTTTAAACAGATTAAATCGCGTGTATTATTGATTTTTGTTTTTCCTGACGTTTCGAACACTTTGCAAGGTTCGTGGTTGTAGGATGACTAAGGTGACAAGCGTCGTTACAGATTTAAAAAGTTATTCTATCTACCGTACAAAACTAATCAAAAATTGTTTCGATGCACGCAGTAATCACTCACAGTGTCTTGATGTTTTTTAGTGTGGTGTGTTGTTTGGGATTTTATTAATTTAATAACCGGATTCCAAACAGGTGGTAATAGAGATGTTTTAAAAAAAATCTCATGTTTTGAATAGGCTTCCGTTTGACCACGTATCTCACCGGATGTAGACTGCCATGCCCTGTATCCCTAGTACGAGTTTATTTTCACAATCGAAACTTAAAACTACACGTTTACGACGTTCGGCGCTACGATTGGCCCGCACCAAACTCTTCAACCAATCGGAGTCAGTACCCCTAGTTTCTGTAATAAGGGTACTGAATGTAGAGTATTCATGAGTTTGTTTCTGGCGACACAGTTGGAACAAATATTTGTTGGATCTAACAAATATTTGATGAATCATAGATAGTTGTTTTGGTGTAGTGTTTGTGCATGTGGGATTTATGTTTGTTAACTGAATGCACATAGTTGAAAGGATTAGGAAACTGAACATCTGTATTATGTACGTACCTATGATCCACAATAAAGAATATGAATGTGAAGTGGTAATGGGCAGGGCACATTGCTCGTAGAACTGATGGCCGTTGGGGCACAAAGGTTCTCGCATGGAGACCGCGCACCGGAAAACGCAGCGTGGGATGACCTCCAACGAGGTGGACAAACGACCTGGTGAAGGTCGCTGGGAGTCGTTGGATGAGAGCGGCATGTGACCGCTCGTTGTGGAAATCTAAGAGGGAGGCCTTTATTCAGCAGTGGACGTCCTGTGGTGATGATGATTATGAACTGAAAGCATGACGGGCACATGGTGAACCTGACACCTAGGAGAAAACCTCGTGTGAGAGATGGTAAATATTTTCTTAACAGCCATAACTAGAATCGCCATATCGTTCATGTAGTTATTAAAATAAAAATTGTTTTCATTGTGTTCGTTCATGACACATAACAGTATTTGTTGTGTTGAAACGACAATGAACAAAACTATAGATTCATATCTTAAAAATGATAAAGGATGTAGTAAAATAGGCATTTGTCCGTTAATTCTCGTAACTGTCTTACAGGGGGCATTTGCATTACTGACATCCCTGCAATACGGTTGTAGGGACTACATATATGTCCTAAGGAACCCTATTATTATAACTGCAACATTGTGAATTTGTATCGCCCATCGCCTCACCAGCCACGGTGTTGGCGGGATGTAAGAGAGTCGCGTGTATCTGTATGTAAATGTGTAATTGATAATTCATTATATAAACAGTCAACAAGAGTGAATTTTATTTAAGGAGTCAACCCCAACACCGTGCCTCACGGTTAAGTCGAGCCATGCCGATTACTTAGATCTAATGGGCATTTACATTTCGGATATCCCTGCGATAATTTGATTGAGTTGAGCTTTGCATCACATCCGTGAATGGGTGCCGTCCGTCGGAACTGGTCAGCTATTAACTGCTATTAATCTTATTATAAGGCAAATTCATTATCATGTGTGTGATCGGAGCATAACTGTTCTCGAGTGGAAACCAAGCACCGAAAACCGCAGTGTGGGATGGTTGGACGATGGCAACGAAGTTAACGGATATCCTGGTGAGAGTTATAGGATGCGGGTGAGCTATGGGGAATGCCTTTGTTCAGTAATGTACGCAAAAAAACACTGAAAACGCCGCGATTATTCCATAGCAAATATAAACAAAAACTAGAAGTGATATAAGTTAACTCTGGAATAATTATGACACTTCGTCAATAGCGGCAAATGCAAAGGCGGATGGTCGGACGATCGAGCGGCAAGTTAGTTTAGGATGCAGATAAGTCCTAGAAATTGATTCATTTGCCTACACTTTACACAATAATATTTTTATTAAAATTAATATTTAATTATTTCTATTAACATTAATTTAAATATATTATATGTTGAACTTTGATACTTCCCGCGAGCGTAACTTAAAACCCAAAATTGTAATCAATAGGCTATGGATATACCCGTAGAATGAAACGCACCATCGACAGTTCTATAATTGTTTTTACCTTTAATGTCTTTTTACATTGTGATGCACAAATCAGTATTAAAATATTTTTTAATTAGATACACCTATTTACATATTAATGAATTGAATCATACATATACAAATATATATATATTTTTTTTCTCTATTATCCAACTTGAAATTCGCGACATCGTCACACGGGCCCATCAGAATATCAGCGCTGGAGCATTTTGTTTGCTGTAGCACTAGCTGAGATAGATAGCAATTTTGGCCTCACGCATTCACAACTACGTGCTGTCTTATTTTATTTACTGTTTATATTTAATTTGCAGTTTGTGTATGAATGAAGACTCATCATAAACAAATTTTCTTTCTTTCTTTTACTCACTTTGGCTCATATGATAATGATGTGTGTATTACTTTCTTATCATGAGCTGACATAGTTTGAAGTAATGAAGAGATAGTAATAATTAAACAGTAATATTTTCCCGATAGCACATACTACATGGAACCATGCATCTATTTAAATTCTGAATATTCATATGTGCCTGCAAATGGTTGAAAAGGATTAAAAAAGTTGTACTGGGATTTCTGATGGCTCATTTATACTGCTGCCGTAAGTTACAAAACTCGTTTAAACTCACGATAAAGACTGAAGTTGCGACTTAATTTCTGGTCAGGTCTTTTACAAGACGAAAATCAAGGCATTTCTATAGGTACAGCTTCTTTAAAGACGTTACTTCCCTTTACATACTATTGTATGCAGCACCCCCATTTAGGACACCTGGTTTCAAGAAAAGTATAACCCACTAACCATAAAAATGAGTACACGTTACTACAGAAGTAAAAATATTATTGAACAGAAGGTGCCGTTGGCGAGTTAGCACCTCAGTCCGGCCCTGTGGCTTGTGTATAAAACATGGTCGATTGTGTCGTAAAATACATTTTAGATCCCACCACCAACTTTGGGGGATTACGGATGAATTATTAATGTGGGCATTCACATAAAACCTGGGCCTTTTTTATATTATTCGCCGTTATTTTGTTTCTTACGGTTGTCTAACGTTTTCCTGGTCGATCTTATTTATTGGATGTTGGTACCACGTGTTGCATATTTGACGGGCTCTGCGCGAAGCTCCTTGAAACGGTCTCGTGTAACATATGTACTGGGTGAATGAAAAGTTGGGTGGAAAGGACTGGTTTTTATTCTTAACTTAAATTCTATAAAGACTTGCAGCATGATTTTGGTTTTACCTGCACTTTGATATAATATGAGATTTTTTTTTTCATTCATATCGGCCATTTATAAGTCCACTGCTGAACAAAGGCCTCCCCCATAGATTTCACAACTGTGTCATCATTCTGGGGGGTATTTGCCAATACTCACCACGCTTGGCAGGCGGGTTGGTGAGCGCAGTATGGCTACCGCTTCACAAAAAAAGGACGCTGCTGCCCATCCCTCTGGTTTAGATTCCCTTAGTCGCCTTTTACGACATCCACGGGAGGAAATGGAGTGGTGCTATATTCTTAATCCGGACACCACACGTTAGGTATCTGTAGAATTGTGTTGCTATCACTTCAGTTCCAAAATACTTTTCACGTTATAATAATCGCTATGGTGTCCGGATTAGTAATATAGCACCACTCTATCTCCTCTTGCGAATGCCGTAAAAGGCGACGGGGCCTAAAGGGGCCCTAAACCAGAGGGATGGGCAGCAGCGTCCCTTCTGTGTAA
The DNA here is from genome assembly GCA_947459985.1 of Diloba caeruleocephala. NCBI lineage: Eukaryota > Metazoa > Arthropoda > Insecta > Lepidoptera > Noctuidae > Diloba > Diloba caeruleocephala. The sequence goes on along the minus strand of OX381625.1, from coordinate 5,123,934 downwards.
CAGCGGCCATGCTACGCTCACCTACCAAGCGTGGTGATTACTGGCAAATTCCCCATCTATGGGGGAGGCCTTTGTTTAGCAGTGGCGGTCCTTTAGCTACTATGATGATGCTGATGATGATAAATAATAATCCACAATAGTGTTTTTTTATATAGGTACTTATTCAACTTTAATGAAGTAATACAATAAAAATAATTTCTTTTTTTTAAACTTTGCCCCGCACTAGGATTTCTCCAGTGTCGTGGGTGCGTTTACAGACACAAATTCCACACACAACACACCCAGACCCGAAACAACTACCTGCAGATCATACAAATATTTGTTCCGTGCGGGAATCGAACCCGCGACCCGGTGCGCAGCAGCCACTGCGCCAACCGTGCATCATTGTATTGTTTCATGTGGTTATTGGCGAACAATGTAGAACCATTTTCCAGCCATGGGTGTCGTAGAAGGTGACTGAGGGTTGCATCCTAATACTAATAACATAGGTATTACGATAACAAATCCGCCTCCAAGTGTGGTCATCATCATTATATCAGCCATAAGACATACACTGCTAAACAAAAACTTCCATTTCCACAATTGTGTCGTCACAATTGTATTGGTAAGCGCAGTATGGCTGTTCTAAGAAAGGACCGCTGCTGCCCATATCTGGTTTAGAATCCCTTACTCGCCTTTTACGACATCCACGGGATGAGTTGAGTGGTGCTATATTCCTAAGCCGGACACCAACGGACAAGTGTGGTGCTTATGGCAATATCCCTTATGATTGCTGATTGCAGTGATCTTTGAGGCTCGTGTTTAGTAGCAGACGTTTACGGGTGTATATGTGTGTGTCATCATTTCGGCCGAATGAAGTCCACTGCTGGACACAGGCCTCCCCCAAAAATCACCACAACGGCCGATATGGGTGTGTTGTGGGCTCATTGGGGGGTTTTTGCCATAATCGCCACGCTTGGCAGACGGGTTGGCGATCGCAGTTGAGTTGTTAATGTACTCGAAGGACGCTGCTGCCCATCCTCCGACTAATCCCTTAGTCGACTTTTACGACACCCATGGGGGGAGATGGGGTGGTGGCATTCTGAGCCGGCACCACACGGCAATATGTGTGTGTAAGTATAATTAAAGACAGAAATGTTAAAAATAAAAACAAACAATTTTTTGGTGGGCGGATACAAATCTATTTTTAATTACGGCTATCATAGGTTCATTTCGGTTTTATACCGTGTTACGGAAACATTTAATTGAAAATCACAGGTAGAACGCCATGCCGAAGCTTCGTATTTTTTCGTATACGCCTTTCATATATTTGATGGTAAAGTAGAACATAGTCATCAATCATTTGTATTGTTTTGGTCAGATTAATATGTGTTATAATTATAAGAAAGTAACAATAAACATAAAATACTTAACAGCAGTGCCTATGTAATTATTTTGTGTACTATACTTTCTTTGAAGGATCTGGCTGGAGAAGGTTAATTATTCTGTAGGTACAAGTACTGCAGCTATATTGTCAAAATCGTTTGTTCTAAGAACTCTATGATTATAAAAACTAAAATTTATTATCACAACATAAATATAATCAGCTCATTACTGTCCCACTGTTGGGCACGGGCCTTTTCTCACGATGAGAAAGGCCTTAGTCCACCACGCGGGCCTAAAACGGGTTGGCGGACTACACATAATATTGAATACCCTGGAGCCCTCTCAGGTATGCAGGTTCACCGTTATCGCAAGTGATAATCGAATTCCGATACGAAGGAGGTGCAGGCCGGGATCGAACTCAGACCCTCCTATATGGAAGGCAAGTGTTCAACCGCAAGGCTATCAATGATACATGCTAATTTATTATCGATTTATGATATTTCTGGTAATATTGGCAGCAGTATTTCCAAAATATGACGCTTCACAATTTCTAGAATTTTTTCGTGAAATTTATATGCAGTATTTTGCTTGCTGAAACGCAAACGCAAACTCCATAGTTTTTTAAAATTATCGCTAGAGTTCTTATGAAACCATTTTGACAATATAGCTGCGACCCTTGCAACAGCCGATTAACATTAAGACATGTTTAATTCATGTTAGTAAGTATTCTCACCACAAGATCAGGTACATTTTTCTTTGCCTTAGTCTTAAATACTTCAGTTAAACTTGTTAACAGCTCGTGTTAATCTTGCTTCTTTTTTTATTTAAGTTATTTCCAATTTAAGTTTAACATTTACATATATATATAGTGCCAAAGGAACCCGATAATTCGTTCTAATGAATTAACGCATCGAAATGTCTGACGACTCTCGACATGACCCTTTATTTTCATAATGAACACTCATTCGAGATGTCTTAGTCCATTTTTATCACAGTGCCATCTGTTGATTTTCTTTGTGAAACTCCATCCTTTGTTCCGGATTAGACTCATTCAACTTCGAGACTTATTACTTTACAGATAAAGTTTAGTGTTGTACTGGAGTAGTTTGAATAATGAAGGCATTGTTTGGTATAGAGGGCGCCCGTATCATCTCACATGTGCACTACTCGTTAGGGCTTCATAAGCACTTTTGTGCCCGCATGTCCCTGCCAAGATAACTTTGCTTATTTTATGATTGACAGTCGTTCAACTTTGTTCTTTATGCGTTTGTAATACGTATCTTTAGAAAAGTTTCCTGTGATATCAGATTAGAAATAGCTCGAGGATTGAATGGATTATGTAAATACGGCTTAGTAAACTTTTAATTGGGACATATATTCCTTTAATTGACGTTTATGATGTATTAAATGCTTGTTTTTATCTTTTTTATGGCTCTTGCTTGCAAAGTTTGGTCTTCTACGTGGTGGTTTACGGATTAGACTGTAGTAGTTGAGACAGGAGTTAAATAAGATCCCGTTGTAAAAATAACACTTGAATGCATTATTCATTATTTGGTTATTTTTGTCACTGAGCATATTTTTTCCATCTCTTCTCACATTACTTTATATTCCATGATATTAAAAGCGTTAATCACAAATAATTATCAATTGAAAATAACGAGCATTAGTTTGAAACACCATGTTATAAGATGTGCTAAACGCGAATTTCTGCGAAAATCGTTAAACTTCAATTAAAATCCATTATATTTGAGAGGCGACGTTATAAAAGGCGTAATGGCGTCTATATTTTGTTAAATTAAATTGAAGCCTGAATGGAGAGATTCGGAGTTTTATTAGTGATGTGCCGAATGTTCGTAACTGCGGATATCCGCACGCTATAAAGTAATGATTTATTCTTAGCTGATTTTAAACTTGTTTTTAAATGTTACTGTTGGCATTTTTTTTTTCATCTAGAACCATCGTTCGGCATCCTTTTGTAATAAGAGGTACACAAATTTTACGTGGATATATGTGTATACGAGAAATACTAATAGTTTTAAATCTTCAAATTACATGTATTCATTCATTGTAAATTTTGGGGGCCACACCGAGGGGAATTAAATAAACTTCGAGGACGAAACCGTCTAGAGCACAAACTGAACTATTAAAAATCAAAGACAGGTATTTTATCCTCTCGAAATACCGTGTATTAAACGTTAATGGAGGCAACACAAAGTGTAAGCACAATATATTACGGATTTCTACGTTTAAAACTCTGTATTGCTTAAGACATAGAAAAATATATCAGAACAAAAGCTTGCCTATAAAAAGGAATCGGTAAATGCTATTGCTGATGCTTTTAGTGCCACGTCTGAATTACATTTAAGTACCTTATTTTTTTTTAATTCATCTATTACTTTCTTCGCCCCGGGAACGGCGACGGGGAATGCCGGACTCCTATCGGCTAAAACTACTAGAGTGGTCATCTTCTGCACTGAAGAGCCCCCCTTCATTGCATAAGTTGACTGGTCCTCTTAAGATCACACTAGACCCACCCATGGTGCCACGCCTTTAGGCACATCTCGCAGGTAATGACTGTAAAGCGGTCATCCCCTCTAGCATAGGGAAGGCGAATGTAAAAAGATCGCCCTCCTAGGCTTTTCTCGGGGAGGATTGTAAAGGAACCCAACCCAAGCCTCGGTGTACATTTAGGTACCTAACCTAACAAAGAAATCCAAATCTCCCGAGTTTTTGACATTAAGGCACATCACTAATTTGTGTTCACGTATTAATCAGCACGAATAATTTTAAACGTCGCTATATTGAAAATAATGATTTTAAATAACAGTATCAAATATCATTCCGGGAACTCAGTAATCAATATTACAATAAAGAACATTTTACAATCTTCAAACCATGTTCTATCCTTCCATCCAGATTATGATGAGTTAAATGACGGGTTTGAAAACGATATTGTAAGGTTTAATTATACTCCCTCTCTTCACCCCGTCCCCATCTTCTAACAGGTTGGCAATACAATAGCGATACCTCTGGTTGCTGATATTTATTTGCGGTGGTTTGCGCATACCATCTGGTTATTAACAAGCTCGATCCTCTGAACTACGAAAAAAAGGGTCTTAGATCATCTCGAATAGGGCTGGGGTTTAGGTTTCCCCATAATTTAATTATTTCAGAACATTGCGGTTGTTATGAACGTTTTGGATGACCAGGAGGTTACAACGTAGATGAAGCTGATCATGGTGGATTTGCCTCATCTATGTTTATCTGGACAAGGTTATTGTGTTAAGTATATTGTGAGTTTTGACCTAGCGAAAGACATGGACTTATAGAAATAACATGAGCTTTTAAAGCATTAACACATTTCGTAACATTATACGAGCTCTGAAGATAATTAAGTAGTCATGCCTTTGTTCTAAAGATAAGTTCTGAAGAACAAAAGGCTTAAACAATTGTACAACTTATTCAACCGTCGCGTCGCTGCTTCGAACACAAAGTAACACCAATTTCCTCACCTGAACCCGATAATTTTGCCATTTCCCTTGTAGATAAGCTGCTAGCTATTAAAAAGTAGGTACATCTTAACAGCTGTCAGTACTCGTCAAGTGAGGCCCGCATGCTGTTATCAACGGTTACGTCATCTGTTCAATGCGTGTGGCCGATCGTCGTCTGAAGTGGGTTACTTTGGCCCTATTAACTAGGTTATGAGAAACTTTTTTATTCAGCCTTTGCATCTAAATGGTTAGCATTGTAATGTAGGATTATAACAACAGAATGGACAGCATCATCCTCCTGTCCGGTTATAACAACCTACCTACCTATAGTGATTATGCAATGTTCCCTTCTGACCATTCATCGTAGGCCCATGTTTAGCAGTCATGTCCAAGGGCGCATATGATAATGTTCGTACTAAATGTGTAGATTTCAAATATATTGGTTAAGCTCTTTTACGTAATTATAATATTAGTATGATCAGATGTCTAATGAAATACTTACCATTCCTCACAGGCAGACGTCGAAAGTGACTCATCGTCTACGACTGCTTTGACCCATTTCTCACACTTCACGCTTACCATTTGCAGTATAACTTATAAATAAAACACTGCAGCACCCAATACCACGTTGGCTTCTCTTGAGGTAGGTAGAAACTACAAAAAAATATATGGTATGGAATTAACCTCTTAGACTGGTCACACATTGGCGCTTGTCGCGCGATTTAGCATCACTGCGGAGTCAATTGGTTCGTCTTGACGACTTTGTTAAACAGTCCTTCAACTGGGTTGTATTGTGAAACGAAACTACCAAGCCGCTCTATGTGGAACTGATTTAAAGCCTGGATTAAAATTTATAAGCAATGGTTTGGACTCCTAATATCAGAATTACGTCTTTCGTTAAGCCGGAGCATACGCTCCGCTATACTTGTATCATTTGTAATAAGTAATCACTCACACCTTTTTTTTTTTATTGGTGCCCAGTGGAAATTCATCATGAACTTCCTTCGCCCCGGGGAAGGACGAAGGGGTATGCCGGACTCCTACCGGCTAAAACCACTGGAGCGGTCATCTTCGGCACCTAAGGGAGGCTCCAGGTCCTCGTATGATCACACTAGAGCCACCCACTGGTGCCACGCCTATTGGCACATCTCGGAGAGGGTGACTGTAAAGCGGTCACCCCCCCAGGGGGATTGTAAAGGATCCCCCAGTGCGTCCCACGGCAGCGCGTGACCACATGCGTGCTACCGTCTTCTCTTGGGTCGCATGGTGTGGGCACGCAGATTCCCCAATCTACGCACCCGCGAACCCAGAGGTCCCCCACCTTATAGCAACGGCAGGGGTTTTCAGGCGTATCGGAATTAGGCGCCAGGGCGGTTGTTACCCCGGCGCCGTCTCCTTCTTCTTCGAGCGGGATCGGCCCTCTCCCGATCCCGCTCTGCGGTCTCCTTCTGGAGCATGACGCTCTCACAGAAGGAGACCACTGCATTCCAATTTTCGTGCTCTGCCAACATAGCCGACACTACTGCTGGCAGAGAGAGATCTTGCCCGATCCGATCGACCAGGATCCGCCGCTCAGCGGCCCACGCAGGGCACGCCTCGAGCGTGTGCTGTGCGGTGTCCTGGTCGCTATCACAATGGTGGCATTGTGCCGTGGCCTCGCGTCCTATCCTGTGCAGGTACGCGCCGAAACAACCGTGCCCGGTGAGCACCTGCGTCAGGCGGTAGGTGATGCGCTCGCTCCTTTTGAGCCAGGCTCCAAAGAGCGGCAGGACGGCCTCGACGACGCGCTTGGTTGCAAACTGCATCCGCAGGCGATGACGCCACTTTACAAGTGCGCGCCGCCGAGCTAGCCGCCGCAGCTTGTCCAACGCCCCTGGAGGCGCGCCTTCGCCGCTCTGGCGGAGGGAGCGTGTCTGATCGTAGACCCACGCATCCATAATCACTCACACCTAGTCTAAGTGTTTAGCGGTCTTAACGGCTCTAGAAATAAAGTAGAATAAGTGTTTATAATTACATAAACGCTTATTTTACTTCGATAAATCAGATTATCGTTCAAAGAAATAAATTAGGCGTTTTCTAGTTTCAACAATAAAAACAAAGCGGTCCAATAGATTTGGAGATTCAATAGGCATTCGATAGACATCTATTGGAGTTTTTCACCCATTCTGTGTTGTGCGAAATCCAATCGACGTGTCGTTTGTTTGAGTGCCTGTAAATCTAGTATTACTGGCTATATTGAAAGCCACAAACGACATCCGTTTTTTTGCATAGCGATGCCTGAAAATTCGGTTTATCCTTTTGATAGGTAGTAGTATAGAAGACTGCGTAAACGTTTAATTGAATATGTTTTAATGGAACCCGGCTATCTATCTATCTAGACTCAAAATTTCGTGATAAAAACGTAAAGAACTAATGGCAAGTATTCTAGGCGTCTCTATGGATCTCATTCTCGTGATAGTTTGGCTTGGCAGTAGAGGTAATATTATTAGTGGAGTGGAGGTCGTTCACAAAAGGAGATTTGCGAATGAATAGTATTGCAAAAACGGGCAGCATAAACGTGTGCATATGGTCGCTTATCCCTTGCATGGGTAGTGTTGATAATGTTCTTCTAGGACGGGTTGCGGCCGATAAACTGCAGAAATTAACTGTCTGATATAATTTAGACGTAGACGTATTATAGGGGGGCCTAGCACTATTGATCATAGTGGGTGGTAGAAAGAGGTAATTGAGAGACTTGTGTTTTGAATTCTCAGAAGACAAATATTGGAATCTTGAATCCACTGTGCACTGTGATTAAGGCGTTTCCCTAGGAACATTCTTAGGGCCGATGGTCAGTCGACATTTACCGAGTGAAGACATATAGTGCAAGCTATACATTTAACACGCCTCTCACTCCATCTTGCAAAAACGTAACGTAAACATAAAACCGGCGGTTGCTTGCAAGTGTATATTTCGTTCCCGCGTCCTAGTTCATATGTAAATATAATACATTTATTATGTATTTCTACGTTGTATACGTGTTGCCGTATGTTTGACTTGTTTATTTAGGCCCGGGCCGCTATAACTGTATTCTTTATAAGGGATCAAAATCTTGATAGGCACTAAGTATGTTTGTTTTATAATAACGATATGTTATGCGAGGTAAATATTGAAAGTGTTTAAATTTTCGAGATTCATGTGGGAATTTGAATTATTATACTTACTATACGATACTTTTCACTTATAACATATGGTATCAAGTACCGATGGGCGGTATATAAATAAAAAACAATCGATTAAACGAAAATTGTGCAATTATGTATTCGGTTGTCGATTTAATCGTCGTCGTCGAATAACAATTGAACACAATTGCGCGCAAATTCTTCAACATTACGTCTAAAATAAGCTCTTTCGTCACTAATAAACAATGGTCTCTTAGTAACAACATCGCCAATTGTAAACCGCGCACAGCGATGAATAACAATGGTCCAACAATCGACGAGGTATTACCCATAATCGGTGTTATTCGATTGCAATCGAATAAATGGAACAATAAAATAATTTGGTATCTGCTGTTTTTGGTCGTCATTTGGGTGAGAATAAATATATTTTTTTTCTTTCTTTATTTCATTCCTTCTTCTTTCATTTTACTGTTTTAGTAACAATCGCCCATTATTTATATAAGTTTTATTACAAACCACACAGTTTCTTCCCGTCGACTGCAAAAAGACTTGCAGTCGGATTGGATCTCTGTAAACCACTTGTTATCCCTACCTTGTCTACCCTAAAGTAACGGATGTCCATTAGCAGTGGTTCAGCGTTCTCAACACGGGCCATGTCATTGAAATGATCTTGATAAAATGATCTTTATTTTAGCAAGTAGATTTCAAGAAACACTTCCACTCTACAATAAATTTTGATGAAGCCGCCAAATGTTACTGACTGCCTCTAAGACGAAATACCAAAACAAACTTAAAGGTTTCCGTTATAGAGGCCAGATATTCGAATACAGTATCATGTAAGAAAAGCGTCTGGAATGGCCTTTTGAAGAAAGATCCATAGCCGTTTTGGGATGACCTATTATGACAGACGGCAAACTTCAATCAGTCATCGTGTTGCTCAACCCTATTTTAAGGCCTGAACGACCCGTCGCACAGCAATACCATTACATTTGTGTAGGCCACACGAATATCCAAAACCACCAAACAGACATTTAGCCTCAAGTGTGTATAACTAACCTATATACTCGTAGTATTCACATTCACAATAATTTTATCACTATGATCAGTCATAAAACCATTAAAATGTCATCAATTATAAATTATGCCATATTTATTTTCATCATTTGGGCCAAACGAAGTCCACTGCTGGACACAGGCCTCCCGCAAAGATCACCACAACGACTGATATGGGTGCGTTGTGGGCTCATTGGGGAGTTTTGCCATAATCGCCACGCTCGGCAGACGGGTTATATTTCTTTTATGATACATTAAAATGTTATATAAAAAACATTTTGTGCGGTCGGGGGACCTAGTTAGGAACAAAGTTCCCTACTCATCATAATCACAATATAAATCCAGTGTGAATTAAAACAACAAAAATATTTTTATATAACATTTACACGTGTTTAGAATTGAGGTTAAGGTTTAAGGTACAGCTGACCGTGTGGTGCCGGCTCAGAATGCCACCACCCCATCTCTTCCCATGGGTGTCGTAAAAGTCGACTAAGGGATTAGCCGGAGGATGGGCAGCAGCGTCCTTCGAGTACATTAACAACTCAACTGCGATCGCCAACCCGCCTGCCAAGCGTGGCGATTATGGCAAAACCCCCCAATGAGCCACAACACATCCATATCGGTGGTTGTGGTGATCTTTGGGGGAGGCCTGTGTCCAGCAGTGGACTTCATTCGGCCGAAATGATGACCGCGCACAATGTTTGCTGCTCGAATCTCAATAATCGCACGCACACACACACCTATGACTATAAATAATAGAAAGAGACAAAGAGAAAGAGAGGGAAAGGCGCCCTTTCACTTTCACTCTCTGTTTCTCTGCGTCTCTTTCTATTATAAAGGGGCATAACGCTTTTTCCTTACGTAACGATTTCTGCCGGTTCACTCTTCTGTGAGCCGCGTAAAAGAACTTAATTCCAAAAATAAGATTACAGCAGCTCACTCCCACTGATGATATAATTAGTCATGCGTTGACCATTGAGCAAAGATCAAAATCAAAGCTTGGCCGGGGAACCGTCTACATCAGGGATTCCCAAAATGCTCAAGATAGGATTTTTAAAGTAATTTCGCTATAGGGTCTGAGGTATCAGTTTGTTTTGGAAAGGGGCCTCTTGCCAAAAAATGGTTTGGGAATCTCTGAGATTAAGAAGAAAACCTCTTACCTCTGAAAAATACCCACATAATATGCTAACACATTCCTCCGTCTATTCATCCGTTGAGAACCGTTTATCATTACGCCGTGCGATTGTGCGTACTGACATCAGTAGACATCAAAGCAAAGTTCACTTAAACTAACAATACTCTGGCCAATTATATTTATAGATGGATGCCCACAAATGCCTTATAACATATTTCTGCTCCCAACTTTGGCTAATGACCACGACTTTGAAATATCTTTTAATATAGCCTCGATTTCGGATCAAGGCGTTATGGGGTCGGAAGCCTCGCAGTCTGTATTATAAACATCAAATGTTCTTAAGAGATTTTATATAAGGAAAATTATTGGTATTTTTCGAGTTTATTATGTGCCTACGGAATGTGAGTTCAGCGAATGGATTATAAATACGATGGTGCATTAAACTGATGGCACGGTTGGTGCAGTGGCTGATACAATCGGCTGCTGCGCTCCGGGTCGCGGGTTCAATTCTCCAAACAAGTATTTGTATGATCTGCAGGTAGTTGTTCCGGGTCTGGGTGTATTATGTAAACACACCCACGAACAGGAAAAAACCTAATGGGGCAAAGTTTAAAAAACACTTACATTGAAACAAACGTTTAAACACGTTCTTTAAAAAAAAAAAAAACGCTTCTCATAACTTTGATATGCATGTTCTCGAATCCTACGTTTGCACATATTCTAATTCTAATTATACATAAGTATATCAAACACATCAGCTACTCTGCTCTTGATTCGTAAAACGCTGTATTTATCAAGCAGATAGCACTGCAATGACTGCGTTTTGCCATTTGCCGAACGCTGTATTTGCAAAGCCAGCATTGCAGTGATATCATCAAACAATGTTCTTGACGAAAGAACGCCACTTGATATTGGACCTACTTATAATCGACACTAACACAGCTAAGGACCTGATTACATGCTATCGCATTTATTCATCTATACAAATAAATAAAATTGAAGTGTCTGTTTGTAATGTCAAAATAACAGCTATATACTAAATGCATATGAAAGTATATACGGTACATATAACAAAAAAATAATGTTTATTATTTTGTCTGTCTGTTTGTTCCGGGTGATCTCCGAAACGGGTGGACCGATTTTGACGTGACTTTTACTGGCAGATAGCTGGGGGCCTAAAAAGGCCGCTTTAGCAGAATCATAATATGAATTACATTAGAAATCACAAAATGGTCACGTTAATAGTCAGCTATGATTAAGTGACCATTTTGTGATTTCTAATGTGAATCGCATTGAGATCATTATTATGCCTTATAAATAAAACCTAATACGATCTTTTTAGGCCTTTTGGCCCATTTGGTGATATTTAATGTGATTCATATTATGATTCTGCTAAAGCGGCCTTTTTAGGCCCCCTGATCTTATAAGGAATAACTTAGGCTACTTTTATTTTAGAAAAATAATAAGGGTACCGCGCAAAAAAAAACCTTTGAAATCCAATGTATATATTCTATGTCAAGTGTCTATGTCGAAGTACTCTAACGGCCGAAATTAATAATCGATCTAATCCAAAATCTTTGGATTTCGGATTACGGATATCTATGTCTATTGTTTTGCGTTAAATGTGATCGTATCACAAGAACGAATGAATTTCAAAATCTGAATTCTGAAGATTTCGGATTAGATTGATTATTAATTTCGGCCGGCTTTCTTTTAAATTAAACGCAGTTGAAACCGCGGGTCCCAGCTAGTTCATTATAAAAACGTTGAGCGACTAGTGTGCTAATCCTTAATATAAAAACATCCTAGTGGATTTCTCGTGTTCCCAACCCGCGTTGTTCATTTTTCAGACTTAAATCTCACATTAATCAACACCCAGGCCCGAAACAATCATTATCTGTAGATCGATCCTATATTTATTCCGCGCGGGGATCAAACCCGCACAACGTGGCAGTAAGCCAATCCCTGACCCACTGCACTAACCGCTCCGACATTAATGTAAGTGTCATCACTTTTATCGACACTATATCAGCAATTAGCCCGCGATACGTGATTACAATGCCTCTTGTTATCGTTTAAAAACCTTTTTTTGCTGGAAATTCTTCATGGACTTTATCCGTCCCGGGGAAGGGCGAAGAGTCATGCTGGACTCCTACCGGCTTAAACCACTGGAGCGGTCATCTTCGGCACCGAAGGGGGCTCCAGGTCCTCGTAAGATCACACTAGAGCCGCCCATTGATGCCACGCCTTTAGGCACATCTCAGAGGGGCTGACTGTAAAGCGGTCACCTCCTCTAGCGGAGGGAAGGCGACTGTAATAAGGTCACCCCCCAGGCACTTCTCGGGGAGGATTGTAAATTCTGAGGGCTGTGCTGCGCACACGGCGGCATTGTCCACGTGCGCGCCGCCACAGTCTTCCCGGGGGTCGCTCGGTATTCGTAATAAATACCCACAAAGATGGAATAATTAATATATACTTATAATCACTTCAGACTTGAATATAAGAAACGGCCCTATTCTTGTCATGAACTCGTCCATCGTTGCGGTTTCTGCAAAGCACATTCTAGGAATGAGCTTTAACAACGACTGGCTATTATCGGATAATCAACATCATTATATCAGCCACAGGATGTCCACTGCTGAACAAAGGCCTCCCCCTTAGATTTCCACAACGAGCGGTCACAACCCGCTCTCATACAACGACTCCCAGCGACCTTCACCAGGTCGTCTGTCCACCTCGTTGGAGGTCGACTCGGATAATACTTTTATCCAATTCTCTCATCGTTGCGTTCTTGCGTGCGTAACATTGCGTATGTTACATCACAATTCCAAACGAGTTACTACAGCTAGTTAGTGTGAACATAGCCTTTATGTCTGTTATCGTCCGAAATTATATAACTACTAACTAAATGTTTGTAAAGTAAGGGTCTGTTTATATGAAACCAGTGCTATGGTTCAGGAAATCGACTGATATAAGAAGTGCAATGCACGTATAACATCACGCCTATTTACTCTATGAGATCCTATTTAACGGTATAAAGTCCCATATTGTGGGGCTAAGCCTACAGTTGTCCGCCTCACCGATGCCGCGGAGGCCTGTCGCCTCGACACCAACCCGTGCAATCATTATCTCCCCGTCCCTTGCTCGCGTCGGCCCGTGCCGAGCATGTTGTAAACGGCACGGTAGGTGCAGTGGCTGATACAGTCGGTTGCTGCGCTCCGGATCGTGGGTTCGATTCCCGCACGGAACAAATATTTGTATGATTTGCAGGTAGTTGTTCCGGGTCTGGGTGTATTGTATTTGGAATTGATGTCTGTAAACGCACCCACGACACAGGAGAAATGCTAGTGTGGGGCAACGTTTTAAATTTTTTTATTAAATAATTACCTAAAATATGCAAATAATACCAATTCAGCTGTCCCACATAGCTTGTATCGCCCAGCAGCCGAGGTTCGATGCCCTTACCTGCAGTTGCTTAGTTTGTAAAAAATAGTTTGACGCCTGGCTAGAGCCCTCGTTTTGTTTTGCCAAAATCGCCAGGTTAAGCAGCCACATTTTCACATTTGAAATTTCTGCGAGAAGACCAACAAAAAGAAGGTAAGCCTGCATCGTCACACGGGCCTATCAGAATATCAGCGCTGGAGCAATTTGTTTGCTTTAGCACTAGCTGAGATAGGTACCAATTTTGGCCTCACGCATTCACAACCACGTACTATCTTATTTCATTTACTTTTTATATAAAATTTGCAACTACACACGTTGAATGAGGACTCAAAGTAAACAAATTTTCTTTCTTTCTTTTCAGTCTTACTGAGCAAGACACAAAGAACCCTATAAAATAAAAAATCTACTCGATCCGGGAATCCCAAGAAGGCGGTTTAATATTTAATTAATATTCTATTTGGTTTGAGTGTTTAATCTGATCGTTATTGCTTGCTGTCTGAAACATAAATTAATTATTATTCCAATATCTATTAATAAGCTCATGCTATGTGGTTTCTGGTACAAATAGGTCATCCTCATGAAGTAGGAATACATAGAGAGCTTATGTGAGGGTATACTGATCGTTTCATCCAACCATAGTGCATAGTTCGATGCGCTGCCCTGTGACAGTCGCAATCCTGGCAGAATCGACGGTTCATCATTTCGGTCGAATGAAGTCCACTGCTGGACACAGGCCTCCCCCAAAGATCACCACAACGACCGATATGGTTGTGTTGTGGGCTCATTGGGGGATTTTGCCATAATCGCCACGCTTGGCAGACGGGTTGGCGATAGCAGTTGAGTTGTTAATGTAGGTACTCGAAGGACGCTGCTGCCCATCCTCCGGCTAATCCCTTAGTCGACTTTTACGATAACCCTCGGGAGGAGATGGGGTGGTGGTATTCTGAGCCGGCACCACACGGCTCGACGGTTCTATGACTTCTAACTATAAGTCTTATTGTCTTTTTGGAACAACTATACGGTATGCATACTCCATGAACTTCTTGGTCAATTCCCATTTTTTTTTGGAGATGTACCACTAGGGTTTAAGCCAAGAAAACATAGTTACATCTTCTATACGTAACAAACAAACCGCAATCATTAAATCGTTTGCCAAACGTGGCAACATTTAATTTGAGCGGTCAAGACGGTCCACATTCTTCAATGGACATCTATAAAGTTTAGCGCTGTGACATATTTATAACAAAATTCCAACCGTCACCGCATTGGAACACAGCATCTTAGTGGCCCGAAAAAAAAAAGAAACTAAAATATGAAGAAGAAAAGAAAGAAAAGCTATTTATTACCACAACAAAACGCGCATCGGTACATTCATACTAATTAAACCAAAATCTACACCAAACTTGCAATAAAAAACCACAACAAAAAGATTGATCGTAGAATATGAACTAAAATAAATAAAAAAATGAGATACCACACGTTGAATTTTGAATTTAATTGCCGAACTATAGAGTGAATAGCTAGACTAAAAATGACTGCCCGAGAGGGTCACCTTGTTGGCATGCAACCGCAGATTCCAAAAGGTTGTCCTTATAAAATAATTTAGAGGGATATCTGTAACACTGCCAAAGAAAACTATAAATTTCGGGTAATTCTTTTCTGACTTCTGCCAATAAGGTGTCCCTGTTTACGGAGTTGAAGGCGTTCTTAATGTAAAAAAAAAATCCGTAAGATTTTGCTGAACATATATTGTGTTTTTTGTTAGGTATTGACCCAATCTCTCACCCCCTGCAGTATGTCGTGCTATTTACTGGACACCCTGTACACAGAGAGGCGCGTGCAGAGGTGCAATTCTCAAAGCTCGAACATCCATACATCCTCGAATACAGAATTGAAATAACGGTGATAAACCAATTTGGTAATCGCTAAGTCTGGTCCTCATGGCTGTCCTTCTGCAATGTGTCCTTGAATAGCTTCAATCATGTCTTAGCGAATACCAAAATGGTTTTATACCGTTATTTCGATTCTGTATTTAAGGATGTTTGAGCTTAAAGGAATTGCACCCCAGAACACATGCGCCGCCGTCTCAGAATATATGGACCTGCATCTTAAGCACGATGGTGCTGGTTCAAAATCAAGGACTTGCACGCACCCTTGTGACTTTTTAAATGTCATACATACTTTCGTAGCTCATCGCAGACACCAATGACTTGAAGTGTGAAGGAAAACATCCTGAGAAAACCTGAATATAATGGTCTGAAATCGCTGATCGAAAGCAAGCGTGGGATTCAATGCTCATTCCTTCTTAGTATGAGAAGAGCCCTTTCCAGTTTGCCCTGCGGTGCGTTTTCTCACACTAGGCTTTCTCCTGTGTCATTGGTTACAGACTCAAATTCCACGTACAATACACCCAGACCCGGAACAACTACCTGCAGATCATACAAATATTTGTTCTGTGCAGGGATCGAAACCGCGCCCCGGAGCGCAGCAGCCGACTGTATCAGCCACTGCAATGCCGTCAATATCATATTATATTATTATTGGAACACATTACCTACTTAAAATACTTCCCTATTTACCAATATCCTAGTAAAAATAAACAAAGACCCACAAAACCTTTTTTCAGTTCTCGTGGCTGAGAATTACACTATGTACTGTTTGGATTGGGGTTTCTCTCTGTCGGCCACTTTGCATCAATGAATAAATAAATATTTTCTCCATAGATATCCTTTTATTTATGCCAAAAGAAAAGGCCTGTTAAAAGGAATCTATGAAATAAAGATGATTTAGATTGGGGGTGTCACAAGCCTCTCTCTTAGGCTTTGAGACTTGAAAAAAAATGGGCTTGAGTAGAGTCTACCTCAAATTGAAAATTTTGGTTGCAACATAATCAATAAAAAATATTCAATAAACTACAATACTCAATAGTCATGTTGTCACAACAACGGACTCCTCGTTCCATGCTGCAACATGAATGAGGGGCCCGGATGACCTATAAAACTTGCACACTTATAACTTTGAACAAAAAAGCTTCGTAAAAATATTTACGTAATGATTTTGAGAGTCTAATGCAAAGTTTATCAATTACTTGACCTTCTGCGTGGGTACTAAGGATTAATCGCTTTAAAATAACGTTGCATTCGTCGCATTTTTTCAAATAATCGATTAAGGCTTTCTCTATTTCTTAATTTATCGTTTTTGATGTCTTGCGGCTATAAAAATCTTCGTAAATGTACAAAATATCTTCTTAATCTTTTGTTTTTTCTTCTACAATATCGTTGTTCCAAATTTATCGCACTTCATAATTCCCTTCTCGACCGGCAACTTATTTGGAACTTCAACGAGAGATTTAATGGATGTCGGAAAGTTTGCAGCTTTTATCATTAATTTGCCTTTTGTAATACGATTACATGATACGAACAAATCCGTTTGTGTACTTTCTGTTTTACTTTTCATTATAATAATATTAGGTATCTTTCATTGTTCCAAAATTGATCCGATTTTCGTACTCTTATTGGAATTAATTTCGAAGTTCAGTTGGAAATTAGGTTGTGTTGTTTGTGAAGTTACGCAATTTAGAATGTTTTTAGGTAGCTCGGGAATGTAAGATAGATACTTGAATTCTACGCAGCCGGTCTGCGGCCTTCGAATTGTTGGCCCGGCCGCCTAGTGCGTGCGCTAATTACATTATTATTCGATATGCTGTTCGTTTCGACAGTTCTACAATGTTCATTGTCAAGTTCTTTTTTTCTAAACATTGTCGGCTTGTCGAAATCAATGGATTCCAATTGCGAGAGTTGTGTAGTATAAAGCTGTAAATTGTCGCAGTGACCATAGTAGTATGCGGGCTCGAGACTGCCGAGCCCGCTCGTAATAAAATATTGATAAGGCTTACAGATATTTGTTTTGTAGGAACGAGCTTTGATCCCATGTTTGCTGGGTGTTAGTGATTTCAGACCATTAGATCAAGATTCCCTCGAGATGTTTTCCACCAACTTAAGTTAGATATGTCATCACTGACAATATTTTCAACGTACAATGTTTATTATGCATAGGTAATAAAAACATCAATAATTATGTGTATATAATTTTGTAACATATTTATTTAATTGTGTGATCTATTAAGTTATAGTTATTGGTACACCGCGACCTACCCCTTTCTTTTTTACTTGTATATCTGTCCAACCCACACAATTCAAAAAAATGTATTGTAAAGAAATATAATTTGTTATGATTAGCCCGTTGCTAAGCTGTTAATATTGTGTGTTGTGCACTGCGTTTTTCTTTTTTTATAATAATTATTTTATTCTCATAAGCTTGGTACATTTGGTTCTACCTTTTGCAGACAAACAAACATTATTATAGTTAAAAGAAAGTAAAAAATAGAGTAAACGATGGTGCCTATGCTACTATGAACTGTGTGAGAGGCACCAGCGCCTTCTTCCTACAGATGAAGTACGCAGATTGTAACGACGACAAAATAAAAACATTGTTTAAACTGGTCTAACCTTATGATAAGTTTTCTCCTTAACCATATTTTAATTTTACTGTGCTATAACCGTCTTATTACATTATATTGTGGATAGCGATGTTTGATTAGCTAATAGTGTTTATATACTTTTGTAATTAATTCAAGCATAATTACGCAATTGTTTGTTGTCCCGAAAACTATAAAATAAAAAGAAAATTAAAATAAAAAACCCAAGCTTATCGGACAAAAATCGGCCGAATGCGATAAGACTGCCCTTTGTATATGCCATTTTATGCTTGATCTTTTCTTGTTATTTCTGGTATACAATAAAGAGTATTGTATTGTATGACGTTGAAATAGTGACATTGCTACACACGGCTACATATCAAGCCATAAAATACAGTACCAGTACAAGCTGATCTCGGATTGTATAGGTTTTCCGTACAATAAAAGATCAGCTTATACTGGAAATTTTTAACTGGATATTTCGCCGCGAGTACATGCATGAATTAGCAACCTAGTGTTAAAGATGTGAGTTCGTATACCTCTGGGCCAGCTCAACACTTATATCAGCTAAAGGACGTCCACTGCTGAACAAAGGCCTCCGCCATAGATTTCCACTACTGTGTTCTCATTTATGGAGGAATTTGCCAGTAGGTACTAACCACTTGCTCTAGTGTGATCATACGAGGACCTGGAGCCTCCCTTAGGTGCCGAAGATGACCGCTCCAGTGGTTTTAGCCGGTAGGAGTCCGGCACACCCCTTCGTCCTTCCCCGGGGCGAAGGAAGTTCATGAAGAATTTCCACTGGGCACCAATAAAAAAATAAAAAAGGTACTAAGCACTTTCTGCCAGCAGTAGTGTCGGCTATGTTGGCGGAGCACGTAAACTGAAATGCAGTGGTCTCCTTCTGTGAGAGCGTCATGCTCCAGAAGGAGACCGCAGAGCGGGATCGGGAGGGGGCCGACCCCGCTCGAAGAAGGAGGAGACGGCGCCGGGGTAACAACCGCCCTGGCGCCTAATTCCCACACGCCTGAAACCCCCTGCCGTTGCAGTAAGGCCTCTGGGTTCGCGGTTTAGATTGGGGAATCTGTGTGCCCACACCGAGCGACCCTAGAGAAGACGGTAGCACGCATGTGGTCACCCGCTGCCGTGGGACGCTTTGGGGGATACTTTACAATCCCCCCGGGGGGTGACCACTTTACAGTCACCCTCCGAGATGTGCCTATAGGCGTGGCACCAGTGGGCGGCTCTAGTGTGATCATACGAGGACCTGGAGCCTCCCTTAGGTGCCGAAGATGACCGCTCCAGTGGTTTTAGCCGGTAGGAGTCCGGCATACCCCTTCGCCCTTCCCCGGGGAGAAGAAAGTTCATGAAGAATTTCCACTGGACACCAATAAAAAGAAAAAAAAGGTACTAACCACTTAGCAGGCGGGTTGGTGAGCACAGAACGGCTGGTGTTCTACAGAAGAGACGGCACTGCATAGTCGCCATTTACAATATATATCCAAAGGAGGAAATGGAGTGGTCTTAAATGCTTAATGCGGACATCACACCGAACCTCCCCTTTCCCCCCGTTTTACCGCAACGGTAAATAAACGTAATACACGTATTATATACGAAAATAAATGGCTTCATCGTGACTCCGAGTTATCTTCAGCGAACAGTCCGGGCGGCCGAAGATTTAACAAAGTAAACAATTCTAGGGACAGTTCATAACACGTACCGTCCACATAATAAACTATAACTCGATTTAACTTGTTGCTGCTAATGAATTTGATGTTGGTGTAACTATTTTTGATTAAATATGAACCAGGGTTCAAGATACGTTGGTTTAATTTCGACGGCACGATTGGTGCAGTGGCTTATGCAGTCGGCTGCTGCGGTCCGGGTCGTGGGTTCGATTCCCGCACGGAACAAATATTTGTATGATCTGCAGGTAGTTGTTCCGGGTCTGGGCGTATTGTATGTGGAATTCATGTTTGTAAACGCACCCACAACACAGGAGAAATCCTAGAAAAATTGCCCCGGCAATGTTAAAAAAAAAAAAGCAATGTGCTTCTTCTTCTGTATGTGGTCTATTACTGCTGGATGTACGTAGACCTTTAACCTTTCTCAATTATCTCTGCTTTCACAGATTACTTTTCATATCGTCTATGCATCTATCGAGTGCTTTCGATACCCCGGTCTTGGTCTCCATTTTATTCTCTGCAAGGCCGATCTGCTGTCTGTCATTCGGCAAGAGTGTATTATTGCTAGATGCGATAGTTTTTGTAACTATTGATCTATGCATGTCGCATATAAATAATTTAAAGCCGAAGAACAGAAAATTCCGTGTGGTGTCCGGATTAAGAATATAACACCACTCCATCTCCTCTACTGGATGTCGCAAAAGGCGATTAAAGGACTACAAGTCAAGCGTGATTGGCAGCAGCATCCCTTCCGTGGGACAATAGCCGAACTGCGCACACCAAACCGCCTTTTTCTTATTGGCCCCCAGTGGAATTTCATCATGAACTACCTCCGCCCCGGGGTAACGGGTAACGGCCATCTTCGGCACCGAAGGGAAGCTCCAGGTCTTCGTACGATTACACTAGAGCAGCCCATTTGTGCCGCGCCTATAGGCACATCGCGGAGGGGATGACTATGCGGCGGTCACTCCCTCAAGCGGAGGGGAACGACTATAGGCCGCCCACCAGGCACATCTCTGGGTGATCCTGTAAAGGATCCCCCGAAGCCTCGCTGTGCGCTTTGCTGCGCACACGGTGGCACGTGGCCTCGTGCGCATCGCCATCCTCCCAGGATACGCTCGGTATGAGCACACAGACTCCCCAATCCGCATATAACGACAGCGGGGAGCGGTGGTACCTTTTTTTTTTTTTTTATTGCTGTCCAGTGGAAATTCTACATGGAACTTCCTTCACCCCGGGGAAGGGCGAAGGGGTATGCCGGACTCCTACCGGCTAAAACCACTGGAGCGGTCATCTTCGGCACCGAAGGGAGGCTCCAGGTCCTCGTAAGATCACACTAGAGCCGCCCATTTGGTGCCACGCCTTTAGGCACATCACGGAGGGGATGACTGTAAAGCGGTCACCCCCTCTAGCGGAGAGAAGGCGACTGTAAAAAGGTCGCCCCCTCAGGCACTTCTCGGGGAGGATTGTAAAGGATCCCCCCAAGCCTCGCTTTGCGCTGTGCTGCGCACACGGCGGCACGTGACCACGTGCGCGCCACCGTCTTCCCGGGGGTCGCTCGGTGTGAGCACGCAGACTCCCCAATCTGCGCACCCGCGACCCCCGAGGCCCCCCGCCATGAACTGACGGCAGGGGGCTCAGGCGTGTTGGACTTGGGAGCCGGTACGGTTGTTGCCCCGGCGCCGTCTCGTCCTTCTCCGTGCGGGATCAGCCCTCTCCCGATCCCGCTCTGCAGTCTCCTTCTGCAGCATGACGCTCTCGCAGAAGGAGACCACTGCACTCCAATTTTCATGCTCTGCCAACATAGCCGACACTACTGCCGGCAGAGAGAGATCTTGCCCGATCTGGTCGACCAGGATCCGCCGCTCGGCCGCCCACGCAGGGCACTCCTCGAGCGTGTGCTGTGCGGTATCCTGGTCGCTTCCACAATGGTGGCACTGTGCTGTAACCTCGCGTCCTATTCTGTGTAAGTATGCACCGAAACAACCGTGACCGGTGAACACCTGCGTCAGACGGTAGGTAACGCGCTCGCTCCTTTTGAGCCAGGCTCCGAAGAGCGGCAGGATGGCCTCGACGACGCGCTTGGTCGCGAACTGCGACCGTAGGCGATGTCGCCACATCTCGAGTGCGCGTTGTCGAGCCAGCCGCCTCAGTCTGTCGAACGCCCCTGAAGGCACGCCTTCCCCTTGACTTTGGCGGAGAGAGCGTGTCTGGTCGTAGACTCACGCATCCATCTCCGCCTGGATGTCGAAAGGCGGAAAGCGTGCCAGAGCGGTGGTACCTACGTGGCCGGATATTGCATATAAGTGATAGATTTAATAATATTCTTCCTGCTCTAGTCTTAAGTTACTTGGGTTCAGTGCAATGTTCATTTCGGCCGAATGAAGTCCACTGCTGGACACAGGCCTCGCCCAAAGGTCACCACAATGACCGATATAGGTGTGTTGTGTGCACATTGGGGGTTTTGCCATAATCGCCACGCTTGGCAGACGGGTTGGCGATCGCAGCTGAATTGTTAATGTACTCGAAGGACGCTGCTGCCCATCCTCCGGCTAATCCCTTAGTCGACTTATACGACACCCATAGGATGAGATGGGGTGGTGGTATTCTGAGCCGACACGGCAGCGCAATATTATGTTAGTCATATTGCAAAGGTTTTGGCAAAAGAGTCTGACAGTCGGCCGCCGGCCTGACACCAGCCCTCCTAGGTTATGCTATTGTTGGTGGTTTACCCGCCACCTGCGGGTAACCCAAAGTGCTTTATGGTACGCACCGGGTTATAAACTCCCTTAATCACCCACGGTATGAGATGGGGAAGCCCTATTCGCGATCTGAGCTACACGGTCCTGATAGATCTATGAATCATTTGATTAAACATGCACCATAGTTACATTGCTTGTAGAGTCGGAAGTAGCACGTAATTCGAAAATAATATGCAAGAACGCGAAATACAAAATTACATCAAAACGAAAACGTTAGCGAATAAAGTAGAACGTGAAACGTGAAACGCCGACGTAATTACCCCGTACCCAGAAAATGGCGGACGAATCGAAATAAATTTTAAATTAACCCGCGACATCAGGTAGGCTAATTAATTTGGAAAACTGCTGTATGTTTCGTATTGTACGAATTAGGTTATTGTTGCATCTTATGAAAATGTAAAAAAATGAAAAAAAAATGTTTGTGCTGTGTGGTGCCGGTAAAGAATAACACCACCCCATCTCATCCCTTGGGTGTTGTAAAAGGCGACTATGGTATTAACCTCCTCCTCCTCCAGGATGGGCAGCAGCGTTCTTCGAGTACATTAATAACTCAACTGCAATCGCCAACCTGCCTGCCAAGCGTGGCGATTATGACAAAACCCCCCAATGAGCACACTGTACACCCAGACCGGTCGTTGTGACGATTTTTGGGGGAGGCTTGCGTCCAGCAGTGGACTTTATTCGGCTGAAATGATTAGGTCCTAATCGTCACAACACTTCATATTGGAACAACGAAGGCCATTTCACTACATGACAACCTCTGAGAAGACATGCCAAAAGGAACTCAGGGTTAGGACTTTTATTGGTCACTTTTGTTTTTAAATGTATTTTACAAATCTGTTATTTACAAAGTATTTACTATCCATTGATAAAAGATAAATATGGCAGCTATACAATGCAAATAGTAGGTACCTATTTTTATTTCTTTATTTATTACTCACCACAATAATGAAAAAGTTATAGTAATATACAAATTTACCTTGAAGCCTGTATCGCAGGACACCAAGCCTTCCAACCCAGAAGTCCAATTTTGCTCTTTCATAGACTGTGCCAAGCGAAATTTTTCCATTTTCTGGTTCTTCGTGTAGGTATCTGATTGTATCAAGTTGTTTCCTCATGTTAAAATTCTCTTGATGAATACTCTCCAATACGTTGATATAACTTTATCAGGCTTTAACTCACTGTTGTAATAAAATGTGTATATTATATTATGGGCTTTGATACATCTAATATTGACGATTTATCGAAATTTGTTTTCATTTTTAATATCTTTGTTTTACTTTAACACTTCACGTTTTTTGAAATGTTTGTTTTACTATATTATAAATGTAAAACTTTGTATGTTTGATGGAGCCAACAACTGTCAAACTGATGTATTTGGTTTCCATGGAAGCCACGTGTGCAGAAACGCGATATGTCGCTATCGTAACATAGTCTATAGTTCTGTAATACGCTTTTTTATCTGAATTGATGTGAACAGCTTTGCCATTGAAACTTCTCAACTCATGATTTCAATGAACCTACATCTCAAGCCAAACACAAAAGCCACATAACCAAAATTCGCAAACCTGATATTAACAAGCACTATAAATTGTTCAACAAACAATTTTAGTTATACAGTTCATTAGGAATATAAGTTTAGTGTGTCAGTAACTTTAGTTGTCGTGGGCGTTGACAAGGGTTCGACTTTATTTACTCGAAAATGACTCCCCGTTTCATTACTCCGCCCGTATGCTAAATGCTACGACCCTAATTAACGAAACCAGAATTGGAATATGGACTGAAAGGTATTACGAATTATTTCATCTCGCTTGCAAGGTAAGGCTATGGTTATAAAGAAGGATTTTAATGTGACATTGTTAATGTTATTTATAAATGTGTCATATTGGTTTTATTTTTTTACGAGCTGGGAGCGGTTTCACCCGCGTTTAATTTAAAAGATTTTTGAGTAAGTACTTCTACATAGACACTTGACATAGAATATATATTGGAATTCAAGTTTATTTTTATTTTGCGCAGAACCCTAATCGTTTTTCTAAAATAAAAGTAGTTTAAGTTATTCCTTATAACATCAGCTATCTGCCAGTGAAAGTCCCGTCAAAATCGGTCCAGCCGTTTCGGAAATAACCCGGAACAAAAAGGCAAAGACAAAAAATTAAAAATGTTTTTTTTTGTTATACCCCTTATATAATATATATATATATTTTTTTATTTTTTTTTGTTATTTGGTCCCCTATATACTTTCATATGCATTTAGTAAAAAACTGTTATTTTCAGACACTTCTATTTTAATTATTTGTATAGATAACTTAGTAATGTTGTGTAGATCGTGAACGACCCGCGATGAGATGGGGTGGTGTTATTCGTAGACGACACCAGACGGCTAATTTTATCATCATCATATTAGCCAAAAATCGTCCACTGCTGAACTAAGCCAACATAGACGACCGGTTACATGCCGTGCGTCGTCATTTTGGGGGGAATTTGGTTTAATGTCCTCATTTCGGCTGAATGAAATCCACTGCTGGACACAGGCCTCCCCCAAAGATCACAACAACGACCGATATGGTGTGTTGTGTGCTCATTGGGGGGTCTTGCCATAATCGCCACGCTTGACAGACGGGTTGGCGATCGCAGTTGAGTTGTTAATGTACTCGAAGCACGCTGCTGCCCATCCTCCGGTTAATCCCTCAGTCGACTTTTACGACACCCACGGGATGAAATGGGGTGGTGGCATTCTGAGCCGGCACCACACGGCAATGTGGTTTGATGTTACTAATTGTAATTCCGAATAGACATGATTGTATCGAATCGCATCGCAACAGATCGCAGCGCAAGGCAATTCTTAAATCGCGTAAGATATTTTTGTAATTCATTGATGTGTCCATCACCGTTGTTTCATCATTTCGGCCGAATGAAGTCCACTGCTGGACACAGGCCTCCCCCAAAGATCACCACAACCACCGATATGGATGTGTTGTGGGCTCATTGGGGGGTTTTGCCATAATCGCCACGCTTGGCAGGCGGGTTGGCGATCGCAGTTGAGTTGTTAATGTACTCGAAGGACGCTGCTGCCCATCCTCCGGCTAATCCCTTAGTCGACTTTTACGACACCCATGGGAAGAGATGGGGTGGTGGCATTCTGAGCCGGCACCACAAATTTGAAATTTGAAAAAAAAAACTGTTTACGCAAATTATAAAGGCCAGTATAAGCGAAAGGATAATTGCTGTGATGTTCGAAGGCTAACTTGTTACGAATTTATTCGTTGTAGGCAACACTATGAATAACGGTTTAATAATTGAAGAGCTTGCATGAACAAATAAACATGCGACATAATATATACAGAGTTATATATATACTTGGGTTTAGAGTTCGGAGGTCAGTGACAAAGACCTGTATTGGGACCTTGATGACGTCACTATGGTGATTCTATTTACGGCCGAAATTAATAATCAGTCTAACCCGAAATCTTTGGGTTTGGGATTCAGGATTTGTATGTTTATAACTCGCCTTTATTAGCTTGGTATGTGAGAGAAAGAGAAGGAATGGTCGCCTATCGTATATAATAGAAAGAGAGGTAAAGGTCGCATGGAGGGCATAACGCTTTTTCCTTACGTGACTATTTCTGCTAGTTCACTCTCCTGTAAGCCGCACCCGACTGCTTTACCGCCCTTGCCGCCGAGGACGCCCGCCTCACCGACGTCGCAGAGGCCTATCGCCGCATCACCTTGCAGTTCAAGTTAGCACTTCTCCCTCCTGTCTCTTGCTCGCGCCGGCCCGTGCCGAGCCAGTAGCTTTAAATGTCCCCTAATACAATTTAAATAATACCGATCCAGCTGTCCCCAAAACAATAGCTTGTTATCCCCAGCAACGCCCTAAGCCGAGGTCCGTGTCCCGCAGGGGGCGCCCTTAGCGAAAGTTGCTTAGATTTTAATATTAAAGTTAAGCCTGGCTCGAGGCCTCTTTTGGCTTCGCCAGAAAATGACCGGTTATGCAACCACATTTCCCAGAAATGTTTGCGAGAAGCCCAACAAAAAAAAAAAAACCTGTAAGCCGCGTACAAGAACTTCGTTACATAAAAAAGCTATATCCATCGAGTAAAATAAAAAAAACGGTCATACAAATACTTGTTCCGTGCGAGGACTGAACCCGTGAGACGTAGCGCAGAAAGCCAAGAGAGCTACTGCGCCAAACAGGCCTTTAAAATGACAATGATAAAGTTCATGACAGATAGCTGTCATCGGGAGGCCTATGTTTAGCTTTGAACATATGGGCTGATTATAATAAAACCCTTTTAAACGGATTATATCGCGTATATTATCGATTTTTGTTTTTCCTTACGTTTCGAACACTTTGCAGGGTTCTCGTGCTCGCAAGACGACTAAGATGACAGGCGTCGTTACAGATTTTATATCTACCGTACAATTTTAATAAAAAAAATAGTTTCGAAGCACGCAGTAATTACTGTCTTGATGTTTTTTAGTGCGGTATGTTGATTTATGCGATATAATCCGTTTAAAAGTGTTTTATTATAATGAGTAATAATCGCGAAATCCTAAGACATTACTATATGGGCTGATGTTGTTATGGGACTAGGTTTAAGTCACTAGAGCAACGGTTAGAACTCAAGGTCACGACCTCGTTAGACATTGGCCTTTTACTTCGAAATTGTTGTGGATTATAATTACAGCTACTCTCCATTATTAAACTTTAGGGAATTGATTACATGCTTTTAAGATAGTATCGGGTCTGTTCGCGCACACATTAATTATCTTCAGTCTACTCATGACCACGGTCAATGCAACTTGATCGAAACGTTGGGGTTAGTCAAAATATAATTTAGATATATTAAACTGTTTGAGAATAGACCCGATACTATCTTAAAATCATGTACTCTCTTTAGTTGTTTGTAGCTCGCGGTTAAGACGCTTGCTAAAAAAACAACTATCCAGTAATAGTTTTTTTTATATAACCTAGTGACGAGATGGTGACGTCATTTTCCTCGCGGTAAGTGTCACGCCGGCCCATAACAATTGTAATGCTACTCAGGCTTGTCCCGCATGGAACCACATCGCGCTCGTCACCTAGAGACATTAGTTATTTAATCTCTTATACCCAGTTATTTCACTAGCTAGTCCCCAATCAAATTGAGATTCACTCAGTGATGACAGGCCAGCGTTTAACTATATTGATTTCGTATCAATATTACCATAAGAACAATGTTGTAACACGAACCTTATTCACTGAAGTTGATTGCGAAACGTTAATTCCGAAGACAATAGCTATTCTTACCAAATTTCTTTGAACTATCTTGAAGTGATAATTTATAATTGAGTTCGTAAGTGGTTTTACGACATAATTACATTTTTATAATACTGGTGCTAAGCGAACATACTAGATTAATTTAAAAAATCTAGCATCGTCATGTCTGATATTCATAGACTTAAATTAATTATTTTTTATGAGGCTTGCGTTTTAATTTGAATTAAAAATAATTTCATCTTCCAATTATTAATACGATTACCTATTGCAGTTGTTCCGAGCGGTCAGCAGAATGAGTCTGTCACCCGCGTGCTGATAACGTATGGCGCAGACGGTTTGCGACAGGCGTAAACCGCGCAGACGCCGCTGTCAAATGTAATTTTGGTATTACGTATTTGCCGATAGCGATTAAACAGGCGAAGATCTCTGAGGCTCACTCTGTGAGACAATCAATGAACTAAGAATTTCATCCTCGCCTTTCAATTTCAGGCGATTTGCCACCGGTTGACCATTGACTGCGCGATGCCTGCTGTCGTAGCTGCTGCTTGCTGCTGTAGCTAAAAACAGCAACAGCAGACGTGCTATCGCTGTTTTTAGCTAATTAGGGTGCCGGTCTAACTTTAGGATATTGTTGTCGTCCAATAATGTTGCGGTGTAGCCAGAAGTCAAGAAAACATTGTCGCATCTTGGTTATACGAGTGTAAGACCCCGAGGTTATTTGGAAAAATACCTTCGTGAGAATCCTCTACCCATTATTATAAGCAATCTATAACATATGTACGAACTTAGTAAAGGCTATATTATTCATGGCATTAAATGACTGGTTTGAGCCTCAGATCTAGCCGATTGCCACACATAAGTGTTATGTAAGGTTGCGTAGTAGGTCCATTCACAATAGATTAGAAATCGTCTAATGTAATTCTTAAATTCTCATTCGCATGGCCTTTATTATTGAACACGTTTCGAGAACTAACGCCACCTAGCGACAAGTGAAGTGTGAACTTCGCCTTAGTCCCTTTAAACGTTACTAGATGGCGTTGTTCTCAGTTTCGAACCGTTCTACATGCAGTGTATCAATATAGCAAAAGCATCGATAAGAGTAACAACAGACGTAAAAGTTTGAGTCTACCATGATAATGATGTTGTTTATTGGGCATTTTAACGATTTTTTATTTTGTTAACAGGTTATATGTTGTCGTATACACGGTAAATCTATTCTAGCCGTAATTAATGTTGAATAAAACTAACTATATCAAAAAACTTGCCATTATACAACCAAATAATGACAAAATCGTTTCGTCCGCCAATTTAACGAAAGCGTGTCGGTTAAGTTCGTAACAACCTTGGGCTGGTGACAATGAACTTCAAAATCTGTAATACGACTCCAATTTGTAGATTTAAAATGAATATTTCATTAGAATTGTATATTTTTTTTGCGAAATTGAAACGCTGTGTTTATTTGAGTGTTACCAGTGGCATATTAGAATTTATGATCACGATAGGTTCTATTTATAGTTATTTAATAGTTATAGCGATCGAAATGAGGAGCAACGGTGTTACACACCGTTTACGCAAACATTTTGATCGTACATTTTTCGTATGAGTCATATGACATCTATTTACAACGAATGACCAGTTTTTTGTCGTGCTCTAGTCTTTTTACTTTAGAGAAGTTAACTTTGTCGTTAAGTCAAATATCGGAGAGACTTTTTATGGGTGGAAGGTGGTTTTGCGTAATGATTCAAACTTGCCGCGCGCTTGTTGCGGTAACAACGCCGCAGCGGTTGTTACCCCGGCTCCGTGTCCTTCTTCTCTAGCTTTACCTAGCCGCACATTTTCAGCAAAGCGGTAGTATTTTTTTAAACATTACTGATTTCCGATTAGAAGGGCATTGTCATCATCATTTCGGCCGAATGAAATCCACTGCTGGACACAGTCCTCCCCCAAAGATCACCACTACGACCGATATGGTGTGTTGTGTGCTCATTGGGGGTCTTGCCATAATCGCCACGCTTGGCAGACGGGTTGGCGATCGCAGTTGAGTTTGTTAATGTACTCGAAGGACGCTGCCGCCCATCCTCCGGTTAATCCCTTAGTCGACTTTTACGACACCCACGGGATGAAATGGGGTGGTGGCATTCTGAGCCGGCACCACACGGCAAGGTAGGGCATTATAGTTAGTGAAAATACTGGGCATAAGAGACTTAATAACTAACGTCTCGAGGTGAAGGCAGTGTGGTGCCATGCAGGAGTAGTCCTGGGTAGCATTACAATTGTATGGGCAGGCATGATGCTCCCCACCAGGCGAATGACCTGCTGTCTCGTCACCATATATGTGAAGCAAAAACTGTGTACCCCTTTTTAAGCACATTGTGCCCTCGGAGGAGTGTGTGATTTGGCATAGTTAAAGTTCACATGCAGAAAGTTAAAATTAAGATGTTACAAATATCTCATATCATCAATATATCAACCGCAGGACGTCCACTGCTGAACAAAGGGAAGGCCCCCTTAGATTTCCACAACGAGCGGTTACTTATCCAACGACTCCCAGCGACCTTCACCTGATTGTCTGTCCAAATCGTTCGAACATTTTTTTTTTTAATACTATTACTTTCGAATTTCGACTTCTGGGCGACCTAGTTTAGACTAGTATAAATAAAGAGGTGTATCAATTCATTTCCACGTTGAGAAAACCAAAATCTCAATTGATACAATCACCACAAAGATAAAATCAAAGATAACATGGCTAGAAGAAAGAAAGAGAGCACATAAACTAATGAAACCAAAACCCATAATCCTAGAAACCGTCTGTCTATCAAATCACGTCTGTTGCTACCTGAGCTCGCATTATTATGTTTTTTTTCTATCCAAGGCCAAGGCGGTTATACGGCCAACGGTTGAAACGTGCCTCAGTACACAGTGGTGGGATAACTTATGTATTTGGCTGTTATTTTGATTATGAGCCATTTATGGGTAGCTCTTTGTCACCAATGAATGGCTGTGGAACGTTTTAATATGAAAGCGGAAGACTTGATTACCAAGAAGCGGTTTTACGAAATTATCGGTGTGTGCGCAGTACATGGCGGATTATATACAAAGGTAAGGCTGAAAGCCAGGTTCTGAAGGTTCAACAGCTGTATGGTCTATTTATTCATCATCGTATCAGCAGAATGAAGTACACTGCTGAACAACGGCCTCCACCATAGAATTTCGCAGCGACCAGGGGTGCAATTCTTGAATACAGAATTGAAATAACGGTGATAACCCAAATTGGTATTTGCTAAGACTGGTCCTCATGTCTTACCTTCTGCAACGTGTCCTTGAATAGCTTCAATCATGTCTTAGCGAATACCAAATTGGTTTTATACCGTTATTTAGAATTTGATTTTTTTTATTATTTGAATACATATTCAAGGATGTATGGATGTTTGAGCTTAAGGAATTGCATCCTAGTTATATACAGCTCGCATCCAACGACTCTCGTCTATCTTTACCAGCTCGTCTGTTGATGTTAAAATGTTCCTGCTTGAATACTCAATAGTCAAAGATTTTATTTCAAATAAACCAATTACAAGCACTTATGAAACGTCAAAAATTCTGACCCAGATTTATGTTGCACGGTTCACATTGGTTGGCCCTATGGAAAAGGTTTGGCAGTTAACTCCATGGATATTCTTTAAAAATCAGTAAACGATATATGATGGTAAAACATATACCTAATGAGAAAATTAAGTTTAATGTGTAAAGTGGGAACATAGGCCTCTACTACAACAATACAATAATAATCTATGTGCTAAGGCAGTCAACGGCTGTCCAGTTTCGATAGACGGCACTCGTTCACGCACATGAAGCATGCATCAGCATCGCTTAGCTCAATTATATTCTAAGGAATCCGACCCGATACGCAATACCGCCATAACATTGGTTTTATCAGGAGAACCTGCCTCTTTTGACACGGGTAACAATTCGTTTTATAAATGTCGGGTATGCCAATACAAGGATATTTAATTCCGTTTTAAATTCAAATTCCTTGTCAATAATATTAATATGACTTCTGCATTGTTTCAGAACTGAAGCAACGTGAGACACGCGGCGCGCTGGCAGCCAAACATGAACTAGATATCGCTACAACGATATCGAAACGTAAGTACCTATTTATAAGTACTTAAATCGCTAGATGTATTTAAGACTTTTAAGTTATAATTTTTGGATCACGTGACACGCTAGTTTATTTCGACCTTCATATTATTATATTTAACGATGTTTCCAGTCGCAATTGTAGATTGTTAGTCTCTTAAGGGATATATATCGTATATTATGTCATATATCAGCGTTTAAAGTGTCATTTTATGTGCCGTACAAAAATAATGTCTTAGGTTTTCGCGATTATTACACATTATATTAAAACAATTTTAAACGGATTAGATCGCGTATATGATAGAACGCGTATATTATGTAACGACGCCTGTCACCTTAGTTAGTCATCCTGCGACCACGAAAGCTGCAAAGTATTCGAAACGTCAGTAAAAACAAAAATCTACAATATACGCGATGTAATCCGTTTAAAAGTGTTTTATTATGATGTGTAATAATCGCGAAAACCTAAGACATTCATCAGTTCGGCCAAATGAAGTCCACTGCTGGACACGGGCCTCCCCCAAAGATCACCACAACGACCGATATGGGTGTGTTGTGGGCTCATTGGGAGGTTTTGCCATAATCGCCACGCTTGGCAGACGGGTTGGCGATCGCAGTTGAGTTGTTAATGTACTCGAAGGACGCTGCTCCCCATCCTTCGGCTAATCCCTTAGTCGACTTGTACGACACCCACGGGAGGAGATGGGGTGGTGGTATTCTGAGCCGGCAAAGACATTACCGTTTCATTATTTTTTTAGTTATTTCGCGAAACGCATCTTCCACAAACGTGTCGATCCCAGCAGGTCAACAGTATGTAGAGCATAGTCCTGTTTATCTTGGCCAGTTTGGCCACCCGTGATATACCTATATGTCGTACAAAAGTTGCGAACTTTCTTTCAACTGGACAATCAGTAGGTTATAGGGATCGCGTTTATTAAAAATAAGTTGTAAGTTGCTATTCGAGAACAAAAAATATAATTATTACACTAGTTTATATGATAAGGCGACGCAAGTTCTTTATTTGTGTGCATTATCGTAATAAAATGGAGAAAAATATATTCATTTATTGCTCGAATAACTGATTACATTTATTAATTAAACGTGGACACCTACAGTCGGACTAGTCCACAAGTTTAAAGTCGGTCAGCGGGCTATGGAACGTGCTATGCTCGGAGTCTCTCTAATGGATAGAATCGGAAACGAGGATATCCGGAAGAGAACCAAAGTGGTCGATATAGCACACCGAATAGCAAGCTGAAGTAGCAGCGGTCAGGTTTGTCGAAGGGCCGATGAAGCAGAAGAATACTAGAGTGGAGACCACGTATGGACAAAGGTAGTGTGGGACGCCTACCGGCTAGATGGACAGACGACCGGAGAAATGTTGCTGATGACCGGGTGTTGTGGCGCACGTTGGGAAAGGCCTACGTCCAGCAGTGGGCCGATATAGGCTGATGATTGATTGATTTAATAATTATTGCAAAACCTTTTTAAAACACGATCCTTATAGCCGACTGCTTGTGCCCCACAAATTAAGTTTTGTCACTGTCTTTATAGGATATTTTTATGAGTGACCAGTTTATAAAACAATTTTTTTAAACACAGCGTACACAAAACTTCTATTACTTACAAAAAACGACATCTCTCAGTTAAATTTTAAATGTTAACACATCTGAACTACAAATATAATGTTCCCTTCGTTATTTTGAAGTCAAACATTTTCGTGGCCGCGGTCCAAATTATAAGCGAAAAGCAATTTCCCTAATATAGCGATATTTGTTCTGAGCAATTACCTACTTCTGAAGCCATAAAGACATTCACAATTGGCAGGCGGATAAAGATAAAAGATAAAAATATTTTTATTCATGTAAAACCATTTATAGGCACTTATGAATAGTCAAGACTTTAGTTGCCTCGTTCCAAGGTGTAGATTTCCTATGGAGAAGAACGGGCAAGAAACTCCATGGTTACTCTTTTTAAATCATATTGGTACAATGTTCTCGAAATGATGGTAATGTGAGGACAATGCAGGAAGAAAGAGTCTATCTTAAAAAGTCTACACTAATTCTACTAATGATTGTTGATCACACACAGAAAAACCCTGTCCTTAGATACCCTTAATCTGCTTTTACGACACTCGAGTGTAGATTAAGTGGCCTATTCTTTGCATGGAAATAACACAACCCGGAAAAATAGAAAAAGTATAATGATTCGAGAAGTAACAATCCCGAGGGGGTGACCGCTTTACAGTCACCCTCTCAGGGATGTGCCTAAAGGCGTGGCAGCAGTGGGCGGCTCTAGTGTGATCATACGAGGACCTGGAGCCTCCCTTAGGTGCCGAAGATGACCGCTCCAGTGGTTTTAGCCGATAGCAGTCCGGCATACCCCTTCGCCCTTCCCCGGGGAGAAGGAAGTTCATGAATAATTTCAACTGGGCACCAATAAAAAAAAAGGCCTTTCGTCGCATGTAGCATCGCATTGCGTCATGTAGCGTCGCTTTAGTCGCTTACGCAGGACACCCCGTTAGCTTTAAAATGTAAAGTGAGAGATGGATTTGTTATCCTATAAAAGTATTACGTAAACAATTACCTGTAAAACAAATGTTTATTCCATACGGAGATCGAACCCGCGACGCAGTAAGCCAATCGCTTAAACACTGTACCAACCACGCCATCGTATCTACCGTGCCGTTGTTTGAAATTCGCTCGTCTCCTTTTCTTCATATCCTCACGAAAACGAGTCAAAACAGGGTTTACTACTTACATAATTAGATTTCATACACAGAACAAGAATTTTCCATTCGGGTCCCGCGTTGTTTAGGATAATTCAAACAGAAATAATAATAATTCAAACAAAATCCGCCGGTCTGATGTTTGCTTAGGCCCTGATTGTACTAACTAATGAATGAGCGGCCAACTTCGGGAATTTAGTCTTTAACGTGATTGTGTTAAAACACATTTTGATTTTACCTCGTTAATTAAGACTGTTGTAACTTTATAATTCTCGAATTCAGTCGAAAAATAAATAGACATTTGAGACAGAGTTATGTTTTCAATCGAATCTCGTTGCTGTACTTGTTAACTTATGTTTAATTAAAAATGGCAACGTTTAGCCTGATATAATTACTTTGAAATGGCAAGGCAGGGTACATGTCTACTCGCAAGTAGGTAATTTAAATGAAAATGGGGTACATTTTGGAGAAACTTTTAATATTACTAATCCTGATCACAAAATTACACATTAGATTCCACTGGAACCATCTTAAGACATGAGGATTTGATTTTCCAAAGACTGCCTTTCCACCGGGGATCTAAGAGGCTAAGCGGTGCAAGAGAGCAATGTTAAGATGTAAAACGGTGTGTTTTTTCAAACAAAGTGCGATGTAGCGAAGCGAGTAAGATGTTGTGCGAGAAAGATGCGCAAGGCACTGGAACGTCTACTCTATGTGGCATAACGCGTGCACAACTGTGTAGTCTACCGGACTCAGCTCTGTTACTCACAAAGCTTTACAACACTCACATCCCTCGCTCAGATCTCTCGATCAAATAGGTGGTTAGGTTAAGTGGTTACAGCGATAGTGTAAAAAGCGCGTGCATCTCAGTAAACCTGACAAAAGTTAAACTTATTTGGTTCAGGTCAATTGTTTATGCTCGCGCATGTGACCACACCTTTTATGCCCACGCTCACACACATAACGTTGCATTCAAATAGAGTTCAAATTTTACTTTAATCGTGCCCAAACAAGTTTTTCTTCAAAAACTTCACTTCATTGAACCCTTTTCCTACTAGATCTATGATGAGCTAATAAGCTATGAAAATGAAGTAGACTCTATTGACGGGTTGCACAGACGTATCTAGCTACGCATCATCACTCATATCTGGTGGAAAGGCAGCCTTAACCTGCCTAACCACTGGAGCGGATGGGCCAATAGCAAACTGATATTATCGCATGACATCGCTGAGCCGAGGAAATGTTAGTATTCTGTTGGCCAATTTTGGTGTGCCCCGCTCTTCTCCACGCCAGTGAATAGGCAAGCTTAACGTTGCAATACTTACATATTTCCTTAGTCGCAAACAGAGACAGACAGCCCTACTTATAATAAATTTTTTGTGGCTACTCTCATACATCTCGAGGGAGATGGGATGCTCAACCGGACAATTGGTGAAGCGAAATATCCTCCAGCCTGGGGTGCAAGTCCTTAAGGTCAAACATCCATACATCCTTCAAAACAGAATTAAAATGACGGTGAAAATCCAATTTGGTATACGCTAAGACATGATTGAAGCTGCGTGATGAGGTGAGGTGAGGTGAGCCATGGGGACGAATCTTAGAGAATACCAAATTGGGCTGCCACAGTTATTTCAGTTCTGTATTCAAAGATGTATGGTTATTTGAGATTAAGGAATTGCACCCCTGATCATTTTAAGACAGTTCACGAATAACAAAGAAATGCCCCCAGAAATACACAAGGCAAAGAAAACACGTTTCAAAACAGATTCAATTTTAATTCTCGAACTTCAACATCCACCTTCAAGCCCGCAATCTATCAGCGTCCCAAGGGTGCCACGATAAGGCTCAAACATTATATCTTGGTGTAATGAGCGAAGACAAGCGAACTTATTAAAAATTAATCCCTCGAGCTCTCTACGACGCATTTAACTTGCAAACTGGCTAAGTTACGCCAAGATTTATACCAAATTCAGTTTGCACAAGTATGAATATTTTATCTACACTAAGAGGCCGAACTCACGGCGCGGTCTACGCCCGCGCCCGCACGCGGTTTCGAGACCGCGTCTACCGAAGATTGTTTTAATATAGGAACGAATGAGTCGAAGTTTCACGATTCACGCTTGCGGTTTTTGCCGTACTGCCGCGTATAAGAATGGAATTCTCATATGCGCGCGACAAGGTCGAAAATTCTTTGAAACCGGACTTTTTTTAGTTTGTAACTCAACTTAGCTCAGCCTATCGCAAACCACTGCTGGCCTCTCCCAAACTGCGCCGCAATGTCTGATCCTGTCTTCCACATCCAAACTGTCCCAGCAGCCTTCTTCAGTTCATCGGTTCATCCGGTTGTGAGGCCTCCTACATTACGTTTCCTGATTCATGGTATCCACTCAATAATAGTTTGCTCCAACGGCCATCGGTCCTTCTACAGGCTGGCCAGCCCACTGCCACTTAAACTTGTTAATTCTGCTAGTTATGTTGTCGTCTCCAATTATTTTCCGGATAAATTCGTTCTGAATCATATCCCTTAAAGAAACTAGTGTAGAGAACTATACACTGCTCATGCCGAAGTAAGAGATCTTTTCCCGCACATTAGCATACCTTTCGCCCGTCTCCCCAGGGCATTGGACGATGAAATAGCATTGCCACTGCGGTGATTTCTTTCTACTCCTACTCAACGGTATTGCAATAAAATCACCTTCCACAACCAAACACGGGTACGGGACTCAACCGCGCCGTGAGTTCTTACCGTAACACCAAACGTTCTAATATACCGCACCATTTCTACCATACCGCACATCAAATTTCATTGACGCTGCATCATGCCCATGATCCAATATATTTGGCCAATATCAAATGTGTGATTTTTGCCAAGTACCATATTCAAATCTAATCGCATTATTTTATTTTTATGATCTTATAGAATGTCTTATATTAAGACATTGGTTGATTCATACTCATTAAATATTGCTTTCATACCCATTTAATTAATTATTAAATTAAAATATTGAAATATCAAAAACTGACCAAATAATAAATTCAAATAATAAAAAAAAATTAAAGTCATTTATTCAGTAAATAGGACACTTTTACACGTCATATTGAAACAACGGAGCAGATAAAATCATCCAGTTTCTTTGATCAAATTGTACGAGTACATTAGACAAAGATATTCGAGGAATGGCTTACGACCGTATCTATATGATAAAGTAAGTCTGAATACTATTTAAATGCAATCTAAATCTTGAGAAGACTATCGTAAGGCTTGTCTTTGAATAACCCTGCTAACCTCTAGGTATCTTATGTAACGAAGAAATCAGTCTTTTAGTTATTATGTAAGAGGGCAAAGCAATAAAGGGCGAAACTGTAGACAGTTGTGATCTTGAATTCTACTTGGAACATATGTTGGCTGTGAGTGGCTTCGTGCTGTTTTGACGCAGTGATTTATATTATTACTTGAAGATTGCCCTCGTAAATAAAATGTGAAAAGAGCGGAATATTAGTTAATAAATAAAATATACTAGCAACCCGCGGGCTTGGCAGGAATAGAAAAGAATAGAATCATTTCGTTTTGTTTTTGTAGTGGCAATCTATAATATTTAATCTACATAATTACTATGTTTGTTTATTGTACTTTTAATGTATTATCTATATTTAAATAACGGTTGTAAATGGGGACGGACTGAAAACCAGCGTTGGGCAGTGTTCAGGCTATGCTGCTCACTGTTCAAAATTTTGCTGCGACCGCTCCTTTTGCCACACTATACAAACAAATTTCTTGCTATTTTCTAGTATTTTTTTTTGTGTTAAATTAGTGTGGTAATAAATGCTTGCTTTCTTCCTTTAATTTATTCAGTAAATAGGTCCTAACAGACACTTTTACGCGTCATTTTGAAACAACGGAGGATAGATACATGCATACTATCATTTGTAATGATAAAAAATTATACTCAGCAGGTTACCGGTCGTCTGTGGGAGGGGTCTTTGTTCAGCAGTGGGCGTCGTTTGGCTGATATGAATGATCATTCAATGATATGATCTATTTTGCTATGTATATCTTCACCATCATCATAAGACAATGATGATTATATAAGTGAAACTACATAGCAATAGTACGGTATTAAAATTACCCATTCAGGTATACTTTTTCTTAATATGCTTTTCATATGCATGTTATATATTATTATCCTCCTATTCCTACTAAAATATTAGTCATCTTATAACAAGTTGGTACACGTAACACAACTTATAAAGTATCTTGAAATTTTCAAATAAGGACTTGTGTTAATTAATAGGGGTAAATTTTTAGACCTCGCGACCCCCAAATCCAGTTTTCGTTTATGTCGACCCCTGGGAAACCGATATCGATCCAAAGGGTCGGTATCGACCACTTCGGCAATCCCTGATCTAGACTAACGACCGAAATTAACAAACAATCTAATCCAAAATCTGTAATTTATGATTTTAAACTTGATCTGTTTTTGTGTTAAGATCACGTTTAACACAAAAATCAGACAAATCCTCAACCTCAAACCTACAGCTTTCGGATTACATTTTTCTCTGTTACACGGGTTTACATCCCCTGTAAGGGGGAACCCGGTCTTTTGATAGGCTTACGCGGGGGTCATGGGTCCAACACGCAGAGGCCCTTTAGAGAATTTTAATCTAAAATGTAATGGGACACTAACTGGGGACTCTCCATGGCTGCACTATAAAATGCAGTCTCGGATTGTCCCCGGAGGTATAAAACTATTGTATGAAATGGAAACTACAAGTGTAAGGTCTATTGCAATGTGTGCTAAATGGATTTAACACAAAGAGATTGATTATTATTATTATTATATTATTAATTTCGGTCACTAGCCGCGTCGTCTTTAGTCCACAAAAACATTTCCCCAATAGAATCGAACGCACGACCTTGAGAAAAAAGCGAAAGCTATGCCGCGCCGTTCAAGTATAATTCAAGTAATTCTATTATCACCACAACCTTAAAAAAGTAAAGTTATAATAAAACAATTTTAAACGGATTAAGTCGCGTGTATTTATGATTTTTGTTTTTCCTGACGTTTCAAACACTTTGTAGGGTTCGTAGTCGCAGGATGACTAAGGTGACAGGCGTCGTTACAGAGTTAGTCACCAAGCTGGCAACTACGTAACGTTATTAAGATTAATATCTCTCTGTCAGCCCAGTTTATGGAGCATAAAACAGTCTAACATTTATAATTGACATAAGTTTCTAAATGTGACGTCATGTGACAGTTACGCAAGGATTAGGAATAGTGTGCGTAATCTTGCCTCTGCTTATACGCAATAATGATCTGGCCTACTGTCTGGCTAGAGTCTGACTATACAAATAGAACCTCATTAGCAGTCTGAAAAGTTTGAATATAGAACAGTTTATTTTTTACTAGCTGGGACACGCGGTTTCACCCGCCTTTAATTTAAAAAAATGTAGAGTACTTCGATATAGACACTTGAACTTTTTTGCGCGGAAACCTAATTATTTTTCTAAAATAAAAGTAGCCTCAGTTATTCCTTATAACATCAGCTATCTGCCTGTGAAAGTGTACCCGGAACAAACAGACAGACCAGAGAGACAAAAAATAAAGATTGTTTTTTGTTATATGTACCGTATATACTTTCATATGCATTTAGGAAAAAGCTGTTATTTTGACATTACAAACAGACACTTCAGTTTTATTTATTTTTATAGATTTGATTTGTTACGAACTTTGTCTTGTCTTGGGGAAATCCTTATGGACTTCTCGGCATTGGGAAGGCCATCCGGACTCTTACCGGCTTAAACTCCACGGTGTCCTTCTAAGAATAGCACCACCGGCAAGAAGTGGCGTCGTAAAAGGTAACTATGGAATTATCCGGAGGATGGGCAGTAGCGTCCTTCGAGTATATTTACAACTCAACTGCGATCGTCAACCCGCCTGCTAAGCGTGGCGATTATGGCAAACCCCTCCAATGAGCACGCGACCCAAACCGAGGCTGGTTATCGTGGTGATCTTTGGGGACGACCTGAGTCCAGCACTGGACGTTATTCTGCTGAAATGATTACCATACGATTTATCATTTCGATTCAAGACTATTGTTCCACACATAGACATCAAATAAATTAGATCAGGCCCTTATAACAAAAAGCTCATAGACATTGGCAATAATGAATTATTCACCGTTCGTCTTCAAAACCTTGCCAGTCATTAGATACTAATCTCGTTTCGCCTTTCTTACGTAATTATCACTCATTGATCATAACGGCACAATGACAATAAGTCATGATTTATTATATCAACCAAGCCGCCAATTCCGATATCCTATTACGTTTATAACGGGGAACAAATAATCTATAGAGCGCGCATAAGCTATAAAGTGACTGCGCGTATTATCGTACTACTTACTATTCATTAAAGAGGAAACGTTTGATCATTCGCAAAAATCCGAAAAGTAATTAATCAATCATCTCAAAATGTTTACAGTAGTTTTATGATGTAATACGAAGTGGCATATTATGCTACACTAATATTATAAATGTGAAAGGTTTGTATCTTCTTCAGAAAGAAAGGATAGCGATTTATGACCTCAACAAAACGCGCATCGGTAGATTCATAAAAGAAAAGATTTTAATAAAAAAAAAGCAATTTTACTATAAATAATTTTATTGCGTTATTTATTGGGTTTAAATTTGTTCCATTGCGGACAAAGTCTTGTGATAAATGCTAGTATGAACAGATAGCAAGTTGGTATCCCCCAACTGTGTGTTGTGTAGAAAGTCAACTCTTGTACAGTGCTTGCGTTATTACTATTAACAGAAATAAATAAATGCACACGTAGCAATAGCGTTAACTGTAAAGATTATACTAGGTTTGCAGTATTCGTACTCGTCGCGGCTTACCAGTTTTAAATAATTATGTAAATTCTACAACAGTTGGCGTGGTTGGCGCAGACGATTGGCTTTCTGCGCAACGTGTGCTAACAGATGGCGCTATAAGGTAATCAGTAGACTGGATTGATTGGACCTGGTAGGTGTCACTGCGATCGGGTCTGCACGTACCTGTCCGTGCGAAGCCGGGCGGGCAGCTTGTGTTATATAAAAGAAGTCAATATTGCCCACATTAACTAAGAGTTATCATTTACAGCACATATCGAAGCTACAAACCTCATGATAATAATTTGAACTGCCCTCGTTTAGAAAGACCTGCATCGGCCACAGAATAAATAATACTACAAGTACAATGCGCAGCTTATATTATTCATACTCTAAGGATCGCCTTATTCGCACAAACGCCTTTCACCTGTCGCCTTGTCGCGCGATCGCATCGCAATCGTAAATCACACTCGCCCATCGTCATAACCAGGGTTAATTAAATATTAATTATACAGTCGTATTTGTACAGCTTTGTTCTCAAGCAATGAAAGCGTATTGGATTTAAACAATTCACGTTGATTTTCGGATTTGTATGCCCACAGCTGAAACGATTTGTAAGCTGAAGTGGGCGGGGCACATAGCTCGTGGAAGTGATGTCTGTTGGGCAAGAAAGGATCTCGAGTGGAGACCACGCACAGAGAACGCGATAGACAGTTGACCTGGTAAATGTATGTGGGAGTCGTTTGATGCGGAAGGCGTATATTGTAAACGATCCCCCAAAGCGACCCACGGCAGCGTGTACACATGACACACAACATGTGTGCTAACGTCTTCTCTTGGGTCAATAATAGCAACGGCAGGGGGTAAGTACAGAGAACCTACTGGA
The DNA here is from genome assembly GCA_947459985.1 of Diloba caeruleocephala. Classification (NCBI taxonomy): domain Eukaryota; kingdom Metazoa; phylum Arthropoda; class Insecta; order Lepidoptera; family Noctuidae; genus Diloba; species Diloba caeruleocephala. Next base: position 5,081,476 of record OX381625.1, on the reverse strand, counting down.
AGTTGGTCTAGAAACTGTTTTCAGATAGGTTAAAAAACACAGCTGGCGTATTTTTTATAACCAGTAAAACCGCGTACGTTGCGAACACGAGGCTTCGGCAGTGCGTAATAAAAAATGATTGTGCTGTTTACGTTTTTGTTACGAAGGCCTGCTAAATACTGTGGCTAAAGTACTAACTTACCAAACAAGTTTTAAAAGTATGTTGCCCGGCAAAAATTAGCCACCTCGTCTTGTAAAAGGTTATTATATCAAAGGGATGTGTAGCAGCATATTCGTCATCGTTTAGGACTATTGAGATCCACCAATCCGTTTATTTACATAGTGTAATAAAGACCCCAGAAGTGTCATATAAAATAAACATACATATAACAATATACACTCTTTTACTTGGAAGTTTCGGTCGGTCATAAGTACTTACCTGTATTGTCTTTGTCTGTGCACTGCTGATAGCAAAAAAGACGAAAAAGTCGTCGCTGAGCAAGATGGGCTTGTACATCGCGAGAATCTAGAAGCCATATTTTTTTTTCTTTTTTAAATTCTACTCTACTCCATCTGCGATAGCTTCAATATCGCTCTTCTTTCGCCACCAATCCAACCCTGACTGAACCTGGTGATGTACCAAAGGAGCTTATCTATCCATGTCTGTATCCATCTCCAATATTCAGGAGTATGATGAGCGCTGATTTAGCATCCTCGGTTGCAGGAGCGTTACCAGTTTACGCAGAGTGGTCATTAGGGTAAAATGTCTCAACCGTCGCTATTCTTTTCTTTTTCTCTTCTATACAATTAATAAAATTGAAGTGTCTGTTTGTAATGTCAAAAGAACAGCTTTTTACTAAATGTATATGAAAGTATATACCGTACCTGCAACAAATAAACTTTTTTTTTGGCTGTCGATCTGTCTGTCTGTCGGTCTGTCTGTCTGTTTGTTCCCGCTACTATCTCCCAAACGGCTGGACCGATTTCTACGGGACTTTCAATGGCAGATAGCTGTTGTTATAAGGAATAACTTAGGCTACTTTTATTTGGGAAAATAATTAGGGTTCCGCGCAAAAAAATTAAAACCCATGACATCCAATATATATACTCTATGTCAAAGGTCTATGCCGAAGTACTCTAAATTATTTATAATTTATCTAATTTCTTTTAAATTAAACCGCGGGTGAAACCGCGGTTCCCAGCTAGTATTTAATAAAAAAGTTTCCCTGGATTAAGATTTATGGTCAGTACAGTTTACTGACATAAATCTCACATCCACAAACATCCAAACCCGAAACAACTATCTCTAGGCTAAATATTTGTTCCGTGCATCGAACCCGCGAGCTGCAGCGTAGAAAGCCAAGCACTTAACTCTAACCGTGAAGCCTATATTTCTTGCTTTTATTTGTCTTTAAAAAAGCGATGTCCCGCCCTCGGATTTCTCGTGTGTACAGTTTACAGACATAAATCTTACATGTACAAACACACAGACCCGCAACAAATATCTGTAGATCTTTCAAATATTTGTTCCGCGGGGATCGACCCCGCGTCACGTAGTGCAGGGAACCAATTGCTTAGCCAATGGGCCAACCGTGCGTATTCTACAGAGGACATCTACAGGCTTACAGGATGCGGCTATAACTAAACGCTTCTAGAAAGTAAACAAGGAACAGCAAATTCGATATTCAAAACAAATCGGTAACTCCCGATTTAAAATCTAACCTAAAAAACCCTTTCATACCGACTTCGCATGTCAAAACGCAATATTTACCCCGATTCTCGGTATCGGAGGGTTATTCAAATATAGTTGAAAGGGAAGCTATCGTTCTGGATTTCACCCGAGCCTTCGCTGCGCCGAATTGTGGCGTGCTGCGTTGGTTCTGACATTTTTTCATTTCTAAAAGCGGCTGTATGTGTTCGTCCAGAATTTTCGTTTATCGAAATTCGGTCGACCTTAAATCCGATTAATGTGGGTTACAGGCTAAGGCTGGAACCGCGCGTCAACCAACGCAAATTAATGGATTATTTAATCAATCAATCGCGCCTGTATCACGCTATTGTAGCGCCGTTCATCATCATCATCATATCAACTAAAGATCGTGCACTGCTGAACAATGGCCTTCTCCATAGATTTCCACAATTGCGTGGTAAATTATAGGGGAATTTGCCAGTACTCACCGCTTGGGAGACGCGTTGCCGGGGTGGCTGGGCCGGCTGCTGTTCCATATAAGGAATGCTGCGACCCATCCCTCTGGTTTTTGTTTCGTGCGGGAATCGAACCCACGACCCGAGTGCAGCAGTCGACTGGATCAGCCACTGCACAAACCTTAATCACCTTTTAAGACACTCGAGGCAAGAAATAAAGTGGTACTATATTCGTAATCGGGGGCATCACACGGATTTCATCCCGTCACTAAAATTCTATTTGTTTCATCTCATCCGTACGACAGGCCGCTTCTAATACTAAATGTGTGATAGCTGTGATAACTCGAACGAAATCCCTACAAGTAATAACTGAAAATATATCACCCAATACGCTTACGTACATCCGACGGAAGCGATGCGGATTTATACTCAATTCTCTGTTACGTTCCCAGCGCGTCCACTTTAATTACGTGACCGACCGTAGAATCAAATAATGTTTTAATGTAAAACGTCTTATGCGGCGGGTCAGTCCGACTGTTGGCGTGTCAACGTGTCGCCACGCCATGCGTCGCCACAAGGCGCTCCGGTGGCCTTACGCATGAATCTGTTTTGATTTATTTCCTTTCGTAAACTATCCTTTAATGCATATTATCCGTACATAATAATTTCGATGTTTCATATCAGCTGCCAGGATTCCTACGACGGCTCACTTTAACGGCTATCATGGAGTTCATTTTCGCTGTAGGCGCCAAAGCGGTTACCTTAACGGAAACAATAAAGTTTCCGTGTTAGATATTGAATAAAGTTGTTGCAAACAATAAAAGTTGGAAGTGGCGATCGTAAGGGCTCAGCATGGTGGATATTATATCACGTAAAATCCGTTTATTTCTGTGTTAAAACACACTCAGCAAGACTACAGGAACCTCGCGATTTTTTTATGAACAGTGCCCCTAGTACGAGTTTATTTTTGCAATCGAAACGTAATAGTAAACTACACATTTATCGCGTTTGGTGATACGATTGGTTGAAGAGTTTGGGGCGGGCCAATCGCAGCGCCAAGCGCGGTAAACGTGTAGTTTACTATTACGTTTCGTTTGTAAAAAGAAACTCGTACTAGGGGTACAGGTGATATTAACGGTTGGACCTGCAAAAGTACTATAATGAGTACTGAATCGACAAGTCTAAACCACATAATAAATCATATCATATTGGCCATTTATACGTCCACTGCTGAACAAAGGCCTCCCCCATAGATTTTCACAACTGTGTCATCATTTTGGGGGGTATTTGCCAATACTCACCACGCTTGGCAAGCGGGTTGGTAAGCGCAGTATGGCAACCGTTTCACAGAAGGGACGCTGCTGCCCATCGCTCTGGTTTAGATTCCCTTAGTCGCTTTTACGACATCCACGGGAGGAGATGGAGTGGTGCTATGTTCTTAATCCGGACACCACATGGAATCCACACCATAATAAAAAATGGCACTTAATTATTCCTATCAGTGCCAGCCTAGTGGTTGAACGCTTGCCTTCCATAAAATAGATTCAGAGTTCGATCCCGGCCTGCACCTTTTTTTTGGATCAGATTTTGATTATCACTTGCGTTAACGGTGAAGGAAAACATAGTGATGAAACCTGCGCAAGTGAGGGCTCTAGAATATTTTCAATGGTGTGTGTAGTCCAACCCGCACTAGACCAGCGTCGTAGGCTAAGCCTTACTTTCTCATCGTAAGAAAAGGGCCGTGTCCGGCAGTGGGACAGTAAAGGCTGATTATGTAATTATTCATGTAATCCGTTTGGTGTCTGGAAAAGAATATAGAACCACTTCATCTTCTCCCGTAGAGGTCCTAAAAGGCGACTAAGGGACTCTAAACCAGAGGGATGGGCAGCAGCGTCCTTACTGTGGAATAGTAGCCATTCTGCGCTTACCAACCTGCCTGCCAAGCGTGGTGAGTACTGGCAAATTCCCCCCAATCATCATACTGTGGATATACACAGTTGTGGAAATCTATGGTGGAGGTCTTAGTTTAGTAGTGAACGTTGTATGGCCGATATAATGATGTAATTATTCCTAAACTGCTTTAACCCTAAAGCTAATGAATACAATTTTGCAAACTGTACCGTGTAACATATAAAGTGGAACGCCGTGTTGTAAGGGTCTCAAATATATTTATTTTATCATTTTAAAATATATAGTTTTAGAGAAGAATGAAGATAATAGTAAATATTACTAGCTATGTGGGACCTTACATACAAAACTAAACAACCTCTGAATATTGAAAACCTGTCAAATATGAATGTTTCTAGCATAAAGTAAACTGAAATATCACTATTAGTAGTCGTTCATATAACATTTATAAGGGGTTGCCATATACGGTTGTCGTGCAATCGTCTAGACCAGGGATTGCCAAAGTGGTCGATATCGGTTTCCCAGGAGTCGAAAACTGATTTTGGGGGTCGACGAGTTCTTATTTGAAACTTTCAAGATACAGTATAAGTTATGTTACGTGTACCAACTTATTATAAGAATGACTAATATTTTAGTAGGAATAAGAGGATTAGAAATTGGTATTTTGTAACAATAGGAAAAAAACTAGAGATAGGATTTTTAAAGTAATTTGGCTATGGGGTTTGAGGTATCAGTTTATTTTGGAAAAGGGGTCTCTTGCCCAAAATAGTTTCTGAATCCCTGGCCTAGACGTTTCACAAATAAAACTATAAACGTGCCGATTGTCTGATAATGAATCGATTTAAGCATACCTTTTATTTGAAAGATAGACTCTATTCTATATTGAAGTGTTCAAGTCTCATATCGCTCATATATCGCTCCTTCCAAAGCTCCGTTTTAAAGCACTCTAAAGAGCATGGAACCCGAAGCTCCTTTTGCCTACGTGTAATGTGAAGATCGCTTGAAAAAATTCTAGAAATTTGTATTGCGAATAGTATAAGTCGAAACGGGGCTGGTAATATTACCTGTTTCTTATTCCTCTGTGGACAATGTTGTACCTCAAAAGATTAAGTTCCGTGGTGTCCGGATCAAGAATACAATAGTACCACTCCAAGTCGTTAAAAGTTACTAAGGAACTCTAAACCAGAGGGATGGGCAGTAGCGTTCCTTCTGTGGAGCAGTAGCTATCCAGCGCTCACCAACCCGCCTGCCAAGCGTGGTGAGTACTGGCAAATTGACACAATTATGGAAATCTACGGGGAGGTCTTTGTTCAGCAGTAAACGCCCTTTGGCTGATCTGAAGATACAAAAGGAAAATTAAAGAGATTTAAAGTTTCCCAATACATTTCAGCGGCCTAAGGAGCAATCTACGCCTTTCTGTTTACCGCCGATCTATGTATAATGATGATAAAATCAAAATTTCGCGTCTTAACTATATTTTGGTGTACGTTTCATGTATGCTGATGCATAGGTCAGTACAAGACCTTCTGTGAGAGCGTCATGCTCCAGAAGGAGACCGCAGAGCGGGATCGGGAGAGGGCCCCCCCCCTGCCGTTGCTGTGAGGCAGGGGACCTCTGGGGTGTGTAGATTGGGGAATCTGCGTGCCCACACCGAGCGACCCAAGAGAAGATGGTAGCACGCATGTGGTCACGCGCTGCCGTGGGACGCTTTGGGGGATCCTTTACAATCCCCCCCCCCCCCGGGGGGGGGATGACCACTTTACAGTCACCCTCTCCGAGATGTGCCTATATGCGTGGCACCAGTGGGCGGCTCTAGTGTGATCATACGAGGACCTGGAGCCTCCCTTAGGTGCCGAAGATGACCGCTCCAGTGGTTTTAGCCGGTAGGAGTCCGGCATACCCCTTCGCCCTTCCCCGGGGTGAAGGAAGTTCATCAAGAATTACCATGAAAACAAAAAATACGTCACATTCGATACACACGGGAGAATTTCTCGAACACGGATAATCGAATCTGCAGTCATTTCTAATATACTTTTTGTCCATGTCGAGAACACCGATATCAAAGTCGATACGCACGGGTAATTCTGCGAACTCGAATTTAATTTAATGATTTAATGTTTAATTCTCTTTTCGGCTCACGCGACTGCGGTCGCTTCGGACGCGTCATAGAAAACCGCGGCAATGCCTCGGTTGCTGGAAATGACGTTTGGTTTTTGGAATGCGATTTAAAATTGAATTTGTTGGATATAAAATATTTATTGCGCTTGGCTTGTTGTCCTAGCTTTGAGGTTACAAAGAAATCTTATTTGATTTACGTTTCCTATTTTGGCATGCTTGTGGTCAGTTATTCATGCTATGAGATAATAAAACTGTTCGAACCTTATTTAACAAAAATACTTAAATATATTAGATTGTATTTGAATTTGTGATACGAATATTGATCATCATCATCATCATTCTATCAGACTAAGGACGTCCACTGGTGAACAAAGGCCTCGCCTTTAAACTTCCATCATTGCGTCGTCATTTTGGGGGAATGTGCGAGTGCTCACCACGCTTCAGGCGGGTTGGTGAGCGCAGTATGGCTGCTGTTCCTCAGAAAGCACTCTGCTGCCCATCCTTCTGATTTAGAGTAGTAATAATCGATCTAACCCAAAATCTTTGGATTTAGGATTACGGATATGTACGGTGTTTGTGTTATATGTGATCGTGACACAACAACTGATGAATTTCAAAAACTGGAATTTTGGATTAGATTGATTATTAATTTCGGCCGTTAGTCGCCCTATTACGACATCCTCAGGAGGAGATGGATGGGGTGGTGCTGTATTCTCATTCCGGACACCACACTCGGGCTAACACGCAATACGAATATTCAACAGCCTTTCACCGAATATACGTATTCGCTAATGGTATTTGTTAAAAATAAACGAGTAAACTGAACGCACCCGTAAATACATAGTTGAGCTACGGTTCACGTATCCGAACATATTTTGTTGCTATAATTTGATTATTTGAGGACCTTCAAACCAATTTAAAAACGTTCCCCTGTAACCTCAGAGAAAGGTTATTTTCAAAAGGTCACAATATACAAAGAGAAAATAAATCGCCCGCCGACAGTAAAATTGCAAATATGGCTTTTAAAATAAATAATTATCAGGTTTTATTCTGATTATTAAAGTACTTGAATTAATATTGACTGGCGTATTTTATTGCGCTTGACTTATTTAACTCAATATATTATGCGTATTCGGTGAATAGTAAAATCGTTTTTTACATTTGGAAAAGTAGTTTTCGCTGTTTCGCTGCTAAACAAAGGCTTTCTCCAATAAATTTCCACAATTGTGTCGTCATTTTGGGGGGAATTTGCCAGTACACCACGTGGATTGGTGAGCAGAATGGGTACTGTTTCAAAGAAGGAACGTTGCTGCCAACCCTCTGGTTAAGTCCCTTAGTCGACTTTTATGACCTCCACGAGAGGATATGGAGTGGTGCTATATTCTTAGTTCGGACACCACAAGGAATCGGATAATTAAAGTACTGTTTGTATTTATATTAATTAGCATATTTGCCTGTAACTTATTTAGTTCAGCATATTCATATTCGGTGATTAGTAAATATAATGTTCGTCTTTGCAAAAGTAGTATTCGTTGCTTCACTAGATAATCTGTATGTATGTTATGTCACAATATTGCTTGAATTACCATTTTCCTAAACACTACCCACAATATATGAGGCGCTAATCCACTATCACTTACCTCACGCAAAAATGTTGTATACCCATATAGAATTAAGATATTGTTTCGTTGGTGGGACTGAGATGAGATTTTTGTACAGTTGCATTGTCTTAATCTAGACATAACATAATTTTCTTTTATAATATTAAAATATATGCGGCATATTTCCAGCGAGTAGGTGAACAAAAACATTGCCTTACTTTTACGCAGTCCTAGTAGGTACTTTATTGGTAATTAAATGTGTACACGTCAAAATGATAAGAAAATACAGTAGTCAATAATAAATTCATAATTTTTCACATTATAGGATATACGAATCAAGGAAAATAAAATAGTAATAGGTACAATAAATAATCTACACAAATAAATAAAACTGAAGTGTCTGTTTGTAATGTCAAAATAACAGCTTTTTACTAAATGCATATGAAAGTATATACGGTACCTACAACAAAAATACAATTTTGATTTTTTTTGTCTGTCTGTCTGTTTGTTCCGGGTAATCTCCGAAACGGCTGGACCGATTTTGACGGGACTTTCACTGGAAGATAGCTGATGTTATAAGGAATAACTTAGGCTACTTTTATTTTAGAAAAATAATTAGGGTACCGCGCAAAAAAAAACAACCCTTGAAATTCAATAATAATAATATCATGTCAATTTAGGTACACACTGACTGTACTTAGAGAATGTCTGTTCAACTAGTATTTTTTTAAATTTATATTTAAGCGTGTTTCTTTTGAGTTGCGGACGTATTTTTTTTTTTTTTTTTATGGCGTCTTCTCGCAGTAATCCCAAGGGGGATATATCTGCTTAACCGTGCAAATTGGCGAAGCATTAAGTAGCCTCCAGCCTAGCTTTTCTTTATATTTAAGTAGAGTTGCGGACGTTGTCTGGCAACCGATTATATACGGCTGGTTCCATCACGAGCACTAGTTTGAACGTCTTCTTCAGCCGTAGCGGAACTGTGGAGTGCAATTCTCTAAACTCAAACATCCATACATCCTTAAAATAACGGTGATAACCGAATTTGGTATTCGCTAAAACTGGTCCTCATGGCTCACCGTCTGCAACGTGTCCTTGAATAGCTTCAATCCTGTCTTAGCGAATACCAATTATTGGTTTTTCACCCTTATTTCAATTCTGTATCAAGGATGTATGGATGTTTGAGCTTAGGGAATTGCACCCCAGTTTTCAGTTTACACGCGTTCACTGTAGCGCTCCCGCACCTATCACAATGCGAGTATTCATCGAGATGGACTTTGGCATATAACGCTGCCTGAAAGCACACCAGACCTGGCTATCATCATCATCATTTCGGCCGAATAAAGTCCACTACTGGACACAGGCCACCCTCAAAGATCACCACAACGACCGATATCGGTGTGTTGTGTGCTCATTGGGAGGTTTTGCCACAATCGCTTGCACGCTTGGCAGGCGGGTTGGCGATCGCAGTTGAGTTGTTAATGTATTCGAAGGGCACTGCTGCCCATCCTCCGTCTAATCCCTTAGTCGCCTTTTACGACACTCACGGGATGAGATGGGTTGGTGCTATTCGTAGCCGGCACCACATGGCATACTGTTAATATATCCATGGCTCGAAATTGTGGCAGTGCAGATGTTTCCCGTGACACTCTCATTATGGCTCTTACCGCTTTTTTCTGCATTCTGAAGACCCGCTCCCTATCAGCAGCACACCTCCAGACCTACGCCTTACTTAAGGTATACTGTGTGGAAACGGATAAGTTTATGAAAAATTTAATAGAAAGTCGATGTCCACACTCAAATCAGCCCGCAAACGTCCACTGCTGACCGTGGGCCTCTCAATGAGCTGTCATACCTATTGCCGTAGTCAGCACGCTTGACATGTGGATTTGTGATCATGATTAACACAAGGGAGGATGCTGCTGCCCATCCTCTTGATTCATCAACCCTTAGTAGCCTTTCACGACACCTACGGATGGAGAAGGGTGGTCTATTCTTTGCTGGGAACCACACGGAACTTCGATGTATGAAATCCAATGTCGCGTAATATTATCGAAAAAATATAAATGTAACGCCCTACAAATACTGAATTTTATTTTAAGGGGACAATAAGTAGGTTACACGGTCACAGTTATTGAAAAACAGGTTGTAATTTCCATTTTATATTTTGCAGTAATAGAAAGTAATTCCATTTTTATTTTCTGCAAGAATAGAAATTAATGTTGCTCTTAATTGTGACATTATAAAAACACTTTCGTCATTTTATCTCACACGCGGCGGGTGTTCTTTATTTGTGTGCGATTTTTGTAATAATTGTGAAAAAGAATGGAGCCAGTATTTTATTTAGTGCTTCAATAGCAGTTCGTTTATTTAATGTAAAAGCCTATGGAAAACACGACTTTTTTTAATAAACGCGATCTATGTACCTTCTTAGTGTCCCGTTGAAATAAAGTTTTGTGGACCCCGTATATCGTATTTTAATAAAAAGAACACTAGCCAGTAGCTACTTGAAAAGCCAGCAGCAAGAAGCTTAAGAGATCGGATCGGATATATCTTTGACGCGCCGGAAAAAAACCTTTTTCTATAACAACCTCTGTATTGAAGCTGTTTTGATAAAAAACACTTCAAATAAACAGTAGTTTGTATCGTCAATTTATTTCTCTCAAGTACTGAACATACGTAACGTTTGTAGTTTACACTTGAGTGTTTTTTTAACCTATACTTGGCTTTGATAGTAAACATATGTTTTGACGGCACTTTTTTCTCAAGTGTCGTAGTCGGCAGTTTAGTTTGGGTGATGTGAAAGTAAATCAGATTTCTGAAATCGGTTTGTTTGTTTTTGAACTTCGAACATGTGGCATCGCTGTAACTTTTTTTTTTGTATCCGGTATCTTTTCAGCCGGTAATTTTATTTAAAACTAGTTTTACCCTGCCACTCGTTGCTATGGCTAAATGCACGTAATGACAACACAATTTTGATTCTGAATAAAAAAAAAAACAATTATGGGTCTCCTGGCTTAATAAAAACATGCGCGTATATCAATACAACGATATGTGCAAATTTCAGAACGACATGTAAAGAACTTTAGGAGATTTACGATATTGAACAAGCGAACATTACATTTTTATATACATATATAGATAGTTTTGACATTTCGATTATCTAATTACGTAGACAGTGCTATTCTCACCGGGAACCGAATAATTTTACGGTTTGGCAGTGTGACGCAACGCTGTCAAAGTACTGACACAATAATACGGATTTGCTACACGTAGAATGCAAATTAACAGCCCCGAGTTAAACTGTTAATGTAATTAATTATTATCCATAATTAAGACTCACGTAGTGTGTGCGCACATTTACATAAAGCCCTTTCCCATGTTGACTGAGTTTGACGAATCTACGTGATTTAGTAAATTTTCATAGCAATGTGAAATTAAAGGGGTATTTATTGACTGCGAGTCTCTCTCAAGGAAAATTTTGTTGAGTTCATTCCCTCAGTAACGTGTATAGTATAGTATAGCTAACGCCATACAACGTTTGCGTTCTTCTAAAATTTGAATGGTTTGAGTAGAATTCAACCAACAGCTATTAAGACGACGACGTGACTACCGATCGAGACCGCCGCCCGAGGCACGTTCTGGTCGATCCAGACGATGAAATCACGTTAGATCACATAATGAGACTCGCGTTGCCTCATTCACTTAACACCCGACCGTTTTACCGCCCTCGCCGCCGAGGATGCCCGCATCACCGACGTCGCGGAGGCCTATCGTACCTTTCCGTTCAAGTTAGTACTTCTCCAGCTCTCCCCAAAACAATTGCTCGCTATCCCCAGCAACGCCCTAAGCCGAGGTCCGTGTCCCGCAGGGGGCGCCCTTGGTACAAGTTGCTTAGTTTTTAATATTAATTTTAAGCCTGGCTGGACGCCTCTTTTGGCTTCGCCAGAAATAACCGGTTAGCAACCACATTTCCCAGAAACGTATGCGAGAAGGCAACAAAAAAAAACCGATAGAGAGGTACATATTTAACTCACTCTTACCACAACACCAACATTAGAAAACCCTAACACGAAATGAGCGAGCTTGATAATCTTTTTTTTTTTTTAACTTTGCTCTACACTCGGATTTTTCCTGTGTCGTGGGTGCGTTTATAGACACATTCCACATACAATAATCGATACTCGTTCCTTTCCTGTATGAGACCAGGCTTTTACCGTGCAATGGAGCACATCCATACATAATCAGCCCATTACTGTCCCACTGCTGGGCACCGGCCTTTTCCACGATGAGAAGGGTTAGGCCTTAGTCCACGACGCTGGCCTAGTGCGGGTTGGCGGACTACACACACCATTGAGAACATTTTGGAGCCTTTTCAGGTGTGCAGGTTTCCTCACGAAGTTTTCCATCCATTCCATTCCATTCCACCGTTAACGCAAGTGATAATCCAATTCTGATCCGCACATGACTCCGAAAAATCAGAGGTCGAACTCGAACTCTCCTGTAGGCAAGCGTTCAACCATGAGCCTGCAGTGGAACAGTAAAAAGCTATTATGTTGGTAGAGTTGCTGCAGGGGCTAAGCATACCCTAGAGCGGGTCAAATATAAAAAAAAAAATCTCATACTCACCTACCTAAAGCGCCCAACGTACATTTTCGAACCATTTGTTTTAGTAACAGTTTTTAAATCACACGACTTTACCAACAATTTCTAGGTCAACTTTTTTTGTTGTGAACTCGTTATGGATTATTTAAACTGGGAGCAGGCCCTGGGGAAATAAATTTGATAAGTTCATACATTTTTGCTAATAGCCTGAATAAATAGTTTCCATTTTCATATTGCAACCCTCACACGACGTCCTTTGAGCTTATATTACGATAGTCTGCTATTACATTTAATGTTATTAATGTTTTGTTTGTGTAGATATAATTTTCTCTTTTCATAACCAGCATTTAAAAGAATGGCTGTCACTTTTTCAGAACTTTATACCCTATTCATATCATATAGTCTGGCTGTCCGCTGTATTCACTTCATTGTTACGTTTGTATTAAATTCATGGACATAGTGCGTTAAGTATTTAATTTTGTTAATAAAGCGAGATCAATACCTGTTTTTTTTTCTCTATTATGGGTATAGGTTACACACACAAATCTGCCTGTAAACCAAGGATTGAAACCGGGTTATAATACCGGTACGGTTGATAATACTGGTTCATACTACCGCTATCATACCGATACAAAAGAGGTATCAAAGGATAAATAAAAGTACAACCTGTATCGTATACCGGTGGGCCTATTTTGACGTATAGTAACGTAAACGTATCGCTAACGTGAGTGAATTTTGAATTAAAAATACTAGTGTCGCACATATTTTCTATTTAAATTGAAAACTTTATTCGTATCTATATATGATACAAATTGTGTTTGTAGCATAAATTTAAAGGAAAATGCTATAGGATAATTCCATTTTCAATACCAAATTCACTCACATTGACGCTACGTGTACTATCATCATTTCGGCTGAATGAAGTCCACTGCTGGACACAGGCCTCCCCCAAAGATCACAACATCGACCCAAACGGTATGTGTTGTGGGCTCATTGGGGGGTTTTGCCATAATTGCCACGCTTGGCAGACGGGTTGGCGATCGCAGTTGTTTGTTTATTGTTTAAAACAGTTTAAAACGCAGTTGAGTTTAACAACTCAATATACTCGAAGGACGCTGCTGCCCATCCTCCGGCTAATCCTTTAGTCGACTCTTACGACACCCACGGGATGAGATGGGTTGGTGCTATTCGTGGCCGGCACCACACGGCTACTATACCTCAAAGCATTCGTGCTGGGCCTACGGTACAATCTTTATTTAACCTTTGATACCTGTTTTATACCGGAATGATATATATTTTTTTTAAGAATAAAACGTTACCCCACTTTAGGATTTCTCCTGTGTCGTGGGTGCGTTTACAGACACAAATTCCACACACAATACACCCAGACCCGGAATAACTACCTGCAGATCATACAAATATTTGTTCCGTGCGGGAATCGAACCCACGACCCGGTGCGCAGCAGCCGACTGTATCAGCCACTGCACCAGCCGTGCCGTCAATATCGGTGGTATGAACCGGTACATATTGTCTACCGGTTTCAGTCCCTGCGGTAAACATCCACAGCTGAACATAAGCCTTCCAATGAGTACTACAAAGAGCGGACTCAGGCTGAGCAGGTGGATTGGTGATCACAGTATGTTGTTATTAACACACAGATGGATGCTGCTGCCCATCCTCTTGATATCAACCCTTCTACGATACCAATGGGTAGACTGAGTGGTCTATTCTGGGCCGGGAACCACTCGGGTACAGGTTACTGTACCACTCCGTAAATCAATTGCCACGTGGTGCCGGCTAAGAATACCATCACCCCATCCCATCCCGTGGGTGTCGCAAAAAGCGGCTATGGGATTAGCTGGAGGACGGGTAGCAGCGTCCTTCGAATAAATTTATAACTCAACTGCGACCGCCAACCCGTCTGCCAAGCGTGACGATTATGGCAATATCCCCCAATGAGCACACAACACAAACCGTTCGTTTTGGCCATATTTTGGACGTTTTTACGGCAGAAATGATGACGATGTAAATCAATTTGAGATCTCTATTCAAGCATTCATTGCCAATTCCTGATAACCAATTCCGCTATGTAACACAATTCAGCAACAATAAACATTTAATAAAACTCACCTGCAGGATGTAACGGTAGCCATCTTGACGTGAGAGAGACACGAGGCGTCCCGCAGCGTCTGAAACAGATTTTATCCAATTATCGCTTAGTGCGAACCCGGAATGACAAGTACGCTGTGAGTTACCGCTTGTCGTTACAAATCTTGTTTTTGTGTTTCACGAGGTTCTACCAATGAGATTAAATATAATGTTGGCGTGTATAAGAGACGCTCATAGCCAGTTGCAGTCACTGTTTGGTAAAAAATCTATGAGGTCAAGCAACACTCGGCACGGCACGCAGTCTATGGATGGGTGACCACATGTTGGTATTCGAAGAGAGCGCCCGGTGCTTCAGCGGCGGGCAAAAAAAAGCTATAATTTTCCAGTATAAGCTGACCTCGGTTTACCATACAATCCGAGATCAGCCTATGCTGGAAATTATTGATTCGTATTAAGAGCTCATGGTAAGCCTCCTGCTTCGTGTTACAAATCGTGTCTGTGCGTGTTCCACGAGTTGTGTAATACGGACGATCTTATTTAACCCATTGAGTGCGGAAGTTGTTACACTCAAAACTGGTTGCGACCATAGACTTGTCTAACTTGTAACTAACTAATGTCCTATGAAAATAGTGAAGTTTATTTCAAGGTCACTCAGCATAGAGACCGCGTTTATTACAAAAATAGTTTGTAATTTCCAGTTTTTATAATTCCGAAAATTATCCGTGTGGTGTCCGGATTAAGAATATAGCACCACTCCATCTCCTCGCGTGGGTGTCGTAAGAGGCGACTGAGGACTATAAACCAGAGGGATGGGCAGCAGCGTCCCTTGTGTCGAACAGTAGATATACTATAGCCATACTGCGCTCACCAACCCGCCTGCCAAGCCTTTTTTTTTATTGATTTCCAGTGGAAATTCTACATGGAACCTCCTTCACCCCGGGGAAGGGCGAAGGGGCATGCCGGACTCCTTTTTTTTTTATTTTTTATTGGTGCCCAGTGGAAATTCATCATGAACTTCCTTCGCCCCGGGGAAGGACGAAGGGGTATGCCGGACTCCTACCGGCTAAAACCACTGGAGCGGTCATCTTAGGCACCGAAGGGGGGCTCCAGGTCCTCGCAAGATCACACTAGAGCCGCCCATTGGTGCCACGCCTTTAGGCACATCTCTGAGGGGACGACTATAAAGCGCTCACCCCCTCTAGCGGAGGAAAGGCGACTGTAAAAGGGTCGCCCCCTCCAGGCTCGGGGAGGATTGTAAAGGATCCCCCCAAGTCTCGCTGTGCGCTGTGCTGCGCATACAGCGGCACGTGACCACGTGCGCGCCACCGTCTTCCCGGGGGTCACTCGGTATGAGCACGCAGATTCCCCAATCTGCGCGCCCGTGACCCCCGACGCCTGCCAAGCCTGGCAAGTATTGGCACATTTGCTCCGAAATGATGGCACAATTGTGGAAATGTATGGAGGAGGCCTTTGTTCTGTAGTGGATGTCCTTTGGCTGATATGATGATGATGATGATGATGATGTATATAGTATATTGCTACTCGAGCACAAAAATAGAATCTTAATCATTTCTTCGTATCGTTTTCTTTATTTGGTTTTAGTAAGATAAGTGTTGCCTTTGTGATTGAAGAGCAATAAAAAAAAATCACGATATCTATAATCGACTTATTGCCTATTTGAAACAGGGTTCAATATTTTCTAGTACCCTATATATAAGTAAATAAATGAAACATATGCTTGTTTTATTACATGCCTTTCTAAAATTCTGTTAAGGAGGTCAGTAAATGGATTCAACTGAAACTTATAAGAACACTACGTATAAATTAGGGATGTAACGATTCCGATGTCGATGATACACTCGATATATAGAAACCGATACGTCTTCGCCGATGTTTTTAAGCTGCGCGATTTTATGTGCTGCGACACGCTGCGACGCTGCCTCTCTTTTTTCTTACTACATGCACCATTGTTGCACCGCTGCCGGCGAGTTCTGCATCTCAGTGTGTAACAGACAGCTATGGTAACAATCTAGAGGTCAGAATAGGAAATTCGCACTACGTTATATTAAACATTACATCTGAATTGTCCTTTCTTTTTTTTGTTATAATAAGAAATTAACATATTATGTATGTAAGTTAGTTTTTTGACACCCCCTGTTCTGTAAATAATTATTTTTTATCATTATATGCTATTTAATAATTAAATCCTAAGTCGAAATACCATAGGTATGTGTATGTACGTTCCTCTTATGTAACTTCCATATAAAATGATTAAAGGAATAGTTTACTAAACAAAAACCAGCAACTTCTAATTTTCTTTCATCATACTGTACATTGTATCCGTATCGGTATTCATCATTTCAGCCAAAGGACGTCCACTGCTGAACAAAAGCCTCCCCTATACATTTCCACATTTGTGTCATCATTTTTGGAGGCAATTTGCCAGTACTCACCATGCTTGGCAGGCGGGTTGGCGAGCGCAATATGGCTACTCTTCGATCAGAAGGGACGCTGCCGCCCCTCCCTCTGGTATAAAGTCCCTTAGTCGCCTTTTACGACGTCCACGGGACGAGATGGAGTGGTGCTATATTCTTAATTCGGACATCACACTGAAACCGAACACCACACGGAAAATAGGTATCGGTATTGCCGATACTTTACTATTAAATCGGTATCGGTATTGCCGATACTTTACTATTAAATCGGTATCAGGTTGCCTATACATTACTATGAAAATCGGTATCGAAACGGTAAAAACAAGTATCGTTAGGTACATCCCTAGTATAAATCCGTATTCGGCATCCTGCATAAATACTAAGTCGATATATATACGTAGTCGCCATTCAATGGGATATGACCTCAATCGGTTAAGTCGCTCAGAAGTCACACGATCACTAGCCGACGAGCACTATGTATTATATAAAGATAAACATTTAGAGTGATAACAGAATTAGATGTCATAATTCAAGATTGGAAATGATATATTTAGGTAATAAGAGGCTTATGTGTTAGTTATGTAAGTCGTTAAAGATACTACTTCGTTTGAGTTTTTTCAAATAGTTTATTATAAAATGTAAATGCAGTAGAAGCATAAATTTGACAAGGGCCTCCGGTCAGCTACAAACTATATTTCCGCTCTTAAATTGTGATATATTAAAATTGTGTAATTTGTGTAAGATTTTAAACGACTGCATTCGCGTTAGTCAATTTGGCAATTGAAATACGCTGACGTATAAGTAGTTTAAATAAACGATATTCATATTCAGGACTGAGTTAAATACAGTTCCAAATATATAATATACCTATAACTAAGATCTAACACATTAACCCAGCTTGTCTGATCCACGACTCGAATTCAATACCTCATTCGCCATAATGTATATTTGATACAAAGCCAGTTAATTGCAACATAATATGTTATTTAAACGGCTTACGTGGCGCCTTTGATTTCTATCTGAAATAAAATAAGCACATTTAATTTTTAATAACCGAGATAACACTGGCCTCATGAAAATAATTGGCTAACACAAATAATACTTTATTATCTAATTTAGCAAGCAACTAAATATAAATAAAACTAATATTCAAAATTATAAGCCATTTCAACCCAACGTTTTTATCTGATGGGTCTATCGGACCCCAACTTGCAACTCTAGAGGAATAAAGGCCCCAGCGGAGGGTTTATTGTAACAAAGCTTTTGTTTCGAAGGGTTAACGTTGGCCCAACGGTTCTGTTTGAATTTAGTATTGAGCTAAAAATAACATTATTTGTATTATATTGTTAATTTCTTTGTTACAGGTAAGTACTTCTAATCTGGACTGTGCGTGAATGGTACGGATTTTTTTTTTCTTTAAAATGTTTAAATACAAAAAGAGTTTCCAGTTAAGTAAATAGGTAAGTACTAAGAATCCTGTTTACCACTTAGTCAAAAAAATTAAAGTAGAACTCAAGTCTGACTCAAGATCAATCTATCATAATAATATCAGGCATAAGGCATACATAATCAGCCCGTTACTGTCCACTGCTGGGCAACAGCCTTTTCACGATGAGAAAGGTTAAGCCTTTGTCTATCACGCTGGCCTAGTGCGGGCTGGCGGACTACACACATAGAGAACATTTTGGAGCCCTCTCAGGTGTGCAGGTTTCTTCACGATGTTTTCCTTCACCGTTAACGCAAGAGATAATCAAATTCTGATCCGCACATGAATCCGAAAAGTCGAGAGGTGCGGGTAGGAATAGAACTCAGACCCTCATGTATGGCAGGCGTTCAACCACTAGACTACCACTACTAAATAAAGGCCTCCGCCAAAGATTTAAATGAATGAAATGAAATAAATGAAATGAAATAATCATTTATTCAAATAGACTAAATTATTAGTTCTTTTGAACGTCAACATTAGACAGCACCCATTAAGCCCACCCTTCACCGCTTCCTAGTGTTTAAGCTGGGGAGAAGAAACGGCTAAAGTACTCCTCATTGCTAACGTTCCTAGAAGACTTGCCACGTTGGCTGGCAATGCTTATTCTTTGGCCAAAGAAAGGGAGCTATGATAACGTGTCATCATCAAATCGGCCATACAATGTCCACTGCTGAACAAAGGCCTCCCCCATAGATTTCCACAACTGTGTCATCATATTGGGGGGAATTTGCCAGTACTCACCACACTTGGCAGGCGGGTTGGTGAGCGCAGAATGGCTATTGTTCCACAGGAGGGACGCTGCTGCCCATCCCTCTGGCTTAGAATCCCTTAGTCGCCTTTCGTGACATCCACGGGAGGAGATAGAGTGGTGCTATATTCTGAATCCGGACACCACACGGATAATGATAACGTGTCGATTGTTGTGTCGACCGTCTAACAATATCTTTGTAACAATAACCCCCAGTTCAAAACAATAACAAATACAATTCTTACATTTATAACATAGCAAGGTTTTTGTTTTATGCGGACGCCTGCTGTCTGTTTTAGCAACCCATTAGGTAGCCCGATTTTCTTCGGCCGAGTATTTGTGAAATTAATTTAAATTCCCCTTTTAACGCATATTGAAATTGTTAAATTATATTTTCCCTCCGTTGTACCCTATTCCCATTGTCCGTGGTTACGGATAAAATTAACGCAAACAAACGGTTTTAAAGCAATAAACAGGAAATTATTTGATTGTACCATTTTAAATGTAAATAAGTGTACGGTAATTTATTTAATTGCATTTATTCAACTGATGTCAGTAATACGTACATTATCTTGTTACCTCTTGTACTTATTTTGTTGCTTAGGGTACGAAGCTCAATGTATTTTCTTCCTTAATCTAAGACAACGGACTTTAGGTGAAGGAAAACATCGTGAGGAAACCTGGATCAAATGATCCGAAACCAACCCGCAGTGAGCGAGCCTTAGTGATCAGACGGCAAATTTCGTAATTAAAAAAAAATCGAAATTTAGTTCCGATCTAATCTCAATGTCCTAAATGTCACAAATGATATTCACTAAACAAACAAACGTCAAACGTGAACTTACACTGTGATGAGATCAGTAATGGATCAATAGTTGATCGAAGTCAAAACGGTATTCTGTTAACCCGTACTGTCAGCTCTAAGAAGATGTACGCACTTACGGCCTAAATTAATAATCAACCTAATCATTGGATTCTAAATGTTTAGATTTAAGATTGAAAACTTAATCTGTTTGATTTTGGATTACATTTTATTTTATTTATACTTAATGTACACTAGTGTACAAAGGCGGTCTTAATGCCGTAGGCATTTTCTGCCAGACAAAGGTTGTTGGTGATGCAAAGAACAATAAGGTAGATGCACTGACAACATATGAAAGAAAGGTATAAATGCGAAGACATATTATACAAATACATAAACGTACATAAACATTACATGTATAAATATATATTTATATATACGAAATAAACACATATATACATATTATATAAAAAAAATATATATATAAAGATGAGAAAAAAATAAAAATCAGAGTTGAGATTAATCTGCTGACGTCTTTTTGAAAAGGTATTTTCGAAATTTAGTTTTAAAGTTGTTCCGATTGTTAGCCATCCTAACATCCTACATTGATTATTAATTTCGGCCATTAGAGAAAAAGCTAACAGATTTTTGGAGCTGGCTCTACATCCGTTACAAATACTGAAGCGTAGTCTCCGAAGTGAGCTTAGCGTAGAAAACTGTTCCATCTGTAAGTAGTAGAACAGTTTTGCAATGCTGTCATTGCAAATATGATCATTGGTACTTAACAGAATACTCGTACGTTACATAATTGAACTAGTACTGTGACATAACCTACCTCAACAACCTTAGCGGTGCATGATTATAATAACACTGTGCTGCATCTAGCAAAGCTTTCAGTATTAAACTGGCAACAATATTTTATTTAATCAACGGTTGTTTTTGCCACATACGCAATCAGTTACAATTAGCGTGATTACATCATTACAGTAGGTACCTAATATCATTGTAAAATGAAAATTATTGAAATATTGTCACATTGTACTTATATGATAGGGCTAGCAGTAGTCATGGTGTCTGCGAACATATAAAAATACTTGGTATAGGAAATAAAGAGATACCAAAATGTCTGCAACTGTCTCTACATAAAATCCACCAAATACTCCGAGGGGGTGGCGCTAGCTCTGCGGTCAACGACCCCTTTTCACAAGGTAGTAACTACGAGTATTGTCCCTTTTGAGATATATTATGTATATTTCCTATTAGTGGACTATAATACAAAAAAGTATGTATAAATTCTGTCTCGTCCAAACAAAAATGTCTACCAAATAAACAGTTAGGCACCCTTCACACCCTTCATCAAGCAATCAACTCTACTTTGTACAGATGACGATGCAATGACAAAAGACTAATTATCTCGGCTTAAATAATTGGCTGTCATTTGATAATAAACAATTTTAAATTCGCCGACGAAGTGAGACTGGCTGGCTATAGATAATATTTCGCAGTAAACCAACCTATTCACAATAAAAAAAAACAATCACAATAGCGAGAGATTTAACTGTCAAATGTGGTGTTGCAAATACTTATCTGCAGTCCAGATGATGTCGGCTTTGTTCTACATAACAGTACGTTCAAAAGTATATAACTTAATCTTAAAATTACACCTATTTATGCCTTTCATAAGAATGGAGAGGCTAATCCATTTTAGCTTTTATTTTTCGTAGATTTTATGAAGATTCGAAACAAAGGTATTCAAATTACCGTCCGTTTCTATTGACGGAGTAAGCTAAGTTTTCAAAAAGCAATCCAACTGCATGTCAGAATTTTTCACTAGGCTTTGTAAGTCAGATCTCGATATTCGTACGGGCTCGAGACGAGAGAAATAACCATTAATTCAAGGACAGAGCCAATTTAACTTGCTATATCGTCCCTGTGGTACGACACAAAGCCTGCCGCGGACAGCGGCCCCAGCGGGGGGTAGGGTGGTGTTGAGGGAGAAGCGAGGGCCCGCGGGGCGGAAGTGATGAAACTCCCGCCGCGTCACCATGGCAACCGCCGTGTTTACCCCGCCATATCGATCGTTGCGTTTCCCTGTTTACATACTGGCGTTGCAACGGGGATTCGGATTCGATTTCTAGTTCATCATTTCGGCCGAATGAAGTCCACTGCTGGACACAGGCCTCCCCCAAAGATCACCACAACGACCGATATGGGTGTGTTGTGGGCTCATTGAGGGGTTTTGCCATAATCGCCACGCTTGGCAGACGGGTTGGCGATCGCAGTTGATTTGTTAATGTAATCGAAGGAAGCTGCTGCCCATCCTCCGGCTAATCCGATAGACGACTTTTACGACACCCACGGGAGGAAATGGGGTGGTGGTATTTTGAACCGGCACCACACGGTTAAATAATGTAAATAAAAAATGAATGCGGAGTCTGTATTTCATTTTTAATGTTTCCATCTTGAAATTACTGGCTTGTTATTATTATTAGGTATTGTGTTTCGACACCAGAGATAAAGGTAAATTTCACTGCCTTAGATAAATTCCCCATTGCTCACCCGGATGAGGTAGGGCTGGATCATCTGCAAAAAGGTAGACCACTCATATAGCAAAAAAAAAATACACTAATGTCCTCTTATATTTCAGTTAATAATTCTGGTGTGATGTTAAATTCAATAAGTAAAGTTAATATCAAAGAAAAATATGGATGTCAATATTGTCAAAAATCACAGTACCTACATGAGTACGTCTCGAAACTGTTCTGGTTGTGGTGGAATTTCATTTTTTAATTATTTAATTTCTGTAATCCTTTTTAAATGTCTACGAACGAAAAATTACGTTTTAAATTAGGAACAAATGAACGTTCGGGGTGTGAACTTTGGATTTTTCAAATAAAACCATGACGGCTTTTAATGATCAAATGTTTTGTTTGATTAATTCTTTATTATCAGTCAAAAAATATTACTGTCTGATAATGATACAAACAAGAAAGACAGTTTTTTGGGCCTCACCATGGTCGAATACCTTAATGTTTAGCTAAAAATATGTTTTACCCTTATATTCATTGCGAAGTTTTATTTTGAAAGATAAGGACAAACATATTTACTTATATGTCCAGGTCCTGGTCCTTCGGTATATCATAAGTTGTGAAGAGACGGCAAGACATTCGTCCGGTATTTGGAATGCTACCCAGGAGTAGTCCAGCGCGGCATCACACTGCACTCGTCACCTCGACACGTAAAGTTATTTAGTCTCTTATGCTCAGTAATTTCACTAGCTGCAGTGCCCTACTAACCGGCGGGCTGATTACCTAAGTCGCAGACGCTTTGCAACAGGCGTAAATTGCTCCAACGCCGCTGTCAAACGTCAATTTGGTATTACCAATTTGCCGATAGCGACTAAACAGGCGAAGATCTCTGTCGCGCCCCTGTCGGACAATTGATGAACTAAAACGTTCATTCTTTTTAGTTCCACTGGTGGCTACTGGCGCTAGTAACTATGCATCTTCCACAAGTAGCGACAAGCGGACATGGCTTACGTAATACCAATTTTTTTGTCGCTTTGTCACCGGTGGATCCTTGGTTGCGCGATAGCTGCTATCGCGTCTGCTGTTGCTGTTTTTAGATAAACAGCCCGCGGAGCACAGTAATCTCTAAAGTTTAAACTCTACCGCTTAGCGGTGAACATCTGAAACTGGGGTGGTACCTAGTGTCCAGTGGAAATTCTACATGGAATTTCCTTCGCCCCGGGGACGGGCGAAGGGGTATGCCGGACTCCTACCGGCTAAAACCACTGGAGCGGTCATCTTCGGCACCGAAGGGTGGCTCCAGGTCCTCGTAAGATCACACTAGAGTCGTCCATTGGTGCCACGCCTTTAGGCACATCTCGAATGGGATGACTGTAAAGCTGTAAAGCGGTCCTATAGCGAAGGGCAGGCGGCTGTAAAAAGGCCGCCCCTCAGGCACTTATCGGGGAGAACTGTAGAGGATTCCCCCAAGTTCGGCACGGTTGGTGCAGTGGCTGATACAGTCGACTGCTGCGCTCCGGGTTCGATTCCCGCATGGAACAAATATTTGTAAGACCTGTAGGTAGTTGTTCCGGGTTTGGGTGTATTGTATGTGGAATTCATGTCTGTAAACGCAGCCAAGACACAGGAGAAATCCTAGTGTGGGGCAAAGTTAAAAAAAAGTCTCACTGTGCGCTGTGCTGCGCACAGGGGTGGTACCTACCTAGCCAGCCCCTTGCAACAAGAGACCTACCACCAGGAGATTACGTAATCAAGTCTGTATCAGCATACGTAGATTTAGTAACGAATTTACCTACAAAAATAATTAATCCTGCGGTATCAATTTGCAGTAAATGCGGGTTCGCATGAACATCGTTTTAAATTTAAGTAATTGTTTTGTCAATCAAGTGAAATTTATGCGTTTTCTTTGTTACCATTTTGGTTTTTCTTTGTTCGGGAACACGCGAATTTAAACATAGGTTTATACAGAACTCTCGCGGTCGACGGCTCGGAATTTTGGATACAAAGGAAAGTGGGGAAGTTATGTTTAATTATAGTAATTTTAAAACTTTGGACTATTTCATGGTATAAATGGCCAGAGGTTGTCCGCTGCTGAACAAAGGCCTCCCCCAAAAATTTGAACTACAGGCCGTGTGTCATCATTTAGTGGGGAATTTGCAAGTACTCACCACGCTTGGCAGGCGAGTTGGTGAGCGCAAATTGGCTACTGTTTCACAGACTGCTGCCCATGCCCAGGTTTAGAGTCACTTAGTGGCCACGACATCCACGAGAGAAGATGGAGTGATGCTATATCTATACAAATAAATAAAATTGAAGTGTCTGTTTGTAATATCAAAATAACAGCTTTTTACTAAATGCATATGAAAGTATATACGGTATCTATAACAAAAAAACAATTTTAATTTTTTTTGTCTGTCTGTCTGTCTGTTTGTTCCGGGTAATCTCCGGAACGGTTGGACCGATTTTGACGGGACTTTCACTGGCACATAGCTGACGCTATAAGGAATAACTTAGGCTACTTTGATTTTAGAAAAATAATTAGGGTTCCGCGCGAAAACAATAAAATCCTTGAAATCCAACATATATATTCTATGTCAAGTGTCTATGTCGAAGTACTCTAAATTTCTTTTAAATTAAACGCGGGTGAAACCGCGGGTCCCAGCTAGTTTTAAATAAGGGCACTACAGGGAAAAACATTTTTTTAACATCATTTAATCTTCGCTTAGGATATACTCGATTCAGGAGTATAAAACAATTTGTTATTTAACTATGCAGGTATATGTAGACTATTTGTAAATCGTTGATAAAAATCTCCTGTGTACCGGGCCCTTCTTTTCAATTTGCTGATTCTTTGAGCCAAATTATAATTTTTCTTTGTTCCCAACTGTACGTGTAGTAGTTTCAACTAATCGGTGGGTCAGATATTACTCAGCCTTATACATTCACATCCACTCGTAATCGATATAACAATTATAAAATCACATACAAATACTTCGATTGTCTGGCCACCCATACTCGTATTCAAATTCAATTGCGTACATCCAACTCGGATGTAATTGTAATGGAATAAATTACGTTTTGACGTCCACATAATTCGATTCGTATTTACTTATTCGATTGCTTTTAATGCTCGATGAATCGAATCGAATCGGGTTTACATGTTGCGAAATTGTCTTTTTAAATCTTTATTTGTATGTTGAGATTGCTTGCTTTTGGATTTATTGGTGCCTAAATAAGTTATATTACCTTCATAGATTACAAGGATTTGTTCTGAATAGGTTTGCGTTTGAACACTATCCCACCTGACGTTAAGCAACGATGCGGTCGACGTTTTTTTTTTCGTTGGGCTTCTCACATTTCTGGGAAATGTGGTTGCTTAACCGGTCATTTCTAGTGAAGCCAAAGTCTCCAGCCAGGCTTAAATTTAATACTAAAAACTAAGCAGCTTTCGCTAAGGGCGCCCCCTGCGGGACACGGACTTCGGCTTCGCCAGAAATGACCGGTTAAGCAACCACATTTCCCAGAAATGTATGCGAGAAGCCAAACTATAAAAAAAACCGGTAAATGCTTATGATATATAAAGTCCTGCAAAAATAATGAATTTTATTTTAAGGGTTTAGTAGTTTTTCTGATGAGTATATTAAAAATGAAATGGAGTTTCTAATCTTTTTTTGCTTTTACATTGTATAATATAATATAATAAGGTAACGAATAATATTTATATTTGAGAACTATAAATTATTTTCATGTTATCCATTTTATTACGAAAACGTGCATAGATACTTAAGTTTTTAATACTAAAGCGCCGCTATAGTGAAATATAAAAACAAATTGTGCCAGTGTTAAAAAAAAAATTACTTATTAATTACTGCAAAAAAAGCATGGAAATTACAACTTATTTTTTTTACTATCACGATCCCTATGACCTACTTATTGTTGCCTTAATATAAAGTACACTAAGAGTATTTCTGTGGAACTTATATACGACTTAACAATATTACTGGAAAACAAGCAGGTGTAAAACAGTATCTAGGTGAGGTGTGCCCGGTACCCGCGACTTTATCTACAAAGAAACTAATTAAAACCCATAAGTGACTTGATAACGCAGTAGAAGTCCTCTATCTATATCCTATTCCATAACATAATCTGCGGCTATGCCAAATTTCATCATAATCAGGTCAGCCGTTTGTGCGTGATGAAGCCTCAAACATACAAACTTTCATATTCATATTAGTAGTAAGATTATATCACTTCCGTGGGTGTCGCGACAGCTGCATGATAATGATAATAAATACAGAAATATATAGGGATCACCTGATTTGCCAAATCATACAAGCGAGTCATACCAAAGAAAAAAAAGTGGCCACGGAGGTGAGAAAGGAGAGGTTAAATCTGGATTCCTTTGAGCTAAATGAAACTGTGGACAAGCAAGTGGAAACCGCGCACCGGAAAATGCAGCGTGGGATGACCTCCAACGAGGTGGACAGACGACCTGGTGAAGGTCGCTGGAAGTCGTTGGAATCGGGCGGCATGTGACCGCTCGTTGTGGAAGGGGGAGGCCTTTGTTCAGCAGTTGACGTCCTTTGGCTGATATGATTATGATGAGACAAGCAGGTTCCTTTCTTCTATCTCCCAGATCTGTTGTTCGGCTTCCAACACACATCAGCCCATAAGCGTCTACTCCTGAACATGGGTGTCCCAATGATCATTACAATGAGCGGTTATAGGGGATATTGCCATATCACCACGCTTGGCAAGGGGATTAGTGATCGTACTATACAGTAATTAACACGGGAGGATACTGCTGCCCATCACGACACCCACGGATGGAGAGAGGCGATCTATTCTTTGCCGAGATCCACACGTCTTTCAAACTATCATATTACATTTAGATAGCTACTGTTTTTCTCTTCATTTTTATTTCTTGCGGTGTCCGGACTAAGAATATAGTAGCACTCCATCTCCTCCCGTGGACGTCTTAAAGGGCGACTATGGAAAGAGTCCCAAGGGGATAGCTGTTTAGAGAAACCATACGGATGGGCAGCAGCGCCCCTTCTGTTGAACATCAGCCATACTGCGCTCACCAACTGGCTGGCAAATTCCCCTCAAAATAGCAACACAATTGTGGAAGTCTTTACAAGACGGTCTAGGTAGCAGGATGAAGGACGAGAATGAGGAACCATGGAAAGGGTTCGCAACGTCTGGAAAAACAAAAATGTAAAATATACGCGATGTAATCCGTTTAAAAATGTTTTATTATAATGTGTAATAATCGCGAAAATCCAAGACATTATGATATGATTTTGATAATGATGTTTTTTAGCATATAAAACAAAGAGTGAAGTTTTCTATATAGATCAAGTAGTCTAACCTCGACACCTGCAACCGACACCACGTGATGCAACTTCTCGTGTTACTGATACAGATATGAATGTGGTGTGAAACTCTACGCCAAACGGAAGGACTAGGTAGAGTAGCGCTTGTGCAATTTACCAGACGTGGAGACGCGGTTCGAGGTCGAATTGATGAAAGTGAACGCAGTTGAGTTTGAAAGGCTTAGCGTATCAGCTCGCTAACATTACTGGTTGCAAATCTCTAATTGCTAAGATGAAAATAAAGATGCTGACTAGGTAGGTACCACCCCAGTGCCAGATATTCGCCGCTAAGCAGTAGTGTTTAAACTTTAGACATTACTGTGCTCCGGTTAGAAGGGCACTGTAGCTAGTGAAATTACTGCAGGGCATAAGAGACTAAGTAACTTTAAACCCGTGTGGTGCCGGCTTAGAATACCACCACCCCATTTCCTCCCGTGGGTGTCGTAAAAGTCGACTAAGGGATTAGCCGGAGGATGGGCAGCGGCATCCTTCGAGTACATTAACAACTCAACTGCTATTGCAAACCCGTCTGCCAAGCGTGGCGATTATGGCAAAACCCCCAATGAGCCCACAACACACATATTGACCGTTGAGGTGATCTTAGGGGGAGGCCAGTGTCCAACAGTAAACTTCATTCGGCCGAAATGATTAACTTTACGTCTCGAGGTGACGAGCGCAGTGTGATGCCTCGCAGGACTTGTCCTGGGTAGCATTACAATTGTTATGGGTTATGTAGCTTACCATCAGGCGAATGCTGTGCTCGTCTCGTCACCAAGGTGTATAATAAAAAAATAACATCCAATGCTGGGCGTGGACGTCCCAATTAAAAAAAATGTTTTATCAATAGAAATAAAACTCAACTCTCAACAAAACAAAATATTTATTACCATAATAGGTCACACACATAGTAGAATTCAGCGTTTCTGCATGTGAGACTTATATCTGTTGTCTGAACGCACGACAAGGGAGAAAACAGGGCCATCGTTTTTAGAAATAAAATGAAAAAGTAAAGAATGTGGTCAAATGCGGCAAGATCTGAAAAAAAATTTGCTTTCGGGGGACTGCCGTCGGGAACGATGTTGCTTACTTGCAATAATGACAATATGATTCCCGTGTGAGTTAAAATAATAACACAAAATAAGTTTAAATAATATTTACACGTGTTTAGAATTGAGGTTACACAGCTGACCGCGCACAATGCTTGCTGCTCAAATCTAGTTAATCGCACGTGCTCACACACATAGAACCGTATATAATAGAAAGAGACAGAGAGAAAGAGAGGGAAAGGTCGCCTGCCGTATATGATAGAAAGAGACAGAGAGAAAGAGAGGGAAAGGTCGCCTGCCGTATATAATAGAAAGAGAAAGATAGGGAAAGGTCGCCTGGAAGGGGCATACCGCTGTTGCCTTAAGTGACGGTTTCTGCCAGTACACTCTACTGTAAGCCGCGTAAAAGGACTTCGTTCCAAAACTCATCAGGCTGATCGCGGTATGTTAGCATGCTCAGGAGGAATCTGGCTGGTAAACCTCTTGAAGTTCCGTCGCCTACTATGAGAACCACTGGGGACTACACTGCCTCTTGACCTATTCTTTGACAACCACGAAGGCTCGTTGTATTAAAAATTACATTATGTCATTAACTATACCCAACAGCGATTAAAAACGTTCGCTATTTAGTGACGATTTATTTTTCAGTGGGTATTGTTGTATACAATAACATCTCGTGTGGTGGCCGGATTCAGAATATAGCACCACTCCATCTCCTCCCGTGGATGCCGTAAAAGATAATCAAGGGATTAAACCAGAGAGCGGTAATAGCGTCCCTTCTGTAGAACAAGTAGCCATACTACGCTTAGTAACCAAGCTGAAATGATAGTTGTTGTAAACATAGTTTTGTACCGTGTGCACTCCGGCACACGTTGCAAATAATCCATGTATAGATTGACCACTCCAAACAGTAAAATGAAACAAAAAATGGAAGAGCAATCACAACGACGTTCAAACTTCGAACGATCCTTATGAAAACTGGCTAAAACTGTTAAATATTTAGTACATTTTTATAGTTTTTAAACACAATTGTTCTCAGCAGTATCAGTACAAAGATCATTATCAAAACAAACAAAAGCTTAATAGAGTAGATATCCTTCAATTTCCATCTCTTCCAATACACAAACCATTACAGACACTAACAATGAAATTTAGCCACTAATACAAGAGTTAAAACGTTCTTATTATCAGAGCATTAAGAGACGCGACTCCCGCATCAGTCAGGATGTCTTTAAGATTGATCTACAATGCACTTCGCGGTACAATCGAGCACACAAGTAGGGCACTTCGTAAATGTGTGGATCAAATAAAGATGCAGTCTTGAATGCGCTTTTGAATTTTATTTTATTGTGTCTTGACAAAAGTAAAATGACATGAGACATGTCCCAACTTTCTTAATGTAGTTTTTTCTACGTTTTGTGTGTAGTTGTAGCGAAGAGTCCGTATAACCCAATTCTCATCGACTTTCCCTAAATAAGCCCCCCTGATAAGCCACTCATCCAATCTTTGTTTAAAGCTTCAACAAATTTCTTTGACGACTGCGTCATGCCGATCATCGTCCAAGATGTGAAGTTTGTCAAATGCCATATTTAATTCTAAGCGCATTATATTATTTTTGCAATCTCTGTGCCTCGTATTTTATAGACATTGGGTGGTTAGATTTTCATTAAATATTGCTTTCATACCTATGTACTTGTGATTGATTGAAAATATTGAAATGTCAAAATCTTTGATTTGAACATTTTTTATGAAATTATCCAATTCCTTTGATCAAATGTATATTAGACAAATATATTGGATGAGAAGCATACAACCCTTAGGCATTGGGGAATGTATATTATATGCTTTAAAACGAACAAGAAAGCCCATTTTACAGAACGAGAGTCAAAAATAAAGTTAAACTTGAGTCGATTATAAACGCTGCACCTATTACGTAGAGTTCATATTTGATTAACGGAATATATACTCGAAGTTTTACTAAGTTTTGGTTCTCGTATTGCAATACGGGCCCAAGTTCACTGTCCATTTTGGGTCTTGACACATTATTGGTGAGTGGGCTTTTTTATGGAATGGCTTACCTTTTGCAAATATGTGGATATTTGCAAAATGTAAGCCCTTCGCCATTGGTTCTTTTTCAATTCAATCTGGAATATTTTAATTTGTCCGCACAAGCACGAGCTTCTGTCTGTAAATAAATATGTATGAATGACTCCGTATTAATTGAATTTTCAATATGTCATACCCCAGTGAAACGAAGCGCACGAATTTCCATTATCCCTGGTAGCTTATTGCCCGGTACTGATAACAAAACTATAATACTCTTGTTGACCTCAATTTATTAGTTAAGTGCCAGGATTACTATAAGTAGTTAAATGAGGTCGGATTTGAACCTTACGAACTACTAATCGTTGGGTAGTCCCAAATGTATTCAACACTCCTTGTCTATTGTCATTACAAATTTTATGTTTTCGGGCTGTCGGCAATACAATCATCACAATTCTCCTCCATTTGCAATTTATTTCCTGCCAAAACCGCGAAACATTTCACTACATTATTTGTCGTTATCCAAAAATTCCTTCCTAATTTCCGTTGGTTCTGACTGTACGCTCCACCTCAGACTCTATTTCCTTGTAACATTGGAAAATCTACGAATTTCCCGTTCAGAGATACCTAGCTGGGTTAGAACGAAATCTAAGATGGTTAGTATAACTCTAGAAGGTTCGACATAGACAAACTGCTTTGTAGATGTTCTATAACGTTCAACGCTTCGGGTCGCGTCCGTTATTGGTTTCGTGATCCTTTAGTTAATGCTTTTAAGAATTTAAATTAAGAACACCTTTATTTTTAAATAGTATTCTACGTTTGTTTTTAAAGTTCTCATTCGACATTCCAGGCCGTGTTTTTTTAAAGATGCATCATTCTATGGTTTCTCTTCACAGACATAAAATTCGCATGCACAAACACCGAGACCCGGAAGAACTATATGTCGAGCATACAAATATTCGTTTCCTACAGGGATTGAACCCGTGATGCGTAGCGCAGAAAGCCAATCGCTTAGACACTGCGCTAACCTTGCCGTGAAAGGTTGGAATGGTTTATAAAATGGTATTATAGGTATAGATATAGATAGGCTGGTTATTCTTGTGTCTTATACGTCACCTCAAATCCTTATTGAACTGCAGGATATTACTCATCTGCCAAATCCTCTCTCGGAATATAGGCTTGATTTTTCTTATAAAACTTCATTATCATCATCATTTAGACCGAAAAAAGTCCACTGCTGGACGCAAGCTGCTCCCCCAAAGATCGCCACAGCGACTGGTCTGGGTGTTGTGTGCTCATGGGGCTGGTTTGCCAAAATCGCCACGCTTAACAAGTGAGTTGTCGAGCGCAGTTGAGTTGTAACTGTACTCGAAGGAGGCTGCAGCTCATCCTCCGATTAATACCATAGTCGCCTTTACCACACCCTAGGGATGAGATGGGTTGGTGCTATTCTTAGCCGACACCACACGGTTATATAACTTGGTGTCGTTGTATTTGGCTGGTGGTAAGCGTCGCGCGTGCCCATAACAATTGTAATGCTACCCAGGACTATGTTCTGCGTGGCATCACATACCTAATGTCTCCAGGTGACGGGCATTATGCCCAGTAATTACACTAGCTACGGTGCTCTTCAAACCGGAACACAAGAATGTCTGAAGTTTAAACACCACTGCTTGGCAGAAGCATATTTAGCACTGCGGCGGTACCTTTTTTATTTTATTCGTCCCAGTGGAAATTCTTCATGAACTTCCTCCGCTCCGGGGAAGGACGAAGGGGCATCCAAGACTCCTATCGGCTAAAACCACTGGGACATCGGACATCTTCGGCACCTAAGGGGGGTTCCAGGTCCACGTATGATCACACTAGAGCCGCCCACAGGTGCCACTTCCATAGACATATCTTGGAAAGGTGACTGTAACGCGGTCACCCCCCCGGGGACGGTACCCACCTAGCCGAACTTGCAATAAAAGACCTACCACCAATAAATCTTCTGATGGTGGTATGTTGATGAAATAGTTTTAGGTGATATTTTATACATAATCGCATCCATGTTTGTAACCCCTGAAGGGTTTGACAAGTAGGTACTTGTCGTAGTTAATTCCACGATGATGCTATTAAGTCCTATGTGACAGGGTCGCTCTTAACACGTCGACTTAATACCATTAATGTCAACATTTACCGACTTAATTAGATATTGAGCATTTAAGTAACCAGCGTATATTCCACTTTTTCCGACCGAGGCTTTTTGACCCCTGGCCTGGTCTAATCATCCGTAGATAGAGAACAACATTTTGTTATCAGCCTATTGCAGGTGTGATTAACATAAGACTGCGTCATGGGTCGACTTAACGAGTCAAGCCGTGATCAAAACTACCTAAAAGATAATGCATAGATATGTAATTTGGTGAGTCAATTAATTAGGACAAAAAATGACCTACCAAAAGACCTTGTAGCTAAATAGATTAAAATAAATACTTATTAATCATGATTTAAATACCTAGTATTATGCACTACAGTTTAAAGAAACCCCAAACTGCATGCGAATGTTAAACCTTATCCTGTATGGAGCAAAAAACTTAATGCCCTCGCGAACTTGACACGGCATCGACCCTCCCAGGGTTGCTACATGATCGGAATTCGACTGGATGATACATACATTAGATATTTGGCTTCTACCTCGCTGAGCAACCATAGACCGGACCCAATTTTTCCGAAACGATTGAATCTGTTCTTTTTTTAAATATATTATTTGCCTTATCGTGTGAACGGGTCGATCCTTTGTTAATAAACTTAAAATCTAGATGTTTAGCATACCTCAATTATGTTTTTGCCAGCCCTACGAACGGGTAACGCTTGTTCATTGGATCAACATTTTGTAAATAATTTATACAACGTGTATGAATCATGAATCATATGCCTTGAAAAGACGGAGTCATCTGGTCGGGTCATTTACCCGGCCGTTGACTTTTCAGTGGGAGTTCGATATCACCCTCGAAGACAAGAATGGAGGAGTTTTTAGAATTTTACGCTGAAGTACTTTGGGTAATAAAATAAGTCTCACTGTAGAGAAGATATATGGAATGATATGGCTTGCACTTGACTGCAGTGTCAATCTGGCTGAGTCGGACTCAATAATAGTTCTACCTTTTTTTTATTGGCCCCAGTCCATGATGAATTTCACTATGAACTTCCTCCGCCCCGGGGAAGGACGAAGGGGCCGGACTCCTTACTGCCTAAAACCACTGGGGTGGTCATCTTCGGCACCTAAGGGGGCAGGTCCTCGAATGATCACAGTAGAGCCGCCCACTTGTGCCGCGCCTATCGAAGTAATAGTTCTACCTAATAAATTGGTGCTCTTTTGAACTGACTTCAAGATATAGTCCTTCATCCATCCATTTCGCAGGTACTGGTGTTAACCAATGGCTAGTTTTCGACGGCACAGTGGCTGATACAGTCGGCTGTTGCGCTCTCCGGGCCGCAAGTTCGATTTTCGCACGGAACAACAATTTGTGTGATATACAGGTAGTTGTTCCGAGTCTGGGTGTATTGTGTATGGAATTTGTGTCTTTAAACGCACCCACGACACAGGAGAAATACTAAAGGTCTTAAAAACAACAACGTTTAAAAAAAATTGTTAGGTCTGTAAACTACAAAAAGTTAAACTCAACTTGGTTTCAAATAGTCCATTTATGAATCACTTGCTAGAGTTATCTGTGGCGGTCTATGCACATTGCGAATTTTTCCAGCGACACAGTCGTGCGTGCGGCTGCAGCTGCATCGCTGCACAAGGTCAATTGAAAAAATGGCTGACGATTGTATCAATGGTAACGTACAACAATGTGATCGCGATACCGTCGGATTTTTATCGATTCAGTAGTGCGACTAAATCGGCGCTGTGACAGTATCTAGTAACTTCGTTATTAATAATTTTAATGACTACCTCGATCTGTTAACTAAATTTCTCGGAGCCCATTGCTGATCAGCCGTAATTTTTTTGTTAAACCATTGGTATGGCAACACAGATAATTTTGAATGAAAACGTTGTCCTTTGGGCATAGGTTCCAAAACCGGCAATATGGCCCTTCAAAATGATGATCAAAATCTTAAGTCATTCAAGTCCAGCAATCTGTCAAACTTTCCATTTAAAACAATCAAAAAAAGTATTTGTCTATAAACTGTACCCGCGAGATTGTAGAAAACCCCTAGTACAACGTTAAAAATGCATCTACTGTTTTAGGTTGATATCTGTGGGCCTAGCACGAATATTTTGACGTTTAACATGTGAGTGAATTTGGAATCGAAAATACAACTATCCTATAGCATTTTCGAATAAATTTATTCGACAAACAATTCGTATCGTATGGGTATGAATAAAGTACTCAATTTGAATAAAAAATTGTGCGATTTAAGAATTTTTATTCAAAATTCATTCACATTAGCTATACGTTTACGTTACTATACGTCAAAATATTCGTGCTACCCCGACTGAAGTCTGCAGCGAGTCGCGATTAAAGTCGTCTCGCCTTGCGAAAACACCACACGCATACTGACTGACCTCTCCAATCAACAATACATAAATACACGTCTGTCATCACTTAGGTTCAGTCACCGGTGAATTGACCCTTCTATACCTATAGTTACTGGCATCCGGCCTGCCTCAACATACTATGAATGCGTTTATTTTATATGCCACGAACGATACTTGCATATGTTGCCGACATTGTTGGCAATTTGTTCATTGTTAAAACAGTTCCAACTTTAATTCACATTAATAAAGATGACATTCGAATGGTTGAATAATTATGCACTATGTTGTTTCAGAATGTAATTAAAAGTTCTGCTTTGTTACCGGTAATTTGCAATGCGTGTGTGTAATGCAGCTATGTATAAATTGATTGTGTACGAAGTACTAACGCAACAAACCTTTATATAACTTTTTTTATTGGTCGCCAGTGTAAATTCAGCATGAAGTTTCTCCGTCCCGGGAAAGGGCAAAGGGGGGGCCTACCGGCTAAAACCACTAGAGCAGTCATCTTCGGCACCGAAGGGGGACTCCAGGTCCTCATACGATCACACTAGAGCCGCCCATTAGTGCCACCCCTTTAGGCACATCTCGAAGGCAATTACTGTAAAGCGGTCACCCCCTCTAGCGCAGGGAAGGCGACTGTAAAAAGGCCGCCCCCCGGCACTTCTCGGAGAGGATTGTATCCCCCCAAGCCTCGCTGTACGCTGTGCTGCGCACACGGCGGCAAGCGACCACTTGCGCGCTGCAGTCTTCCTGGGTGTCGCTCGGTATGAGCACGCAGACTCGATCCCGGTCTGCGCGCCCGCGACCCCCGAAAGTCTATAGATACCTAACTGCATACAATCGAGCAGTCGTGTGTGCAGTGGGAAAATGGGCGGGGCTTTGGTCCCAAACTAGCCTTCTTTAGCTCGGGCCCGGCAGGCCTATCGCCTACACATACATATTAAATAATAGCTTCCATCCAGCTGTCCCCAAAACAATTGCTTGTTATCCAACAACGCCCTAAGCCGAGGTCCGTGTCTGGCGCCCCGCCTTAGCTCAAGTTGCTTATTATATAATAATAATTTTAAGCCTGGCTGGAGGCCTCTTTTGGCTTCGCCAGAAATGACTGGTTAAGCAACCACATTTCCAGGAAATGTCGAGAAGCGCAACAAAAAATAAAGAAAAAAGTTGCCTCCCCTTAAGATTACTACAATTACTAATCTGGTTTTGTGTTGGGTGGTCTTTGGGGGCTTAGCCATAACCGCCACTGCATCTTTCAACCCATAGTTGCCTTTTACGAAACCCACGAGATGAGATGGGGTGGTGCTATTTTGAGCCGGCACTACAGGGCATGGAGGATAGAGGGCTGGTGCATTCACACCCATTGTGTAAACATACGGCTTCTAAGACATTTAGGCCAACCCGTCTCCCAAGCGTGGCGATTATGACACAACCCCCCAATGAGCACACGTGCTGTGCTCATTCCATACCGGTCGTTATAGCAATCTTTGGGGGAAACTTCTGTCCAGCATTGGATGACATAAGGCTGACATGATGAAAAAAAGGTACCTATAGTTAGTTATATATTGACGCTGTGGGTGCCACAATTTCCGAGAATATCAAAACAATACA
Organism: Diloba caeruleocephala; assembly: GCA_947459985.1. Taxonomy (NCBI): domain Eukaryota; kingdom Metazoa; phylum Arthropoda; class Insecta; order Lepidoptera; family Noctuidae; genus Diloba; species Diloba caeruleocephala. The sequence goes on along the minus strand of OX381625.1, from coordinate 5,044,409 downwards.
AGTATGAACACACACACCAGTCCGTCAAGCGTTCACAGCTAAACATGGAACTCCCAATGATCACTACAATGAGCGGTCAGAAAGGATCAGGACCAGGGATCATCGGTCAGGAGTAATCACCACGCTTGACAGGCGGATTGGTGATCGCAGTGTGTTAGCACATGGGAGGATGCGGCTCATCATCATCATCATTTCGGCCGAATAAAGTCCACTGCTGGATACAGGCCTCTCTCAAAGAACACCACAACGACCGACATCGGTGTGCTGTGTGCTCGTTGGGGGGTTTCGCCATAATCGCCACGCTTGGCAGGCGGGTTGGCGATCGCAGTTGAGTTGTTAATGTATTCAAAAGACGCTGCTGCCCACCCTCCGGTGAATCTCTTAGTCGCCTTTTACGACACCCACGGGATGAGATGGGTTGGTGCTATTCGTAGCACACGGCATATGAGGATGCGGTTGCCAATCCTCATTGTATGCACCCTTAGTCCCTTTTTACGACACCCAAGGGTGGTTTATGGGCCTAGAGCCACACGGACAAACTATGAACCCGTGTCGGTAATATGGCTGACAGTGATATAAACAAGTCATTGGTATTTCGCCGCTTTTATCAATTAAGATGAGGCATTAAAAATAATTTATAGAATAATACTACGAAATGGGCATTTAAAAATAACCTTAATTAATAAAACTTACGTAGTACCGGCAATTCATTCCAAAATTCCGGTATTGCGGGGGCATGTCCACGTTTACATCAGCGTTCGCGTTCATTGACCCCAAATAGCTTACCTAATTCCGGTCACTAGTGATGACCCTATGAAAATTCAAAGATCACTCAATATAAAAGCGAAGAATATGAAATTTATAATAGCTCAACTGCGATACTAGATTCCTTAGTCTATTTGCCCGTAAAATGTATAACGTATCAGCTGTCATCGAGCAAGTCGTAAAGGATGGGGAAACGTCTTTTGGGATTTATTTCAGTTGAAGAGCTAATAATTTGTACAGTGAAGACATTTGTTAAACCAGAGTTCAGAGATACTTCTATGTATCATCGGTTTATAATAAAGTAAAACAGTTTCGGCGGAAGCAATTTATGTTATTACTCAGAATTTATTTTTATTTTATTTATCGCGGTTACAAAAAGAGTGTTGGGTTGAGGTTGGGTAAATTATTTTTAAAGAAATATAAAATCTTGTTCGGTATGCATCGAAAGCGGCTTAACACTGACTTCGTAAACTCTCACTGTCAAATAGTCTAATGCCATATTTCCCTAGCGAAAATTAGCAATAATTTCTTCCTATAACGGGCCTAAACAGAGATTGTCATAACATTAATTGCTCTGAGGGACAAGAAGTGCAACTGCCGAACTCAAATGAATGTTAAAATTTTTGCTTTATATATAACGTTCTATATCAAGGAAAAAGTATGCGCGACATATAGTCATGATACCAAAATACTGACCTAGCAATCTAAACATTCTAAACCTTGTTATTCATTGAAATCACAAGGATTTTCTTGTACTAGCCATTGTCTAAACATTGAGTCATATTTCCTGAAAACGGGGTGACTCAAAACGTCGTAATGATACGACAACATAAACGCTTCTTCACAAGCATAATTATAAGTATTTTATTCTTGATGAATGAAGAAGACGACATCTAGGTACAGAATGTCGTAGTGACCTCATCATTTATCTTTTTTTTTAAAATTATCTTATTAATTACTTCATAAGTCCAGAGTGATAGTCTAGCGGTTGAACACTTGCCTTCCATACAGGAGGGTCTGAGTTCGACCCCGGAAAGTCAGAGGTGCGGACCTCTGACTTTTCGGATTCATGTGCGGATCAGAATTTGATTATCACTTGCGTTAACGGTGAAGGAAAACATCGTAAGGAAACCTGCACCCTGAGAGAGCTCCAAAATGTTCTCAACGGTGTGTGTAGTCCGCCAAATCGCACTGGGCCAGCGTGGTGGACTTAAGGCCTAACCTTTCTCATCGTGGGAAAAGGCTCATGCCCAGCAGTGGGACAGTAATGGGCTGATTATGTATGTATATTAAAGTGCGTGTTAAAATCCGTGTGGTGTCTGGATTAAGAATATAGCACCGCTCCATCTCCTCCCGTGGAGGTCGTAAAAGGCGACTAAGGGAATCTAAACCAAAGGGATGGGCAGCAGCGTCCCTTCTGAGAAACAGAAGCCATACTGCGCTCACCAATCCGTCTGCCAAGCGTGGTGAGTACTAGCAAATAACCTCCAAAACGATGACATAGTTGTGAAAATCCATGGGGGAGGTCTTTGTTCAGCAGTGGACGTATAAATGGCCGATATGAGGATTAAAGTGCGTAATACTAAACATATGGTCAGATATCTAGCTTGATACAAATAGATATCAATATACAATGATAACTCGAGCTTAGAGATAAACATCTGATAACTCCACCATTTTTACTTAGTGGAAAAGGTTTGGCGTTTACAGCCGTTAGGCCACTAACAATAACATTACCACAAATATTATAGTGCACTACATTACTAAGAATGTTGCGAAAACCGATGCCATTTTATTCGACGACTCTCTCGTTGTAATTATTTTAACACTTATATAATTTCACACACCAGACGTTGCCAGAAGTATAAACAAAAAGTTCGTTACACCATAAAAATCATTTTATATGTCGAGTGAAAAAAAAAACAATAAATTAACGCTGCACCCCTACGAATTACACGCACACGCGGTAACGTGCGCGTGCCTTGCACACATACACATTGTGTGTGTACACGTAGGGACGGCAGCTGCAGAACTTGAATCCAACTGCCTGCGAATATCAAACTTTTATTATTAACTACGATGGCGCCTCGGCTTGTCATGAATTTATGATTCGTTATGAAGCTTTTGTTTGTTGGCTTGATGAAGTGTTGTATGAAAAATTAGTACTCCAGCCTTCTGGTCTAATGCTCCGTCAAAAAAAATGCATTACGTTATTCATATTGTGTTTATTTTATATCTTCAAAGATATAAAGGATGTGGGTTCATTTTTTTCCTTTTTATTGATTGATTTTAGTAATCAATAAACATGAAATTATTATTACTATGCAAAGTATTGAAAATTCCATATTTGAAAACTACATTTACCTTGATTTTTAAAATAACATGTTTACTATAGCAAACCACACGTCCTTTCAATTTAAATAACTATCAATTATACCCAAAAAAAGTGTGAAACATAAAAGCGATAAATCTTTGATTGCCACGTGAAAAATGAAAAGACTAATGGAGTAACTCATAAATTGTTTACGCTAAAACAAGTTACATATCTTTTTTCTTATAGTATAATTTTAATATTGGCTGTGTAATAAAGCCGAGTACAATGAACGGAGCCAGATCGCCTTGAAAAGTTGTTAAAAATCACTCGCAAAACAAAAAACAGAATGGTATTCTTTCTAGATATTAAATTGTTTCAGTGATAACTGTTATTAAAAATTCTTGCTAACATTAATAAATATTTAGGTATTTGAAATTAATTTTAACGTTTATTAAAACACACAGCCTTAATTTATCGAAACTATCGAAAATTGGTAAATTTCTAAAAAAATATTCAAAATAAACTGCATTGGTAACTTTGAGAACTGCTTTTGTCGACCGAAAATATTTAGGGTTCTTTTTTGTTGTCATGATCTTGTCCGTAACGTATGGGTGCTTCGCCTGCAGTAGAACTTTTTTCGAAAACTTGACCCCCACATTCAGTTATGATTCGGCAGTCGACGCGAGCGGTTGTGTCTCCGCTAACGTTTGAATTCTAGTCATTGTGTCCAAAATTATTTTAGTTATAACTAGTGTTACAGAAAGCAGAGTGCGCGTTCTTAGTTTTAAAATTTAGCGGTTAACGGTTGTGTGTTTCTAAATTTAAGTAGGTATTTTTAATAGTTTTTTTTATAGAAGACTGACATTCATGATCGGATTTGGTTTACTTTGGTGAGTTTTTTTCTTCAACTCCCATATGTTTCGTGTTACTTCTTGTAATGTTCAGGAAATGTTAATTTTTACATCCTTCTTGGTCCTGTTTGCTATTTCCTTTTGGCAGCTGTAATATTTATTGTTTGGCCATATGTTATGGCTCAATAAATAAGTTAAAAATACCTACGACATCGATTTTATACTTCATTATACATCAACAAACTCGAGTTCATTACATAATAACACCTGCTGTTCTAGACACATGTTATATTTATTGGTTATGTTAAACACAGCTCAATGTGCTACGCATAATATTAATTTAAATATATACGAGTATATGATCAGCAACACGGCCTCAAGATGACGTCATCAAACCATTTCAATTGGTGGTCTCCAATAAACGTCACGGAACTCAAACGGCGCGACGTTTTTATAACCCGTATAAATTGAAAAGATATATTACCCAATCAACTGGTTTAACTTTCGAGACCAACTTGATTTAGACGTATAATATTGTCTTGTATACTTTAATGTTGCTGTGTTTTAATCAAGCGCTGTTTGTTCGAAGTTCTAACTGATAAAGTAACAAGTTTCTACTGATAATTGTGTTAAATGTAAGGGCTTGAGTAGAGCAGGAAGTAATTGCAATGTCTGTTAATTGAATTTAATGCTGTCCTTATTTGACTGGAAATGGTTTCACAAAATCGCATGTTATGATTATCATGCTGACACTATTTTGAAAATTGAAACTAAATAACCAAAACAAACATTACACCAAACCTAGATTTACCTATTACTGCTGCAAAAACAAGAAATTTACCTAGAAGTTTCCTGAAACTCAAAATATCCATGCAGAATCACGGATAGTCCTATGTCAGGTTTCCAATTTATTTGTTTCACGGTAGTTGTGCGGATATGCGACAGTCATAACGAAGTATGCAGTGATATTTGCCGGAGCCATTAATCAAATCGGGCCGAACGTCTAAATGAAATCTGAATAGCAAATCCAGAGCAGTTCGGCTGTACGGCTGTGCTGTTCAAATAGCGGGAACAGATAAGGAATGTTGTTTGGAGATAAGTTGGTTTAATGTTGTGAAAATGACCTATTTTTTGTCGAATACGTCTTCTAGTGTGGTATTAAGGGTCCCAAGATGCGGGGGCAAAATTTTGTACAGGCAGAGGGCCAATTCTCGTAATTAATTTACACTATGACTGAAACTTGACCGAACTGAGATTAAATTATGAATTGACCGAAAAAATGGTATTCTGCTACTCTTAAAGTTCAGTCGGATCTCAGTATGATCTCGATCTAGTCTCATTTCAGTCTCAATTTTGACGTTTGTTTAATGACAATTTAGTACATGTGAGACAGTTCGAAATGTTAGCAGAATACCGTTTTGACTGCGATCAACTTTCGATCTCATCACTGTGTAAGTTCACGTTTGACGTTGTTTATTCGTTTAGGAGAATACCATTTGTGACATTTGTAACACTGAGACTAGATCGGAAATATATTTTGAACATTTTTAAATTACGAGAATTGGCCTTCAGATCAATGTTGGTTAAGCTTGTCAAGCCGATAGCTTTGTTTTTCAACGGTATACGCTACTCACTGGTTGTGGGTGTTTTATTGCAAGAGGCTGGCTAGGTAACATGGAACGAAAACAAAAGCTGAGTTATTTTTTAATAAACAGCTTTATTTTGTTGCGCGCATTTAATTCAAGCTACCGACTGTGCCTACGTTTGTTGTATTGTATGGGACACCCCACGTAGAGTATAAACACAATGTTTTTTTTTAATCGTAAATTCGAATTGAGATTTTTACATTCAATATCTACCTACCTTACCTACCTACCTTTCGGTTTCCAGGTGTGGTCTCATTCATCATTTCAGCCGAATAAAGTCTGCTGGACAGAGGCATCCATCAAAGATCACCACAACGACCGATATCGATGTGTTGTGTGCTCATTGGGGGGTTTTTGCCATAATCGTCACGCTTGGCAGGCGGGTTGGCGATCGCAGTTGAGTTGTAAATGTATTCGAAGGATGCTGCTGCCCATCCGCCGTCTAATCCCTTAGTCGGCTTTTACGACACCCACGGGATGAAATGGGTTGGTGCTATTCGTAGCCGGCACCACACGGCACAGGTATGGTCTAATACAAGAAAATCATCGCAGTTATTGGTAGAATATGTGGCTTTCGTTTTCGTTAAGGGTCTCGTTCCACCTTTCCACCGTTCTGTTTAATGCCGCTTCGCTTAGCGCTCTAATGTGTCCTCACCATTACCGCAGAGACGGAACTTGTACTAATAAGTATTTGAACTATCACGCGGTAGCACAACCGGGGACTTTGTACCGACCTCAACTGAATTGTCAACTACGTTAGGCTGTTTCTCTTTTAATTGGATTCGAAGACTGGCGTTTTCAACTGTTTATAGATAGGCTTATGACCGTCAGCGTGGATTGGCCCTTTTGAATCAGCTGGTAGTATAAGAACATGTTTTCTTGTTTTTAATCGACGGTTTTTTTAACGGACGATTAGCGCGATTTTTCTATTTTTATGATTCTCATTAAGGGAAGTTTGTAGTATAATAAATATTAAGGTACCATTTTTATGTTCCCGACTTTATACGATTAGTTGAATTTGGTTTTATTATTTATTTATAACGAAGCCCTACGTTATATGTTTCTCTTGTGTCAGTACAGTTTGAAGACAAATGAAAAGTAAGACGTAAAGAAAAAAAAAAAGAAAAGACTATCTGATGACACAGTTATGATGTTATTTACATTAACTTTATGTAACTATATCTTAAAAGTACATACTATCATTGTGAGTCCCATGTCCGCGTCCAACTGGCATCCAGCTCAGCATAATGACAGTGATGCTCGGCGCTGATTTTCAGCTAGAGCCCATAATGCCATACGGATGCCAAACACGTTAAAAGCTGTTATTTTGACATCACAAACAGACACTTCAATTTTATTTATTTGTAAATATAGATTATAGTATTCCATTCATACTAATTATATTACTTATGATATTTTCTGTTATTCTTTAAAAAATATCTTGCCGAGACTATTATGAATGAAAAAACTGACGTTTGAGGCCAATTTGGCATGTATAATTCTTTCATTCCTCCTTCATTATCTTTATCAAACTCCTTTGATGAGGAGATCCTATTAACTGGTTTTTGGCAGCGAGTTTGCTGTAAGCTTTACTAACTCAGGATTTCTTCCCCGTTGTGTCCAGATTCAGAATAAAGCACCACTCCATCTTCTGTGGCTGCCGTAAAAGGCGACTAACTGACTCTAAACTAGAGTGATAGGCAGCAGCGTCCTCCCTTCTGTAGAATAACAGCCATTCTGCGCTCTCCGACCCGCCTGCTAAGCGTGGTGAGTACTGGCTAATTCCCCCCTAAATGATGATACAATCGTGGAAATCTATGGCCCTTGGTTCAGCAGTGGACGTCTTTTGGTTGATACTCATCATTTCGGCCGAATAAAGTTCACTGCTGGACACAGGCCTTCCTCACAGATCACCACAACACCCGATATCGATGTGTTGGGGGGTTTTGCCATAATCGCCACGCTTGGCAGGCGGGTTGGCGATCGCAGCTGAGTTGTTAATATATTAATGTATTCGAAGGACGCTGCTGCCCATCCTCCGTCTAATCCCTTAGTCGCCTTTTACGACACCCACGGGATGAGATGGGTTGGTGCTACTCGTAGCCGGCACCACACGGGTCATCATTTCGGCCGAATGAAGTCCACTGCTGGACATAGGCCTCCCCCAAAGATCACCACAACGACCGACATGGTTGTGTTGTGGCCTCATTGGGGAGTTTTGCCATAATCGCCACACTTGGCAGATGGGTTGGCGATCGCAGTCGAGTTGTTAATGTACTCGAAGGACGCTGCTGCCCATCCTCCGGCTAATCCCTTAGTCGACTTTTACGACACCCACGGGAGGAAATGGGGTGGTGGTATTCTGAGCCGGCACCACACGTTTTCGGGTGGTTGATATTAATTCTAGAATTTGTATTGGTAGTGACGTTTAATCACGAACCTAGGTACTGTAAATCCGTGTCGTATCGTAAACTTATCTGGGCACCGCCAGTTCCCAAAACCACTGGCCAAAGGTAAAAGATTGGATCGTAAATAAAAGTGTATATTTCATTACCCTCGGACATCGTAAATAACTTGAATCCCTCGATAGTCGACATCCACAAACTAGCTAAAATTCAGCAAATATCTATTCTGTGACTAAATAAGCAACTATCCAGCTCAAATCGCGCAAAACTAATCTGTCAGTTACGTGGTAATTGTCTATTCTATGCTCTCAATTTACAGTTTTTAGTTTTATCTTGAACAATGAAATCAGATAAGTTAACCGTATGGTGTTGGCTAAGAATAACACTACCCATCTCATCCCCTGGGTATCGTAAAAGGCGACTATGGAATTAGTCGAAGGATAGGCGGCAGCGTCCTTCGGGCACATTTACTCTACAGCGATAACCAACCCGCGTGGCGTGGCGATTATGGTTACCATGAAAAATTACGTTTGGCTTTTGATAGAAAATAAAGAAATCGTGTTTCACTGTTTTTAGAAAATGAGTCCTTAATTGGTCCCCTATTTTACCCCCAAAATAGGAGACGGAGTTTAATACTAATTTTGTAAGTTAGATCTATGAATATTGGTACTTGGCTTTTTGGTTGAAAATAAAGAAATTCGTGATTCCGTGTTTTAGTAACGCGGGTGACACCACGGGCGATAGCTAGTTCACAATATATCACACTGTTCAACACAAATTTCTTCATAAAATGAACATGTCACAAAAGATGGTTTATTTTCTTGGAAAGTTGCTTCTTTGATGTCGATCTATCAAAAGAATTGTTGTTTACACTGAAACTTCTCTCTCCCTACGGCTTCTTCCCGCCAGTAACTGTCCACTTATTTAACGCCTTTCATGAGTTGCTCTTATAACGCCAGCCTAGGAAGTTTACTTAAATACTTATTATAATTACTTGCAGCAATAACTTTAAAGTTGTCGGCACAGGTGGAGCAGCGGCACTTGCATTGCAACGCACAAAGCATTGGCTTTGCGCGCTACGTGTCGTGGGTTCGATCCCAGCACGGATCAAATATTTGTATGGTTTACAGGTAGATATCGTCCTCCCGTGGGTGTCGTAAAAGTTGACTAAGGGATTAGCCGGTGGATGCGCAGCAGCGTCCTTCGAGTACATTAACAACTCAACTGCGATCGCCAACCCGTCTGCCAAGCGTGGCGATTATGGCAAAACCCCCCTAATGAGCCCGTAACATACCCATATCGGTCGTTGTGGTGATCTTTGGGGGAGGCCTGTGTCCAGCAGTGGTCTTCATTCGGTCGATATGATGTGACGAATACGGGAATATGAGAGAATTGTGTCTGTAAACTGTATCCACGATCAGGAGAAATTCTATGACACGGCAAAATAAAAATAAAATGTTTAGTCTTCCGAAGACTGAACATTCCTTTGCTGATCGAGAGGTCTTGAGTGCGATTCCCACATTATGACGTGAACCCACTTCGAGTAAAAGCATATTTAGCTTAGTTGCAGGGAGTACTGGTAACGTATAACAACCCATGTGAGCTAAGCTTGAATAAAGAATTAAGTAAAAATAGATTCGTATTATTCGAAATTCTATCTTCTAAAAGGGCCATTAGTGGTTACGGTGTTGATTAGCTATAAATGGCTCAAACCGTTGTGATTAGCGCCTGATAGAAAAATCGTAGCAATAAGTTGTGTTATTGAAACTTACTTTCCTAACCGACAAGGCGTTGCGTAAATTAGTCCTGTAACAAATTCTTATTATTGATGAGAAAGATCCATCATATCACGAGAACAGACTTTTAGTGACACCTTTACCTTCGTTTGTATGATAAGTTAGGTACAAAAAGGCTATACATATTTCTTGTGTCATCACTTTCTCCACCACTTAGATAAAGCGATAGTTACCACAGACAAAAAACTTGCGATAGAAGTAATATTCTAACTGTAATTCCCACGATGACAAACCATACATTACATTCCTAGAAGCTTTTACTATTACCAGCTTACATTTACATCTGAATAACACGATTCACCTTTTGATTCCTTTAACTAGGCACTTTGCGAACAGCATAAATAACTTTGCCTTCGAAACTACCTGTTCCTTTAAGGCAAAATCTATTGTCCCTTTACTAGACCGTCACTTCAGGTAATATCATTAAACGCTATTAAATGGTGCCCTTCAAATATAAGTGAAATAATGACAAGCTTATTTTTTGTGCTGGACTGATCTTTTGTTTTTCTTTTCGAATCAATATTCTTATTATCATGTCAGCTGAACGAAGTCCACTGCTGAACAAAGGTAATTTGCTAGTACTCTTCCTGCTTGGCAGGCGGGTTGGCGAGCGCAGTAGGGCTACTGTTCCATAGAGGGAAAACTGCTGCCCATCCCTCTGGTTTGAAGTCGCTTTGTCGCCTTTTACGACATCCACGGAAGGAGATGGTGTGGTGCTATATTCAAAATCCGGTTATCAGACAAACAAGATTGAAACAACAAGGATAAAAATATGGAGCTTATAAAACTCCACGTAGTAATGGGTTTCGCGTTGATTACTCATAGTAAAACACTTTTAATCTGATTACCTCGCGTATATTATAAATTTTTGTTTACCTCACGACCAGACATCCTGCGACCACGAACGCTGCAGTGTCCGAACATTTTGGAAAAACTAAAATCTATAATTACGCAATGTAATCGTTTAAATGTGTTTTATTATAAAAACTCCCCGTATTTTATTTTTTGTATACATTTGCACGTATATATAACTCAACAGAATTTCCCAAAAGACCTTATATAGGTTTAGTACATTTCGTGGTATTTTGTTACTGAAAATGTTTTTTACGAAACAACAGGATATCACAATTTTCCCTAATAAAGACGAATGGCTAGCTAAAATAAGAAACGACGCTATATTCTGTAATATGAAAAGCTTTCATACAACACAAAAAAATATACACGCACTTCAAGCAGACTTAATGTACTGGATTTTTTATCAGACTAGGAAGAAGTCCGTCTTGTGGCGCGCACGTGGTCACGTGCCACCGTGTGTGCAACACAGCGAGGCTTCGGGGGGATCCTGTAGAATCCCCCCAAGGGGGTAACTGCCTTACAGTCGTCCCCTCCGTGTGATTGTATCGAAGACCTAAAGCCGCCTCCCTTCGGTGACGAAGATGACCGCTACGGTTGTTTTAGCCGGTAGGAGTTCAAAATGCCTATGTGGAGGAAGTACGTGATGTATTTCCACCGGATTAAATAATAATAATAATAAAAAGGTAGAGCCAGTAGCTTTGCATATGTCCGCCCCAGCAATGCCCTAAGCCGAGACCCGAGTCCAACTTGGGGGCGTCCTTAGCTGTGTTGCTTAGTGTTTAAGTTTATTGCTAAGCTGGTGGCTCTTGTGGCTTCGCTAAATTAGCCCTAAAGATTGTGCGAGGAGTGACCAGTAGAAAAAAAATGTTAGTACGACCTGACACAGGGGTCTCGAGCGTGCCTATTGGGAAATCTGCGTCTTAAAGAAGAAGACACTCAACAAGCACGTAGGAACTTATTTTAATAATGGAAAATATTTTAGGAGGTCAATATATAGGTTGCAATGATGAGATTGAGAAAAAAAAAACAGACAAGTGCGAGTTGAACTCGCGTGGAGAGGATCGAAATTGCTGATTATACATTATTATTGTCTATTGTTAAATTCGGCCTTGTACCAATAACTTATCCCAAGAACAAACTAAAATTCGTAGTTGAAAACATGTTTTCACATACATACCAACCGCAAACGTAAGTTTGTACGCACAATATTGAAAGATTTACCATGTTATTTTAAGACCATAGATTTCTTAGGTATAGGTTTTCCTGTAATCTATAGGTAAATAGCTATAGTTATAATAACATATAATTATCTATAGATTTTTCAAAATTTTAGGCTCTGTAGTTTCAGAGATAAGGGGGAGGGGGAATGATCAATTTTCTAAAATAACTGCTGTTCGTACAGAAATCTGTATGAGTACCAAATTTCAATTTAATCGGTTCAGTAGATTTGGAGCAAATTGGCTGTGACAGACAGACCCGAGTGATCTTATAAGGGTCCCGCCGTATTTTCTTTCGGACGTTCGGAACCTTAAAAATAAACATAACATCCACCTTTATTTTATAAAATTATACAGTCAGTAAATCTTTCGTTAGTCGAGAATTAAATATTAATTTGTTTACTATCAGCAAAGCCGATAATTTATATTTGAAATGAATTCCATACCATTCATTTAATATCGATCCAGCTGTCCCCAAAACAATAGCTTGTTGTCCCCATCAACGCCCGAAGTCGAGGTCCGTGTCCCGCAGGGGGCACCCTTGGTGAAAGTTGCTTAGTTTTTAATATTAATTTTAAGCCTGGCTGGAGGCCTCTTTTGACTTCGCCATAAATGACCAGTTATGCAACCGCATTTCCGCAACCAATGTATGCGAGAAGACCAACAAAAAAAAAACAAAAAGAAATACCATTCATACAGCCTATAAAATATTTTGTATTATAAAGTACGGGTCTTGTACACATCTATAGAATATAGACGATGGCTCTGTGATTATAAGATTGAAAAGGAAATACCATCTAAAAATCTTCCCTTAATTTGGGAGCTGAAAGCTGCACTACGTCCATAGATCATGGGAGAGAAAAAAGGCGAATATCCTCCATTACTCATCGCGGCTATGCCTGGGAGACGCCTTTCTAGATTAATCAAATTAATTACGTTCATTTCGTTCGTAAGAGGTTCGCCATGGTGGTTTTAATGGGTAGGAGGTGGCGGGAGCGATTCTTAAAGAATTTATAAGATGTATTTTATATTGTCTGTCTATAAAATCTGATGTGATCAACACGCTTGTGAAACGATTAACGTGCTCGGTATGTTGCTAGGACTTGCATTACAAGACTGAGAAGGATGTGAGTCTGCTCGTGGCCACAGACGCTGCAGTGTTCGAACCGTCGAGCGAATTAAAAGTAGTATTTAATTTTATATATTTATCGTGCATGCATTTATGTTGCACTACACATATGTGGGCTTGATTTCACGTATGATATTTCTGGTATGAACGAATGTAAGTTTATGAGGTAGAACATAAAATATTGTTTTATTGTTTCATATATTTGTGCATATATACAAATAAATGAAATTGAAGTCTCTGTTTGTAATGTCAAAATAACAGCTTTTTACTAAATGCATATGAAAGTATATATGGTACATATAACAAAAAAACAATTTTTAAATTTTTTGTCTGTCTGTCTGTTTTTTCCGGGTAATCTCCGAAACGGCTGGACCGATTTTGACGGGACTTTCATTGGCAGATAGCTGACTTTGTAAGGAATAACTTAGGTTACTTTTATTTTAGAAAAATATTAGGGTTCTGCGCAAAAACAATAAAACCCTTGAAATCCAACATATATATTCTGTCCACTGTCTATGTCGAAGTACTCTAAATTTCTTTTAAATTAAACGCGGGTGAAACCGCGGGTCCCAGCTAGTTAATAATATAATTATAGTACCTGCTAAGGTTGCACGTTGCAAAGCGAGGCTTGGGGGGATCCTTTACAATCCTCCCCGGGAAGTGCCTGGGGGGGCGACCTTTTTACAGTCGCCTTCCCTCTGCTAGAGGGGGTGACCGCTTTACAGTCATCCCCTCCGTGATGTGCCTAAAGGCGTGGTACCAATGGGTGGCTCTAGTGTGATCTTACGAGGACCTGGAGCCCCCCTTCGGTGCCGAAGATGACCGCTCCAGTGGTTTTAGCCGGTAGGAGTCCGGCATACCCCTTCACCCTTCCCCGGGGCGAAGGAAATTCCATGTAGAATTTCCACTGGACATCAATAAAAAAAAAAATAAAAAAAATGGTTGCACGTATGGATACCGCACGTATGGATACCGCACGTATGGGTACCGCACGTATGGGTACCGCACGTATGGAATTATTTAAAATATTAATTTAAACCTAGTGCTTATAAAGCCAGTCCGTTAACCTCCGGGCCACACGACACCTCTACAATAAAAAAAAATTGGTAGGCAAACCAAAACCAGTGACGTTAGATATACTTGCCCGATGATCTTGGTTTACAATTCGTCTATTTAAAAAAAGAATAAAGGTCGTCAACAAGTTTACAGTCTATTTTAATTTTACAACCTTTATTATTCATAGAGCCTGTAGCAATCCATGCCTGGGCTGACTCCCGTATATCACCGCCATAGAACTGAAGAAGCAATCGGCAACGATTTAATATAGAATGACGTTAAAGTATCGCTATGCCCTTTGTATTAAACGCCTGCAAATAAAATTGAATTAAACGGCTACCATGAATGCCATATCGACAATTTTAAGGGCTTTTAGAGCATCGCTTTTTATATCCCAGGTGAAATTCTTTCTATTTTATTAAATAATTCTCTTTACCCTTAAATCAATGGGAATTAGTTGATTCCAGATTTCACCATTCATCATTTCAGCCGAAAAGCCTCCCCCAAAGATTATGTACTCATTCATCATAATCGCCACGCTTGGCAGACGCTCGCCAGATCGCAGTTGTTATAATTGTACTCGAAGGATGCTGCTGCCCATCCTTCGGCTAAACCCATAGTCACCTTTTACGACACCCACGGGGTGAGATGGGGTGGTGGCATTCTTAGCCGGCACCACACGGCGTTTTTTGTTTTTTATTTCACCTTTAGTGGTTAAGAATGCTAATGATTTTGTTAAGTAATTGCGTAACAGAAGTTTGCAAATATGTTGAACCTAGTAAATTAGATTGATGTATAATATCATAAATATTAAACCGGTTATGCTTGAAGTATAGATGTATATTCCTTTGTCTTTGTTCTGTATAGTTTACGGAACTTGTAACACACCTAGCGACACCTACTTCGCTCACGTAATAAACATTGATTATGTAATTACAACTATATACGTAACGTTAAGCATATAGGTACCTACCTATATGTATTCTATCTTCGCAACATGTTTTCGTCAACAACACCGTTGTACCTCAAGGCAAGTCTATACCCATTGTGTGTTACCAGCGATGACAGAAAGACGCCGTGGTCACTCACTATAGGCCTCATTATAAAGCTCACTCAGCAAGCAATAGAGAGAGATATGCTTGGTATTTCTCTACGAGGTCGAATCAGTAATGAGGCGATCCGTAAAAGACCGTTGAGCAATTAGATTTTTTAGAATCCGTGTAGTAATTTCTAAAATACCCCTTACCCCACATGCAAACATAACATTAGTAGAAATAGAAACCAAAATGACGAGGAACAGGAGTCCTACTTTAGAAAATTCTCGTAAATAAGAACTGAACACATCTTTTGCTAAGACGCTAAAGAAAGCGACAGTATCGCGTAAGCGCGGGCGCCTTCAGCTTAGGGATGGGAAAATTAGAGAAAAAAATCGATATTTATCTTATCGATAATTACTTACAGTATCGACACCGAGAAAAAAAATATTACTTATGTTAATTACGACGATAATTATCCATTATTCTAAGAAAAACTATCTATATATTTTAAGCAAGCCTACTTCAGCGTCGAAAGATTTGTTCAGAGATTGCTCAAGCGCCGTGTGCGGCATCTGCGTCAGAGTTTGTTAGCACGCACTGTATTACCCAATCAAACGTCTACAGGAGAATATAGTTGTCCTGAGCACGACATCCCTTTTCTGCCTTTTACATCACCCACGGGGAGAGTCAGCCTAATGTAATAAAATCCTTCGGTAGTTATCTGTCTGTATTGCGGGTTATTAAACAGTTCATTAACATTAGGTGCTAAAGTTACCGACACACGATCTGGCCAATTAGCCGACACACGAGATAACTTTGTCATAAAAAATATTCGCAAGAACGCAGTTGGACGTGCTTTGCTGCTACCGGGAACTGCTAGCAAAGTATACTATTTAATTGGTCGAGTACCCGCTACGTAATTTAATCTGTGGGCCAATATCGATTACAGACGCATGATGACACAGAAGACGTGCATCTTGTATGTCACTTGGCTACCGATTTGGTAGTTAACATTGTGGTACGGCGGGTGAACTGATTATATGTCAGTGCACTGAAATGACACTTTGTACATTACGAGTCGAGACGAACACTTCATTCGTATGGTGGTAAGCGCCATGCCTCCTCATAACAATTGTTATCCTACCCAAGTCGAGTCCTTCGTAACACTGCGCTCGTCACCTCGAGACATTAGTTATTTAGTCTCGTATGCCCAGTAAATTCACAAGCAACAGTACCCTACAAACCGGAGCCCACCAATGTCTAAGGTTGGACACCACTGTTTGGCGGCAGAATGTCTGGCACTGCGATAGTACCAGTAGCCAGCCTCGTGCAATACATACCACCCGTAAGATTTTTCTGGCTTCGTGCGGTCTGTGCTTTTTCTACGGACAAATTAAAAAGTTGGGTACTGAATTTAGCGCAAGAAGTAGTGTTGCTTAAAAATCTACTATCGATCTATCGACAGGACTACCCCTAAAACATTCATACTATCGATTGGCCTATCGATAGTATCGATATTATCAATAGTATCGATATTTTTTTACATATTGAACAATACTATCGATATATATCGCCCCAGGCGTAGGACATCCTTGAAGACTTCCCTTGATACAAAACGCCTGGAGGATTGTTGATCGAAACATGTTCCTTTTTAGAACACAGTGAACCTTGATGCCGTACAAAAAAATTGCAAATGAAGAAGTGGCATATTCCTTCTCTGGTACCGCACGATATTTAACATCATACACATAATTTAACTTCATTTGGTCAGCACTTTGCCTTTAAATATAGACCGCAGCTCTAAAGTTAGACCCTCGATACCAACGAACGGATAGATTAATACAATTTCTGCGTATTTACGCCAGCAACGGGCCGTAACACGATTAGTAGTGAACGTAGTTGAATATATGAAGCGTGTAGGCAGCGCAGTTTAACCAAATTACTGAGTAATATTGGAGATAAGAAACTAATGTTATGCTTGTAATTTTGAACATAAAAATTATTCCTTGGCAACGATATGTTTACGCCTTACGTGTGTCCCTTTCGATGGAATTTCACACACAGCCCACTTAATTTGAAGCTGTTCAGTTACTTAATTTGTAGTTTGATGTAACAAAGTCTTCATGTTGTTGTGGCGGTTTTAAATATATTTCAAAGTGCGCATCTACAAGTTGTTTCAACCGAAAAATCAAACAATCAAACTTGTTATTAGGTCCAACGGAATCGGCAAAGTCACCTATAGAGGTGATGCCGAGCTTACAGGCGACAGGCAGGCCGTGGACAATTTAAAAAGTGACCGTGGCCATTGTAAATACGATTAAAAATTTAAATAAAAATGTAATATACGTCTCTTTGAAAATCAAAATAATAGCGCGCATTCTATTAATTCAAAAATAGAACTGCATACTGAAACCTTGACCGTTAATCTAATGATTCTCACGAGATCTCAAACAAATAAATCGCCTCGCTAACTTACAAATTAGTTTACGACAATAGATAATAAAAAGTCCCAGTATCATGACTAGGGATGGGAGATCCGTTGGCTTTACTAGAGAATTTACTATTCGCCCTTTGTGTGACCCCTAAGATTCCATTTTCTATTACTTTCTCACGATCAGGTGTCTATTTAACAATTTCTCGGGACTAGACCTGTCTCAATGTGGGGCCGTAACGGTTTTCTTTGTTAATATTTCATGACCTTTTGTGTGGATTTACCTGTGATTGTTCGTAATGGTATGTATTTTTTGGGGTGACGATAAGTTTTCATGTATGTGAGTTTTGTGATGGCCTTTATAAAGTAACGATATCTCGGATCGCTTTAAATGGCTTTTGTTTTCAGTATAGAGCTAAGTCGTAGAACTTAACACGGTACAGACACGTTTAATTATGTGCATTTAAATTAATGAGACTTCTAAGTAATTTAAAAATGAGTACCGCTAAAATTAAAATCTATTTCGTTATTGATGTCAAAAACAAAACTCCCACGTAATCATTTCTATAGGTTTACGTTCCGTTACAGTTGCGTAAATAAAATAAGAATAGTAATATTTCATTATAAAACACTTTTAAACGGATTCAATAGCGTATATTTTTGTTTTTCCTGACGTTTCGAACACTTTGCAGGGTTCGTGGTACAGATGTAAAAAGTTATTTTATTTTATCTATCGTACAATTATAAACAAAAATAATTTCGATGCACGCAGTAATCACTCACAGTGCCTTGATGTTTTTTAGCGTGGTATTTAGTTCGGGACTTTATTATTTTAGTAACAGAATTCCAAACTGGTGGTAACTGTCAGCCATCTTCTCTATTAAAATCAGGATGTTTTTTTAGTTTCAATAGCCTCACGAAACATTCTTGGTACATATCGGTTCTCTTTCACGAGGACTTGAGGTTGATGGAAACGAAGAAAATGGTTGGGTTTGTCTAAGGCATGTTTGCACACTGTAGACCTTGTGGAGCGTCTATGCTTGACGGCAGCTATGTATTCTTTTAATCAGGTGGCTATACTACGCTATACTTGCCCTATGTATGACAACCCACACTCATAGTCAGTAGACCCCTGCATCTTGTAAAGGAATGTGACACTTCACCGGTTTGTGAAGTTAGCTGATCTTCTTATGCGGCTTGAAGTAGGTTTTAATGGAAGCACGCTTCAAGATATGACCAAGTCTGTACGGTAGATAAAATATATATAACTTATTAAAACTTGTAACGACGCCTGTCACCATAGTCATCCTGCGACCACGAACCCTGCAAAGTGTTCGAAACGTCAGGTAAAACAAAAATCTAAAATATACGCGATAGAATCCGTTTAAAAGTGTTTTATTATGAAAAAGAATGTCAAATTAAATCTCGAATATTTTTGAAGTTGGCAATAAATTCATTCGTTAAATACGAAACGTTATTTTATAACTCACCATTGGCATATAATACAATAAGTAAAAAGAAGAAGAAAAGCGTTCTTATTTTAAATAACGAAAGATACCGTCTCTCGACGGCGAATGTTTATCGAGTTATAAAGTAATGCGTGAGTCGACCGCGGCGGGCTGACATCTAGCACCGCATAAGGCGCAACTTGGCAATAAATAATACAGAATTTAACAATATCACGCTTACGTGTTCCGGAGTTGTAAAATGAAGTTGACGAACAACCCACGTCGGAACGAAGGGGTAAGCAAAATGGAATGTTTGCCAAGCCTTGATATTAGCTCGGGGGTGGTGAACGAAAAATGTGGTTTAGTTTTTATTTTAGCTTTGAATGTTTATTTACTTTAGAGAGTAACATTAGCTTTACCCTACGTCCTATCACGTCAGTATAACACAATTTTCTATTTGTTTTCCAATACGAGGCTAGACTGATTCCTCGTAGCTTAATAATATTTAACAGGCAGTTTTTACGAATGGTATGTACTGACGATATTACAATTAAGTATCAAAGGGATTTGTGATCCTTCAAATAAAAATAATCAGCGAGAAGCCTCAGTACTCATATCGTTAAGAAGTTTATAGTTATATTATTTTTCATAAGTATCTTTCATATCATCTACGTAAATATGCCTCTCGTAAACCACAAAGTAAATGCAGGGAAAAATAATCTCGTAAATCCGACTCTCGTTCTATCACGCAAGTACCTAATTCTAATCTAAATGTAGATGATTTTTCGTAAATTCGGTACTCAGTTTCAACGGTGCAAGGCCGCGCGCTTTGTTCTGATTTTAATTGGGTACTGATAGACCTCCCCTTAATGCTTTTGAATGAAATGTTATAAATGATTTTTTCATAGCCGTTAAGGTCTTCTTTCCAACAATTTATATTGAAATATTAAAGTAAGATACTGAATCAAAACACTTAACTCAATAAACTGACTGGTGATAGGTGTCTTATTGCAATAGGGCGGTTAGGTAGAGTAGAGTATACTTTATTGTACACCAAAAGAAAATACAAAGTAAAAGGTAGGTGTACCAGATATTCGCCGCTAAGCAACAGTGTTTAAAATTTTGACATTACTGTGCGGACATTGTAGCTATTGACATTACTGGACTAAATAACTTAAGGTCACGAGGTGAACGCAGTTTGCTGCCACGCAGGACTAGTCCTGGGTAGCATTACCATTGTTATAGGCAGGCGTGACAGTTCGGGAGGGTGACCACTTTACAGTCACCCTCTCCGAGATGTGCCTATAGGCGTGGCACCAGCGGGCGGCTCTAGTGTGATCATACGAGGACCTGGAGCCTCCCTTAGGTGCCGAAGATGACCGCCCCAGTGGTTTTAGCCGGTAGGAGACCGGCATACCCCTTCGCCTTTCGCCCCTGGGCACCAATAAAAAAAAAGTCGTGACAGTTACCGCCGAATGACGCGAATAACGTGCTTGTCCGGCCCAAGTAGTATAAAAAAATGCCTTACCAAATAATTGAAGTGAAACTTCTTAATCGTCGTATGGGAGAAATTTTATAGCAATGTAACGTTTTTCTGTTACGCGCTATCTTTATTTCTAAGTCACATTTTTCCGTTATGCGCCATATTGATTTGAAAGATAAATTGAATTTATCTATAAAAAACAGTCCTTAAACATCAACAACAAGATCCGGCACTACAACAATTGATGGAGTTTTAACTCGGTCACTAAATTCCGTGAAATATAAACCATATATTTCATATTTCAGTTACCATAACACTAATTACAAAAATATATAACTACGATAACAATAATAGTAATAGTTCTATTATAATTAATGAAATGCTATAATAATCTTAGTAGCAATAAGGTGAAATAATTGTATTATTTTTATCCATGTCTATGATAAAAAGCCTTTTACTTAAACTTCATCTAATTTAGCTTTATTTAACCAATGTCTGTAAGATAATTTTTAGAAAAATGATGTAATAAAGAAGTTACTCTAATACACACACATTTAACATTTATTTTTATTTTAGTAACACGGAAATATGTACATTCATAATTATATATATATATATATATAAATATACTAAGTTCAGTAGCATAAACCGTGGCCAATTGCGTTTATTAGCTTACGTTTCCTGCAGTCTAGAAGGGCATTATAACTTAAAAATAAAAATTTAATACCTTTACATAATATACTTAAACTGCAGACACACCCAGAACGAGATATTTAATTTGACCTACAACTTTATCATATACTACTTCCTGCGGCCGGACGTGGCCGAACTTAGTCCATTAGCCTTTGGAAACGCTTTTAATTTAGTCGAAACCCTTGTCGGATTAATGGACTGTTACCGTGACGAGACGTGATAATAGCGTTTTAAAAAACGTAACTGGTTTATTTTTTGGTATTTTAAAGGTCGAATTTTGTCTTTGTTTGTGTGCAGCCAGATGGTCGTAACTAACGAACGGCCTTCAGATGTCTTACTGTAACAAATAAATGCATATGTCAGCCTAAACATTTGTTTATTAAGTTGCATCATGATACTAATTAGTATATTTGCGTTAAATTATGTAATATTTTGTCTTGAAGTTTAGTGTGTTTAACAGACTTGTAATAATTGCCATAAAAAATAGTTTTGTGTCATATTTTATGTTTGGAAGATCTTTTGCTTTATTGGTAACGTACTTATATCATAAGCTGTGTACAAACTAAACAACTTTTTTGGTATTAAACCTTTTTAAGAAAAACATTCACTAACAAAAAAGGGCAATATTAATTTGATATAAATAGACGATAATAATCCTTTGAATTATGAACACTGGGGATCTCATACTATCTTTAAGAAAAATTACAATTTAAAAGTAAAAAAAAAACAGTATAATTTTTTATTAAATTTTCAAGTCTGAAAAATAGTTCGAGATTTTATTTGAACATTGGATATTTACGGTCTATGCTTAGCCCTTGAACTCGCAAGGTCAAGGTGCAAAGCCCTGAAACAGTTAAAACCTTTTCCATTAACGTAATGCTGCGATTATAATTTGTTGCTGAAATGGAGTAAACATTTTGGTAGAATTTATGTAATAAAGTTAAACGCTGTTATATCGAGCGAAATAACTATGGCACGGATGGGTTTGCATTAGAGGATTGTATTTTAATTATTTATTTATATTATTATTTCCTTATGAGACAAGCGATAGTTTTATATGTAACGAAATCAGTATGCACGTACATAATGTTCTTAATTTAAAATTTCGTCCAAATAATTATGGACAAACCACCAGGTTCAAATTTCGAACAAACCTTAGTCGGTTATGGTTCTTTGTCCGAAAATGAAATGCATTTGAATCGGCACACCCCAACGACGCATTTTATATAATTTATTTTTTGTTAAATACGTATTACATATTGTTTTTTTTTCAACTACTAACTACATCACTAAATTACCAACGCATTCTTTGACTAATCAAATTAGTTTAACACCACCTACATATTTTATGCTTATTACAAACAAAATCGATTACCCATTGTGTCACCCTCAGCAACCATACCCCCAAAATGAAATATTTTTTCCAAATTTCGTACGCACCCTGGCTCACGGTTAATATCAAAACGAGCGTGCCTAGTTGTTCCGTCACGTCGCAGATGCCAGATAAAACATGGCGCCGCGTATTTAAATCATGCCCCGTAAACGGACGCCGCGACTTCCCTTTCCCACCATTTTAAGTTGAACCATGGCAATGGCGCTAGTTATCACTAAAGCAAACTTACCTACGTCCTATTTAGTTTTCTGATTTCACCACCAGAGTTCAAGTTATTTTAGTTTTTAGTAACAGTGTTAACGGAGTTCATTAATTACTTTTTTAAACTTACACAGGAAAGAGGGCTATGTGGTTTGTACGTCGAGTATTTAAGTATTTTTTAGAGTCTATAACAAATCGGTTTTCTTATTTTATGCTATTTGGTATGTTTATGCGCCTTTCTCCGCATTGTTAGAATATTTATTTAAATATCTACCTTACTTAGATAAAGTCTTGGAATATCTATAACTATAATATAATAAAGCTCAAAAGTTTGCTTGAACACGCCAATCTATGAAACTACCAGTCGGTATTTCGATTTCTCTCTGCTATGGACTGCACTTCGTTGGCCATGTGTAACTGTAGTTATAACTGGACACCTGTAAGTAAAGTACCTAGTTATTTTAAATAGTGTTTAATTTGTTTATGTTTTTATTGTTTATATTGTGTTCACTGTACTGACTGCACTTAAAGTGCAATATAGTCTATGTAGCACACGATACACTACACACAACACACAAATTACAACGCAAAATTTGCACGTATCTACGGTAAGGCTGTATGCTCTGTTTGGCGTCCGTGTGTCATCTTCAAAGCGGGTTCCAGTTGAAAACCAGCGCCTGGCACTAGCTGCCTGGCACATGCTGAACTGGACACCTATTTGGTGCAACCGTGAGATACATAATATTGTATAGCTTCACTAATACTTACTACCTACCTAATCTATTGTGTCTCATGTATTGCAACAAATAAATGTTTCTTTCTTTCTTTCTTTCTTTCATATGCAAAAAAGAAATCTCTTTGAATATGGTAGGTGTTACCTGTTATATGTGTATTGTACCTATTCTCGAGGAAGGTTATAGTGTATTTAAATTTCACGCTACAACCCTTAGGAGCTGAGCAAAAACAAAATAATCAGAAAGAACGCCAAGTGAAAACAAAGTAATAGTGCGGGTGGGCGATGTGACAATTGAAATAAAAAAATAAAAAATTGCAATTTTCTTATTGTTTTTTTTTTCTTACAAAACGTAGCCCACACTAGGATTTCTCCTGTGTCGTGGTTGCGTTTACAGACACAAATTCCACACACAATACACCCAGACCCTTAACAACTACCTGCAGATCATACAAACATTTGTTCCGTGCGGGAATCGAACCCGCGGCCCGGTGCGCAGCAGCCGACTGTATCAGCCACTGCACCAACCGTGCCGTCATTAAATTAAATTAAATACTCATGAAATACCCTATAACACCATACCAATTTCTTAAACGTAACGAAAACAAAATTTGGGGCCGTGCATTGCATGGGCGATTGCCAGTCTCCTTTTTAGTATAGTTAGACACGCATACTAAAGAAACCCCCCACAAAATTCGGTACAGTATTTTGATGTAAAAAGTCTGGTATTTACATTAAAACCGTTTATGGTTGCCGCGTCTCTGCATTGCGTTTATTTTCCTTTAGTTAAATAAAGTCTAATTTATTATGTTTTCTCTACATGTTAATGTAATTTGTGACACGTTTAACATATCACGTTGTGATGTGACATATATATATTCGTTCTAGTTGTTAATCACTACGTTGAAATGTTTAATTTTATCTTTCTCTTTAAAAAAACGTTGCCCCACACTAGGATTTCTCCTGTGTCGTGGGTGCGTTTACAGACATGAATTCCACACACAATACACCCAGACCCGGAACAACTACCTGCAGATCATACAAATATTTGTTCCGTGCGGGAATCGAACACACGACCCGGAGCGCAGCAGCCGACCGTATCAGCAAATTATGTAAATACAGTTATGCATGTCACGGTATTGAGATATAAAGTATAGTAATGTAGATACGAACGTTTTAGTTGTCATAATCATCATCATTTCAGCCGAAAACGCCCACTGCTGGACATAAGTCTTCCTGACAGATAGCCACAACGTCTGGAATGGTTTGTGTTGTGTTCATTGGGAGGTTTTGCCATAATCGCATGGCAGACGGGTTGATCACAGTTGAGTTGTAAATGTAGTCGAAGGACACTGCTGTCCATCCTCTGGCTAATATCTTAGTCGCCCTTTACTCACGGGATGAGATTAGGTGCTGTTCTTAGCCGGCACCACACGGAAGTCTATTTCATAATGTGCTTTAAAAGTAAATCATCATTACATTAGCCGATGGACGTCCACTACTGAACAAAAGCCTCCCCACAACGATCGGTTACATGCCGCTCGCATCCAACGACTACCTGCACCAGGTCGTTTATCCATCTCGTTGGAGGTCGTCTCACGCTGCGTTTTCCGGTGCGCGGTCTACACTCGAGAATCTTTCTGCCCTAACGGCCATCGGTTCTACAATGAATGTGTCCCGCCCATTGCCACTTCAGCTTATTAATCCTTTCAGCCATGTCGGCAACTTCAGTTCGTCTACGGATTCTAGTTTTAGTTGTATCTGTTCTCGAAGTCAAAGTCAAAAGATTTTTTATTCATGTAAACCATTTACTGGCACTTACGAATAGTCAGAATTTAAAGTCGTTGGTCCTGTGGAGAAAAACCGGCCGAAAACTCCATGGATATACTCTTTTAAAATATATGATGCATTACAGTCTTCTTACTTAACACAATATATTCGAAAAAAAAAAGAAGCTATGTGAGGATAATGCATGCAAATGTGCGGGATAAATACCACATATTTATGCACAATGATATTAATTGCCTTACAATAAGAGTGCTATAGCAGTCAAGAGCTGACCAGTCCCGACAGAGGGCAGCCGTTCACGGGCATAATGCATGCATCTGCATAGTTCAGCTTAACCATAATGCAGGTTCTGAAATTCTTATCTTACGTGTCGATATCGCGTTAAGGTAATATTTTGCACATGTAGCGACACCTACATCGCCACCACGTAACTACAACTTATAGCGTTCTCTACTTGAATATTAAGTGTAACTCTCCGATGACGTCAAAGTAGGTATCCTGAATCTCGCATGTAGAGTTCGCACTACGCTGCAAATATACAGTCGCCCAACATCAACCGTTAGGCTTCGGCCCGCCACACATACCACCCGCCTGGTTGAAGGATCCGCGATTTGCAACGGAGGATCACCACACCTTATTTCTCTAAACGTAGTTGTCTTTATAAAGACCAATATTTTAAAGTAGTCGCAAAAAGTATACACATAGTTAATAATGCATGGCGTAATAACTTTATAGTGTTCTAAGTACACACTTTAACTCAATATAGAACATGCACACATCAGTGTTGTCACAAAAAATAATACGAAATGCAAAATTTAAACTAGATTTGCACCAAAAGATTCGTAAACCGATTATTCAAGCTCAGCAACACATTTTATCGATATATTATGCCCGAATTAACGCGAATTATTCAACCGAACTTAGTTTGAAATTCGCATAACGATATTTTAAAGTTACGCTCGATATAAGTTTTTCAATCGACATTAGATTTGGTGATTACTGGAGCAGTGGGCCGAGTTTTGAATGTGAGATATGATGTAGATATAGGGCTGCCAATTTTAAATTTAGTGGAAAATGTTCTTATTATTCATATTATCGACCGAGTCATCGAAATATCGACATAATCGATAATATCTTTGGTCTTTGGTTAGGTATGCCCTTCTATAATTCAAGTATCGATATCACAACAAATAATATGTGCCACGCACCATGTATATGTATAAATCATATAATAAGCAAGGATAAATATTGTAACAATTAAGTAATATAACACTTAAAACGGATTACATCGTATAAAATCTATAATATTAGATTTTTGTTTTTTCTGACGTTTCGAACACGCAGCATTCGTGGTCGCAGGATTTTAAGGTGAATTTAGGTGACAGGCGTCGTTATTGGTTTTAAAAAGTTATTTTATTTTATCTACCGTACAATTCTAATCAAAAGTAATTTCGATGCACGCAGGAATCACTTATAGAGTTTTTTTTGTTTGGGATATTATTTTAATAAAAGTATTCCAAACTAGATTTAAAAGTGTTATATTATAATAAGTAATAATCGCGAAAACTTAAGACATTACTACAATGAAGTAATACATAAAACACTTAAAAAAACGAACGCACATAATTCCGTTAATATTCGTACGTAATAAATGCACGGAACATTTCAATATCCCATGCCCTAGCTATACATTATCAAGTTGGGCCGTTTTCTGCACCATTTGACGCCCGCTTAGCATCGATTTTAATTTGTACTCGTTCGCATATCGAGATATCGGAACGGCTTTATTCCGAATCACGTAGTGTAATACGCGCCCCAATAACGCGATTCGCACGGTCCGCTTATCTTGCGGTGCTAAAAGCATTTTATGTTTCTTTTCTATAATTCCCACTTTAAAAATATTGTAAGTATAATTTGTGTTTGGATACCATGTGAAATTTGTCAAAAACTTATCTAACACATGTGACGGTTACTATTCAAACTATCAAATCGAATTCATCTTCCAATTTTAAAAACATCGCTGTTTTCCCACACATGAAGACATCTGTTGTTAATTATAGTGAACACTAATTTACATAAGATCTAAAATGCAACAAGATTTAAGTTCAATCCGCAAATAAAATCTATTTATAAACAAGCCTACACCGTAGCAAATAGGCCAAAGCTATAAATAGGCGGTAAGCAACAAGTGGTATACTGCCCCCCGCGACACTGTTGTTTTGGGCAAGGCACGCCTTATTTGGCTAAAAGCGTCGCCAATGACATTTTAGATCATAAAACTTTGGACTGGTTGGATTGAAGGCTATAAAGTGACATTGTCTGTTGGTGACTGTACTTTTTAATTGTGATCTTTTATAGATACATTTGTCGACACACTGTTTTACGGTACCCGGTAAAAGGACCAGACGGCCTAGCATTAATATTTTGACTATAGTATCGTAACGTTAACGTGAGTGAATTTTGAATTGAAAACACTTGATTCGCACATAGTTTTTATTTAAACTGAAGACTATTCATACCTACATATATATACATATACGAATTGTGTTTGTCGTATAAATTTAAACTAAAATGCTATACGATAGTTGTCTTTTAGATTCAAAATTCCCTCACATTATCGTTACGATTACGATACTATACGTCAAAATATTCGTGCTAGGCCCCCAGAACGCGATATACGAATAATAGTGGGAGTATATATATATATTTATATATTTATTTGGGGAATATACTTAGTATGTTTATCTTTTATACGTTATTGGTGGCTGGTAAGTAATTTCTCATTTTCATAGTAGATACAATTCATAATAATAGCCCAGGCATTGTTTGGAATAAGACTTCCAGAAGATTTTCAATAATTGCAATAGCGACTACAAATAACGCTCCAACCTTTGGCGACCTTTCCGGCTTAATTCTTAAACAACAATGCAAGTAAGTTTTTAAACTGTCGCGAATTTCACTCATATTAGACTATGATTTCGTTTCGGCCAAGGTCGAGGTTAGTCAAACTATTGTTTTCATTTATCTGTGCGCGAAAAGTCCCGAAATCATAGTCAACAAAGAATATTATATGTAATATACTTTTTTTAGAACCAAATTGTAGATGGGTCGAGCAACAGGTGCGTCTCTGACACGTACCATATAGTTTGCCTGCCTTTGTGCTTGTTCACTATACTCCTAGATATTTTCTATCCATTGAATTTTACGAACGCATGCATGAACTTTGATAGCAGTGTCGCACTGGTCTGTTATTCTTATATCTTTAGTTTGTTCAGTTCAATACAGAAATAGCGGCGGTATCTAGTTTGTTTTGTGAAGCCTTGTGTCGTTATTTCTAATGGTCCCCTACCTGTGGTGGATTTATTTTGATATCATTGTATGTTTTGCTAATTATTGCCCATTTTTATTAGTTAAACCATCATCGTTAGCCTATATCGGCTCACTGCTGGACTTATGTCTCTCCCAGCGTGCGCCACAACACATTAGTTATAACAAAAAGAATATTATCAGCTCTTAAATACCATTGCTGATTAGTTATTAGAGGAATTTCTATAATCATCACGCTTAGCATGGCGATTGGTCATCGGAATATATTTTTACGAGCACACATTTGGACTCTGCTGGCAACCATCTTGACATAATCCCTGAGTCTTATGTCGACGATTGCAAATAGTTGCGTGTTTTGGGTTCAAAACCGGTTGTACCGTGAACCAGTGTTGCTTTTTCAATGTCATATGAACTTTCTTAGTTAATATGAGATATCACTGATGGTGAAGGAAAATATCGTCAGGGAACTTGTAGGCCTAGCACGAATGTTTCGACGTATAGTAAGGTAAGCGTTACGTTAATGTGAGTGAATTTGGAATCGAACATACAACTATCCTAAATCATTTTCGTTCAAATTTATGCGACAAACACAACAAGTATCGACCAACTCCATTTCGACCTTAACTTGCCGACAATCAGGCAATTTATGAAACAAGCGTCTAAACGCTATCTCGATTCTGCCCTGTCCCAGCCGCCGATTACGAACCCTCCCGTATCAGTAGAGTACGCCGCCCGAGGCACGTTCTGGTCGATCCAGACGATAAAATCACGTTAGATCACATGAAGAGACTCGCGTTGTCTCGTTCACTAAACACCCGACCGTTGTACCGCCCTCGCCGCCGAGGATGCCCGCCTCACCGACGTCGCGGAGGCCTATCGCCGCGTCACCTTCCCGTTCAAGTTAGCACTTCTCCCTCCCGTCTCTTGCTCGCGCCGGCCCATGCCGAGCCTGTAGCTTTAAATTTCCCCTAATACAATTTAAATAATACCGATCCAGCTGTCCCCAAAACAATAGCTTGATATCCCCAGCAACGCCCTAAGCCGAGGTCCGTGTCCCGCAGGGGGCGCCCTTAGCGAAAGTTGCTTAGTTTTTAATATTTAATTTAAGCCTGGCTGGAGGCCTATTTTGGCTTCGCAGCAAATGACCGGTTAAGCAACCACATTTCCCAGAAACGTATGCGAGAAGCCCAACAAAAAGAAAAAAAAAACCACAACGACTGATATGAGTGTGTTGTGTGCTCATTGGGGGGTTTTGCCATAATCGCCACGCTTGGCCTGCGAATTTGCAATTTGGCCACGGTTAACGGTAATGTATTCGAAAGACGCTGCTGCCCATCCTCCTGTGCCTGTTTTACGACACCCACGGGATGAGATGGGTTGGTGCTATTCGTAGCCGGCACCATGCGGTTCAAAAAAGATATGAATAATTTATACAATTTAAATATAAATTATGTACGATACACGTAGTAAGCAAGCGTGGTGATCAATGCTCTTTGGTTCTCCGCATGAAAAGAGGCTTTGAAGTGGGACGGTAACTCGCCGATATTATTATGGCAAATTTCAAATATTGATTTTCGAAATTAAGCTACTTTTCAATTTCTTAAATCTAAATATATTCTATATACATAATACTTCGTTTAGACTCAGTTCACGCTGCGGCAGAGAGCAGGGAAGTAGACAAAGTCGACGGGGCAGGGACATAGAAAGCGACTAGTTTACAGACTGGCTCTGTCTACATCGCTGCACGTCTCTACTCACTTCACTGCACGTCCCTGTTCACTTCGCTGCACATTCCTGCTCACTGCCGTGAACGTGAACTGAAAGTAAACGAGGTGTAACTGGATCAGACAATAGTCAATTCAAATATACTAAACAAACAAACAACAATATATCTTAACGAATTAAGTACCGACATTGCTCCTATCTTACTCTTTCTCACAAAAACCTAGTATCCCTTAATTGGGTCCTGCAGGCTTCTGATCCTTTTGTACAGAAATATCAGTATGTTTTGCACAGAGACGGTACAATTTGCCGGTGCAGTCCATTCCGTTGCCCGTCGGAACGTTTCCTTTGAACAACTTAACAAAATATTACATCGGTCTAACGAGACGCCGGCTTCTCATTTTTGCTGTTGCAAATGAGATGTTTTAGTATTACAGCGAACATAGAAATTAAATTTAGAGAAGATTCCTTGATTCTTTAGGTTATTTTTGAAGTTTACAATATAGGTACTTATATCGACTTTAAATGACTTTTTTTTTAAAGACACCACTGCCCCACTTTTGTATTTCCCCTGTGGCTCTAGTGTGATCATACGAGGACCTGGGGCCCCCCTTAAGTGTCGAAGATGACCGCCTCAGTGGTTTTAGCCGGTAGGAGTGCGGCATGCCCCTTCGTCCTTCCCCGGGGCGGAGAAAGTTCATGAAGAATTACCACTGAGCCCAATAAAAAAAAAAGTATGTCTCCTGTGTCGTGCATGCAGACACAAATTGCACACAAAGTACGCCCAGACCCGAAAAAAAATTCACCTCCAGATCATACAAATATTTGTTATGTGCTCCCGCACCCGGAGCGCAGCAGCCGACTGTATCAGCCACTGCACCAACCGTACCATCATTTGATTTTTGTACATTTGTTTAAATTACATTAATTACTAGTTTGTTTTTATATTCACTTAATTAATTTAGACTAAGTGCGAGTTACATCATACATGTGGGTTATTTATTTATTTTATTTTAATTGACGTGATAGTTGTCTGGCAGTTTAAGTATGTCATGCTCTCGCTCTCTAGTGTTCTGCTGATGGTGGCGTCGTGTATCGGGTCGCTGAGTTTCCCTAAAATCTGTTTGAGCTGAGTGCCGTCGGTTGAAATTGGTTAGCTTCATGCTGCCATAACAATTTGCGTGTGGTGCCGGCTCAGAATGCCACCACCCCATCTCCTCCCATGGGTGTCGTAAAAGTCGACTAAGGGATTAGCCGGAGGATGGGCAGCAGCGTCCTTCGAGTACATTAACAACTCAACTGCGATCGCCAACCCGCCTGCCAAGCGTGGCGATTATGGCAAAACCCCCCAATTAGCCCACAACACATCCATATCGGTGGTTGTGGTGATCTTTGGGGGAGGCCTGTGTCCAGCAGTGGACTTCATTAGGCCGAAATGATGAAATGATGAACAATTTAATCATGAACTTTAATAGATTAACAATCTTGGCTTGTTTAGTGTAGACGTTTTAAGAAGTTCTACACTCGTTTCTCCTACGTTGTCCTCACTTAACCTTAAATGTCACATAAACTATGATAAAGAGTAACCATGGAGTTTCTTGCCCCATCTTCTCCTCACGAAATCTACATCTTGGAACGCGGGAACTAATGTGACTTATCATAAACGCCTGCAATTGATTTCTTATGATTAAAAGTATTTTTATCTTTCCTCTATCTTATGCAATTAAGAAAAAAGGTTTGCAAGTACTAAAATTATGTACCGTTAGAAACATTAATATTGTTTATTTGTTAATGAAATGAAATGAAATGTTTATTTGCAAGAAACATGGTTATAGGATGTTACATTATCAGAGGTACATCATGTTTCGCCTATTATGGGCATGCAACAGTCACGTTTTCATGGATCTGCTAAAATACATGATAAATTATCGCATGGTGTACATATTGTGTTTATTGGGTCAGTAATAATTTAGTTAATGATTAACATATCATTACGTACAATGATGTCTTATGGAATTTCATATACTCAATGTTCACAATTTCAATTTTACAATACTAGATATTATAATTATATAATATAGAGTATAATTCATTGAATTGTTAGTAGCAACGATTCCTTTGTGCTATCACGATACGAATACCTCGTTATAGTCGGCTTACCAAAAAGTGGCCACTTCTAAAATACGTAAAAAAAATCAAACTTTTGCAAGTCGCACTATTTATCTCGGTGTCGTATCGAGTTTCATCCCTTACTCCCAAACAAAGGGTCGTAATTCTGCTGACGACAAACCCCTAAACCGTCAATATCGTTTTTCGTTGTACAATTTGGGTTTATTTGGCGTCGCGTTTCGTTTGTTTGCAAGCTTTCAAGTTACTTGATCAAATATTGATGTAGAAGTTCAAGGTTGGGCTTTTAATATGGCTATAAGGTCGTCTACGATGTTGACATAGAATTAGTGCCTGTGCCGTAAACATTAACTAGATACAGCATTAGGTAATGAATGTCTGTTAGCTGGCTTTTGAGTTGGAAAACATAATTCAGTTTTTATTTTATACAGACTTCGGAGGGATACTGGTCTTTAATGAAACTTATTTTTCTTTTACATTACTGTAATTTACTCCTTAAGAATCGATTTTGCCGAGCGTTAACTAAAATGCGTTACGTTTTTCTGCGCATCCACCTTGCGCACCTTCTGCGTTAGTCACGTATGTGTCAAATGTCGTCAAAGTTTTCATTTAATATACACAAATATTGATATTTAATATCATTATCATTAATTATTAATGCGCAGTGTGTCCGGATTAAGAATATAGCACCACTCCTCCCGTGGATGTCGTAAAAGGCGACTAAGGGAACCTAAACCAGAGGGATGGGCAGCAGCGTCTCTTCTGTGAAACGGTAGCCATACTGCGCTCACCAACTCGCCTGCCAAGCGTGGTGAGTATTGGCAAATACCCCCCAAAATAATGACACAGTTGTGAAAATCTATGGGAGAGGCCTTTGTTCAGCAGTGGGCGTATAAATGGCCGATATGATGATGATGATGACGCAGTGATGTGATTAAGTAAACAAATAAAAATATGGAAAGTTAAAGTTAAAAATCTTGTTTATGTGACAGTGGAAGAAAATCCGACGAACACGTGGATGCAGTCACTAACTAGGAAGGTTATAATTCATTTGTATTTATAATATATATCGTACATATAAACATCCGTGCTTTTTATTTTTTAACCCTCACTGCCTATTAGTTACTGAGACAGTTGTACTCACGGAGTAAACTCCAGTCGTGCGTCGGAGCTGACGCACACACTTTTTATACATTATGTAAGCTTGCATTCTACCACCGTCTCACCTGATGTCACAAAATTCCAAAAAGATTTATTCACACTGTATTATTTTTATTACCTTTTCGTTTGTCGTGGGGAAATCCTTATGGATTTCTTCGCACGGCAAAGCGGAGGTGTGGGGGAGGAGCGTACCGGACTATCATCTGCTAAAACCACCACGGAATACCTTCTACTGACCTAGGGCTGGGGGTGCGGACCTCGCTAGGCACTGGGCTACACCCCGAGCAGGTAGTATCCCGTCACTTGGTCTGAGCTGGCCAGCCAGTGTGATCATAAGAGAACCTGGAGCCCCCCTTAGGTGTCGAAGATGACCGCCTCAGTGGTTTTAGTCAGTAGGAGTGCGGCATGCCCCTTCGTCCTTCCCCGGGGCGGAGGAAGTACAGTGAAGCGCGCCCAGAACACAGCGCGCTGCCGTCTCAAGCCTGCTTCTGGTCGGGTCTGCCCCAGGCTACAACTCATGAAGGCCGGAGATCGGATCGGATAGCTCCGACACCCGTTGTGTTTTTGCGGTGGGGTGGAGAGGTGGTCACATCCTGCCCCCGCTCGGTCGCCTCCTTATCTTTTTTGGGACCCGAGCTTTTTATTCCATTTATATACTGTACTACACCATGTAGTAGTAAATAACAGTTTTTATAGAACCGAAAAGCCGTTACCAGACATCGTAACAATCAAAGTCGACTTCTTTTCTTGTATACTGTCACGAAAACTAATAACTTCCTTATTCACGTATTACTGACATGTAATACTAGACATACAATCAAATACTACAAACAGAACATTACACACATGAGCGGAATAGGAAATCCTTTTCAGCTTTGTCGCGTTCGAATCGATCCTATTTTGATACCATTATTCTACGGGTTTGGGTTCAAAGCGATCCAAAGAGCTCCTTCGTGCCTAAGGCAATAGAATTCCCACTGTTCACTTAGTTTCACCTTTTCTTTTAAGTGCAAAAGAAAAACTGTTTGGAGTGGGGCCAGAGATTTGCGCAGCTTTTATGCCAATTTCAAAAACTCCAGTGGAGTAAAAAACTATTATAAGAACTGGCTGGTTCAATTTTAGACTAAGATTTTCTGAATGATTTGTTACCTACTTTCATTTTGAGGTTATTGAATTCATTATGTTTCTTCTGATAAGATTTCTTAACAAAGATTTTATTAACTTTCTCATCATCATCAAATCAGCCAAAGGATGTCAACTGCTGAACAAAGGCATCCCCCATAGATTTCTACAACGAGCGGTTACATGCCACCCTCATCCAACGACTCCCAGCGACCTTTACCAGGTCGTCTGTCCACCATTCGACGAGCTTTTTGCCCCAACGGCCATCAGTTCTACGAGCAATGTGTCCCGCCCATTTCCACTTCAGTCTACGAATCCTCTCAGCTATGTCTGCACCTTTAGTTCTTCTACGAATCTCCTCATTTCTGATTCGTAGGTAGAGAAATACCAAGCATACGTCTCTCCATGGCTCGCTGAGAGACCCTGAGCTTTCTTATGAGGTCCATAGTCACCACGTCTCTGTTCCATATGTCACCACTGGTACACAACATTCTCATTGTGCATATTTTGATGATAATTTTCCATAATTCCGATTCCATTTGTTTCCCGGCAAAGAGTAGACCACCGCTCTCCACCCTTGGTCGTAAAAAGCGACTAAGGGTTGATATCAAGAGGATGGGCAGCAGTATCCTTCTGTTAGTACAGATACTATGATCAGCCGTCTGCCGAGCGTGGTGATTATGGTAATATGCGCGCTCATTGTAGTGATCATTTTGAGGCCTATTTTAAGCAGTACACATTTACGGGCTGATTGATGTGTTAGGGTGTGTGCGTATTCGTGTGTGTTTCCGTAATATCCCTACATAAAAGTACTTATGAGCTTCCCAATAATATTGGGCTCGTCACCACATTTCCGCAGTACGCCTACTTTCCAAACTCCAATGGAAAGCTCACATCGTAGGTCGACTTCGTAATAGAAATTCTTCGGAAAGTAATTAATTTTTCCGCAAATAATTATCGTTAGAAAGGAATGTTTTATTAATTTTCTATTTGTCTTGTGCCCCGACTTATTGACTCTTCGGTTTAAGTTTTATAAGAAACTACGTAAGTGATTTTCAGGTTGCCCGTTGACATTCTAAGTTATAATACTTCTTTAATTATAAATTATAATTTAAAATATAATGTAATGTACTGTTTTCTTTAAGATATTTCAATATTTATCTTTCATTGCAAGTACCAAACGGAACTTTACTACTTTCATTAAAAAAATACTTAATCAGTTAAACTTAACAACTTATTCTTTTTTTGCAGGTAAGTAGCTGAATGAACCGAATAAAGAAACGAAGAACAGCCTAAAGGAAACCGTATGTAATTTCTCTCGAACGATTTAATAAGGGATCTTGACATCATCTTGTGCGTTAATATTATACGAGATATTCAC
Source organism: Diloba caeruleocephala (assembly GCA_947459985.1). Lineage (NCBI taxonomy): Eukaryota > Metazoa > Arthropoda > Insecta > Lepidoptera > Noctuidae > Diloba > Diloba caeruleocephala. The sequence continues at coordinate 5,008,328 of OX381625.1, read as the reverse complement.
AAAAGATGAGTTATTACGTCACATAATCCCGGCGGAGGCTTATTCAATTAAAAAAGATTCGAATTGACGTATTTTAGGACCCCGTAACTTGGAAGTGTGGGGCCCATAATAATGAGGGTTGAATTTTGGCGAATTCACCGAACAGCCTTTAAAATGTTATTCATCGCATTATTTTTGTCATTAATTAAGAAAATCTTTCTTTTAAAGAAAGATTTTCTCAAGTAAAATCGTTTTGGAGACCTGGCGTAGAACAGTAGGGTCATAATAAAATTCCATATTTAAAAATTGGCCATATACCTGTTATATTTCGCCGTATTCTAAACTCAAATTGAAAGAACTTTAAACATAAAAAGCGTTTTCGGGACCTAACATAAAAAAGAGTACCTAATAAAATTCCATATTTAAAAATTTGCCGTAAACCTGTTTTTTTTGGCGGTAGGTATTATAAACTCAAATTAAATGAAGTAACGTTTTGAAAGCCATTATTCATAAAAATATTTGGAGCTGTGCCCCGACTTTTAATTATCCATCAATTAAATTTTAAATTAAATGGATTGTTTATAAACTTGGTGAAATTCTTTCAATATTACTTTGAGCAGCTTAAGGGTAAAGTTAGGAACCTCATTTTAGGAGTTGAAAATACCGAAACTCGTATTGATTTATGTCGGCATACTTTTAAAATTCAATTTGGGGTTCATCAATAATGTTAGCCGGGCAACTATTTATTTAGTCTAGTACAAAGAAAGTGAATTTATTTGAGTTATAAAAGTTTAAGCAAACAATGCCGTTTCTTATCGAGGAATAAAGGCATTTATAAAGTCGTCGAGAAATTTCCAGATTTTACTAGCATAAGATTTATGATAGACAAAATACTAAACCCTAATAAATTGATAAACTAAAAATATGCTTAATCTATCCCACCAGCATTGGCTGGTGTATTGACACAAAGAAGTAACAACAACGATTTCCCACATAACCTTCATAATATAATTATTCAAATATTTGACGAGGATTTTACGTCATGCGACTCGGATGGGAACGTTATTAATCCGTATTTGTAGGGATATCTCTAAAAATTCTATATGTTAAGGACAAGTTAAGCGTAAAAGGTGCCCTACGAATCCTCTGGCACGGACTTAGTGATGACAGGTGGCGGTTAACTGTATCCCTCGGTGGCGGTTGGTACAAGTTAGAAGAGATTGCACGATTCATATCATTGTACGCATAGCTACATATCAAGCTGTACATTCCACTATAATCTGATCTCGCATTTTGTAGGTTATCCTTAAAATGAGAGATCAGTTTAAACTAGATATGTATAGCTTGTTGTGTAGCCGTGTGTACTTATATTAAAAAATATACATACATAAGATGAACATGGGCAAGACAAAAGTCATGTCAAATGCCCATGTCGTGCCCATCCCAATATCCGTTGGGAGCTCTGTTCTCGAAGTTGTTGACGAGTATGTCTACCTAGGACAAACTGTCCAGTTAGGTAGGTCCAACTTCGAGAAAGAGGTCAATCGTCGAATCCGACTCGGCTGGGCAGCGTTCGGGAAACTTCGCAACGTCTTTTCGTCAACAATACCGCAATGCCTCAAGACGCAAGTCTTTAACCAGTGTGTGTTACCAGTGATGACATATGGAACAGAGACGTGGTCACTCACAATGGGCCTCATAAGAAAGCTCAAGGTCACTCAGCGAGCTATGGAGAGAGCTATGCTTGGTATTTCTCTACGAGATCGAATCAGAAATGAGGAGATCCGTAGAAGAACTAAAGTTGTCGACATAGCTGAAAGGATTAGTAAACTGAAGTGGCAATGGGCAGGGCACATTGCTCGTAGAACTGATGGCCGTTGGGGCACAAAGGTTCTCGAATGGAGACCGCGCACCGGAAAACGCAGCGTGGGACGACCTCCAACGAGGTGGACAGACGACCTGGTGAAGGTCGCTGGGAGTCGTTGGATGAGAGCGGCATGTGACCGCTCGTTGTGGAAATCTAAGGGGGAGGCCTTTGTTCAGCAGTGGACGTCCTGTGGCTGATATGATGATGATGATGATGACATACATAAGATTGCTCCAGAGCGTTCTCGATTCTCGATCTCGGAGCCGAACATGACCGTAGCTGGCAAAACTCCATACCCTTCGCTCCCCTTCCCAGTGACGTAGGACGATGCATGCGCATTTCGACCTCAGTGAAGGTACTACAGTAGGGCCTCGATAATCCGTATCCGGGCTAATCCGCACGTCGCTGTTATCTAAACTGCTGACCTCTCTCCTCATAGCGAGGTCTGTTCGAAAATATGGTTAAAAAAGGTGATAAAACCATCATCATCATTGAAGATCCCACTATGATAATGTTACAGCATACAACTAATGATGACATCATAGCCAAACACACGCCAGGGATTGACGAGTCGGTTAATGATGAGTGTTCTATTCAAGATTCGATTCACCTACTCAAATTGATAAGAGTATTCCCCACTCACAAGCTATAGCAGCATTGGTCACTTGCTTGGACTGGGCTTTTTCTTGGTCATTAAATATAACCCGCCAGAAGAAAACCCATCTAGTTTATCACAAAGTAAACGTGTTTTGCGATTTAAAAGTTTATTCGCGAATGTTCGGAAACAACTTTTTTAAATACTTTTTTTGTAAACGCTTCGTGAGTCCGAACAGGTATATTTTTTATTAATTCGGATTATCGAGGCTCTGCTTCGTAGATTATATATTATTAATTTTATGGGTGGTATAATTTTGTTAGCCCTACGCTTAGTTAACGATAGGAAGAATTAGTTATGCTGGTATACTGTATTTCTATGCTGCGATTTTCATTACCAGACCACCGCTATAATCTTTTGCCTTACACAGTATCTATCAATTTAAGTAGGCAGAAAATTAATGTCCCTTTCGATATCGCCCAAGCGGAATCTATTTCATCCTCTCTATTCTCGCTTTAAACGTGTTTCATTTATGGCTATGGAGCTTATATTAAATCCTATTCAGAGTAAATAGAAAAAGGTAACTGCGTGACGATGATCTGTCGCCATTTTTGAAAATATCTCTGATATTTTGCGTGAATGTGTTGGATTTACAGTTAAAGCAGTGGAGTCACTAGTTTCAAAAGAGAAGTAGTTGTATTAGTTTTAGTGAAATGCAGTTTGGTTTATATATATATATATATATATTTTACAATTTAGTGCTTGAACATCCTTCACCAGGTGGTAAGCTAGAGGTCGACTGTCCATAACAACCCCACGCTGCGTTTTCCGGTGCGCGGTCTCCACTCGAGAACCTTTTTGCCCTAACGGCCATCAGTTCTACGAGCAATGTGCCCCGCACATTGCCACTTCAGCTTATTAATCCTTTCAGCTATGTTTAGTTCTTCTACGGATCTCCTCATTTCTTTTTCGATCTCGTAGAGAACATACAACAACAACAAAACATTGCGGCCCTTTATTATTAGATATTCATAATAAGTTTTACTGTGACTGGTAGAGTGCATGAACGTCAAAACAATTGCACTGGAAACAGATGACTTGAGTATTTCTATTGCGTTAGACCAACCATCGTATACGAATATTAAATTTTACAAACATCCTCCGTTTTTGGAAAGCTTTTCTAGTCTTATCTTTTTTAACCTGTCTATTTTCAAGATACGTGTGGTGTCCGAGTTAAGAATATGGCGCCACTCCATCTCCTGTGGACGTCGTAAAAGGCGACTAAAGAACTCTTAACGAGAGGGATGGGCAGCAGCGTCCCTTCTACGGAAAAGCAGCCATTCCGCGCTCACCCAGCTGCCTGCCAAGCGTGGTGAGTACTGGCAAGTTCCACCCAAAATCACACGGCATCAACCGGTCGTTTTGTACATCTAGTGACCTTTAGTGAAGATCTTTAGGTTGATATGCTAATAATCATTTTCATGATTTACTTCTGAAAGAACGAAAGAAAAATATTTTATTGGGATACAGCAGCGTACACATAGACACAGGAAATATAAAATACAAAAATATATGCAATTAGGTGTTATATCAACACAGTTATAGTAAGCATTAACTTATAAATAGATTATAGTCTACGTCGGTCGCCGTCGTCTGGTTTTCAGTGAGAGCCTAGATGACGTACAATTTCAGCAAGCGGCCGATCACAAAACAATACTTATTGCATACGTAGTATCTTATTATATATATGAGTCTATTAGAATCAAATACCGCAATGTCCATAAAAAAGCAAAAATGCGTTTTCTATGCCGTATGAATCTACAGATTAAAAGGAATCTATTTGAATATTCAAAATGCAACCAAAGCTGCAATGTCATGTAGAAAACTGGCATTAAAAATTAAAGTATGCTACAAATATAGCATTATCCATTGGTGTATGTATATAAAAAATATGAATTATGGCCAGAACACGAAAATGGACATTGCGGTATTTGATTCTAATAGACTCATATATACTATATCTAAAATTTCTATCAACGCGGAGAGCGTTATATTCTATACCTCCTACATAATTTAAACTCCAAACCAATTACTGTACCAATCATACAAGATCCGTATCGCCAAAACTTTCTGTACCCAACAGTTGGCTACACAATAGGACGAAATAAACTACCCTCTGATCCCTGGACCGGCACGTGACCGCCCGTTGATTAAATACAATGATTACTTATGTATAAGGGATGCTGACGCCATACATCGAGTACATGGCCCTGTGAGAATAGTAAAGGTTGGCACGATTGGCGCAGTCGCTAAACGATTAGCTTTCTGTGTTACGTGTCGCAGGTTCGATCCCCGCACGAATGTGACAGTTGTTACTGGTCTGGGTGTTTGTGTAGGCGAGATTTATGTCCGTAAACTGTACTCAGGATATAGAGGAAATAGAAATGAGGGGCGTCGTTTAAAAATAGGTGTAATTTTTTGGCTCGATATCATTTATATCGTTTGCGTAGGGTTTAATAATTATAGATTTAATTTGAACTTATTGATATTTCTTGATACCTATTCTAAATTTAATTTAATTTCAAGTACTGGCCGGATTTCAGCTTGATCATAGATAAAAAAAACGGCAAGCCATTTTACCAAATGAAGTTTTTGGTTTGTCTACCATGAAGGTATCAGAAAAGTGTAGCTGAATTCATGAATATTGAATGTAATTAATCTTACAAAAGGTAGAAAAATAAGGAAAACAGTAAAGTTTAATACAGTAAACATGTAAACAAAGCTAGGTACAGACAAGCCACCAAAAATAATAATAGAATAAAAAATTTGAAAGCTACCGAACTGCACAAAGTAGAGCTTAAGTAAACACCCCCTTTCAAAGTCATCCCCTAAACAGGCCACGTGTCATGCAAGGCTGGGGTGCGACTGAGGGGTGCCTAGCGAAACCAATTTTCCTTTTGTATTCTATAAGCCTAATATGACGGTCCCTTTCACACTCATTATAAAACTTGCAGGTGTGAAAGAGATGCCTATTTAATCCGGCATTTTAAGAGGGTTGGATGGTAATAAAGATGTCCTGCGCTTGTGTAGCGGAAAAAGTTATTAGATGCTTTAAATATAGTAGTATTAAGCACGTTTCCCATAGACCATTTTTTTCAAAATATTAACATAATACATAAATGTGCTTTTATAATTAAGGTTTTTTGGGATTATTCAGACAGATTTTCAAACAAAACCGGGTCTGTTTTAAATTGCTCCGAGTACTTGGCTTTTGCAAAGGGAATTAAAAAACTGTTTATCTAAACCTATTAAGGCAGAGGAAATTTACAGACTAGGAGGAACCTACTTCCAATGAGCCTCATAAAAAATGGAGTCGATAGCGGACGCACGTGTTCATGACACCCTGTATAGATATTTATGGGTGACAAAGCAGAAAACGATCTTGAAGCAAATTGCATCCCGTCTGTATAACAAACTGTCGTTTCAACTTGTTCACTCGTTCATTTGTTCAGTGTTTCAATTAAAACATTCCACACAAACACTTTTTGGAATTGGGAACTCTAATTGGTCGTCAAAATGCGCGCCAAAAGTGACAGTTCGGAATCCAAAATGGCCGTTGAAGCGTTATTTAAACGGTTTAATTTGTGCCATTTAATCTCACCCCTCGGTTTTAAATTGAATAATTGGAAGACAGAATGCAATGTCATTTTCCTTCTGTAGAATGAGTAGAAGAAAATAGCAGCGCAGAATGATCCTTTGTTACACAGCTACGGGTTACCTAGAAAATTTAATAAGCAATATGTCAGTTGAGATAAGTATATTTACTGCATTCGTATTTTTTTAAATACTTGCCTCATTATAAGTAACAAGGCGTTTTGAAATATAAAAATGTAATACAATGGCTGTGTTGCGGGGCTTTAGTATATGCAAATTGGGCGGTCTGAAGACGTTTTTCATTACTTTTTGCTAACGTGTTCAGTAATTATGCGCACTCACCGGGGAAAATGGAAGGGGCGCTTTGTAAGACAGCTTTAGTTGAAGCATTGCCATAATTTATTAATTTTTCATGAAATGCAACATTGTATAGTGCTTTAAAATGAACTTCGCGTGAATTTCGTGTGGAATTGCTTCGTTTTATGACTAGAAATGGGGGATGTTTGTTTATTTCTAAACTGCGTCATAAATTTTTGATTTGTTGTTCACAATTGCAGACATAAAAAGGCAATATTCCTTTTCATTTTACACTAAAATTTCAGACTAATACCTACAGCTTCATTTTTTTTGTATCTTAACATGTCTTTTGTTTATTTTGAGGAATTTCCTCATAGACTCCTTCCGCCCTGAGAGGGCCGTGCCGGATTCTTGTTGTCGTCGTTGGACTGGTCGACCTGTCTTCGTGTGGCCAGGCCAGCCGCACATTCCTCAAAGAGGCGCGCGCAGAACACGTCGCGGCGCAGTTGCGTGCTCGCTTTTGTTCGGGCGACGAACTGCCCTTATGGAAATTTGTCGCCCGCGGGCCGCAACTCATGGAAGCCGGAGATCGGTCAACGCCCTCCCACGACTCCCGGTGTAAACGCACCGGGCGGTGCCGCGTTGCGGTGGGGAAGGGAAGTGGTCTCATCCCACCCCCGCTCAGCCGCCACCTTTGCGATATTCGTCCTCGCAAAAGGAGACGACGGTGTCCCACGCGCTCCGGACGATGGACTGAACCACGACCGCAAGCGAGAGGTCAAAATCTTCGACTGCCGCGATGAGATCACGATTCACGGCGCTGCGTCGCCGAAGCTGGGCAATACTCCAGTGTGCGCGCGCCGTGTCCTCCGAGCTACCTTCTCAGTGATGACGGGCGTTTCTACGCGGCTTATGCGACACAGATACACATGACATGTCCCAAGTTTATCTGCATCCGCTAGAAGGTGAGGGCGCCAGAACGGCTCTCTAGCCACTTCTCCATGTGTCCTTTAAAACTAACTACGGGTCCTACAAAATATAGTGAACTTTATTTCAAGGGAAGAATCAGTGGTAGGGAATGCGTTCTGGGTGCTCACACCGAGCGCGACCCCGGGAAGACGGCGGTGTGCATGTGGTCACGTTCCGCCATATGCGCAGCACAGCGCACAGCGAGGCTTGGGGGATCCCTTACAATCCTCCCAGAGAAGTGCGTGGGGGTAACCTTTTTACAGTTACCGTCCCTCCGCTAGAAAGGGTGACCGCTTTACAGTCATCCCTCCCGTAATGTGCCTAATGCGTGGCACAATGGGTGGCTCTAGTGTGATCTTACGAAGACCTGGAGCCACCTTTCGGTGATGAAGATGACCGCTCTAGTGGTTTTAGCCGGTAGGAATCTCCTCCCATCAATAAAGGCCTCTTCTAATACAGAGAAGGACATAAACGTTCGTGATCACCAAGCTCACTCACTGAGTGATGCCGATGTCACGATGTTTTCCTTCAGTCAAGTCAGTGGTGTCTTAGATTAAATAAGAAATGTTTTGAACCTGTAACCCAGAGCTGAAGAAGCGAGTCCGTAAACCTCTGGGCCACCATGATATTCACAATGTTTCGTTTAACTACACTCTGTATCAACGCAGTATTATGAAAAACACAACTTTTAACTAGATTAGGACAGTGGGAAATTGCAAGCGAAGCCGCGGGCATGTAGCTACTCATGAATAATTTAGTGGGACAAAAACTTACGCCTCGGCTTATGCAGTCTGCGAAGTTTAAATGAATTCATCCAAGTCGATCCATTTTGCTTATGATTCATGGCATGAAAGCTTCGTAATGTGCATAACTAAGCCGATGTAATTTTTATAATGCGTTTGTTTTTAATCAAATATATAATCTTATACATTTTCTGTTCAAATTCTGTTTACAATGCTGGTACAGTTATATCTGGGTAGCATAGGCATAGTAGATACAAAGGAGAGAGGGGGAGGAGCGCACAGCCATGCCCAAAATTATATTAAACCATTTATTTTAAAAAAGATAGAATACACTCGCATCTTTTTTTCTTTGAATGTATATTGCCTAATGACAGTCTGCAATAAGCACCAGTTTCAATTCGGAACTTCGAAACTTCTCGGAAAAAAAAACATTGCTGCTCCCTTGCTGGTTATAAGCCGACTTCTATTTGGGAAAAAGGCAATAATTTTTTATCTGTACAATATTACAATCTGTAATCCCTCTTTTCTAATTCGAGACAATTCGACCGAAATCGGTGTGCCTAGAATAAAAAAAATAAAAAAAGCATGTGCATTTCAGTAGGTATTCGTGATAGAACACCGACTATAGTATGGAAACAATCGCTTATACCCGGGCATGCGTTTCCACACCAAACGTTACACATTCAATATTGCACTCAAATATGACCTTGAAATCTTACTCTCATCGTGCCCAAATATGGTTTCACTTCAAAAAATTCGTCGAGCTTTTGCTCTTGCATGTCCAAGTCATTTATGCATTAGTATTTTATCTCTGACCTTGATTCAAGTTTGTTACACCATCTATTACCACTTTATCTCTACAGTTGATTTCAATGTATTTACGTTACTATAGTAATATATATATCAATGGTATGTACTCACCGCGCAATATATCGTGTTGTCTACGGCAGAAGTTGTCTATGCAGTTAAAACAGTCCTAGTCAAGTCAGAGAAGCTCAACATTTTAAGACACTGGCTGCAAATACTTTTTTAATACTGCCTAGTGACTAGACGAGCAAGTCATTCGCCTAGAGGTGAGCCTCACACATGCCCATAATAATTGTAATGCTAACTATAGCTAATCTGACGTGGTACCACACTCGAGCCTCGAGTTTATTAGTTATTTAGTCTCTTATGCCCAGTAACTTCACTAGTGTGAACGCAATAATTTTTAAATTTTGAACATTACTGCTTGCCAGCAGAATATTTGGAACTGCGGTGGAACCTACCTAGCTGGACTGAGCTATAAGAGATCTGTCACCAGTAAATTTACTATTTACCAACTTCCCCCCTATTGATATTCCGAAAAAGTTAGAACACAAGCCTTGGCCCCAAACAAACAGCGTTACATAAAGCCACTTAAAAGTCTATGAACCGAGGTCGTCACACTAGAATTCGTGTCGTGGTGTATAAACAAGGCTGTGTACAGGCAGACGCGCCCTAATGATCACGTTACAATCGATACATGAATAGGACAGTCACTACGTAAATTGTTACTGTAGACAACGCCCTAATGTGATGGAAAGTTCTTTTTACTGTTTGTTTTCACTCTGTATTTTCTTTGCTGTGGTTTTGTGAAATGTATGAGTGACTCTAAGCACGTCTGGACAGGAGCCTAGTATGAAAAATACATTTTATTTACCAGTGACACAATTTTGACATTTATTTAAATCATTGGTTTGTTGAATTAACGCTAGCAGCCTAAATAGTTCTTTATTGTTGTATACAATATACTGATGTCTTATTGAAAATTGGTATTCCATTTTTTGCAACAAGGAAACCGCTATTTTTTTCATTTATAATTTTGACACGTTGACACATGAAAATGACGATTTTTTTTTGGGTTGTGAATTGTCTTCACCGCCATTTCTGTTTGCCATATTGTAAAATTTAATTGAATTGTACTCTTAAATTGTAACAATGCGAGATAAAATTCACGATGGTTTTGTATATTAGTATATTCATGTTATTTACTCGTATATTCCGTATCAAAACACGGTGACTCTCACCGTTTTCCGCCGGGTGCAAAGAATAGATCATCCCTCTATTCTTTGCACTTGACATCAAGAGGATGGGCAGCAGCATCCTCCCGTGTGTTAATAACACCATACTGCGATCAACAATCCACCTACCAAGCTTGATGCTTATGGCAAGATCTTCTATGACCGCTTACGTTAGTGATTTTTGACCATGTTTAGCAGTGGACGTGTACGGACTGTCGTGTGTATTAAAACACAGATTTATACCGACTTAAAGGAATCGATCAACCCAGACGGGTTGACGATCGCAGTTGCGTTACTCGAAGGATGCTGCTGCCCATCCTCCGTATATATATATAGTTTTATTATGTATATAATAATTATGTGTATAAGTTTTAAAATAGATTTAATTTATGTTTGCTACAACATTAACATCACCATATAAAGCCACAGGTAGTTATCATAAGCACAAAAGATGTGACGAAATATTTTATTATTACTTATCCAATACATTAAGATACATACGTCTTCGTAAACAAGCGTGTTTGCTTACGAGAAAATACGACACATCACATATATTTCACAGAGTACGAAACTTTCCGTCCCTCATGCCCAAAAAATGGAATCTCTCCGTCATACCGAGGATTTTCCGAATGGACTCCATATACAGAAGTTAATAACCTACAATAAATTATGATACACGGCGTACTACTCCACACTCTCACAACAAATGATATTTCTTTTATACGTTCATAAAACTTACCTACCTCCGTGTGTAGATGGGGCTATTTTTCAACAAGTATTTCTGAGATACACAGCAAGGGACTTGCAGACGTTAATTTTAGACAAAGACAGACTTATACGAGAACACGAAAGATAAAATGAACACATTAAGTTAATTTATGTGTTTTGGGAATGTATTTCTCTAGTTAGAGATGTCGGTAGTAAAAGCCCGTGGTTTGGTACAATAAAATATTACGAGGGGTATAGTTATTAATGATTCTGAGTAAGTGTATTGTAAAAAGTAATTACGGTTTATTCCCATGCTTAATTTGTAGGTGGGTTAGTTGCAGAACAGAAAAATTAAAACTTCTCAGGCTCGCTAGATGAGGTATCTTATTGCAATTGAAAATTAATGGTGGCATAGCATTTCTACAATAACTAAAAAATTAAGTCTTGCTGGGGACGGCTACACATCAGCGCGTGGCTGACCCGAGGGCCATTTCTCATAATTTAAAAATGATCAAAATATGGTTTCTTTCTGGTCTCGGTGTCGTACATGTCACAAATGGTATTCTCCTAAACAAACAAACAACGTCAAACGTGAACTTATATTGTGATGAGAACAAAAATGGATCAAAAGTTGATCGAAGTCAAAACGGTATTCTGGTAACATTTCGAACTGTCACAGGCACTAAAAGTGTCATTAAATAAACGTTAACATTGAGTTTGAAAAGAGACTAGATCGAGATTATACTGAAATCCGACTGAACTTTAAGAGTAGCAGAATATTTGTTTTTGTTAATTCATTGTTTTATCTCAGTTCGGTCCAGTTTAAATCATAGTGTTACCGTTTAAATCGTAGTGGTTACCGACAAAGAGTAGGCCACCTACCCACGGGTGTCGTAAAAGATGAGTAACCCTGAAGGAGTGGCCGGTATAGCAGTGGATGTTTATTAACCGATACATAATAAAAATATAAATTCCAAAGTAATATTTTGTCCCGAAAATGGAATGTGAGATATATATATATATATCCTTTTCTTAATAATATTCAGTCTGTGTTTTGCATATGAATGTCATAAACCATACTTATTTGGTTGCGAAATAATAACACGTACTGTCAACTTTGACCTGTTTTTAATATAACCTGGTTGTTTTATTATAAAACATTCATACTTAAGCAGTAACATTGTACTCGTACTTGAATAAAAGGAACTGTGGACAAAACATAGAGACAATACAAAACACACCTTTAATAAAATGCAGACTGCATTATTATCCGTCTGTATCCGGGGTGCGCGTTGGTTGATTTTAAAGGCATCGAGAAATGAACCACGTGATATCCATATAGAACTCGATACTATATATACTTTGATCTTTATATTTTGTACATTAAAATGTTTAGAACTTCTGATCAGTAAAACCATACTGATATATACATATCAGTAAAACCATACTGATATATACATATCAGTAAAACCATAACCATATACAGGATGTCCAGTAAATAGCACGACATACTGCAGGGGGTGAGAGCTTGGGTCAATACCTACCAAAAAAACAATATATGTTCAGCAAAATCTTCCGGATTTATTTTTCACCACTGTCGGTTAAAGTTAAACGATAAGAAAATTGTACTGTGAAAATTTAAATAGAAATTGTATTCCATGAAAACATTTGTTTTTAATAGAATAAAGACTTCAATATTCACAAATAATTTGAGGTTCAAAAAAAAACCAGAAAAGGAATTTTTCATTACGAGATGCTTGAAAATCTGTGTCAAGGTAGAGATTTTTCGATATTTCGGAAAAGTTTGTACTACTGTAAATCCGTAAGATTTTGCTGAACATATATTGTGTTTTTTTGGTTGGTATTGACCCAAGCTCTCACCCCTGCAGTATGTCGTGCTTTTTACTGGACAACCTGTATAACCAAGTGAAAAAACATATTTATACCAAAATAATACCGTACTCTTATAATATTTATAGAGGAAATGATTTTTTGTAGTAAAATAATAGGGCTGTTTAAAGTGAAACACTATGCTCAATTAAATCAGCAATGATCACGAACCACAAACCACTTTCTTGCACAATAATACTGAGCAGTAGCGTAGGTCATGTCACCCTCGGGGGAATATGTTACCAAGTAATGTAACAACGGCGACATAGCAACTGCATCCAAAACAAAAATACAATCGCTTAATAATAAGCTTAAAAAGCGGCTGTAATAATAATGCATAATTACGTGAAAGCGTGCCGTATTATAATACAGTACTTTACAGCTTACAGGGGGAAATGTCGACAGCTGCGTGTGAATTGTACATCTGCCAGCCCTAACGTGCTCACATTGATAGAGCACACAGTCGCACCCTAGTGTCGACACGGTCTATTACGCGCACTAATGGAAAAATCGTTCGATTGTACGCACACACGCGCAAGCACCTTGCCGCGCGTCGGCAGGGGTGTTACGTTATTGTGTGACAGTGCTTTCAGGGCTCGCCTGATAACATTTTGTTTTTACTTGTTGAATGTTTGATGGATGATGGGCGATGATTGATTGAGCTTTTTTGGAGTTGCTTTCAATTGTAGTAGACTTCATGAATGTGATGGGTCCACCCAGTTTTTGTATGAGATTTTTGTTAGTGAATGTTTGAAACGTTTCAAATCATTAATTTTATTTTAACTATTGGCCGGTTTTCCTTTGTTGGTTGGTATGAATAAGAGATATATTAATAAACCTCATAACAAAAATCTACATTTCTTCAATTTTTATCAAGAAAAACTTATCGTTGATATGTGTTCAATTCCCAAATCCCTTCGGGGACCAATGTAGACAATACAAATCCATACCCTGCTACCCGAGGACAATTTACATAACTCGTCAGGGACAACCCCTGTTGCAATTTAATCAGTAAATGTATTTGCTCTCGGCGCTTTTGGTTTTATGAACTGTAATAGTAATATTTAAAACCCTTGCCGATTCGACAATTGTTGGTTTGAGTGAATTGATCAGATGGAAAATATTTGTACCCCATTTCTAATGATAACCGAAAATAGCTTTGATATTTTAAAAAGGTAATTGAGCATTTAATGGTTAGAGAGAGTTAAGTGGCATGACGTAAAACTAACTTACTAATTCCAGAACTTTTAAAGCACAAACAATCTTTTGAAACAACCACATTCTCCAAAAAACAAACAAAGAATAAAGTTCAAATTCAGAAATTCGAATTCATTTCCGAGTGTCCACTCATAACAAACTTGCCAAAAATTACTTCGGTACAAAAAAGTTGTATGAATCAAATGTCACTCAGATAGGCCAAGGCAATTCGGTGAGTGCCATTGTCCGTGTTGTTTGGGTCCTTTATACAATTTTATTGGCTTTCTGTGCTATAAAACTTTCGACCAAAGGAATTCTTCCTAACAACCCCGGAGGCGGTTCCGCGAATTTCTTGATACGATACTGTGCAGTGTAATTCTTTGTGTTATTTTTCTTATTGTGGTGACATTTCGCCGCGTCTTCGGGTTTCCTTGCAAAACTTATTAGATAGAACGGGTCATTGAATGTAGGATTTCCTTTGATTGGACTTTCTTTACGTCTAAAGAGTCCATTTTTAACGATAGCTGATTGAGAAACTTACCATTTTCAAATAAATTCATTTTTCTATCGAGCTTTTGATGGTAGACTCAATTAGAGGTTTGTTATACGTACATAATCAACCCATTACTGTCCGACTGCTGGGCAAGGGGCTATATATAGAGAAAGGTTAGGCCTTAGTCCACCACGCGGGCCTAGTGCGGGTTGGCAAACTAGAGGTTTGTTATAAATTTATAATTTAATACAATTCAATTTTTTATTGCAAATATGTGGTATAAAGATCTTGCAATGTCAGAAGTCTCAAAGCACCCTGTTAGAGCACTGCAATATATCAGAACAAATATATTTTATAAATTACATAACTAATCTTAGCTTAGCTTTATTATAGCTTGTTAGTTTGTGTACTTAATATTTATTATAACTATGTGAGTATGTATTTAAATTATTATAGCTAGGGTTAGAAATGTCAGATATGAAATTAACATTCTTTTAGATGCCAGATTCATCATCATCATCATATCAGCGACAGGATGTCCACTGCTGAACAAAGGCCTCCCCCTTAGATTTAAACAACTAGCGGTCCCATGCCGCTCTCATCCAACGACTCCTAGCAACCTCCACCAGGTCGTCTGTCCACCTTGTTGGAGGTCGTCCCACGCCGCGTTTTCCGGTGCGTGGTCTCCATTCGAGCACCTTTGTGCCCCAACGGCCACCAGTTCTACGAGCAATGTGCCCCGCCCATTGCCACTTCAGTTTACAAATCCTTTCAGCTATCTCGACAACTTTAGTTCTTCTACGGATCTCCTCATTTCTGATTCGATCTCGTAGAGAAATACCAAACATAGATGGCAGATTGAATAAAAGTAATTGAAAACGGGAACAAAATTGTCAAGTAATTGTAACATACATATATGGCCACTACGTGACTTCAAAAATTGCACTCGACGTAGGAGAACAGTCAAAACAATAAAGAGAAAAGACACGTACATTTTCAGTTGATATAAATTCTTCACAGCATTCTGTGGTTATCTGAAATATCTGCGGTGTGCACACGTCTCGTGTGCAGCCGACCTATCCAGTGGGAGAGACGGTCAAAGGACAACCGCTTTGAACTATTCTACCTCTTGGCAAACGTGTTTTGTTTCATGAATCATGAATAATCTATTTTGTTAAGATAGTATGCGACTATAATAACTATTATGATATTATTCAGATACGTAGTAATAACTAGCTTGGACCCGCGTTTAATTTAAAAGAAATTTAGAGTACTTCGACATGACACTTGACATAGAATATATATATTGGATTTCAAGGTTTTTTTTGCGCGGAACCTTTATTATTTTTCTATAATAAAAGTAGCCTAAGTTATTCCTTATAACATCAGCTCTCTGCCAGTGAAAATCCCGTCAAAATCGGTCCAGCCGTTTCGGAGATTATCCGGAACAAACAGACAGACAGATAGACAAAAAATTATTAAATAGTTTTTTTGTTATAGGTACCGTGTATACTTTTATACGCATTTAGTAAAAAGCTGTTATTTTGACATTACAAACAGACGCTTCAATTTTATTTATTTGTATAGATAATAGTTAGCGCCCTATGTCTATTCATCGAACAGAGTTCATATAGCGTCCTCTCTTTCGCACTTTGGTATTCAAGTGATAGGGACAGATGACTGCATCTTAAGGTTAGTGGGCGTAAACAATTTTCAAGAAATATAAAGATGCGTTTACATGGCTTACTTTACGGGGAGTAATAATATTCATCCAAAATTTTTATAGCATTTGTAACAATGCAAGTAAATATCATTAATGTTGTTTGTAGGTACTTATTAGGACTGTTTAAATAATAAATCGTATTAGATTAATAATTGATTAAATAAAATATCTTAACTTTCCAGTGTTTGACTCACTTAAGTCTTCATCTCCCACATTAATAAAAAAAAAACATAACAAGTCGTACAGTACACAGGAACAATGAACATAAGAACATTAGGCTTACGCACTCTCACTCCGCACCGTGCAAGCGACAGATATAGACTGGAAATACTGGAATTTCTCCGCCATGTAAACGCTTCGTTAGCTCGTTATTGCCACCCATACGTTTTTCTGTATTAACTCTCTCCGTGAATAGACTGTAGTACCTATTAGCTCGTTATTGCCAACCAATGCCATACGTTTTTCTGTATTAACTCTCTCCGTGAATAGACTGTAGTAGCTATGTGTCCAACCCGTCTCCTGTGGTGTCGTAAAAGGTGACTACGGGTAGATATCAAGATGAGCACAAGTGCCGTCTGGTGCCGGCTACGAATAGCATGAACCCATCTCATCCCGTTGGTGTCGTAAAAGGCGACTTAAATTAACCGCAGGATAGGCAGCAGCGTCGTTCGAGTAGGTACATTACATTCGCCAACCCGCCTACCAAGCGTGGCGATTATGGCAAAACCCCCCAATGAGCACACAACATGCCGATATCGGTCGTGGTGGTGATTACAGTGGACTTTATTTGGCCGAAATGATGAGCAGCATCATCCTACCAATAACAACATACTGCGATCACCAATCCGCCTGCCAAGCCTGGTGATTATGGCAATATCCCCCTGTAACCGCCCATGTCAGAGTGGTTCAAGCCGCAACAGGCCTCCGACTTGGTTAAGCCAAGTCGGAGACTGGCTGGCGACTTGCGTCTCATGGCAACAACCGGGACCGACGATTTTCCATGCCCTCCGAAACACGGAGACGCTCATATCAAATACCACTATGCGGTCACCCATCCACAGACTGACTGTGCCAAGCGTTGCTTAACCTCGTCGATCGTCGATCAGTGAGTGCGACTGTCTACTTTTTTTTTGTGAAATCATATATCAAAAAGTGATTCATTTTTTTGCTGTCGATTATTTAGAAAGACAGAAAGAAAGAAAGAAAATTTGTTTATTTTGAGTCCTCATTTATACACACGTTGCAAATTTTATATAAACAGTAGATGAAATATGATAGCTCGTGGTAAACAACACTCATCTATAATAAATCTCATCCCGAACTAAATCTAGGTAAATTCTAAATGAAGCCCTTACATTTAAAGTTGGGCTTTCAAAAACCCTGAGAGACTTGAATAAATTAGAAGCAATAAAAAGTTTTTTACAACTAAAATATGCCATTAATAATAAAAGACAAAGGTTTTCGGCCGCACGCAATGATGCGACGAATATTTTACAGACAATGCCAAAATATGTCATTTAGAACAATTTGTTTTGCCATACTTTTCTAAAACTACTATAGTTATATTCAGTAATTTCAATGAGTAAATACCGTTTAGTGTAAAGGCGAAACATTCAACATATTATATAGTACTAGTTTTACCCTTTTTTTTTTCACGCCTTGCTGTGGCTTAATGCACGTAATGACAACACGATTTTGATACTGAATTAAAAAAAAAACAATTATGGGTCTCCTGATATAATAAAAACATGCGCGTATATGAATACAACTGTGTAAAAATTTCAACGCTCATTCACTTAACACCCGACCGTTTTACCGCCCTCGCCGCCGAGGATGCCCGCCTCACCGACGTCGCGGAGGCCTATCGCCGCGTCACCTCCCCGTTCAAGTTAGCACTTCTCCCTCCCGTCTCTTGCTCGCCGTGCCGAGCCGAGCCTGTAGTTTTAAATGTCCCCTAATACATTATAAATAATACCGATCCAGCTGTCCCCAAAACAATAGCTTGTTATCCCTAGCAACGCCCTAAGCCGAGGTCCGTGTCCCGCAGGGGGCGCCCTTAGAGAAAGTTGCTTAGTTTTAATATTAATTTTAAGCCTGGCTGGAGGCCTCTTTTCGCCAGAAATGACCGGTTAAGCAACCACATCGACGCGGAATTTCTGCTACAACGCGATCGTGTTAGGATCTGCAGATTGTTTAAACCACAGACTGGTGTTTGGGAGGAATTCTTGGCCATTCAGTCATTGGAATGGCAATGCAGGTGGGACACGTCTATTAAGGGCCGTCACCTATACCGGTTTATCCATCCATTCGTGAGCGGCTGGCAAGTGCATGGTTGGAAGTCGATCATTGCGTGGCTCAATTTCTCACCGGTCATGGTAACTTTAAGAGTAAATTATTTAGCTTCAAGCTTGTTGTCTCACCATTCTGCAAATGTTCAACACCGGACTGTGAATATGAACAGTCTGCACATCATATCCTGTGGGAGTGTATTCTTTGGCAAGATGAACGCAACATTATGTTTGACAGCATGCAAGTTACATCCGGGGTTGTTTACTATACAGACCTTGTTGCGACTAGGACGAATTTCCGTGCGTTCAAGTGTTTTTGCCATACCTACTATTGGAATCAGTCACAATAGCTCACAACATAGGACCCGTAAATAAAAGAAAATGGACCCGTGGCGCTTGGCAACTGGGCTTAACCCTGTTGTAAACTCCCATTTATTGTGGCCTATCGTTTTTCTCTGTCTCCTGCTTGCTACGGAGGGAAGTGGAACGTATATTCTTTCCTACTCCTCCTTTTTCTTTTCTGATTAATTTCGGTGCGGGTTCCAAGACAGTTATTCATTTCTCTGGGACACACCGAGCTTCATTGATCGGTGTTCTTTTCGGTGGTCGCCATTGTAGATCCTGGCTTACAGGAGTTGCAGTGGTTCGGAACGTGTGGCGGGCTTGTCCCAAAAAACAAACCACATTTCCCAGAAATGAGTTAAGCCCAACAAATAAAAAAAATTCAAAACGATCGGTAAAGAACTTAAGGAGATTAGCGATTTTGAACGAAGGAACATATATTTTTTTTCGCGTTTAATTTAAAAGAAATTTAGAGTACATAGACACTTGACATAGACACTTGACATAGAATATATATATTGGATTTCAAGGGTTTTTTTTTCGCGGACCCCTAATTATTTTTCTAAATAAAAGTAGCCTAAGTTATTCCTTATAACATCGGCTATCTGCTAGTGAAAGTCCCGTCAAAATCCGTCCAGCCGTTTCGGAGATTACCCGGAACAAACAGACAGACAGACAGCTAAAAAAAAATTGCTTTTTTGTTATAGGTATCATATCATACTTTCATATGCATTTAGTAAAAAGCTGTTATTTTGACATTGCAAACAGACACATCAATTTTATTTATTTGTATAGATTTGAATTGCTATACAAGCAAATAATGTAGCAAGTAAAACTTTTACTAGGCTCAAGAGACTATGGGCGGCTCTAGTGTGATCTTACGAGGACCTGGAGCCCCCCTTCGGTGCCGAAGATGACCGCTCCAGTGGTTTTAGTCGGTAGGAGTCCGGCATACCCCTTCGCCCTTCCCCGGGGTGAAGGAAGTTCCATGTAGAATTTCCAATGGACATCAATAAAAAAATTTTTTTAAAAAGGCTCAAGAGACTAACTAAAATCTCGATGTGACGAGCGCAAGCGTAGTGCCACGCTGGTCTAGTTCTGGGAAGTAATACAATTGTTATGGGCACACGTAACGCTTATCACCAGGCAAATGACTTACTCGTCAAGATGTTTAAAAACTTATAACAAAAATAAAATACTGAGTGCAACCTACACGATATAAAAATATTAAAACCACTGAACCGAAAAGGAAAAAAATTACTTTATGAAGTCGGGCGGCGCCAGGTATGCCCCAACCACGGTTCATGCAGACCAACGAGAAGTTATATTTTATACCTGTATATTCTTTTTAGTGGAAATAAATTTAAGAACTTTTTCCAATTTGATATCAGTATTTAACACTAAAAATAAGAATGACTCAAATCGGTTCTCTGATCTGAGAGAAATCAAAACAATTAAGACATCATCTAGATAAGCGCAGTCAAATTAACCTGTTTATTGAAGCTGGTTTAAAAACTACTTAATCAAATGTAATAAAATTTATATGGGACCAATTCGAAAGCATTCTGCATCAGATAAAATATGAATTGCTTAAATCAGTCTAATAATCTGGGAGTAATAGGTGTACATACATAAAAAAAACGCATCGAATAAGAACCTCCTCCTTTTCGAAGTCGGTAAAAAATAAATGAAATAATCATCAACAAATTAAAAATAAATACAATATTCATTCGTCCAAGAAACTGCTTCAAATGTAGGGTAAATTGCTACGACATTATTTTGTCATCCACTAATATTGCGTCACGTTCTATTTATGACTTACTCGTCAAGTTGTATAAAAAATAAATACCAAATTCAGCAACAAATTAAAAATAAATACAATATTCATCCAAGAAACTGCTTCGAATGTACGGTATATTGCTACCAGATTATTTTGACGTCCACTAATATTTTATATGTTCCATTTTCCGCCTTTTTGGCTGCAAAAGGTTATTCACTGAAGCGTATCGAAACCAAAAGATGTATAATTCATAAATGCGAAGCTAACGAAATTTCTAAGTCACTACAAAGTTCAGCGTAGGTTTGTGGTATACACTGGGGTAACCCATAATGTGCGCTACGGTACAAGTGGGGCGTATCGCACCCCATTTTCGTTGTACGTGCGGCCCTTTAATTTTAATTGACATTTGTTTTTGGAGTTAGTAATAGTAAACGACACTGCACTTTTCTGCATTCGGCGCTGTGATTGGCCCGCTCCAAACTCTTCATCCAATCGCAGCGCCGAACGCGGTAAACGTGTTATTCGTGTAGTTTACTATTAGTCTTTTACCTATTACGTTTCGATTATCAAAAGCAACTCGTACTCGGGGTACTGACATTTGATTATTTCCAAAGAATAAAGAATTCATGTTCATATGTGGTCACTAATATTAAAAACGTAACAAAATATACAATCTATTTGACTTTCTAGATTAAGAAAATGCAAATTAAATTAAAATATCGGAATCGTAGTAGCGCTTACGATTTTATTTGGTGGGTCCACACACATCCATTTCTCCTCGTGGATGTCGCAAAAGGCGTCTGAGGGACTCTTAAACTAGAGAGATGGGCAGCAGCGTCCCTTTTGTGGAACGGTAGCCATTCTGCGCTCACCAACCGCCTGCCAAGCGTGGGGAGTACTGGCAAATTCCCCCCGAAATGACGACACACGTCATGTGACCGATCGTCTGTTGGGGAAGGCTTTTGTTCGTTTTTTGGCTGATGTGATCATGAAAATAACTTTTGGAAAACATTGATTTTAACTTCACTATTTCTAGAACGCCAAAAACGAACACTAGTTCTAAAGTCTAACAGTTTCTGGGAATTCAAAGTAAAAACACCGTACTGCGTGAGTGTACACTTAAAACTAAATGCTATAACCGCCGGGTTTAACTCGAGCAACTGGGACCGCGCGACTGTACCTCGGACACGTACAGAGCTCGTTTAGCGTTAGTTTCAAAATAAAAATTACAGCATTTTGATAGTTAGGAAACGTGCTGTAATACAGTTGTATAGTTGTTTGGACTTTAAAACGTAAAGCTTGGATTTTACGACCACTTATTCAACGTACTTATTGCATACAAATATAAGCACATTTTGTTGAACTTGAATTATATCAAGCAAGCAAGCTTTTTATGTAAATTATCGTCATCATCACCATCATTTCAGCCGTTAACGTCCACTGCTGGACAGAAGTCTCCCCTAAAGATTGCCACAACGACCGGTATAGGTTTGTGTTGTGTGCTCAGTGGGGGGTTTTGCCATAATCGCCACGCTTGGCAGACGGGTTGGCGATCGCAGTTGAGTTATAAATGTACTCAAAGGACGGTGCTGCCCATCCTCCGGCTAATCCCACAGTCGCCTTTACGACACCCACGGGAAGAGATGGGGTGGTGGTATTCTTAGCCGGCACCACACGGTAAAAACATAAGGTACACCTCTACATTACTTGAAAAATATATAAAATCTTTGCCCCCTATGATTCAGGGCAAAGAATAGAAGACCAATCTCCACCTATGGCTGCCGTGAAAGGCAACTAAGGTTGATATTAAACCTGAGGATAACCAGTACCGTCCTCCCGTGTGCTAATTATAATATACTACGATCGCCAGTCCGCCTGGCAACGCTCGTGGTCATGGCAGTAACCCCTCTGAATGCTCATTGTAGTGACCATTAGGAGGCCCATGATCAGCAATGGACCTATATGGCGTGAAGTGTGTATTGGAGCAGCAAATCTAAGTAATAAATTGCCCCACCAACTTTCAACAGTTTCCTGGAAATTTTCCAAGTTGGTGTCGTCGTTTCCTTTACAATAAGCCCATTCCTCACTTAGTACGTACTCCCTTTACTCCGTGAAATGACCAATGATAAATATTCCATACATCAGTTTCCTTACACAATACATTATCTCCCACGAAAACATTGCATTCTAAGTCACGTTATACCTACATTTACGACAGTTCTAATCACGTGCCATCCATAAATATTACCATCGACTTGGGACGATAAATCAGTACTATTATCGATATAGAGCCGTATTTAGGTTATAATGCGACCCGTGGGGGGCTTTAATGCCCCATCTGTTCGCATGTAAGCATGTGACAGTTGCACACAAGGTTAGGAAGGTTCACTGTTCCCCCTCTTTGTATGTTCGCGATTTTTTCTGAAACTACAGGCTGGATTTTTCTGATTCTTTCACTAGTATATATAGATATAATAATACATTTTGTTTGTTAGAATATCTTAAAAAAAAATACATAATATCGGTTGTCATGTTGATCTACAAAAATCTGTCGTTTTACTTGAACAAATATCTTTGCTTAGTTATAATAATTTTTTAAGTTTATTTTATTCATTAATTCGTACTTACGTGCATCGTCCACACGTGCGGTATACATACGTGCAACGCGCAAGCTATGCACAGACAATTATTGCATATTGTTATTTACTTTTAAACGATGTACCACTCTAGTGTTTCTCCGGTAACGTGGGGTTGCAGACATAAATCTCGCCTACACCAACACCCGGACCCGAAACAACTATCCGTAGACCATGCAAATATTGGTTCCGTGTGGAGATTGAACTCGCGACACGTACCTTAGAAAGGCAATTGTTAATCCACTGCGCCAACCGTCCTGTCAAAATGCACAAGTAGGTACTGCGTGCCAATTTAGTCGTCTACAACTCTCCAATGTGCTAGAGCACTGCACACATGAATACTAAAAGAAGCTATCAAACTCATACCAATAAAACAAAACAGGCGATAATGAGTATCTATCCAATATACTAGCCGCATAATACGCACCCATTTCGTTCAATGACCGAGTGCGATGCGGGCACTGCGGAGATGTTTGGTACCTACCACCTGACCGTATGGGAGGCGCCTGAGGCCATTGACCGCTAGCTGTTTTGGATTGACTCTGTGTTGGAAAACAAGTGGATGTCTTGGTGAAATATTAAGACACTATTTTTATTAGTGATTTGTACAGAGAATCGTGGACTGATTCGCCTTCTTTGAGATCACGGGTAATTAAATCGGCAACCAGTGTATAACTCACATTTGTACTTATTCATATTATACACCCGCAATATACCATCGTACAGATATATTTATAAAGAAACATAAACGCATACAAGATAAATATATGTAAAATAAAATACTACCTACGCCTAATTATCTCCACGTTTCAAACATTTGTGTGGAACATGATATTCGCATATAAGTACTTCAGAAATTATTATCTATACAATCTATATAATATTATATATTATATATCTATACAAATAAGTAAAATTGAAGTGTCTGTTTGTAATGTCAAAATAACAGCTTTTTACTAAATGCATATGAAAGTATATACGATACCTACCTACAGCAAAAAAGCTATTTGTATTTTTTTTGTCTGTCTGTCTGTTTGTTCCCGCTAATCTCCGAAACGGCTGGACTGATTTCTCAGGGACTTCCACTGGTGGATAGCTGAAGTTATAAGGAATAACTTAGGCTACTTTTACTTTACTATACAGATAAATAATATTGAAGTGTCCATTTGTAATGTCAAAACAACCGCTTTTTACTAAATACAAATGAAAGTATATACGGTACCTACAACAAAAAAGCTATTTGTATTTTTTTTGTCTGTCTGTTTGTTCCCGGTAATCTCCGAAACGGCTGAAGTGATTTCTACGGGACTTTCACTGGAACATAGTTGATGTTATAAGGAATAACTTAGGCTACTTTTATATATATAAATAATTAGGGTTCCATGCAAAAAAAAAACCCATCAAGTCCAATATATATATAGATACTCTGTCAAGTGTCTATTATATATAAATAGTACTCTAAATTATATATAAATAATCCACTTTCTTTTAAATTAAACGGCGGATGAAACCGCGGGTCCCAGCCAGTTATATATAAAATTTTATACTAAATATTCAGTCTAGTTAGATAGGAAGCCGATCCCGATATACTTAAGAAAAGTCTAGGATGACTTTATGAACTAAGTGTGGCCTTCATCTCGTAACTTACCTTCTAAATAATTGTATTCGACGATATCCCTAACTAAATTCGAACTCGCTAACAACATCCTACAGAATGATTTATTGGAATTTACTACGAACTTTCGCCGTCTAAAATTTCACATTTGACTTTGAGGTGTGAGCCCTTCCAGACAACCTACCTCAGAATTTATAATGTCACCTTATTTACGAAAGCCGATTTAAAACAAGCTTACACAAAGTCAGTATTTCTGATATATATTTGTGTTTTTAAACGCGTATAAATCCCATTTACCTTCGTGATTTGACGTGAATTTCGCACAATACAAGCTCAGTTGAGGGTTGTACAAACATCGTTTTGAGGTTGTTACATTTCAATTGTAACGTTTCATCGACCGGTGTTGTGGCTTTCGTATATGGAAACTGATTTGGCTCGATTATTGTTTGATGTATCACGCGATTCTAGGAGGCGTATTTAAAACTTCATCATCATAATTTCGGCTGAATAAAGTCCACAGGCCTCCCCCAAAGATCGGCACAACGCCCGGTCTGGGTATGTTGTGTGCTCATTGGGGGGTTTTGCTTAATGGGCACGCTTGGCAGGCGGGTTGGCGATCGCAGTTGAGTTGTTAATGTACCCGAAGAAGGCTGCTGCCCGTCCTTCGGCTAATCCCATAGTCGCCTACTACGACACCCACGAGACGAGATGAGTTGGTTCTAATCTTAGCCCACACGACTTATGCTCAAAACTTAGCAGTTTTTAAAAGAGCATGAGAAAAAAGAATGCCATTCGTTTTTCGTGGGGATAACGTCATTGACTGCCTTCACCCTGAGGAAGGGCAGAGGGGCGTGTCGAACTCTTACCAGCCAAAACCATACGATTTCTACCTATCGCTGGGTATACGGCGTTCACTCGAGCATTAGACCTCACCCAATCCGGAGAATGCTTAAGATATTTGGATGCCTCAAGCACTTGTGGCCAAAGTAGACTGTATTTGGAAGTTGGAACACCGGGTGTCATGGATTAAGTCGGGAAAATCCATGTCCAGCCGTGGACAGTGATAAGCTGAATTAAAAAGCACTCGTGGCTTCACTGTAATGAAAAGTAGCATCATTTTTTTAGGGTTGCGAGTGAACTGTCATGGTCGCCCAAAGGTGGAAAAGAAAACTCTCTTCTTAAGCAAGATTGGGTTTAAAACCTGGCTTATACTAATGTGACATGTCATCATCGTCATCATATCAGCCAAACGACATTCACTGCTAAACAAAGGCCTCCTCCGTAGATTTCCACAAAGACCAGTTACATGCCGCCCGTATCGAACTCCCAGCGACCTTCACCAGGTCGTCTGTCCACCTCGTTAGAGGTCGTCCCACGCTGCGTTTCCCGGTGCGCGGTCTCCACTCGAAAACTTTTTTGCCCCAACGGCCATCGGTTATAAAGTAATTTGCCACTTCAGTTTGCTAATTCTTTCTATGTCGGCAACTTTAGTAATGTCCTGATTTGATCTCGCAGAGAAATACCCAGCATAGCTCTTTCCATAGTTCGCTGAGTGACCTTCAGCTTTCTTATGAGGCCTCATAGTGAGTGGCTTCGTCTCTGTGTCATATATGTAGCATCTGATGACATAGGGAATGTAAATGTAACATATACTTTCTTAAATCTAAAGTACCACTGAGTATAGTTGAAGGACAAAATCGTGAGGAAATCTAATGATTTAAAATCGCCAACAAGCTATGAGCAGGCTTGGTGATCGATGCTCATTTTTTCAATGACCCCCGATGTTATCAAAACCTGCCTTATTAGATAAAATTGACAATAATTACATTACTAAATAAGCCTCTTACTGAAGCTTGTTAAGTCCCTAAGATTTACCCCCTGCAAAATCCGAAAGAAAATTTTAATACAGATCACTTGTAAAGCAGTAATTATAGAACTAATGGTTAGCGTGTAGCTTAAACCGCAATGCAGCTATCTGGTTAACCGGCTCACTCCATTGGGACACACGCGGTAATAGCGTACAGCTTGGTAATGTAAAGTTAATTTTAATAGCAAACTGCTACAACATTAAAAGTTAGTCCACGATTTTGTATTAACTAATCGGAACAAAAAGACGGAACATATTAAATTTCGAATATTTAAATATGTCAATGAGATAGTTCCATTAATCCCCGGTTTAATTTGTATTGAAGGTAGAGTGGTGTATTGGGATAAAATAAACGAACAAAAAATATTTTTGAATTGAATCCATCAAAGATGGTAATGAGACTTAGATAGTATGATGTGTTAAATGTGGCTAAGAATAGAAAAGCAATTCCCTCCTTCTAAGGCAACCAGGAATCTATCTTTAGGATTCTGGGTGCAAAATAATATACTATAGCGACTACAAGTCAAGTCTGGCCAATCCTCCCCCAAAATGACGACACAAATGTAGACATCTATGGGGAGGACTTTGTTCAGCTGTGGACTTCCTCTGGATCATCCATCATGATGACGATGATGATGTAACATCGCTTTACTTTTAATTATTTGTATAATGAGTCCACAAACACGGCCGAACGTGTGCATAAAAATTAGAAATGTGCACAACATTTTCCGAATATTTATTGCTTTGCCACCGTTTTGCATTCCGCCCAAACTCTGCACTAACTCATTTCTTGCAACTATATAATACACTCTGCTATAAAGTCTCTGCACGACATTTTAAAATCCACATTTCCCAAAACCAAGAAATCCTTTTAGTCAGCCTTTGCAACATGAATTTTCATAAGACCGAGTAAAATACTTCGTGTATTCCAACTACGTACTATTGTGCAACTTCACGCAGCACTCTTATTTCAGGATTAGCACTGTGGGACACTGTGCCGTTGGCCAATGGAACACGCTACGGTGAAGCAACACACGCGATGTATGGTCAAAGTTAAATTTGATATTATCCACCTTTCCGTGTTAGTAATAAAGTTTAATTTACAATAATGTAAGTGGAAATTCAACTATGCTTTCATATCACTGATGGCATTTTCTTTATAATTTAAAATGCAATGTTTTTTGTGATAATTTTATATGGAAATTGCAGAAATTTTGTTTAGTTACGACACGACTCAGTCTTACTATATACAAAAAAACTTTGTAATAATTTGTAACAAAATTGGCATTACAATCATGTCTGTTACCAGTTTTTTTTATTAGGTATGTTATTTTTACCTCGTAGATGATCTCATAATTCGCGACCGGTAACTAAATAAAAACTTGACTCCGGAAACGGGGCAGCACTATAAATTTAACTAACCGGACTATTGTTCCAACCGAATACATAAATTAATTAGTCCAAACAGATTGTGGCTTCGGATCGTAACTGTCAGAAAACGAATCAGAAATAAGGAGACCAGTAGAAGAATAAAGTTACAAACATAGCTCAAATGATTAGTAAGCTGAAGTGGCAACGGGTTGGCACATAGCTTGTAGAACTAAAGTCCGTTGGGGCAGAAAAGTACTCGACTAAAGTTGCTCGTTGCACAGGAAAACGCAGCGTGGACGTGGCGTCCTCCAACGAGATGGACAGACGACCTGGTGAAGATAGCTCGCTATCTAGGGGTGTCATTGGATGCGATTACATGATGATGGTGTGCTGGCCAGGCGTCATTCTGCCATTTCAGGCAGGTGGCGGAATGAGCTTGAAAATAAAACTTTAATATTTATTAATAACTCGACCACATCGCTACGTA